>CM046378.1:4397793-4520415 GCA_025413485.1 Ficus microcarpa
ATATTATATTATGTAGTCGTTGATTTTTATGAAATGTAATATTTTGCATATTTGATAAATGAATAGAAAGGCGTTAAATAGCTGGATTTCTGTGATGTATTGAATATTCGAATATTCTCTAAATTGCTTCATAAGTTGTAATATATCGATAGTTAAGATAAGCTTTTATTTCATCAACTTTTTTATAATTTATTATTTCATTGTTTTCAGTAATAATGTTATCTTCAATAACGGTTTTTATTTTGTCTGGACATTTTGTTAAGTATTATGTGCAAAATATTTTAAATAGAAAGTTCGATTATAGGGAACAACATATTTATTATCAAATTTTATTCCTTCTTTAATAACATTGAAATCTATATCTCTTCGACGATAATTTATAAAACCATTTTCTTCTATAGGTATTTCATTTTTTTTATTTGTTTTGGGAATTTTTTGAAGATTTTGAATTTTTCATGCATGGTGTAGATATTTTTGCATATTCACATAATCCATGTATCATATATTCAGTAATAACTTTATGACCTAAATGATCTTTTATTGGGTTTGGGAATTTCTACAAAAATAATTTTATCTATTTATAATGGATCATGATATTTATATTCAGGATATAATCAAAATAACATATGATAATGAGGTAAACCCGCTTTTGAAATTCAACAACATATAAATCTGAAAAAGGGGGGGGGGATGATGTTAGTTTTTTATTTTTTCAAATAAAACATAATAATAATATTTATTTATTTATTTATTATATAAAATAAATTAACTAACTTGTTATTATGGGTCTAAAAATTACTCCTGATTTTATTATTTTTAATAAGTGATCTAATTTAATTTTAAATATTCAACTTACGTTCTCTGGTCTATCTTTAATTTTTTGTCCTGGAATTATTAATAAATTTCTTTTAATTTCTGGTCATTTAGGATTATATGTAAATGTTACAAATATATCAAGATTTTCATAATATCTACAAATTGTCATTGCATCTTAATAATTTTGAATAATATATCTTGGACTTTCTGTCTAAGATGATGGTAAAATAATTCTTTTTCTAATTACTTGTGTATCTGTATCACCTCTAATTATAACATCTTGAATACCTTTATATATTTCAATTCTTAAATTATTTTGATTTTGTTTGATATAATCTAGACGATCTTCTTTAATAGAAGCATAAATATCTATAATATACCGTTGAAAAAGTCGACTAAATTTAAATAATGTATTTTTTTGTTGTATTCATTATTGAAGTTGAAAAGTATAAAATGATCTATTGATATTCAATGTCTACGTGGTTGTTTACCTACAAAGTTTGGATTCTAGTTTATATCAATTCTATATCCATCTTCTCCATAAGGAAATAATAATAGATATTATAATGTCATATAAGACGGATGAAGTTTATTGATTCTTTGTAATTCTCAAGTTTGATTATGAATAATAATATATCTTCCATCTTCATATTCACCAATATCTCTAACAATTAAAATACCTATATCTGTTGAAGTTGGAAGATTATATTGTGTACTATCTCCTTGTCGTTTCCCTAGTAATCTCAATTTCATTGATGGTATTTGATTATTTTTATAAATATCTCTGACAGTTTTAAAAAGTTGTACTAATCTATTTGTGTCATCTAACATTGTAATTGATTTTTCAACTATTGTCTCATTTAAATTATTAGCATCTGGAGGTGCAGCTACTCTGTTTTGAATTTTATTTTCTATATCATAAATATATAATTGTGTGAATCTTGGGAGATTATTATTAATTGGAAGTAAATATTCAATTAAATGATGTATTTGACCAGAAATTTTAAAAAATATATGGTGCTAATGAATTATTAATATCTGACTGAATATTTGCTCCAAATGAAGTAAAAGTAAACATAGAATTATAAATTCTAATATTTTTTTTCTAAAATTTGTACTTAAAAGTCCTCCATAATAATCTAATAGATTATCTAAAATTGGTGGTGTTTTTTTATTTAAAGGTATGTTAATTTTTCCGCTTTCACAAGTATTTCGTATTTGTTCATTTTTTTTAAAATAATGCTTCACAATATTGACATGTACAATTACAATCTCTAATATCTATATATTCATCGTTTGGATTTGAAAAAAAAAATTCATGTTGAAAAATCAAAGGGAAAAAAATTTGGAAATGTTACAAAAAATGTTTATTTAAATTAATAATTGTATTAAAAAATAAAGAAAAAATTTAGGATAAAGAAATTACTTTTTTCAAATGATGGCGAATTATAATTTTCCAAAAATATATTTGGTGTTCCTTCATTGGTATTATAAATTGAAGATAATTGCATACATTTATTTCGATAATCAGTAATAATTTTTGTATTTGATTCTTCAAACTAATTTTTTGAAAAATACAGATTTTTTGATATAGATGTTTCATTATTATTTGTATAACTTTGATTCTTTTAATGTTTTAATTTGCCTTGAATAATCAGTGTCTTCATCAAGATTTTTTTTCCATTCTATTTTTTTTAGTATAAAATAGAAATACAATAACTTGTAATATTGTTAGAAAATAGAAATTATAAATATAAATGTAAAAAAAAAATTAAGCATTTAGTTTAAAAAATATATAATAATACGAAATATTAAAATAAAATATTAAGTGTAAAATTTTATCGCATTATGGCAAATTAAAATAATATATTCTTATGAAAAAACTGTAAATAATAAATAAAAGTAAAAATATTAAAATTCAAAAATTTTAAAAATTTCAATCATTAAATAAATCTAAAAAAAATACAAAAATACTAACTGAATTAGTCCTTGGGTTTCCAAAATAGAATAAAAAGAAGTGCTTCGAATCATTCCTATTTGACTCGGACCTGTTGTAAAAAAATTGAAGCATTCTGAATTGTTTCTTGACATGGATAAAATCAAGGAAAACCTCTAAAATTATTTCAATATTAGAAATACATTAAATATTTAAATAATTTTATATCTAAAGAATAATATTAATTTACGACATAAATAATAATTTAGTTACAATTATAAATTTATATTTTTTTTATTATAATTTTATACAATTTTTATATTTTCAAAGTTTTATAAACTATTTTTTAATATTATAATTTAATTTTATTAATTTATTTTTTAATTGTATACATTTGTTTTTTTGTTCGTAAATTTTTATGAACGCAATATTTTATAATTTTCACATATTGTTTTATATATACAATTTTAATTTTTATAATTCAAAATAATTGAATAAAATATAGTTTTTTATTTTATAATTTCAAATTTTTATTCTTAATTTTATTGTAAATTTATAAAAGTTTTATAATCACAAATTTTGACAAATTATTTTTTAATTTTAATATTTTAAGTTGTTCTTTATTTTTAATATCATTACTTAATTGTGTTAATATAATTTTTTATTGTATTGATTCATTTTTTTTTCCTTCTAAATTTTTTTTGGACGCAATATTTTATCATTTTTGCATATTGTTTTATTTATGTTATAACTATAAGTTAATTGTATTAATTTGTTTTTTGTTTTCCCTTCTAATTTTTTTTTACACAATAATTTATTATTTTCATTCATTATTTAATTTTTTTAATTTTTTGGATAGTTAGAAATATAAAAAATAAATAAAAATATTACTAAAATAGTAAAAAATAAATAGATATGGTTTATTTTACACTTCAATAATAAATTATGCATAAGCAATCCATAAGCAGAAAAGTTTTTTTTTTTTTAATTGTTTTTCTTTGCTACTCTTACTATTTTCACACAATTTTAGTTCTTTTATATAAGTGTGAAACTGTAAATTATACAGTTTCTCAAATGTGTCTAACAAATTCATGCTTTTATATAATTAATTGTTTTAATCTAAACTCATATATTTTTATATGATTCATGTATAATATTTCTATTTGTAAATTTGTTGTTAACTTTAATGTATTCGACATATTGCATCCTTGAAGGCAAAAATTTACGAAATTTTAAAGAAGTATATAAACAAATACGAAATTTTATTTGTTTACATTCATTTATTTATAGCTGAGAATAACTGATGAAGATGTTAAATTATCTGTATTATTTATAAACTGCAAATTTTTAAAATATAAATTTACAAAAAATAGAAATCTGTATAAACTAAAAATCTGATGTTCCACTATAACATTACATAATATTAAAAATTAAACTATACAATGAAAATTATAAACATTACATAATATACAAAAATTAAAGGATACAACAAAAATTACAAATAGCTATAAATGTAAAGACATTTATATTCATCAATTCTTGTAATAAATCCAAGCATTCAATAATCGAATAAAAAAAAACCCGGGGCAATGAAAATGGGAAAAAATTATACCAAATTATAAAAGAAAATAATGAGCAAAAATAACAACAAGATAGCAAGACAATGGGAAGGAAAAATGAACGTATAGTATAGACAATCACATATATATACTAATCTAAATAAATAATTTAATATATACATGCCACGGAAAACATTATAAAAGTTTATACAAAACATGTTCTACAAAAATAAAAGAAAACTAAAATTTATTAGACTAAGCTCAGATCTCTTGTATCATAAGAATATTTATCAAGAATAACTAAAATGTAATTCAACTTTGTTTTTAGTAGTTTCCAGGTGAAATGTTTATGAACATGTACAAAAAAAAAAAAAATATTAAGAAGAAAGAAACAATGACAGAAAGAAAAAAAAAACAACAAGAAAAGAGTAAACAGTAAAGACAAATAAAAAATCAGGGATAATCGGCAAAGACAGAAAAGGAACCAAAAACTGAAGTTTGGAAAACAAAAGTGGAAAAACCGAGAAGAGACAAAAAAACGCTAAAGACAGAAAACTGTAAAGATAGAAAAAAAGAGAAAACACTAAACAATAAAGAAAATAAGTAAAACAGTAACATATTCAATATAATTTTATTGTGAGAAGAATAAAGACATCATAATTCCCAAACATTCACAACAATGATAAAGACTATCAAATAACATATAATAATTATTCAACATATACTGTCAATGATATTATATTCAGCAATATATACCAAATTAAGTAATATATCTGGTATATGGATTATAATATATTTATAAATAGAGATCATCATAGCATCTTAAAATTTTTTGACAAAAGTTTTTTAAAAAGACATTTACAATATGAAAAAAAAAAAAAGAAAAGAAAAGAAAAGAAAAATAGAGAAGGGGAAACAAACAAAAAAAAAAAACCAAACATTCATCACAATAACAATCAGAGCAGTTAAAAAAATTTGTCAAATCATATAATATAATCATCAACTTATAATAAAAATAATCTTCATAAAACATCCATAATTTTTTTTTTTTTTACGTTCTAGCGAGAAAAAAAAAATAGAAACGGGGGCAAAAAAAAAAAAGCAAACACAATAACAAAACTAATTCCACTATAGCATCATTATAATAGTAATAAGAATAATTATAAGATGATTATAATATAATAAAGCAACAATCAATTCTAATTAAGAAACATAAATAAGAATAGTACCTGAATAAAAAGAGCAGATTTGCACATAAATCAATATGTCAAAATGATTAATTTTCAGGAGATAAAAAAGAGCAGAATAGAAGATTTTAAATAAAAATTAAGGATAGTTCAAAAGAAAGCAGTTAAGAAGGTCTTACAATAAGGTAATAAATAAGGAAAAATGTATTTATAAGAAGGAATCTGCTAAAAAAAAATATTTGAAAAAAGTTTCTTAAAAAAGTCGGTAAAAGAGAGAAATAATAAATTTTATACACGTATAGAGACAAAACAACATTTACTCACAACAGATTACAGAAATACAACAAATTAGAAGTATTAATGACAGATTTAGATATGATAAAAATCTCAGTCAAACTAGTCATCACACTGTAAATAACAGAGCTATAGCAAATAGTAGAATTACAACCAAAGTAAAATAATTTGGAAGCATTAAATGCTTACGACAAATCAGCAAAAACAGAATAAAATATCTGACCACAAAAACTGCATGAACAATCCAGAAAATTGAGTAATGGGAAAATCTAACAATTCATTCAAATCTAATTAAATGATAGAATACAAACATCAAATATGAGACAAAATTGGAAAGACAAAAAAAAATCTGACACAAAATCAAGAGACTATTACCCGGGGGGAAAAAACCAAAAAAATAAACAAATATAAACATCACATAGAGAAAGTCTTCAATATTTTGCTTCGTACTCCCAATCGGCCATCTTAATATCATTGCCACTACAATCTACAGAAATAAAGTAACAAAAATCAAAAACTCAAAATCAATTAATATAAACCTAAAAAAAAAGGGGGGGAAAAACCCTACTAAAATAAATACAACAAAAAGAAAAACATACCCCATTTTTTTATTTAGCTCTTTGCATTTGATTCCATAATATGCTCGATCATATAAATTGTAACGACTGGAAAATTCACGGCATTAATTTCTTAGTTGAACAGAAATTAAACCGTGATTTTTCTATATTAAAGATGAAAATTCTTGTAATTTTATGATACAATATGTCTATATGCCACTAGTTATATTTTTTTGTATGCAAGGAATCTGGGAATTTACGAAATTTTCATAAAGATCATAAATAGATAAAAGTGATCATGAAAATCCGAATAAAGAATGCCAAGTTTATTATACAACTTTATCATGTAAAGAAGTGGAATTTACAATTATTTCTGAATCAAATTACAATGGTCAGAATTTAATTCTGAACTGTAAAACTGATTAAAAAAATGTAAAATTGTTTTAACAGTTTAAATATCTCTTATATATATATATATATATATATATTTTTTAATATCAAAAGTTATTTGAATAGTAAAAAAAAAATTCTAGTGCAAAATTTACCATGTTGAATCATAACATACTGTAAATGACTGCTGAGTAGGATAAGAATTAAAGTAGAAATATTTTCATGGATCAAGGGTTAAGATTATATGAATTTTAATCTAATGGCCCATACCTTGACAAGTATGGTTTAGTAAAAAGGATAAAAAAAAAAAAAAAAAAAAAAAAAAAAAAGGGAAGAGTGACCGGATGCAATGGGTTGTAGAAAAGCAAGAAAAGATATTTTACTTAACCTATTCCAAGCTAGAGGAACGGTGAGAAGGAGGTAAAAAAAAAAAAGTATATGTTTGTCTTCCACATAAGTTAAACACTGGGAGAGAGAGAGAGAGAGAAGGAATTTTCTCTTGAACCCAAAGAAAGAAACGTCAGGAGACAGAGAAGAAGGAAAAAAAAAATTTATCCCTCCAAATCTTCAAGCTTGGTTCTCTAACAAGTTTTTATTCAAGAACTCAAAATGTCCTAGCAGTCATAAAAGGTAATAAATTTGCAAAAATTTTATGTTTTTCTTTTAGTCTTATTTTGAGAAATTTCTATTCTAAGAAATGGAAATTCTATTGTCTAGTCTCTATCAAGAAACCAAAAGATTTTCAAGGAGGTGCAACTCAGAAAAATATCAATTTGAAGGAAGATAGGTAAGATACTCAAAAAAAATTTTTTTTTTTTAAGTTAGATTACGTGATTTTAGAAAAAATATATATATAAAGGGATGAATATATATATATATATGTACATATATATATATATATATTATTTCATTGATGGACTTGGTTTAATGAACTATTTGGGAATCATGAATATGTACATGTTATGAAATCTCTCCATGCTTGTATGATTAGTTGATGCTGTGGTTTGAATTTTTAGTCGACAGTAATGAAACTAATGCTTTATCATGTGATTGAAATGGTCATGGTATAAGAAACAAACTTTTTAAATAAAGTTTGCAGTTTAATAAATAAAAAGTTTACAACTTTTGTTAGTGTGTTGCTCATGAATGGATTGCAGTGAGAAAGTTTGATGTGCGTATATGAATATGAAAGTCTATTCTTGTATTAAACTCTGGGATTCTTGCAAAAGATGCATATGATAGGAAAAAGATTAGTACAAGTTTTATGTGAAAAAAGTGTTAGATGAGCACTTTTCGAAAAGAAATTGATGAAATGAAGTTAAAAGAGAAAGGTACACAAACAAGTTATGGTTTTATTTTTTCAATAAATGGAGGGCAGTGAATTTGCATTGTTTTTTTTTTTTTCTTTTTTCCAAAGAAACCGAAAAAAAATGAAGGAAATTAAAGTTAATTATTTAACAAAAGAAATATTCATAAGAAAAATGGTCAGTTTAAAATACAACTCTAACTGTCGGGGTGTCGCTTAAATCAGGACACGGTACTGACGGTGTACTAGAGCGGGATCGACTGACAGAAAAATCTCAGATTATCAAATTCCTGTAAGTACAGATCTCACCTATAACATAAAACTATGAATGCTTGTTGTATTGGTGTGCATATGTGATGATTTATGTGCCAACTATGAATATGATTACAATGCCTCAATGTTTATGTTATCCGAGTATTTTTTTTTATATGATGTTATGACATATCATATTTGCATGATCACTCACTTAATTATATGAGGTTAATAAAAGTGAAATGTTCGAAAAGTATTGTACCAACCTCCACTCAGGTGAGGTAACATTTATGATCGATTTATGTATGACCTTGGGTTCAATTGAAGGGTCGCTCCCCCAACTCCCCAATGGTCAGGCGCACCTGATACGTACACAATGGGACCCAATAAGTTTTGAAGCAAAAGACTTTAGAATTGCATAAAATGTCATGCTAATTATTTATGCATTGTGAGATTTATATCTATACTTGCTGGGTGAAAGCTCATTCAAGAAATTTATGTTCTAGGTAAGAAACCCATGATCAACTGAATGGATGAATAGATAAGACGGATGAGGTGATAGTGGAGAAAAAGGATTCATGGATAACACTTCGCTTAAAAATTTTTTTTTTTCCTCAATTAAAAAAAAATGAAATGATTTGTAATATATGGTACTATAATACTTTACTTATGCTTTTTCTCTAATACCTTATGAATAGTTATATATTAGATAATGAGTTTAACAAGTAATGAGTAAAAAAAAAAAAAAAAAAGTAAGAAAAAAAATTCCCTTAATTTTGGAAATTAAAACAATACAAGTTAAGTTTATGTATGTATTTGACAGCTCCTCTCTAAGAAGGGGTTATCACATAAACGCAAGTAAAAAATAACAATAATAAGAAAAAAACAAAAGGAAAAAATAAAATGGAAATTCCTTGTCTTTGATTATATATATACACAAAGAACAAAGTAAAAAAGAAACAAAAAAAACTAAAAAAAAATAATAAAAAACAAAAACAAAAACAAAACCATAAAAAATCCTTAAAAAACAGAACAAAAATTAATTGGGGGGGACAAAGACAAATAATTTATATTTAATCATTTAGAGAAATAAATTGGGGGAAAAAACCAAAATAAAAAGAACATAAACAAAAATAGTTAAATCTTCAATTTCAAGAACAAAAACTCCACATCTAAAATTGGGTCAAAAATAACAAACGATGAAAAAAGAATTCCAACAAAATAATAAAAATCTATATCTAAACCTTCAAAAGAAAAATCGAACAACAATCAAAAAGAAGATAATCATGCAAAACCTAAATGAGTAATAAGGGAAAAAAAAAACCGAAAATCAAAACTTAGAATAAAAAAAAAAAAACAAACAAACACACGAATGGGAAAAAAAGAAAAGTGAACAATACAGAGAAAAAGTGAACAAAAGAGATGAACGACAGAAATAAGAAAAAAAATAGCAAAACCTAGGGTTCCGAAAACATAAATCTAAACAATCATAAAACAAAGAGACTGGCAGCAATACAAAATAAAAAAAAATGATGCTAAAAAAACTGAAACAAAGAAAACAAAACACAAAAGGCTTTTTTTTTTTCTTTTTACTACATACATACACCGGGTGAAAAAAAAGGGGGGGGAAAACCAAAAAAAAAAAATCAGGGAAAAAAATAACAATAGTAGAGGGGGAAAAAAATTCCAATAACACAATAAAAATAAAATGCTAGAATTTTAAAACAAAAATGGATCAACAAAAAAAAAAGAAAAAAATAATACACAATCTAAATTGGAAATTAAAAAAAAAAAACCCAAAATCAAAATCTAGGGTTCCAAAAAAACAATCACACCAGGCCAAAAAGGGATGAACAACAAAAATAAGAAAAAAGGACCAAACCTAGGGTTCCGAAAACATAAATCCAATAAACAATGAGAAAACAAAGAAACGTGCAGTGCAAAATACAAAACCAAAAAAAAAAAAAGTAAAAAACTAAAACAAAGAAAACAAAACCAAAAAAGCCTTTTTTTTTTTTTTTTTTTTACTATATACATACACTGGGTGAAAAAAAAAAAGGGGGGGGGAAACCAAAAAAAAAATCAAGGAAAAAATAACAACAGCAGAAAAGGAAAAAAAAAATTCCAAAAACATAATAAAAATAAAATGCTAGAGTTTTAAAACAAAAATGGATCAACAATAAAAAAAAAAAAAAGCAAAAAATAATACACAACCTAAATCGGAAATAACGGAAAAAAAAAACCCCAAAATCAAAACCTAAGGTTCCAAAAAAACAATCACACCCAGGCAAAAAAAACAAAACAAAAAAACAAAGAACATCAACATATATCGAGAAAGTATAAAATGAAGAAGGATCAATGGAAAAAAAAAAATCAAAAGATAGCGTTTGAAAAACCAAAAATCCAAAAAAATGAAAAGAGAGAGAGAGAGAGAGAATGGCAAACAAAGACCAAATAAGAAGAGAATGAACACCAAAGAGAGACAATGAAAAATGAGAGAGGAGTAGCGGACAAAGCAAGAGGAAGGAAAGCTGGGTTTGGACATCAAAAACCCAAAAATTGAGAACAAAGAGAGGGAACAACAAAGAAAGAGAGAAGAAGAGGAAAATGAATAGTTAAGAGAGAAAGGAGAAAATGAGAAGGAGGTGGCGGACAAAGCAAGAGGAAGGCCAAAGTTAGGGTTTCGGGGCAAAAAAGTCAAGCAACTTTTGACAATATAACCGGTAGAGACAATCAGAAGGGCAAAAATGTCTACACAATGGAAGGAGGGTAAAGCTGGCATTTCACTGTGTGGGCTAAAGAGGAACCACTGCTTTGAGGGGGCAGAAACGTAAATATATTGTATAATTACTATATAAAGAACAGTAAATCATTACATCATTTTAGTATATTTAATAATGTGCACACAAAATCTATTATGTGCCCAACTACATGTGTCCAATGTTATGTTTGGCAAGGTGAAAAAGTAGAAGGAAGGAAGTGGGATGAGGGAAAAATGAATGGAAAATGATGTTGTTTATTTTTTAGTAAAAAGGAAAAGAAGACGGAAAGGTAAATAGGAGGGATTAAAATTGTTATAGGGTCTAGTAATTTTTAATCTTTACAAAAATGGGGGGAAAACATCCTCCCAGTGATGGTTAAAAGTACTATTTTATCCTTGTTTTTAAAGTAAAATAATATAGATGAATGGATAATATAGTAATTGTACCAATTCATTATTTTCTTTCCTTCTTATCTACAAAACAACGTAAAAGAAAACTAATTTCCTTCCCATCATTTCAATTTCTCATCTTTTAAAAGTTTTCCCTCCGGTCCTTCATAAAAAAAAAAAAAAAAAAAGGAGTTTTCTCACCATCCTATTTTCTTTCTTTCCTACCAAATGGAGAGTTAAAAAAAAAAAAAAAAAAATCTTCCCCTATCTTCCCTAATTCTGATACCTCCTACCTCCTTTCTCTCCCTAGCATCGTTGCTGCCTCATGGTCTTCTTCGCCATCCATGTGCCATCCGGGGCTACTCCAACGTCCTCCATGTGGCCCCCCAACACCCTCGACGCCCCGTGACCCCACGCCAACTTCCTCTCCCTGGCCGTCAACGACGCTTTCAACGTACTACGTGCCGCCAAGAAGGAAAAGGTACGGCAAATCTCATGGACTGTCCTCGTGTATTACAAATCTTGTTAGGTCTCTCCCACACCCCGGTTTCCTTCGACAAACTCTTTGACGTCATCGACAAGTATCGCAACATCAATTTCAACACTTTGAGTTCGACTCGGACACTAGGGAACGAGATTAATTCTCCATTCGGATGAGATCATTTGTTGATCCCTCATTTTAACCGACGAGAAGGTAGCCCCTTTTTTTTTTTTTTTTTAATCTGGTTGGTGGATGTTGTTATTCTATGCGGGGAATGTTTGTTTTAGTTATATGATCTTTAGTCCCTTTTAGCCCTTCGATTTAAATCTATAGGCGAATAATTTTTACCTTATCAATGGGGTAAAATAGGCTTATTCAAAATAAAAAAGGTAAGGCTACAATACGATAAGACTACTTTACCCCAGCCCATTTATAGTGCAAAAATTGTTGACAGTTACATTATATTTAGATAGTTGAGATTAAAAATATATATCAAGAAATCGAAAAAACTAATCACACCTAATTATCATCTTCCAAAACATTTCCAAAAATTTCAAAAAACAAAAAAACATCCAGCAATTGGTTTGCCACCACCTCCGACCATTCGTCACGCTCCTATGTCGACAGTCGCGAGAGCCCTCAACCCCCACGGCAAAATCATTTTCTCTCTTTTTTCTTTCTAGTTTCTCATAAGCTAACATACCACTAACCAGACAAAACTAAAATTAAATGAAAAAAAAAATTCACTAAAAAAACAAGAATATGCATTGAAAGAACCTCAGATGGGGAAGTCAACGATGTCACCATGGGGGATTCTGGCATGCCTGAGGCCTTCGTGAGCATAGAGTGAGTAAAGTCACATTGATGACATCGCCAATGTTGCCCTGGATGATTTTGGTGTGTCTAAGGCCATCGCGAGCCCAGAAAAAGTTTGAGTTCAACTCAATGAGTTGGGAGAAAGGCTCGAGTGGGAGAAATTATGAGGAGCCTTGAACAGGGAAGTCGATGATGCTGCTAATGCCGCCCTAGAGGGTTCCGACTTGCTTGAGGCCATCATGAGCAATAGAGTGAGTTGAGTTCGACTTAGTGAGTCGGCGGAAAGGCCCTCTCGAGTTGGATAAATCCAGAGGCACAAACAGTTGTTGTTATTGTTTTTGTGTTTTTATTATTATTACTATTATTATTATTATTATTATTATTATTATATGGTTGGTCAGTTTTGTTATTCTACATGGGAAGGTTTATTTAAGTTAAGTGGTCTTTAGCCCTTTTTAGCCTCTGTTTGGTGTTACGGTTGGAGTTGAAATTTTTAAGTTGTAGTTAGTTGACTTTTTAAAAAATAATTATAATTTTTGTTGACTTTTCAGAAAAAGACAAAAATTGAGATGAAAAATTTGAGTTTAAGATGAAACACCAAACGTAACATGTCTTTGGATTTCGATCTAGAGGTAAATAATTTTTACCTTATCAATGGGATCAAGTAGGCATACATTATTATAGAAGTCAAAAAATAGAGAGAAAAAACTTCCTTATTTGTAGTTTTGAAAAAGGATAATTGACCTAAATGGTCCCTGAACTCTTTACGAGGTGACACTTTGGTCTCTTTTTTTTTTTTTTTTTTTTGTGCTAACCCTAAACTCTCTAAAAATGTGACGCTTTGGTCCTTTCCGTTAACATCCATTACTGAAATGATTAATTTTAATACTAAAATGACTAAAATACCTTTCGCTCTCTCTCCTTCCCCCTATCCCCCCTCCCTCTCTCTGGTCTCCCCAACCCCAACTAGGTTGCTCCATACTCCCTCTCTTGGTTTCGCCGCCGTTTGGCCCCCACACCTACCCCCCTTTTTGTTGTCGTTTCCCCCTCACCTCGTGACTTGGTCCTCCTTATTGTTGCTGTTCGCCCCCACCTTACGATTAGGTCCCCCCATCCTACCTTTATTCGCCCCCCCAAAAAAAAAAAAATCTAGGTCCCCCCCCCCCACCAAAAAAAAGAATTTGTGACATGGGTTTTTGGGCCCCTCCCCCACTGCAAAGCCGATGCCTACCCTCCAAATTCATGATCTAGTTTTTTGGGCCCCTCCCTCACGCAAAGCCTATGCCCCCTTGCCTTCTTGCCGATCTAGTTCGCCCCCCAACCCCCTCCCCAAACACCCGCTCTACCATCGACGTTGAACTCATGCCCCCTCTTTATCATAGATGCCCCCCCCCCCCCCCCGCGGCCAGGAACTAGGTTTTGAGAAAAGAAGAAAGAGAGAGAGAAATGATAGGATATTTTTTATGATTTTTTTAAATTTTTGTCAAATAAATTAATGTTAGATTACTAAAAAACCTCCATAAGTTAACAGATTTTGACCGATTTGGACAGAAAGTATCATAACAGGCCAAAAAATAAGAGTTAGGGTCATCTTAGAACAAAGACCAAACCGTCACCTTTAAAGAGTTTAGAGACTATTTAGATCAATTACTTTTTGAAAAAATAAGCCCCATAAGGTACTCGGCTTATTTATTTTTTTATTTTTTATTTTTTTTTTTGCTAAAGATATATATATATTTATTTGTGTCACCTTTTATATTTCTATTATAACATAATACTACTTATTTATCAACAAACTTTCTTATTGATGTGAGATAATAATGTAAAAAGAGATTTTAATTGACATGTTTATAGATACTGTAATCTACGGTCAAATTTCAACTATGGTTAGATCATAAGAAAAATATCATACGAGAATTATTAGGGTCCTTATATATCACATATAAGAATTATAAAGTAATCATAATTGGAAAATGTAAACAATAAATTGAGATAAAAGTAGTTAAAGATAACAACATTGAAATTTAGAAAGGTTCACTAGAATGTTGTGCTACGTCTTTTGAATCTGGTTTCACTATATGAATTTTGAGTACAAAAGGTTACAATTTATGGGTGTATTCTAGCAGAATAATTGTAAACCAAAGGCTAAAAAGATCCCCTCAAATGAGAAGGATCTTCCTTTATTTATAAAGGGAAGATCATGAGTCGGGACTCATATGATGGTATTGGGTCGTTCCCCACTAACCGAAAATTCGGAACATGTACTAGGACATTGGCTATAATACCAAGATTGATTGTAGGCTTAGCAATTATTGAGAATGATCTCTCACTGCTCGTTGTTCACTGAATATAAACGCTGGACAACGAACCGATCATCTATGATGACTAATAAATGGTTAAGCATTGAGCAGTTGATTGGCATCGTTCCTTGTTTGTTTTGTTGAACCAAGTATCCACCCGATCCACACTTGGCAAATTTATGGGCCTTAAGGGAACTGAAATCAAATGGTCAAGAACCACCATTCATCGTTCGTCATTCTTTCAGCGAGTGGTAATCATTTGCTGGACCAAGCCCAAATGTTTGAGATTAGGAGCACTTCATTTGTCGTGGCTCATTATTTGTCGTTCATTGATCTATTGGTCGTGATGACCAGTCATTACATATGGGGAGACGAAGTCTGACTTCAACAATGTCTTAACATTATTGGATAGACATGAATGCAACAAAAATAAAATGACACATGAATTCATTATGCACACACAAGAGATTTTGGATCATATATCACTTTATTTATGTTTCTTTTTATATCTTTTTAATATTGTCGGTATAATTTTAATAATATTACGACCCTTAATAAATTAATATGATATTTTTATTATTATAGTATGATATTATAATTAAAAATAATTTTTAATTATTGTGTTATGATATTATTGGAGTGATATTAATGGAAAAAAATAAAGAACACGGGAACCGAATCCGTAACGGCCCCACGTACTCATGGTTACACTTTCCAGAGGCATATCGACACATTTGGACAATTCTCTCTCTCATATTGTAATTGAAAGTTTAAACCGGAAAGCGCTCAAACCGTCGCGTCTCTCAATTCCTTTTCATTTCTTCCTCTTTCCTTCTTTTTCTTTTCAGTTTTCTCCTTCCCAATTCTTCCCAGAAAACCAAGAAAAAAGATCTCCATACTCTTCTCTCTCTCTCTCTCTCTTCCCAATTCAAAATCTCATTTCTCTCTCTCTCTTAGGGTTTATTGTCCTTTTCTTTCTCTGGAATTCCGAAGTTGTCGAGAGAGAGACAGAGAGAAAAGCAAAAATGTCGGCTTCGACAGTGTCGATTACAGCCAACCCGGCGACTCGCCGGAGACCGGTGGTCGCGACGGAGAAGAAGTCGAACATCGACTTAGTCGCGGCGGAGCCCCAATCCAAGGCCGCCGATGATAAATCCATGGCCGCTAACGGCAGAGATCTGAGCCATCACTCCATCAGAGGTGACGCCGTTTTCGAAAGATCCTCCAGGGACGCCGTGCAAGTCAAGAAAACGGCGGCGACATCTACGGTGTCTCCGCCGTCGAATCGCCGGGGCCGCAAGCCCGTCGCGGCTCCGAAGCCGCGGTGGCTGACCGTCCTCAGTGTCTTCACGAAGAATTTTGTGCTTTTGGTTGTGCTCGTCGGATTGGCTCAGATGGTGAGGAGGCTTGCGTTGGGGTCCGGCGAGGTAGGCGGCCCCTTCGCGTTGTCGGACTTCGAGGGTCGGATTGCGGAAGTGGAAAAGCTTGTTAAGACCACGGCGAAGATGATTCAGGTTCAGGTCGAGGTCGTGGATCGGAAGATCGATAGCGAAGTCGGGGGATTGAGACATGAAATTGAGAAGAAGATTGAGAAGGAAAATGTGATTCTTGAAAGCCAATTGAAGGAATTGGAGGTTAAAAGTGAAGGATTTGAGAGGTTGCTTGCGGAGTTCAAAGATATGAATTGGATGTCCAAAGAGGAGTTTGAGAAAGTTTACGAAGAGTTGAAGAAGGCGAGGAATGACGAGTTTGGTGGTGATGATGGAGCAAATTTGAATGATATTAGGGCATATGCAAGGAATTTGGTGTTGAAGGAGATCGAGAAACACAAGGCGGATGGGCTCGGGCGCGCGGACTACGCCCTTGGTACCGGTGGCGCTGTGGTTGTCAAGCACTCGGAGCCGTTTTTGAAGGGAAAAGGAAGTAAATTATTTGCAATGAGTGGGAGAAATGGGGTTCACAGTGATGCTGAGAAGATGTTGAAACCAAGTTTCGGAGAGCCAGGACAGTGTTTTCCGCTGAAGGGAAGCAGTGGGTTTGTGCAAATTAAGCTCAGAACGGCTATCATCCCAGAAGCTATAACTTTGGAACATGTTGCTAAGGTGATGTTTTCTTTCAGGGCAATATCGAATAAGTTGCTATACATTGCATTTTACAAATTCGTGTCTTTGGATCCACACGCTTTATTTCTTATCTTTCCTTGTGTTTTTCTTGCTGGTTTAATGTTGTGGATTAAATTGTTATACTTGTAATCTTGAATCTGCTAAGTTTAGACATACAATATAGCAAGAAGCATTATGATAGAAAGCTTCTTGCTTACGTTTTTTCATCGGTGAATTGTTTGAAGCACAATTGTTGTCACGAATCTAATGATAATGCTAGGAATATAGTTTTCTGGCAAGTTGATCTGCTCTGGTGACAATTATCAGTAGTTCTTTTGTGATTTAAGTTGAAGAATTTTAGATTAATTTTCAATTTTCGGGATTGAGGTTAGTGCTGGATATAATAATTGACAATGAATCAGTCTTAGTTTTCATATTTGTCAAAGAGAAATGTCGGAATTTCAGCCATCCCCAGATATGGCTTTCTTTCTATGACTCTTACAACAGAGGCCTGACAAAATCATAGCTAACACTACCCAGTTTCTGTTCTTGTGAGGATCTGTTTGAGTTTTAGCTATTTCCTTCGTTCTGTCTCTTTGCTAGTCTGGTGGGCTTGATTTACCTTGCTCCAATTTATGTAATTGAGCTGTACTGTGAAAAGATGTGCTTATTTGATATAGTGTTTGACATTATTCTTTCTTGTGGTTGTTATATGAAACAATTACTTAGAAAGAGAGTATGATATGCTTATGTCCGGCAAAAAGGCAACTACCTACATATTTACTTATATAACAGGGTTGTGTAAGCATTTTAGGTTTTCTTGGCTAAGTTTGAATCTTGTGTGATGAACTTGAAGGCAAATAGAAGGCTGATTTAGTAGAATCTGATGACGAGAATTTGTGGCAGCAGAGAAAATCTAATATGGAGGATAAAGTTCTAGGGATGATATTGGCCAATTGGGTTTCAACAGTTTAATTTGAAAATTTCTCTTGCAAAGGGAGGGATGAAGATAGGATTCAGAACAATCATTTTAGTGTCTTGTGATAGTGTTTTGAGGCCTAATACAAGGGAGGGATGGCAGTGGGGAACCTTAGATTTGAAGATTCAGATGTATCAGGGAAATTGTTGCAGCAATTCGTCTAGAGCAGCACTCCCCTGGGATGTGGTTGTTAGTGATAGAGGTTTCACCAGAAATCCTTGGACAGGTGGTTCACCTAAATCACATCTAATTTATGGCCGTGCAACGAACCATATCATATGTTTAGACTGTCTTCCGAGTTTGAGAAGGGTAGTGCTGAATAATACCTCTGCTTTTTATTTTTTATTTATTTTTTATTTTTTTATTTTTTATTTTTTTTGTCATTGATGGAAACTTAAATACAGTCGGTTGAATCCTGTTAGGCCTTATATAACCCAAGACTTAATGCAACGTTTCTCATAAAGATGAAATAATTGAATAAGTTTTATCTAATGGGCATAAATGGAGAAGAAAAAGGTTGCAAATACGTTTAGTACTGAATTATTGTAAATTTATTTCGGCCTACTGGCTGGAAGGGCCCCAGGGTCTGTCAACACAATAATTTTACCCAGGAAAGGCATTTCTCTGTTTATATTTTATTTCATATTAACACTTCTGTGTGTGTGTGTGTGTGTGTGTGTGTGTTTTGGGTGCTAAAAACGAATAACATCCATGCGTAAATATGGCTGCTTAACCCTTCTTTGAGCATGCTATTCTACCTGAACATAGAATCAGTTTCATCTGAACATTTTTTGTGCTACCATCTCAACATTAGATGTGCTTGCTTATGGCTTTTTCCTTTTTCACCTTTTTTTCCCTGGATTGTAGTTTTTTAGTTGGTATTTGTATGCAATCTGTTTTTGGTTTCGGTACTTCGTATTCTCTTTATTTATGGCTACTTCACATACATTCCCGTTTGGCTGTTTGACTCTTATGTTACCCTTTCTTCATATAGATAAAGCATAGTTTCTGTTTTGATTCAGCAACATCAATGTGCTAACTTTATGACTTGAACAGAGCGTTGCTTTTGACCGATCAAGCGCTCCGAAGGACTGTAGGATCTCTGGGTGGCTGCAAGGGCAGAATATCGAACCAACATATGATGCTCTCAAGATGTTACTTCTAGCCGAGTTCACTTATGACCTGGAGAAGAGCAACGCACAGACTTTCAATGTTTTGGACTCGGCGAGCTCTAGCATCATTGACACGGTCAGGTTTGATTTCACGTCCAACCATGGAAGCCCTTCCCATACCTGCATTTATCGCTTGAGGGTGCATGGACACGAACCCGAGTCGGTTGCCATGATGACAATGCAATCTTGATAGACTTTTGCACACCCCATCTTTGTAATTTTTTGTTTGTAGCTTAATTTTTTTTTTTTTTTCGTCAGATGCTAGCATTGGAACTTGTATTTTCTACTTACTAGATACCAGATACTTGAATTGCTTGTATTTAGGAGTTTTTCTAGTTTCTGATGCCAATTGTATCTTATGGATGTGAGCCTACCAAAGGGAGCCCAAAAGGATTGTACATCTTGATATCAACTCAACAAAAACGATTTAGGACACCAAGCACATGATTGTAGTCATTTATCCCTCCCCCTGAGTTAATTATCGTTGCTCCCGTTGGACATCTCATTTTTATCTATTTTTCAATTTTTTTAATATAATGTTTTTTACTATAAAATTTGAATTTATTGTTTGAATTTTGGGTTTGAAACTTTAAACCTATACTCTAAATGGACCCCTTAGACTATAACTGAGTGATCCTCGGCCGATCTACTTTGTTTGGAACAACTCTAGATGGAGTTTTCACTACTCAATTTCAAAATTTTCAAATTTACATATCACTTTCTCTCTCTCACTCTCTCTCTCTTCCTTTTTCAAAATAACTTAAATTTTAAAAAGGTCACAACTTTTTAATTTTAAATTGAAGTGAGATATATAAATAAATAAATATATATATATATTTAAATGTCATAAAAAGAAAACGGGATAAAGGAATATGTTAAATTTTTAATATAATTTTCTGCATAACAGTTCTTTTTTCAATTCACAATACACATTTCTTAATCAACCTACAAAACTTGATTTGCATTGTCACACCAAACAACTCCCGAGTTTATTAACTTACTGTATTGTAACTCCCATTATTTATGGCCCGTATGTACACAACAAACATGAAAATCTCTCTTTTTACAAAACAATGCTGACCAAGGTTTTCTCTTGAAAAGGAAAAGGAAAAGGAACCCTAATTTAATTTTACCATGTACTTTCTCACGATTCACTACTCAAATCTTTTGGCTGTGTTAGTAGAAGAAAATTTTAATATACCTCTAATTTGTAATAAAACTAATCTAAATAGTTTTTGTCAGTCGTATGCTAGACATTAAAGTCCCATTAATAAAAGTTACAACCAAACTCGTAAACGTGCAAACCACTTGCTTTCTACTAAGAGACTATGACAACGTCAAACGCAAAATTATGCAAAAGAAACATGTTTGAATTTACCCCTAAAAGGCAATAAAAAGCTCGAATGCCTCTTGGACGATTATTCAAATTGTGGGTTTTCTTTTCACACATTTAAAGTTAAATTAAAATAGCTTAGCAACATGAAAACTGTCTGTTTTATGGTAACATCGGGGGTCCAAATTTAAAAAATTACATAAATAAATAAAGGTAAATAATGTCGAGGTTAATATTGGTAAAATTATAAAAATTGGATATTTCATAAACAGATAAAAAAACAATATTAAATAAAACTTTCACGGACACAAAGTAACCTACTCTCAATAGAATTATACATGAGTGTGCGCGTGAATTCACTACTCACAATATTTCATATTCTCACAGTACTTTATATTTAAGAATAATACTATAAACACCAATTTTATTCCTAATTTTCAAGTATCACTCTATGTGGCAATAAATTGTCATAGTTTTAGTATTTGATATTAACTTTTAATTTAAAAATTGATCAATAAAAGAATGACAAATTTACATGCTTTTTGATACTTAAAAAGTTAAGATTAAAGTTTGTATTTGTCATATAATTCTTATAGCAAATATTTGCCTCATTAATCTTATATTAAATTCATTTTAACACCAATAACTACCAAGTCAAACAGTAATATGTTGGGGTGAGGCCAGGCTTGAATTGAAATGGCAAGCATTTCGATCTTGCGTTTTATAAAAACAATTATAATAACAAAATAGAAAAATCCTTGCAAATAATTGAACCAATAAATATAGGACAAACAACAGAAGACGAAAAAGATTGTCTGTGACATTACAAAAGAGAGGTCAACTGGTTAACCACACGATTCCCCTTCTTAGAAATAAAACAAATGGAGCTATATTTGAAGACCTTCCAAGATAGATAGGGCCATCATCAGGCAATAAATTATCTTCAATTATCTATTTTTCAAAAAAAAAAAAAAAAAAAAAAAAACCCACACTAGGCCCCAAAACTTTATTTGTTTTATATCAATCAAGCCCCACTTATAATTTGTCGGATTGAATAAATTTTTTAAAAAATAACATCACTGCTGTCTTCACGTCTCTAGATTGATGTCATTTTAGAAAATCTACTAATATTATAAGTGAAACAAAAGAATGACCTTACCAATGCTTTCTTCCATAATATTCAAAGAATTCAAATTCATCTAGGTCTAGTATAATTTGACAGGTCATTGGAGGCCTTATAAATTTGTGGGATTTTTAACAAAATAATAATAATAATAATAGTTAAAAAGTGTTGAATTAATGAAATATATATTGGGTCAGAATTATGAAAATGTGACCTGGCGGTTTATGGGGCTAACGTTGGCAGGATGGTAAAGCTAACAGTTCGGCATTACCTAATATTTTAAACTTGTTCAAGTACTCCAACCAAATCAAAAATACAAATTTAGGTGGAATAAAATCACGAGAACAGCTGACAATTATTTTATCTAATTCCATCACAGATCAAGCTAACATCAGTGGGAAATTATTTATGCAATATTTTTAAGGATAAGGTTGCGATAAAGCTCTTTTTATATATCTTATAGCTAACGTTTATTTTTAAACTGTTAAGACATAATCAAATGCTGAGATGTTATTTGTATATTATATTTATAATACACTTTACCTTACACTAATATAGACAAAAAAAATTATAAAATAACATATAAAAAATAAAATTTTAAAAAACTAACATACCCCTGACCTCGACGATCCAGTCCCCCACCCTCAGATGATGCCCCCATGGCCAAATCCTACTGGTCAGGCAAACTAGGTCCCCGCTTACATGCGACCTTCAGCGAAGTCACCCATCTCTGCCGACGGCAAGAAAATGTCCCCCCCCCCCCCCGTGGACCTTGGCGACCTCCGATGATGGCTTGTGAAATCCCCCCCCCCCCGACCTGGGAGAAAAGCCTCCCCCCCCAATTCACGACCCTGCGATGATCGAGGACCCAAACGATACTTTTTTTTTTAACTATTATGTAAGATCCGCCCTGGAATAAAGAAAAAAACCGCCCATGGCCTGGATTGTTTATTTTTATCTTTGATCGACGGCTACATCCAGGACGAGAAAAGGTCCCCCCCATGAACTTGAACCCCACAACCCCCCCCCCCCCACGCAACCACTGACAACCTTTGGCCCCCCACCCCATGACAAAGAACCCCTCCTTCCCTCCCGACCTCGACGCTGCCCCCCCCCCCCCCCGGTGCGATCCGACTAGCCACGTCTTCCTTGGGTCATGCAACGGTGAATCACCCTTCCAACGACCTTCCACTAGCTCCTCTTTGATCACAAAGAAGAAATCAGAAAGACTTCAAAAATTTTTTTTTAGTGCAATCTCATAGATCTGTGTGAATTGGAGTTATTATATACTCTTAATTTCTTGTCCGTTTGATTAAATTTGAATTTTTAAATTTTTGGGAATTTATTATTTTGTTTTTTTGTTTTTTCAACTAGAAAGTGGCACAGTTGAAGAATGCTATTCAAATTGAATCTAAAATATGGCAGTGTATACCATAAATAGTAGCCTCTAAAGTCTATACTATTAACAAACAAAAGTCTTACATTAACTAGATTTGAAACCAAATAAATATAAATGATTTAAGATACTCTTCCTAATAAGTTAATCTTTTGGGATGGAACCCTAATGTCCGACAAGTGGTATTAGAGTCAGAATCTAGATGGAAAACGGGACAAATGTTGATGGGCTTGCAGAGTGATCACGATGAATGGAAAATCTATGGTGCAAAACAGATTCTTGAGATGGAATTTTTGAGATCTTCTTGGATTTAAGGAAGATAATCCAAGGAGACAGATCATTAGTGGGGAACTGTAATGACCGTGACTTGTTCAAGAGTGGGATTGTTGGAAGTTTAACAACAAAGAACTTAGGTCACTCATCCTAATAAATTGACATTTTAATATGAAACTCCAATATCCTATATCTAATAATCGACAGCGTTGGGATTTACCTTTCATGCTTGTAAATGTAAATAGAGGTTAGTATTTAATCCAATCCGTTATTTTTTAATTATATTTTCACATCCATTCAATTAAATCCAAATCCATTAATTAATTAAAGAAAAGTAGATTAAATTATGAATGTGAGTCTTAACGTAAAGCCTTGTCCACTCAACTATGTACATGAATGGACTATATATTTAGGGATAACAAACCTACTACGGTTATAAAAATTCCGCTCTACAAAAATCATATGACAATACATGTTTCGACAACATTTCAAACTTATATGACAAGCAAAAATTATTATGTCGTATACTTTTACACCTACATCAAAAGAATTTGGTTTTTCAAAAATAGGCAAATTAATCCTATATATATAATGTGACAATTCCGATAGTGTGAAGCCAATTACTGAATTATTAATCGCTAATAATATTTTTTACTAAAACACTTTGTTATCAAAACATTTATAACTAACGGTTACCTCTCTTGTTATGTGCAATAACATGACTTTCTCTCAGATTGAATGAACAATATGATTTTAAAAAATACTAGTTTACAAACGGAATAGACAACTAAAACAATATATATATATATGTGGTGGTGGCTAAACCATCATGTGATGATGACTGGATTGTCACGTGATAATCTAGAAAAAAAAGACGAAAGCCAATGTTGATAGTACATTCGTCCTTTTAAAAGTATATGTAAGTAATATATTAAAACTTACGGTAATGTCATTATTATCCTTGTTATTTCATCAAATTTCTGATTCACTACAGAACACTCCTCTCAGGACTTAACAAATTCTGAGAAATATTATCCATCTCATTTCCCACTATGATTCCTAGCTGTCTACCAATACTCTTATCCAGCCTTAGCCTAGGCCTACATATACAACATTTTTTAAGGGTATTTAGCAAATCTGTCGTCCTTTGATAACTTACCTATACAAATTTCTAATCTTGATAATTTATCCCAGAACTTTTTAAATTATTGCAACATGTCCCATTTAGCTTACACTTCCATTAAAATTGGTGATAGGAAGCCTATGTACACTTCATGTGAACACATAAATCTTATTTCTAATTAATCAGTTTTCAAATTTAATACAAACTCTAATATAAATCTTCCAAATTCAAATCTTTAGTTTAATGGAAAGTTAGTAAAATGGTGTAGATTGTAGCAATTTAAAAAGTTAATAGGATAAATGACCTAAATTAAAAGTTTTTGGGGAAAGTTAATAAAAGGTGACGAGTTTGAAAGACAAAAGTGCTAAATGCATAAATACTCGTTAACCTCGTAACTAATGAAGATCAACATACGGGGTTAATACAAGTAATTGGGATATTGGTCCCCTCTAATCTATAGTTGGTTAGATTGGTCCCCGTTGGGGGCTTATAATTAGATTGGTCCCCTTTGACATAAATCATTATTTGACCTAAGCTTGTTAGACAAAGACTTGGTTTTTGGCACAAAAATATTCATCGAGAAATGGAGAGTGTTTCAAGTTTTAAAAGCACAACAAACGGATTAACATAACATATGCTTTCTACTCATACACTTAAAGTCCCCACACTACATTGGCCAGCCTAAAGAAATTTGGTCTTCCTCTATTTTGGGATCTCTCCACTTTTTGAGAAGGCAAAATACCAACATCTGGCATTTTATGCTTACCCTCTCGTATGCACCAAAAAGCAAGGTTTTAATACATACTTTGTTTATTTGTTAGATAATTAATTCTTGGAAATAAGAGAGAGAGAGAGAGCACACTTTGGTTGACAAGAGCCCATTTGCCATAGATTTGTGCCCTTTTTTAAATTTATTTTTTGGTCCCAGCTTGAAATTTAATGGAAAATTCATAAATTATTTGTTTTATGACTTTGCTTTTGAATCCCGTTTGAATACCTTTTTTTTCCCCTAAGAGTTTCATTTCTATTTTAAGTGATATGTGTTTACATGGGTAAGCCAAAGATTTATTTTAGTAGGGACGTTTATTAAAATTTTCTTTTAAAATAAATAACATCAAAGCATAAAATGAAAGGATAAAATTTTAGTAGAGTCATGTAAGAATTTTTAATTTAAGTGGAGGCAAAGCAGAAAAAACATTAATAATTTTTTTGGTTGAATTAGTTTTAATAGGGGGAATGTGATAATTTGATTTTTACATGTCTATTATTGTTGTTGTATGTTTACAATGCACGACTTAAATTTCTTTTTGCCCTTAACATGTTCATATAAAATGGTATTTTTTTAGAGTCACAAATCTTGTATTCAATTGATCAGGTAACCCGCTAGAACTTTTTTGCTTTGTTATCATGTAAAATTTGATATTTTTAAGGAATTGGACACTTTTATCTTAAAAGATACTAACTGGAGTGACTTAATACCTTAATAGATTTGTTATTGTCGTTATATTTTTACTAAATGAGATTTGAAATTTTCTTTCCAGGATTTATGTTGCATGGCTAAAGCAGAGGCTGGAAACCGAGGCATGCCATCGACACTAACTTTGGAAGAAAATAATGTATATATACTCCACAAATTATGTTTGATTGCAATCTTGGAGCCATTCAAACGGGGATCCAACGTGTGAAACATAAAAGAAAAACAAAACTTAATATTAAATTTATATCTGATTTTATCATTTTTAAATATATATATTTTTATTATTTTAATGTGATTTTGATCTTCAAAATTTAGAATCATATGCATTTTTATTTTTTTTTAGTGGAACTACTAATAAGAATCTACAAGCTTTAAAAAATGGTGATTATAAATATAATCTAGTGGTAATTTCATACTTGACTCCATTAAAATATACAAAGTTCAAATCCTTTTATCCCTAATTCCAAAAAATAAATAAATAAAACGCAAGCTCTAAAAAGATGAAAGGGTTAATTTCTCATACTATTTTCATTGGATGGATACAACTGTATTGTCTTTTACATTTCATTTATTTTATTACTCTACGGAGAATTCTTTAGAGGTATAAAAACTATCCTAACTGTAAAGCAAACTAACCATTAAACAAAATTTTGGCAAGTTCAGTAGAATTGTAAGACTTGTTTTTAATCAAATAAATTTTCGATGTGAAATATTGATAGAAGACTCGAGGTGGCCTAGTAAAATATTGACAAATATAATTATGACAAACCCACCAGTAACTTTATCTACACGCAATGCTTCAAATTAGAAAAAAGATTTATAGCAAATGCAATGTTTTCTTATTACTTATGCATCTTTTTAATAATTATTATTCTAAGATTTCATATATGTAATATTTTTCCCTAGTTTCAAAAATTCTTTTCGATATTCCTATTCATATATTTTGTTTTTTTTTTTTTCTTGTAAAACTTTCATAAAATTGGAATAGCGACAATTTCATGAGTACCATTTTTTCTTTTTTGTCCTTAAGTAATGCCAATTTTTTAATTTAAAAAATAATGATATTTTGGTGAGATATCATTGGTCATTATATATCGTTACTTAGCCGCAAAGCGCTGGATTTTCAATCGATTTGTTTCCTTAAACTAAATATCATATTTCATTAAAATAATATTTTTTTCATTATTTGGGATAATGACGTCCTTCTACCGTACTTTCAAATTGAGTCATATATATATATATATATATATAAACACCCATATTTTATCTTTTTCAGCTATTTTTTAAAACTACCTACCATATTAATTTTATAACTAGATAATTACTTATTCACCCTTTAATTAAAAAAAAAAACCTTCATAAATAAATTATTTACTTTTTTTCTTTCTCATCCCATTATAGTCTAAATCCCTATATATTTTTTCCTTATCTTTTTTTTGTTAATATTCTATTTTGCTGTACTTTTTAATTCATTTCTATGAGATTTTTTTAGAGAAGATTCTTTTTTCATGTTTGTTATTATTCCATTTTCAATAGTTTTTATAGTTTCACGTTTTAATTAGTTTTTTGTTTTCTAAAAAATAACAAGGAAATGGAAAACACATATACATGATCTGGATATATAATCAAATATATTGATTTGATTAGCTATTCATTTTATAAATAATTGAGAGAAATGATTGAGAATTCATGCAAATTCTGAATTGTGAGCTTTTTCTAATTATCTAATAAAAATATTAACCAGATTCATAACATTTTCAACCATATGCTTGTGGAATACTCAGCTTCATAATATATTATCCTCGAGTTTTTTTCGTCTCAAGAAAAGTATACCAAATAATAATTCATAGATTTTTATCACAACATATAAACTAATAAATAATTTTTATTTAATATCTAAAAAGCAAAAAATGAAATCTCATGAGAAAAAAATTTAAAAATAAAAATAAAACAAAACATAATAATAAAAAAAAAACTGTACAGTGGTTTAAATTTAGTATGTGAAGAAAGAAGAAATGAAGAAGAAAGACAAATAATTTAATTATAAGGGTTTTTTGGGCAAACTAAGGGGTGGATTAACTAATTTTTTAATTCTAAAACTAATACGATAAATGATTTTAAAAAATTGATGGGACAAGCAAAATGAGGGGTATCAATTGACCACCCATGGTCTATTTGCTTAATCAATAAAGACCAATTTTTTTTTATTTGATTATATTTTAACGGTTAGATATGTGAATATTTATATGAAATAAATATAACTTACGCTATAAATACGTATAAATATCACCATTGTAGTTTAATCTAACGACTTTAAAAAACTTGCCCTACAAGACAACTGAACATGCCTACATAAATACTCATTTTGTTAACCTTCATAAAAAAAAAAAAAAAGGGATTGCCAAGTCATTCAAAAAGGGATTATCATTTTCTAGGCTATGAGAATGCTACAAAACTAAACCACTTTAAATTACAATATTTTCTTATGACATTTTGCAATTAGTCACAACCTTTTATTACGACTGATATGTTTTTAGTCACAAGTTTTGACGTTTTAACCAAGAGATGAGAGATATTTGAGGAGTTTTTTTAAGTTTAAAATCTAGATTTTTATTTCTCGTTAATAAATAAGAATTATTAATAAATAAAAGTGTTTTTTGTGACTAAGAGTTTTTTGTCTTGTATCTTAAGGGGGAAAAAAATAAGTTTTTGAAAAAAAAAAAAAAAAAAAAAAAAAAGAATACTTCAGTAAATGAAGTAGATGGGCTCAGCGGCGCCACATCAATAATTCCGGAATAGGTGCCTGTCATACCCAAGTATTCTTATCCAACTTTGACGATGACAACTTTTGATTTTCTTCCGAGAAAATAAAAAAATCGAAAAGGAAAAGAAGAAGGTGAATTGCACATCACACACACGAGGGGCCATTTTCCTTGGACGCTCTCTTTCCTGACACAAAAAGAAAAAAACCTCCCTCTTCTCCTTTCCTTCCTCATGTCACGCAATGTAATATGACAATTTCATGCACCATCTTTCGGAATAGAAATTAGGGCAAATTTCACGTTTGCCCTTCATATTTTGGGCTCTGTCAGAAAATACGTTTTCGAATTTTAATTTGTAAATATCTTTTTTTTTTTTTTTTTCATACTTTGAAACGTTTGTAAATTTTTTATTTTATTAATTTCGTTAATGAAAATTGAGGATAATTTTCACATTTGTCTCTTAATAGACCTTGTCACAAATTATTTCTCAAACTTTGAAACGTTAGCAAAATTTTTCCTTCTATTAGTTTTGTTAATGAAATTGTCACATGTCAATAACAAAATGATAATTTTGCTCCAATAACAAAGATTTATAAAAAAAAAAAAAAAATTGAAGCATTAAAAGATTTAAATAGTCTTATTTTATCAGTAAAAATGTATTCTTATTTATTTAACAAATTAAAAGAATTAATTTTAGAAAAGAGTTGCGTTCTTTGATTTTTTTTTTTTTTTGGGAAAAAAATGCTCTCTCTGTCTCTCTCTGCCTCTCCTCCGTTAGTGAGGGTGGGTGAGTTTCGCACAGGACGGGAGGTGAGTTTTATCATAAAACTTATTTTTTTTTATTAAAAAAAAGTGTGATTATTATCTTTTCTTGAACATATATATGCTACGATTTGAACTCTAAACCTCAATCAACGCAAGTTAATTTCAAATTAAAGAAGGCATTTTATTCAACTAAAATAAAACATTACAATGATAAATTTTAGAGAAAAATCAAGACTAATATAGCAAAAATTTTCTACAATAAACAAATAAGAAATTCTATTGATTCGACCCAAAAAAAAAAGGATTTTTTTTTTAATGTGCACTATTTCTTGTTGACATGTATACAAACTTTAGAGAAGAGACAAATTCGAGCTCCTAAGAATTCAATTTTTGGCCCTTTCAAAATAACCTACGTCTCCAGTGCGGGTCATTCTAACTAATTCTACAACAAATATGTTGTTGATATCAATCTTTTGCCTTCTAAAATCTTCCGGATATGACACTTAAAAACTTCAGGTCAAATAAAAAAGTGCAGAAAAACATTTGCAAATGTGAAAGTTGTATAGAAAACCATAACGAGACAAAGATATGTGTGGGGCAAACCAGTCACACTGTAGATTGATATCTTTATGGACACATATTTATTCGGTATGACAACCAGAAGAAAAATCCTACTGAAGAGAGATTCTTTAGAGAGGACTCCCTTTCAAGTATAATAAATTATCGGAATTTGAGGAGAGAAAAGAAGAAAGAAAAGGCTCTAAAATGTATAGTTTAGTTTAAGGAATTCCAAGAGTTGAAAACTCGAAATTATTACTTATTAAAAAGATAATATAATTATTCTTCTCTACATATTATACATTATAATTTGATAAAATGTATCCACACGGTGTTGATTCACTTTGAGGTGGTGATTAAAGATCAATGTATTTGATCAAATTTAATTTAGTCAAAGAGTTAAACAAAATAATATCTTATAAAAAATAAACAACTATATAATTTTTTAGGGAAATATTGTATAATTTGCGTTTTTATAGGAATTATTTTTTTTTATTTTATTCTTAATAAAGTTGATTTTATTCTAGAAAAAAAAATTTATACCCATTTGCTTGAAAAAAAAAAAAAAAAACACTACTGCTCTAATCATACCTCAAAAAAACAAAAAAAATGTTTCACCATGAAAAGGTAATTGTATAACTCAAAAACAACTACAGAAAAAAAAAAGGCAAAAAAAAAATAATAAAATCATATAATAGTCATTACTTTGTATTGGAAGAGGGGGGGGGGGGGGGGGACATTTATTAGCCACCAAGTGAACTGGAAAAATTATTATTATTATTATTATTATTATTATTCTATTGGAGAAGAAAACAAAGAATTAACAAAGGAAACAGGACAGCGTTTCTTGTTGTGTTTGAAGAGACATGTAAGATTCTTATATCCTCCACTTTTGAGTTTTGACCCCCTCTCTCTCTGTTTTTTTTTTTTTTTTTTTTTTTTTTTTTTGGGTTTCAATTTTCCCGAGAAAAGAACAAACAGGGACCAGGGATAAATATTAAAATCATCTTAATTTGCACGTACGTTTTTTTTTTCTTGTTGTTTGTTCATTTAAGAACTCCAATATTTCGAGTTCTTTAAAGAGGGAGTTTTTTGCCGGTCATTGGCACTATCAGACACCAACATGTTCAGAGTTTCCAAGTTCTGGAACGTCGAATATTCAAGGTCCTTCTCCCTTTTTTATCCCCTTCTCATTCCTTTCCCAAGTTTTTCCAGGAAAATTTTAAAAAAGAAAAAAGAAGGAAAGAAACTAGTTTATTCCATAAATTGCTTGGCAAGTTGACTTTCCCGAGAAAACCCATTTGAGCTGCCAACTCCTTTCAAGGGTTGCCACCCTTTATTTTATATATATATTTGGATATTTGGATATGATATGATCTCTTCATGAATGCCAAACCACTTTCTTCTTCCTTCATTTCTGGTATTTATTTTGTTTTTATGCTTTTGAACAAAACACATTGCATTTTTTTTAAGTCATTTTTTCTTTGTAGTCTTTTAATTGTCCTATGTTTCAACTCTATGTTAATTTTTGTCTCGTTTGACCAACACTTTTCGAATCATGAATTTAGAGAAATGAAGCATGGTAAAGGCGATTTTTCGGGTATAAAAGTTTTTCATCCGATTGTTTGTATTCTTATATATACATATATTTATTGTCTTTGAAGGATTGTGATTTTTGGTTATCCACATTGTAATAGAAGCCCTGTTTCAGATGAGTATTGGGAAGAAAGACAGGAAAAAGAAGGTTCCTCTTTAACTTCTTGAATCTTTTTCCTTGAAAAGTTTTGATGTGCAGTCGATATCCTGTGTTATTTTCATTACTTAATTCATTCAATTGGAAAATTTTCTTTTTTATCTAATATATATGTATGTTTATGTGACTTTTTTTTTAGACTTTTATTGAGAAATTTTTCTCGGGGGAGAGGGACGGAAGGAGAACGATGCAAAGATCGTCGGAGTCGGATTCTATTGGTGAGTGCTACTTGTGATGTGTATCTTTTTATCCAAGAAATTAAAGAAGAATAAACAGTGCTCACCATTTCTTCTCAAAAGTGAGGAGGGTTAATTTCTAACACATCTAGAGATTCTTGTCTTCTATGGTCATTCATAGGTATACCATTCGCACGTTCCCGTCACTTCATCTATAAAATGAACCATTACTTTGTTTTTTCCTTTCTATGGAACGGTTTCTTTTCTTTTCTTTTCTTTTTTTCTTTTTCTTTTTCCTTCTTTGTTCTCTTTCTTTTTTGATATTTTGAATGGACTAGTTTGTACCGTAAGAGATTTGAATTTACTTTAAGTGAAAATAAAGATAATGACTGTCAAGAAAATGGTATAAGCATAATTGCAATTTGACGTAAAATTGAGAATATATTCATCTTTAAAGGAAGGGGAATGGTACATTTTTTGCACCCATCTCACTCTCTTTCGTTCCGGGTTATATTCCTTTCTCTTTCTTTTCTACTTGTGCATTCTCTACAATTGGTTAGAAATAATTAATTCTATTGCTTTGCATTTGACACATGGATTTCTAAGATAACTTCACAGAAGAGCTGCTCTGGTTAAACTTTTATTTGTCTCTTAAGTATAATTTTCCTTGTAGAAGTGAAGTCCGAATCGGCGCTCGTACATCCAAGTAGTGAAGGAACATCAATGGTTTCAGGCCAACATGTTGAGTCCTATAGGTAAGCATAAATAGCCTTACCTAAATTCCTTCTTATCCCTTCCTTCCCCACTTATGGAAGCCTATATAGACAATCTGAATTTCAACTATGAATTTGGCTTTGCATTTGTAGAGTTTTCGTAGCAACATGGAATGCAGGAGGAATTTCTCCCCACAACGGACTTAATTTGGACGAATTCCTTCGCATTGATAATCCATCCGACATATATGTGCTGGGGTATTTCCTCTCTCACTTTCTTTTGTTTCAATTCTAACAAGAATCTGGTATAAACTATACTGAGATTTCTGTTTTTGCTCTCTTTTCTCTCTTTGCGTAATACCTTTGAGTTTGAATTTGTATGAGATTATGTTATAGTTATAGAAAATTCCGAGAAAAAGTTTACTGCTACATATTTGACCTGTCTAGGTTTCCCTGAACACACATTAACTTGAGGAGGGTAAACTTCGAGTGCTTATAACTGGATAGTTTCTGCAAATAGCAATTTAATAGGCTTTTGTGTTACTCTCTTAAACCATCAGTTTTCAGGAAATTGTTCCTTTGAACGCCGGAAATGTGCTAGTCATAGAAGATAATGAACCTGCAGCGAAATGGCTAGCTTTGGTGAATCAGTCACTGAACAAACCGTCCAAATTGGTTCCAAAGCGAACAAGTAGTGTCGGCGGATCACTATTTTTCGCCAAGCCTTCCCTAAGAAAGATCAGTAAACCTTTCAGATCAGAGAGCAAAAGGAGACTGAAGTCCTGTAACTGCACCGCCGAACTCGAAAGGAGACATGGCAAGGACTTGTGTTGCCCTCTTCAGCTACCAAATACAGGTGAAGTCGACGTTTCTTCCGAAGACGAGGAAGAGGGACCTAATGGATTTGATATCTTGAATAGCCAGATGAAGTACAGCCTCGTTGCGAGCAAGCAAATGGTTGGAATTTTCGTTACTATTTGGATGAGGACTGAGCTTGTTCAATATGTTAGTCACATGAGAATCTGCTGCATCAGTCGCGGGATCATGGGCTGCCTTGGCAACAAGGTAGTGCTAAAACTTTTTAGGCCTATTATTTGCGTCAAAAAACATCATATGTATGGTACATGTTATGATAATATGCATTGTTTCGTCTCAGGGTTGTATATCCGTGAGCTTTCAGTTCCATCAGACAAGCTTCTGCTTTATCTGCAGTCACTTGGCATCCGGAGAGAAAGAGGGGGATGAGCTTAGAAGAAACCTTGATGTCATAGAAATCCTTAAAAGCACACAATTTCCGAAGATTTGCAGAACACCATATAGTAGAATGCCGGAGAAAATTCTAAATCACGAGTGAGCATCTTACTAGTTAATGAATATTTAAATACTTGAACAGTTTGAAAATTCTTTTTCATTATCTGTCCATGTTTGGAACTGTTTTCTGATTTTTCTTTTGAAAAATGTCTCTAGTCGAATCATTTGGTTTGGGGATCTGAACTATCGCATCTCTCTGAGCTACTCAGAGACCCGGAAACTTCTAGAGGCTAGAAACTGGGATGCTCTCTTTGACAATGATCAGGTATTTGCATAAATTGACTAGGAAATTTTACATTTGGAGTATGCATGAAATAGGAAGTGTATGGTCGATTTTGGGAGTTCTTAATTGTCAGATACAAATCAGAAAGTCCTCTTTGGAACTCAAACACTTTGGCTATCAGCCATTTGAGGACCACTAATGAAAGTGGAAGCCACTGACCCAACCTAAAAAATTCTTAGATGATTATGTTGCAGAAACATTGACTTCGGAACCTTTTTTTTTTTTTGGTCTGTTTTGGGTTAATAGCTCAAGATTGAGAGGGAAGCGGGGCGAGTATTCAGAGGATGGAAAGAAGGAAAAATTTACTTTGCGCCAACATACAAGTACTCCTATAACTCAGACACTTATGCCGGTGAGGTTCATAAATCGAAAAGCAAACGGAGAACACCAGCTTGGTACGCCTATGCTAAAAGAACAGAGTTCTAGAATTCAATTGTTATTTAACAAATGACAACTGGTCTAACTAGTTAAGAATTGCAGGTGTGACAGAATACTATGGCATGGAAATGGGATTCAACAACTCTTTTACTGGCGTGGGGAGAACCGCTTTTCTGACCACCGGCCCGTTTTGGCGGCTTTTGTGATTGATGTCGTGACTAATGGTAGTAGAGTCAAGGGTGGATTATCTGGCTCTAACATGAAAATTGAGATTGAGGATATTTTACGTAGTACCATGTTCTGCAACAAGTGATAACAAAGTGAGTTTTTGACTTCTCGGGCAAACACATGCGAAAAATAGTATAGTCATACGGAGTGGTTACTTTACAGACTAGTCCCACGTTACGGAGTTGCAAATTTTGAGTGGGCAATTTTTATCAGAAAACTGGTGCGCCTGGTCTTCTGACCGGCTTATAATTGTTAATTATCAGTGCAATTTCTTATTTTTAACTTTTTGTGTTTGTCAGGTACTTAGATGCTGACTATTAATTTTGAGGTGGAATAAATATACCCCAAGTTTTGCAGATTTCACAACAACTACAGCATTCTGAATCACAAGCCGTAAATACCTCCGCCAAACGAGCGACCTAATATATGTACAGAAAGCATTACAAATGTGATTTTTGCAGTGTGCAATGTGGCTCCCTCGATCCAATATGCTCGAAAAATTGTGATTCTGACTCAGAGAAGTTGGTTCACCGTTCATGGCTAGAGACGCATAGGCAGCAAAATCGTTTCAAGAACGGGTATCTTGGAGTTCCAGTCCCTGTGGAATATGCTTCTAATGTTTGTCAAACAAATAGAGCTTTAAGGAACTTAACAGTTTTCTCTCTCGTCTGTTTCTAATGCATGTTAAAAGAGCATGGTTCTTAGGTGTGAAAGAACAAAGGGAGGAGTTTGTAATTTTGTATCAGTAAACACTGATGACTAGAAAGGAAGAAGCACAAAAGGAAATGAAATTGAATTTTTTTTTATGATAACTTGTTAGTTTACCAATCCATCTTAAAAGCTTAAGCTGTTACGAAGTGGGCCAACTAGAGGCAGAGCCACTCATGGCCGAGAAGCCTCCAGTATTTATATTCTAACGCTTCCCCTCATGTGCAGGCCCAACACGTTATAACAATATCTAAAAGAGACAAAGAATGCAATTGCAAGGGGTTTGAACTCAAACTTCTAGCTTCGATGCCATCCAAACTTGAATTGCTAGAAAGTGGGCCAACCAGGACTAGAAAGCAATTAGTAAACACGTGTTGGGCCAACTGGGACTAGAAACCAGGGGCTGTAATTTTGTATCAGTAAACACTGATGACTAGTAGGCAAGAAGCATAAACGGAAATGAAATTGAAATTTTTTTGATGATAACTTGTTAGTTACTAATTCATCTCAAAAGCTTAAACTGCTAAGAAGTGGGCCAACCACAGGCAGAGCCACTCATGGCCGAGAAACCCCCAGTATTTATATTCTACCGCTTCCCATCATATGCAAGCCTAACACGAAATGACAATATCTAAAAGGGACAAAGAATGCAATTGCAAGGGGCTTGAACTCAAAATTCTTGCTCTTATATAATCCAAACTTGAGCTGTTAGGAAGTGGGCCAACCAGAAGCAGAGCCACCCATGACCGAGAAGTCCCAAGTGTTCATATTCTAACACTCTCCTCACATACAGGCCCAACATGTGACGACAATATTTAAAGAAAATAAAGAATCCAGTTGCACTGGTTTGAACTTAGACATCCTGCTTTAACATCATGTTAATTTACAAATTAATCTTGAAAACTTGAGTTGATAGAAAGTGGGCCAACCATAATTTCTATATTCAAATATAATTATCTGATGTTTTCTCATTCAAACTTCAACTGCAAATTTGCTTTGGAAATACCACCACCCCTTGTTTTCTTATGGTTTCAGTGCCTAATATTTAAGGCCTAATTTACACTATTTAGACATCTTGGTATGCCATTTCTGATTCTGAAAATAGTAAATTACTTGAGCAGAGAAGAATCCAAAGCTGCCAACCAATAATTTCTAGTTAAATCACGTGCCTAATCACATGACATCTCTCGGTAAGCACAATTCTATAAGCAAAGTTTTTTCTGGGGTTTGACGCTTTGGAACTTGGAAGCTGAAATAGTCAAAGATTGAGCACATGACATAGCTGAATCCAATCTGCATTTTATATTAGCTTATTAGTAAGCAACAAGTAAGAAGGTTTCTAAAACAAAAATAGCTCTCTCTTTCTCTCTCTTTCTTTGGTTTTCTCTCTCCAATCCTGAGCTTTCTATATAAATATATGCTTTTGCTCATCATTGGGACCAAAACATTGGCAAAATTTTACAAACACATATCCACTTGAGTCAGCAAAAACCATGAAATTGAGGTGCTGTGTATCGCTGACTATGGCTTCCCTAGTCATTCTACTGATGTTCTCACTTTGGCTTAGTGTCGTGGCGCAAGCCAGAGTTCTTCCATCAACTTCGTCTTCATTTGTGTCGCCATCATCCTCTCAAAAGGCTGTTCCAAGTTCAAACCCTGAAAGTGTAAAGCCTAAAGAGACGTCGGTCGCAGCTAGTCTTAGAAAAATACCTCCGAGCACCGCGAATCCTACACAAAACAAGTAAAGTTTCATATTGTCTTTTCACTAGCTTCATCACTACTCTTGACTTTCCATGTATTTGGAAATTTACTCACAAGACATGGTTTCTATGCCAGGTCCAAGTCTAAGAGAATGGGGTGAAGTATAACAAGTAGCAAAGGAATTTTCAAGATTTACACCTTACAGGATCGAAAATCAGACTTTTATTTTTGCAATACTAGAGACAATCGATGTATTTTATTTTATCATTTTTTTTTATACAGAAAATTTGAAATTAGATTTTTGTTACTCTTTCTAGATGAGATTTAGGTGATAGAATTGAGTAGGAACAAAACACTGTAAAAGAAATATCACAAAAACTCAATTATCCTTCTCTTTAAAATACTCTATCTTGTTTGCCCCTTTTTTTTTTTAACCCTCCCTTTGTTTCTCTCAAAAATTACGGAAAGTGTCGTTCTAATAGACTCAGAATAGCTAACTACCCCCCACAATTTCGCAGCAGGTTACTAGTAGTGACCTACTAGCGACCTCTGTGACCGTGGTAGTCTATCATGCTATCAATGGTATCCAACTATGATACTGCAGGTATTCCGCGATGATACTTATAGTGCGTTTGGATCAAACACTCATTGTGTATTGTACTCCAATTCAATGCAATATGTATTTAGGTAACTTGAATGTTCTATTTCAATACAACTCTATTTTAACAGTAAAACACTATTTATCTCTTTTTTTTTTTTTAATATCTACTTTTACAAATCACATCGCATACTCTATCTCATCAAAACACATTAGAATGCCTATTCAAATTTAAACAATCCAAACACACATTCCATTTGAGTAAATTAAAATGGTTAAAGGGGACATTCTAACGCATTTTGGAAGTACATCCATGATATTGAAATACCATATCAAATGAATGTGTGATCCAAATTAACAATAAATATTCCAACAAGTTACTAGCAGTAGCCTACTAGACTACCGGTAGTTTCTTACTAAAACCACGTACCAAAAAAAAAAAAAAAAAAAAAGCCCTTGTTTTGTTGGGGGCGGTGGGGGAGGTCCTGCCACGGGGGAGGGACTGACAAAGAGATCCCTTGCATAGGGGAGATCTAGCCGTGGCCGCCCCTACCCTAACAGAAAAGGCAAATCTTTAGCGACGGGAGCTTTGTAACGTGGAGAGTGATGGTGGCAGCAGATGAGAAGTCGAAGAAACTGCAAGGATAGATGTGTCTAAACAATCATTAAATTTCAAGAAACGTGAACTTCATAAAAGAAATGTAAAGTGATATATTAAAAAAAAAAAAAAAAAACTCTGTTTTAAATGGGCATGAGAGCAAAAACTAATTAGCCTATTGAGAGAAGAGCAGCAAATTCAAAAGCGGATAGTTGGACATGCAACATAAATTCATTATAGTTTGGTCCAAGCTTTCTATTTGCATTCCTTATGAAAAACATGACGTGACTCCCATGTTCTTAACTCGTCAACTTTTTATAATAATAATAATAATAATAATAATAATAAAAGACTACCCAATCAATCCTAATAGTCCATTTGATAGGATGTTTGAGTAAGGGGTTCGAATCAATGACCAACTTGTTATGAGACCAATTTGTCCTAAATATATATATAGTCTTTTCCCCTTTATGTTCTCCTCTAAAAAAAGGGAAACGGGTTAATGGAAAATTTTAAAATATTTCAGGTAAATAATATTAAGAAAGTATTTTAAGTAAATAATGCGTTTATCAAAAATAATTTGTTTAAGAAACGTATTTCCAATAAATTTACTTCTATAATTACTTTTGTAAATTAATTATTTACCACAAATATACTCTTTATCTCAAATATTTAAAGATCTAAAGTGCACATTTTATTTCAAACAAGCAGCATTAAGTAATAAATTTATTTTTGTTGTTACTCTCTCTGGCTTTACTCAAAGTATCAGAACTTACGGATTGATTAGAGTCATTTAAAAAAAAAAAAAAAAAAAAAACAAAAAACCTTAAAGAAAATGTAGTTCTAAAAAGACGCCGAAAACCATTCTAGCCCTCACAGTATCACAGCAGGTTACTGGGAGTGGCCTACTAGCGACCTCTGTGCCGATAGTATCCAACTATGATATGTAATGTATTCCGACGTGATACTAAATATTTCGACAAGTTACCTGCTGTAGCCCACTACACTACCGGTAGTTTGTTATGAAAACATTAAAATAAATAAACGAACAAATAAACATAAACACAATTAAGAAGTCAAGAGAATGGGAGGTGGCAAGGGAGATCCTGCCACGGTGGAGATCGCTATAGAGATCCCTCGCAGAGGAGAGATCTAGCAATGGCAACCCCCGGACATGAAACAGATCTTTTGAGATAGGAGTTCAGCATCGAGGTGAGATGATGGTGACAATACATAAATCAAGATCGAGGATTATATTTTATTATCAATCCAATTACCATTCACCTTTTTCATTTTTCTTTTAAACCATATTACTATTAATTGGCAACCAAAATATATTATCATTCAGCTTAAAGATAGTGTGGAAGTGTGACAGCTATTTTGTTTGTTTTGATGACCAAAGCATTGTTGTTGTTATCAGCTTAGACTGTCTCCATCGATCTTAGCCTCAAATCCTAACCACTTGTCTGGTTTTCAAGTTTATTTATCGTAATTATTTTTGTGGGAACTTTTTTCCCCCGTTTTGTTATGATGTTCAACATTACCATCACATGTTTTTTCTTGGTTGATTTCGATATCCTAGCCAGCTATCCAGGTTCATTAGAGTGCTAGATTTTTTTTTTTTTCCCTCCCTCTCTATGTATTAAAATTGAACAGTGCAATGATTTTGCATTTGAATAGAGTTTTATTCATTTACTTCACAACTCTTCACAATGTATTACGGCTGTCACGGTCTCAAATTCGTCCCAACGCTTCTTCGAATCAATGTCCTTCATTTACTCATGGTTATCGGTAGCTCACAGATAGCCCTAGCTATCGGGCGTCATTTAATTCTTGTTTCCCTTTGAGACAATCCATCGATGGTAAGGCTTCATATTTTCGAATCTTTCCCTGTCCAGCGGACTTGCTGCCTTTCTTATAAGAGGGGTAAAATCTTGGATTATTTACATGAATGTCTAAATTGGCCATTATTTAAAATATGTCTAATTTATCTTTTATTTACAGCAATGTCTAATTTGGTACTTATAAAGACCACATTACTTTTTCATCAAGAATTGAATATAAACAAATAAAGAATTGATAAAAAAAAATCTCTAAAAAATTTCAAACTAAGCAAATCTTTTATAAAAGGAAAAAAAAAACATTTTACTTGATTTATTATAAAGAAAAAAGGATTACAACAGATATTCGTTGTATTGTAAATAAAAATCAATCATTATAATAAATTATTGGTCATTAAGATAAAATTCACAACGAATATATAAAGACAATTAAATAGATATTGTATAGAACTATTAAACCCTTTAAACCTAAAAATGACACCATAATGATATAGTAATTATCATAAAGAAAAATAATCATATTGATGTAGTAATCATAAAGAGGGAAAAAAAAAATATGACATTTAAAAAAGCATCTTAATGATATGGTAATTATCATTAAAAAAAATAATAAGCGATTTCATATGATATTTAAACTTTAAAAACTAACTATTCAAACAATTTCAATAATAGTAAAAAAAAATAAATAAATAAATTATCACAATAATGTTACAATTATCATAAAGAACATAAATCATACTTATGAAATAGGTCTATAAAAAACATAAATCTTATTAAAAAGCAATCACTATAATAAAGAACTAGTCATTAACATAAAAATAGAACAATAAGGAACAAATAAAGAAAAAAAATTAATCATGATGAGATGATGTTAAATATTGTAAAAGGACAAAATAAGTACTAGAAATGGTTTTTTTTTCTTTGAAAAAAGGGGGTGGGGGCATTTTGATGACTATGGAAGTGATTTGCCTGTACATGGGTTGCATGGCAGTGATTCAATGCATGTCTTCCATGTGTTTCAATCAGAATTAAAGGCATTAATTGCTGTTGGTGGCCTTTTTTTTTTTTGTTGCCAAAGTGGTGTTGTCGGTTTTTCAAGTGTTTTAGTGTGTGTTTTATGCCTGAAATAAAGTTTGGTAATTAACTAGTTAAAGTGGGAGGTAATTAGCTAAATTTAGGACTAGTTATGTTTATTTTAAGTGTATTTGTTACAGCCAATTGTGGCTGTTGGTTTGTGAGGTTGTAAATTCTAGAGTTACAACAATTTGTTGTTGTTAATTCTTGGAGTTAACCATTGGTGTGTTAAAAGGTAATTAATGTCATTAGTGTATTTCTTAAAGTGTATAATGGCCATTTGTGAAGCTAATTAGTTGTTTTCAGCTTTTGGCTTTTTAAGATTTAATTTTCATATTTGAAAGGGGAGCTTTTGAATGATTAAAAAAAAATTCAGAGAATACTTTGGTGTTTCTTTTCTTTCTCTTTTCTCTTGGTGGATTCCTTGAGTGGTAAGATTAAGACTTATCTTGGTGGATTCCAAATGACGTCAAAACTTATCCATTTCTTATATTGCTTATCTAAACACTTTCCCCACACCTGATTCTTAACCAATCTTTTAGTTCCTCTTCTAAATAGCACATAAATATCATTTTGCTATTCCTAAGCACGTCCATCAAGCTTTAAAATGTCCTTAATCTTATCAATTCTAGATGACCCTTATCAAATTCCATAGGAACGGTATCATTTTTGGTATTAGAGCCATGACTAGAAGAGCACGGTTTAATGACAATTACGAACTACAAGACCGGAACATAGAGATGGTCGAATTAAGGAAGATCGTAGAACATCTTCAACAAAGGCTGCAGGAAATGGAGGAAAGACAATATCCTAGAAGGCGTGAATGAGAATGGATTGAAGACGAAACCCCTTTTCATGAAGAGGACTATAGTGATGAAGATGTGAGGCCTAGGGAAAGAAATCAACCTTACCATTGTGAATGACACGTGAAAGTTGATGGACCAAAATTTGAAGGGAGGTTTCAAGGCGATGCATTTCTTGATTGGTTGTCCACGGTTGAGATGATCTTCGAATTCAAAATTTACTTAAATGACAAAAGAGTCAAGTTGGTGGCAATCAAGCTAAAGGGATACGCATCCCTTTGGTAGGAGAATCTCAAACGAGAACGGGACTGAGAAGGACGGTGGCCCATTCGAATGTGGGAGAAGATGAAGCAAGAACTCAAAAGAAGACTCATTTCAGACAATTATAAACAAGACAATTACTTGAAGTTTCACAACTTCAAGCAATTTGACTTGTCCATAGACAATTACACTAGGAAGTTCGTATATCTTATGCTTAAGTGCGATGTGGTGGAACTAGAAGAGCAAATTATTGCACGTTATTTAAGAGGGCTCAAGAAGGAGATCGCTGAGGTGATTAAATTGTAGCCATATTGAACTTTCAATGATGTTCCAAAATTGGCTTTGAATGTGGAGCAACAATGGAAGAATTTGCGAAAGTATCCGACCAAGAGTATGGGAAGCCCTAATTATGGAATTAAGGGCAACCCTGGTTTGTCTTCTTCAAAACTAGCCTTTAACAAGGCATCTACCACCACTAAACCAGAGGTGAAGAATGACAAACCAACCAACACTTCCAATACTTCGAAAAAATGTTTCAAATGTCAAGGATATAGGCATATTGCTTCGGAGTGTCCAAATCGAAGGGTCATCACCATTGTAGAAAATGAAGTTGTGGAGAAAGAGGAAGAAGAGTCGAAAAAGGAAGAAATTGCGGAACGCATGGAGCATGCTGATGAGGGTGAAATTTTGGTCATTCGAAGACTTTTGAATTCCAATCACGTTAACGAAGATCCCTGGTTGAGAGAGAACATTTTTCAAACAAGGTGCACTTCTCACGGTCATGTGTGTAATGTGATAATTGTGGGGGTAGTTGCACGAATATGGCTTCGGAAGAGATAGTGAACAAGCTTGGATTGCAAATTGAACCTCATCCACAACCATACAAGATCCAATGGTTTCAAAAGGGAAATGGTTTGAAGGTTTTCAAGAGGAGTTTGATTTAGTTTTCTATAGGAAAAACCTATAAAGATGAAGTGTGGTGTGATGTTATACCTATGGATTCATGTCACCTCTTGTTAGGACGTCCGTGGCAATATGATCGGAAGGTGGTGCATAATGGGTTCAAAAATACTCACTCATTTATGAAAGATGGAGTGTGGATCATTTTGACCCTCATGAAGCCAGATAGAAATAAGAAACCTACCAATTTCGAAGGGCAAGTATTCTTGACAGGTTCCCAAGTTGAGCATGTTCTTTTAAAAAATGAAGATGTTTTTGTTCTTTTTCCAAAAGAAGAACATGAATGGTTAGGAGAGCTCCCTGAACCGGTTCAGCCACTTCTAAGGGAGTTTGAACATCTTACTCCAGAGGAAATACTGAATGGGCTACCTCCTTGAGAGGAATACAAGGCTGCCTATAGACTCAATCCATGTCAACAAGCTGAATTGCAAAGGTTGGAGGAGTTGCTTTTCAAAGGGTTGATCCGAGAGAGTTTAAGTTTTTGTGCTGTGCCTGCCTTGCTTATTCCAAAAAAAGATGGAAGTTGGAGGATATATGTGGATAGCCGAGCAATTAACAAGATTACAATTAAATACCGGTTTCCCATTCCAAGACTTGATGATTTACTTGATCAATTTCATAGAAGCATTGTATTCTCAAAGATAGATTTACGCAGCGGATATCATCAAATTCAGATGCTACCGGGAGATGAATGGAAGACAGCCCTCAAAACGGGAAAAGGTTTGTATGAATGGTTGGTTATGCTATTTGGTTTATCCAATGCTCCTAGCACTTTCATAAGACTTATGACGCATGTGTTCAAGCCATTCATGAGAAAATTTGTGGTGATCTATTTTGACGATATTCTTGTGTATGGTCAAAATATGCAGGAGCACTTGGTGCATATATGGAAGGTGTTCGAGACTTTGAGGGCTAAAAGTCTTTTTGTCAATTTGAAAAAGTGTCAATTTATGTTTGAAAGCATAATTTTCCTTGGGTATATTGTATCCAAAGATGGAATAAAGGTTGATGAGAGCAAGGTGGACCCCATTGCAACTTGGCCAGTTCCAAAAACTCTATTTGATATTCGGAGTTTTCATGGGATAATTTCCTTTTATAGGAGATTTATCAATAATTTTTGTACTTTAGTTGCTCCCATGATCAAGTGCATGAAGGGTGGAATTTTTAAGTGGAATGCGGAGTCTCAAAAGAGCTTTGAATTTTTTAAAAAGAAGATGATGGAAACACTAATTCTTGCACTACCAGATTCTTCAAAGATTTTTGAGGTGGAGTGTAATGCTTCAAATGTGGGAATAGGGGCTGTTTTGAGTTAAGGAAGCAAGCCAATTGCTTTTTTCAGCAAAAAGTTGAATGAAGTGAGGAGGAAGTACTTGAAATATGACTAGGAGTTTTATGCAATCATCCGTGCATTGGGACATTGGAGCCATTATCTTTGTCCTAATGAGTTTGTTCTCTTTTCAGATCATTAAGCTCTTAAGTATTTGCATGCTCAACACAAGCTCAATTCACGACATGTAAAGTGGGTGGAGTATCTCCAATCATTCAATTTTGTCATCAAGCATGAGTCTGGTAAAGCTAATCAAGTGGCTAATGCATTGAGTAGGTGCCAATTGCTGTTGAACATGATGCACACTAAGGTGCCTGAGTTTGACATTGTGAAGAGTATGTACAAGGATGATGCTGATTTTGGTCAAATTTGGAAGCATTGTACAAAAAGGCCCTATAAACAATTTTTGGTCCAAAATTGGTTTTTGTATAAAGGTACGCAGCTTTGTGTCCTACAAGGATCATTGGGGGAAGCTATAATTCAAGAAGCTCATGGTGGAGGCTTGGCTAGTCACTTTGGTTGAGACAAGACCATAGCCCTAGTGCAAGACAATTTCTTTTGGCCACAGCTTACTAAGGATGTGGGGCGAATTGTGGATGTGAGACTTGTCATCAAGCTAAGACTCATGGTAGCAATGCTGATTTGTACACACCCCTACCTGTTCCAAACACACCATGGGAGGATGTAAATATGGATTTTGTTCTTGGATTACCTCGAACTCAAAGGCAAAAGGATTCAATCATGATGGTTGTAGATCATTTTTAAAAGATGGCTCATTTTGTGCCATACAACAAGACAGCTGACACAACTCACATTGCTGACCTTTATTTTTAAGAGATTGTAAAGCTACATGGTGTTCCAAAGACTATAACTTCGGATTGAGATGCTAAATTCCTTAGTCATTTTTGGAGGACTCTATGGAAGAAAATGAGAACTAGACTCCAATTCAGCACTTCACATCATCCCCAAATGGATAGACAAACTAAGGTGGTTAATCGATTTTTGGGAGCTTTATTGCGAAGTCTCATCAAGAAGAACATCAAGGCTTGGGATTTGGCTCTTCCACAATCTGAATTTGCTTATTATAGGTCCACTAGTCAACCAACCGGGTATAGTCTTTTCGAGATCATTTATGATAAGAATCCAATCACTCCTTTGGATCTTGTGCCCCTTAAAACTGAAATAACTTTTAGTGGAGCAGCTAACGAAAGAGCAAAATATATCAAGAAGTTGCATGAACAAGTTCGATAAAAGATTGCCAAACAAAATGAGAAGTATGCACAGCAAGCAAATAAACATAGGACGAATGTCACTTTTCAAGTTGAGGATAAATGATGGATTCATCTCAGAAAAGAACGATTTCCCAATAGGAGGTTTCCCAACTCCAAGCAAGGGGGGATGGACCTTTTACAATTGTTCAAAAGATCAATGATAATGCATACAAAGTTAAGCTGCTAGGTGATTATGGAGTGTTCGCTACCTTCAACATGGCTGATCTTTCTCCATTTGTTGAAGACAAGCCTTTGGACTCAAGGTCAAGTCCTCTCTAACTAGGGAGAATGATGACAATGGAAGTGATTTGCCTGTAGATGGGTTGTATGGGAGTGATCCAATGCATGTCTTCCATGTGTTTCAATTAGAATCGAATGCTATTTGTTGATCAATTGCTGTTGGGGGCCTTTTTTTTTAGGTTGCCAAAGTGGTGTTGTCGGTTTTTCAAAAGTTTTACTATGTGTTTTATGGCTGAAATAAAGTTTGATAGTTAGCTAGTTCAAGTAGGAGTTAATTAGCTAAATTTAGGACTAGTTTTGTTTGTTTTAAGTGTATTTGTTACAACCAATTGTGGCAGTTGGTTTGTGAGGTTGTAAATTCTGGAGTTACAACAATTTGTTGTTGTTAATTCTTAAAGTTAGCCATTGGTGTGTTAAAAGGTAATTAGTGTCATTAGTGTATTTCTTAAAGTGTGTAGCAGCCATTTGTGAAGCTAATTAGTTGTTTTCAACTTTTGGCTTTTTAAGATGTAATTTTCGGATTTGGAAGGGGAGCTTTTGAATGACTAAAAAAAAATTCAGAGAATACCTTCGTGTTTCTTTTCTTTCTCTTATCTGTTGGTGGATTCCTTGAGTGGTGAGATTAAAACTTAACTTAGTGGATTCCAAGTTGCGTCAAAACTTATCCATTTATTATATTGCTTATCTAAACACTTTCCCCACACCTGATTCTTAACCAATATTTTTGTTCCTCTTTTAAACAACACCTAAATATCATTCTGCCATTCCTAAGCACATCCATCAAGTTTTAAAACATCCTTAATCTTATCAATTCTAGATTACCCTTACCAAATTCCACAGGAATGATATCACATTTATGTAATATTATTAAAAATTGTCATCTTTTATAATGGTGTCCTAAAAATAGACTTTTTGTGTGATTATTTCTAAAATCTTTAATTCTTCTCACAACTCCCAAATGTTTCCAAAAATATAAACCCCTACTTCAAACATTTAAGACGTTAAAGGTCTCCCAAACAAAGACTACTTAACCGAATCAAAAGCCTAAATTTGGCTAGAGCAATACTCAGATGTCGGGATTGAGAGTTCGGCTTTTGTATCTGGAGGACCAGAAACGCTTTAAATTCTTGGAATCTATCTCTCCATTTTGAAGGAGGGATGTCATCTAGAGTGAACGTCTGGAATTTACTATTGGAGGCTGTTGACTGGGACTGTCGATGTTGGGTGCGGCGTTGCTTCAGCTCCTCGAGAACTGACTAGAGTACTGTACAACAATCAATGTTAATCATAATCTCCCTTGTGCAAACACTTTAAAAATAAGGGAACGTAATTTTTTTCATTTACACTGTTTGAAGAATTTATACATCATTACATACAGTCCAATTGACAATTATTAACACCTAATTGACAACCCTTAATTGACTACTATATAAAATCTCTAAAGAAAAACAAAATCACGAAGATAATTACAAGAATCAAATAACAAATCTCAACACAAACTTAGTGCCATAGAAAAGCTAGAAACTTGTAGGCGTGGTTGAGGAGGCGGAATCTATAGCAACCCCAATTGATATACCCGGTTCATTGATATAAAAATTGTTATATAATGTCATTCATAGTTAAAACATATTTCTCTTAAGTTGATATGCATTTTTGAATCCTGGTTATTATTTATTATAAAAGATGAAAAAGAAATGTTTTAGCCTACAAAATTCTGAAACATGTGTAGGGGGTCAAAACCCCTTCCGGATATGTAAAAGTGCTTGGAAATTGGAAACAACTAAACCCTCTTTTAGCATTGGCGTAATGGAGGCAAACTGTCCACGTCTTGAAAAATTGTCGTCATGTTGATGTCGAAACCATTTTAACTTGGGTATATATGGACACCCAATTGGGCGCTCATAGTGGGCTTGACACATATGGCAATATTGTTTATTCGATTATATTTTAATTAGACAAATAATTTAAACCTCACATATATAGATAATAGATATCTCCTATCAGTGAGATTCTTCAGATAGTGGATTATTTAAGAATTGAGATACCCATGACTAATAAGAGTCATTTAAAAAAGAACCACATCCCTACATACAAGATAACGATTAAGTCACTTTTCCGAGTGTGATATTTTTCTCTCACTCTCTCATGTTTTCTACAAAATGGTTCTTCAGTTTTGGAATATTATGAGTGTTCTAGTAACACTCTATACACTGCAAACGTGATCATTGTGATTGACAATACCGTAGGAATATCACAGAGATATTCTTGGATTGGTTTTGTTTATGCTTCCGTCAAAAACCATGGGTAATAAGGGTTGCTCGGTGTTTTCCATTCATGTTCCTAATTCAAACAAGTCTAAACTTATCCTGCTTAAAAACCTTTTACATGCACCAAATATTCTTAGAATTTGTCGAATATTGTTAAATATCATCCTTTTGTTTGTCTTGTTAATGTTCAATGTCACGCGGGAAATCCTACTGAAAGGGACTCGCGAATCTCTTTACTCTATATACTAATTCCATCACACCAAATCCACGCTCAAGCCCCAACCTAGCGTAAGTCTGATCAGTCAAAGTCACGAGTCCTAATTATGGTCCAGTTGTCAAGCATGCAATGGTAGAATAGGTTTGACTATATTTAAAGCTCCTATTTGGAGCTCCTACCCTATCTTTTAAGTTGATTTCCAAAAGCTTCTACTCCAATTACAATCCATATCTTTTTTCTCTCTCTTCCGTTTCCATAAAATTTGAATTTTAAAAATCAATAACTTTCTTATTTTATATCCGAACGGGATGATTTTTTTTTTTCTAAACATACCCGACAACAAAGAGAATAAAACAAAATCTATATTGTCATTAAATTCCGAACACATTTTAAGTTTTTACACTATTCCAACATGATCATAATTCGTTTTAATTTACATTTCAACCAAATACATATTTTTAAATGTTCATTCCAAAACTATAACTCTAACCTCAAGTCCAAACGGACATAGAAGATGAGAATATCAACCCACTGGATGTCACCAATGAATTTTTAAATGGAAAAAAGAAAATTTTCAGATCTCAACTAGAGAGTTAAAGATGAGAGAAATATATTGCGTCTTATCAAGTGGGTCCCATTATTTATCTCATATTCTGACTCTATATTACATTCTAACAACCTATTAGATGTCACCGATGTAATGTAATTTTAGAGAAAAAAAAAATACTAAGGAAGTTTGTTTTTGATTCGCTGGTTGGAGAAAAAATTTTTAAATTGGAATTGATTAACTTTTTAAAAACTAATTATAATTTTTATTGATTTTTCAGGGAAAAAAAAACAAATATTGAGATGAAAAAAATATAGTTTAGTTGGAATTGAGTTAGAATGTTAGACGAAGCATAATTATAATCTGACACATGACTTATCATTTTTTTATTAGTAGACACTTATCAAGAAAAAATGACAACTTACTATTACATGAGTTGATACTTAAAAGTTAGGATTAAAATTTATATTTAAATGAAAAAAAAAAAAAATTACAAACCTCAACCGGATTAAGTCAAGATGTGAGATATATTCTATGTTTCACCATGTGAACCCCATCATTTATCTCACATCCGGACTCAACCCCACTGGATAATTAGTACTGAATTTTTTTTTTAATAGAACGATAGAAAATGTTATATAATATACCTTGTTTGAAGCATATCACTCTCTTTTTTTTAAGCCATAAAGAAGACATGTTGGTTTATTGGACCCGTGAAGGAGTACCATATAATAAATATATATGTATCTGTGTATACATATGGTATTGGATATCATCTCACAATGTCGTCCAATATGTGTACAGTGTGCGTATAAGCAGAGAATCTTTACAGTTCAATTGGGTAGAATGAAACAAACATTTGACATGATAGTTTGTCATATATATACGAGTATCCAACTCTGTGGTCGATTCTTCCGTACAAAGATGGTTTTGCTTTGTTTCTTGTTTTTTCACTTGGACCATACCCCATGATCTCCTTTAGGTTAATAATTATATTCCTGGACAAAATTGACAATACATTCACACAAAAAAAAAAAAAAAAAAAAAAAAGGAAATAGATGTGAAATGAACAAGAACAAGAGAGATCAATTTTTTGCATCTTTTAGGAAAGAAAAAAGAAAGAGAGAGAGAGAGAGAGAGAGAGAGAAAGAATTTGTAATGATGGGTCAACGGATTTTTTTTTTTTTTTTTTATGTGTTTTCATGACAAATATTTTCAGGATCTCTTAATAATAACTCATTTGACGGATTTCAGATTATCCAACAATAAGATAAAGTGAAACAATAAGATAAAGTGAATTTAATCGCATGAAGTACTTGACTTTTATGAGAATGCAAAATTAGATATATATATATAGGAAAATTTCTTGTTTAGTCTTTAAATTTTTAAGTTTGTGTAACTTTATTTATTTATTTATTTATTTTTATAACTTAAATGATCTTAACTTTAAAATGTTATTATAATAATCATTTATGTTTATTTTTTAACGGAATCCATAAGTAATTTGAATAAAAAAACGATGTTAACAAATTACTGATTTCGTCCAAAAATTAATGGAAAGAACAATGTTTTTAATAGTTTATGACTAATCTAACAATTTATCTTTAAAAATAATAATAATAATAATAAAATATGGGAATCTTGCATGTTCACATTCCTATGCTTAAGATGCCAAACACTTCTTTTACCACCCCGAAACTTGAGCGGACTTCTATTTCCCGTTGTGCTTCAATACAACGATAATATACATGTAGCTTGTGAAAAACACACACACACAACAAGAGAGGAGACGGGGATTTGTAAAGTAAATCTATGACGGAAAAATGTCTAAAACACCTGTTGTATTAATTTAGTTTAAATACCACTCTTTTCCCTTTATATTATTTTAATGCTCAAAACACCCACTGTATTTGAAAAAATTATTTTTGTGTATTTTTTTCAAAATATATGAAAATATTGAACAATGGATTAAAACAATTTTTTTCAAGAAAAATATAAATTGAATATATTTACTTAGTATATCTCTCGTTTTTTTGTTCTTTTTCAAACGATCATATACGTGCAATATAAGCACAAATATGTTCATATAAACTTTGAAATAAAGAAGTTTCACATAGATTTTGAAGAGTTGAAAATCATAAGAATGTGAGAACATGAGCTGACTTAAGAAAATAAATGTGAAATTGTGAATTGAGAATTTCAATGTTCTTTTTTCTTTTCCTAATGAGTGACTAAACAAAACGGATAATGATAATCGAGCTCCGTCTACCGCAAAAAAAAAAAAAAAAAAAAAAAAAAAAAAAAAAAAACTCGAATGGATTGGGTAGGATTTCAGAAACTTTCAGTCCACCGAAACCATTCATGTGGATTGATTTAAACTAGGGCATACAATCCAGTCTATTCTTTCTCAGTATGTACTCTGATCAGTGATTGGATTTCAATTAGGAAACTAAAATTATAAACAAACTACTCAATTCATTCATTTAAAAGAAAATCGTAACTCATTTATTATGTAATTTTTTGAACTTTTGAGTTAGTGATTATATGTACTAATTCTTTATTTTTCTAATTTTTATAATATAGTGAGTTAATAATGCATAAATTAACTTTCCCAAAGTTTTGCTTGAAAAAAAGAAAAACTAAAAAGACTTTTTAATGTGCGGCTCTGTATTCAGTTGAATTTTCAATGATATTACTTCATAAAGCTAGAACTTTGATCGTTTATATCACTTCAGTACATGACCATTTTGCATGCACATTCCAATTAATAAAGTATTAAGCAATATCTTTCCCAGAAAAAAAAAAAAAAAAGTCCTAAAAGTTTGATATCTTAAAGTAATTTCAACAAGTAAATTTTATTAGAGTCTAACCAACGAATAATAATTTATTTATTTATTTATTATCTTCATTAAACTGCCGGTCCTAATCGACATAGTTGTTATAATTAGAATAAGCATATCATAAAAATAAAGAATTAAAATTCCCAAAAAAAAAAAAAAAAAGAATTACCGTTAAAAATACTTTGAGGCACAGTCAATATTAAACTATATAGTAATTAAGAAGTAGTTATATACTTTAGATATTGTATTATAGGATTCGCTTTTTATTACATGAAGTATGAAACACTGCTACAGTTCATATTAAACTATATAATTATTAAGAAGTATATCTATACTATATACATTATATTATAGGATTCGCCTTTCTGTCAATGCTCTTAATAATACTCAAAATACAGCATACATTTGTGGTCAATAATCACGTCAAATTAATTGGGAGAAAAGGGGGAAAAATCCCATTGTTAACTTCTTCTGAAAAAAAAAAAAAAAAAAAAAAAAAAAAAAAAAAGCCCCATATTACTGTGATATCTGTCCCATATTGCACCAAGACGTTCATCAAGGATATACCTTTTCTAGCAAAAACAATAAAAGAGAAAATCGTTAAAGTGTGAATGGCAATAAACATTATCCTTTAGATATTGTTTATTTTTCTCTTTATTAATCTCTTTATTTATTTTTTTATTTTTTTTTAGTAAGAGAATAGGCATCTTATAGAGTGCCCAATATTCTTGTTCAATTTATTTGCCAGTGCAGGAGAAGAAATCCGATTGTTCTTTCTTTAGGTTTAGTTTGCTTCTATATATGCCCAATTTATATGTTTTTACAAGTATTAAATCAATTTTGCATTGAAAACAGATCCTTTATAATATTTCTGAAAGGATTTTATTTTCTAAGTTGGAGAAAGAATTGTTTGAGTCACAGGATTAAAGTTTAAAAGATAAACGAAATAGTTTTACTTTTTAGAAGCAAAAACTCATCTTTTTTACAACCAAAAAAAAAAAAAGAAAAAAACGATAGAGAGGGATATTATATAAATAATAATAAAGTAATGTTAGGGACACAAATCCAATTTCAACTTTTTGAAACTCACGTGTCATATTTCTATTAGTAAATATAATCATTTGATGTAACAATACTTTAAACACTTAACAATAAAATACTGACAACTCTAATGCTACATAAGTTAGTACTCAAAAATTGAGATTAGAGTTGATATCCCTAGTATTTTTCATAATAATAATAATATAAGAGGTGTGAAAACATTTGAACTGATGGAGTAGTATTTTAGTACGTAATTTCAAAATACCGAGTGTGTTAGAGAAGTGAATCAAAATTATCAAGTCATTTTAAAATTCAATAGGACGTGAATTTAGAAAGTAAATATAAAGGTGACTTAATACAGTAATTTCATATCCGACTGTGTCAAAAAGTGAAGAGTTGACAAAAAGTGAAGAGTTGAATTCTTTCGCGTCAAGTTAAAAAAAAAAAAAAAAAAAAACAAAATAAAAAGAGAATACAAAGAGAGGATGCCCACTGGAACGAAACAAACAAAAATTAGAGGACTCTCCGACTTCTTTGCCTTCTCCCTCCTTTTCTACATTTCTTTTTAATGTATTTAAAATAGTAATAATTCCATCCAACTTCTTTACTAGTTTCTTTCCTTCCACGTTCCCTTCTCAACTACATCTCTTCAACCGCAGTAATTGCTCATCTTTATTATTCACCACCACCTTTCTCTCACACACCAAACCACTATTTCACACGCCTTATTATATATATATATATATATATATATAGAATAAACTCTATATACACACATATATACACATGTATATGTATAAAGCCACATAAAGAAAAAACACACACACTAAACACTAGTCAAAACTCTCACAAATTCTTCTTCAAATTTTCTTTGATCCAATCAATATCCTTACAATGCAACGACACAATCTCTCTTCTCGCTTCCTCATATTCTCTCTCCTCTTCCTCTTCCTCTTCTCACTCTCTCTCCTAATCCCCGCCACCGCCGCCGAAACTCCGTCGAACAATTCGTCGTCGTCGTCCTCGGCGTGCAAGTCCACTCTCTACCCAAAACTCTGCCGCTCGATTCTCTTGGCGGTCGGATCGAACTCGCCGTTGGGAAACAGTCCCTACAACTACAGCAAGTTCTCCATCAAGCAATGCCTGAAACGCACGCGGAAAATGTCCGAGCTCATCAACCGGTACCTCCACCGGCGCCGAGACTCCGGCGACAGGTACGATCCGGCGCGGTGGAGGACTGCAGGCAGCTCTTGATGCTCAATGTCGAGTTCCTGGAGTCCATCGCCGAGGAGCACCGGTCGGCCGACGATCAGTCGATGAGCGGCGAGCTCGTCGACCGGATTGTTGATAAAAGTGGGTGGTGGAAACTGGGGTAAAAACGAATCAAAAGTTGAGTAAATATTTTAAGTTATTATAAAATTGTATTTTTAAAATAAAAAAAAAAATTCAATAATACAATTATAAATAAAAAATAAAAATATCAGAAACTGAGTTTATAGCTTGATATGCCGTTATGAACGTTGCAAGCCTTGACATGCTGTTCATGAAGCATTGAAAATACAAATGACTTTAAATAAAAGGTTTTCACTAAAAATAAAAGTATCTGTTGAACAGACATACTATGGTAATCAGATTAATATGACCGTTAGATTGAACGATCAAAAATTAAATCTGAATTCATCAAATCCACTGTTAATCGTGTCCGATCAAAAACGTCCAGATTATTGAAAAACGCTACATCGAAAAGAGTGCTCCTGACTCCTTGCACGATGCGTACGTCGAAGTGCGCCCTAACGCCCATCCCCTCCCCCCCCCCCCCGCGCGTTGGTGCATATTGCTAGTACCCTATACACTAGTATCTTACTTCACTTGTTTCTTTTATCCATTATCTTTTTGTTTTCCTGTACTTTTTTCAACTACCAATATATGAGATATTACATCTCTCTACGATCAGGTCCCTGCTCAGCGCCATTGTGACCAACCACCAGACGTGCTATGACGGCCTGGTGGAGGCGAAGAGTGGGATTTTGTTGCCGCGAGGGAACGGGACAATGGCGGCGGCGTCGGCGTCGTTGTCGGCTCCGGTGTTGTTCGACTTGAGCAGGTTGTACAGTGTGTCTCTAGGGTTGGTGACTCACGCGCTCGCTAAGAATCTGAAACACCACCACAAGAGGCAGAAAAATAAAGGAGAATCCAGCAACGGACTTTTCCCCGCCGCCGCGAACCTCCACCGGAAGCCACTGGCTCAGTTTATCAAGGTACGTCCGGCGTTCAACTTTTACTAACTATGCTTGAACCGGGTTTAGTTTAATTGTTTGTAAACAAAGTGTACTTAATATATACATACATTTGGAATAATTTTCTATTAGCGTCCTACAAAATGATATTTATCTTAAATCGTCACAGTCTAGCAGTAATTTTATACTTAATTTTATCATAAGAGATAAAAGTTTGAAGATTATATATAACAAAATATGATAATTTGACCGAATGGGATGAAATAGGCAGGAATTAAAATTAATAAAGAAAATTATTTATTAATACGTTCAGTTTTTTTTTTTTTTTTTTTGGAAACAAAGTAGTACATCTTTTCCTTTTTTAAGTTTAAAGCTAACTTCAACATATTGGACAAAAATAATAGATATAGGGGTTTTTTTGTTTTTTGTTTTTTGGTTGAATTATAGATGTAGGCTGTTATATCTTGTTTTTTTGTCTTTGTTTTGTTTGGAGTGAATTTATTCTTTGCTCGCGCGTGATCATGGTAATTGGTAAATCTAACTACTATGGATGGTATACTAGACTCTCATCGGAAGTTACGTACGTGAATATTATAATTGCTTTGTTTGCTTGCTTTTGTTGTTTACGAGATCGAATAACCAAGAAAATTAATTACACTTTAATTAATTGCTTAATTACTTAATAAGTTTACTAATTATGAATAGCATTATATCAATATGTGTGCTCAGTCAAGTTGCCGGTTTAATGCATTTCACTTTTTCTATATCAATATGTAAATGGGCTGATGAGACACATGCCACTTTTTCTATATTTTTAACATCTAACCGTTTCCTGGTAGTCATTTCACGTAAGTTTAGGCTATAATACAGTAAATTTGATGGATATAAGTTTGAAACGAAGATAAAGGGATCTTTCATTGTTTCTCACAAAAATAGTATGTGATTGTTCCAGAACTGCTTGTCATCATGTTTGAAACTTTTGGTATATAATAATATGTATGATTATCAAATGCACTGGAGTCTAGAGTGGTTTACTAAATTCTACGAGCCTCGTTTTGAAGATTGTAAAAAAAAAAAACCAAAAAAAAAAAAGATTTTTGCGACCAATTCAGTGACGATATTTGTTTTATTTTGATTGCATAAAGTTATTTGCCACCAGATTTTTAGTTGTCGGGTGGTCGCAATATAGCTTGGTTACAAAGAGTTTTCTTGCAACCAAATTTTTGTTTTCAAAACATGTGTCTTTTAGCAATCAAAATTTTAGTCACCGAAAGTTGATTACTTGGCCGTAAAGTGTATGTGATTTTGGTGTCAAAAGCAACCAAGAAGATTCTTTTGCGACCAAGTGTAACCTGTTTACTGTCAAATAGTTAGTCGCAACAAGTTTATTCTCCGACTAAATATTTCGGTCCCAAAAAAATGTGACATTTTAGTTACCAAACTTGTGGTCACATGAAAGACCTTAATTTTGGTCTTAATTACTCTCGTGTGTGTGTGTTTTTAAAACATATAAGGTGATAACTGTTACATTAGGAGAAGAGGGAACTAATTCATATAAATATACCGCATCAATCTAGTATAACTTAACAATATGGGATCAATTCAGAATCTAACATGTTCTTTCACACCTGGCATGTCATGCAAATGTGCCGAAGTATAGTAACATTAAATAGGTTTGGATAAAACTCATCCCCAAATGTTAATTTAAGAGAATATATATGAAGCTCAATTCACATAAATATAAGAACAACAATAGTCTAATATTAATTTAGCGATACGTGACAAATTTACAATCAACAATGGGATTATTAATTAGAGAAAACCAAGGCATACTAACTAAATTAGTACCTTGAAATTTGTGTTTAACTAGTTTTTTTATCGAAAAACTTATACTCCGTTTGCATTACATCTTAAACTCAAATTTTTCATTCAGTTTTTGTCTTTTTCTGAAAAGTTAACAAAAAATTATAACTAATTTTAAAAATCAATCAACTCAAACTTAAAAATTTAACTTAAACCGTTTCACCAAACAGAGCCTTAGATTTGGTTTAAGTTAGATCTTTCTAAGGTCTAGTTAGATTCGAAATACATCATGCCCATATGTCTTACAGGGATAATATCTATGATTTGTAAGAAAATTCTAGTACACCAATAAATTTTGTCATTAACATTTAATTTGATGTTTCAACAAATGTTGATGCTTGGTAATAAGTTCAAAGAAAACATTAATTAGGAAATTAAGAAATTGTTAGAAGAATTTTGGATTTGTGCAATTTTAGGGTCAAACCACGTGGGTCGGTGACAAGTCCAAGGGGTGGCAAAGTCATAACGGGTCAACTGTTTCTCTGGCACCAAGCAATGTTGAGAGAAATTTGGGCCGGGCTGTGAGGCCTGGAAATACACATGCTGCATAATATGGTGTGGCCTCTACTCGTGCATAAGGACATCTTTGCAATTTTTTTTTTTTTTTTTTTTAAATTTCAACTTGGGTGAAAGACTCTTACCCTATACTTTATAATAAAATCAAATGAAAAATTATCACTAGATTATATCTAGAAACACACATTTTTGTAATTTTCAATTGCAATTTGCCAATTAAAGTTTCTTGAAGTTGTTTCCATTTTGGGAGAAAGTAAAGTGAATGTCTTTTAATATTTATTGAAAATATTTTTCTACAATACAAGCTAATTTTTCATGTTAATTTTTTTTTTCATGCTAAATTTGACACGTATTATATTTCATGTCAAATTTAACATAAAATATCGTAATTATTGCATTTTGACATTCAATTATTATTGGCTGATTTTTTATCCTTCTACTTAATAATTACAACATTGTTAAATTATTTAAAGGGTAAAGGTTTAGTTTACGAGTTCTAGATTTTAAGATTTTATTTTTTTAAGTACATAGTATTTGAAAACATTTGGATTACAAGTAATACATCAGGCCTTGAGCTAGGAAACTTCTATGCAAACCCCCCTCCCCTCTAACCTACTAAGCTAACCTAACGGTATAAGATATAAAAACATTATTTTTATACTATTTCACAGTGAATATAATAATAAAACTGATATTTAAACTAAAAATATCTAGAGCGATGGTTGTAGATATAATTTAACAATAAATATTAAATATCTCAATTTTATTATAAGATGTAGAGTACAAATCATTCACCTCTAGTTAAAAAAATGTCTTGAAATGACTTGAGAGTCAAATTACTACATTAGAAAGATCCACTTAGGGTCGTATATATAATTGTAACGAATTACAATGTAAGCATTTATTTGTCTGATCGAAAACTAGCTCTAATCTTAATAATTATCTTAAGGGGTTTTTTTTGTTTTTCCCTTGAAGTTATGTAAATTATTTCATTAAGTATTTTTAAACCTAACGGATGTGCCAGACATATTTTTCCGGTTTTCTATATATGCCATACGCAGCGGTCTGGTGTACGTAATACCATAAATGTCACTATTTAATACTATCATTAATGTAACATCCATAGCTATCTGAAAACAGCATATAATATCTGACGGATGAATATAATTTTTCTTATATTTTAAAGTTTCTTCATATATAATTTGTAAATGCTTTAGTTTGTAAAAGTAATTTGTAAAGTTGGGCACCAACAATGGCCGACATTTAATTGGCTTTAATTTCATTCAAGTAGTTGGTTTTGAACTTTATACTCACGCATACATTGGCAAATATGTGTATATGTGTGTGTATATATATATATTGGGAGGGACTCCAATATAGTATCCTTATATGTCACTTATAATATAATTTGTGTTATATTATACTAATTAGGTGATTTAAATATTCTATTTTTCAATGATATTGGTTCTTTATATTAATATTTAACTAGTATTATATGACAACATTCTCAATAGGAAATTATATAAATTAACTAGTTATTACAAATTTCAAAATAGAAAATTATGAGTACTGCTTCATATGCTATGTCATATGATTTCCGTGTGTATATATATCTTATTTTAACATATATAAAACAATCAAAGGCTCTTACTTCTTTTGACACATGTCATTATTGCCTTTTTTTTTTTTTTAATTCTCTTTCATTCTTTCGCTTTTCCTTTCCTTTCTTTCATTTTTTTTATTTGTTAAAATTTTTTCTCCTTTACTTCATTCAAAAAATTGTCTCAGCATACTTTTTTTTTTTCCAATGACCATCTCAAACTCTCAACTACTATTTTTTTTTATAATGGTTGATATATATTTTATTCTTTTTACTTTTTAAAATTACTCTTCAATTTTGTAACGTATTGATCTCTTATCTATATATTTTCTTTTATCGTTTTAGACTTTTAGTTTCCATTCTTTTTTGCCCCATACTAAAATAAATCATTTTAAATGTATCCCTACTTGAACATTTTTTTGTGTGACAATCTCAACTACTATTTTTTCATCGCACTATCCAATTAACTTTCTATGTAATTTGTTAACTTTTCTTTAATTTCTTACTACTTAAATATTTTCTTCTCAATATTTTTTGAATTACTATTTTCTCATAATACGTCATAACTAATTATTTATTTAATAAACTGATTAAACTTGTGCATGGTACGTGTATACAATTACTATTATATTGACGGCCATAAAATTAGAGTACTATGACAACAACCTTATTTCTTGTTTTGGAACTAAATTATATATGTTTAGGTAATCCCTTCACAGGTGGCTACAGTTTTTATCTTTTTTTTTTTTTTGGTTTGTTTTTTCCTTTTTTTTTAAATAAAAAATATACTAGCATATCTCAAACTCCCAAAAAAAAAAAAAAAAAAAAAACAAAAACAAAACAAAGATTAGTAATAACATATAGCAAATAAAAAATTGAACATCTCAATTATTAAAGACCACAGCAACCCATGCCAACACCCCTACTCGAGAATAAAAATAATTTATTTGAATCCATATTGTGACATTATTTGCCCACAGGGTGTACATAAGAATTAGTTTTAATTAACTAAAATTTTAAGTCAATTTCTCTTTTAAATTGAAACTTGATGCATTTAATCTTTTGTAAATTAATTAATAACGTGATATGATATCATTTAGTCTTGCAACTTAATTTGGAACACAGATGGACAAAATTATTAATACACCAACATTTCAAATTGGTTGCTTTAAGATCTATTGAGTTGTTAGGGAAACTGGTTGGTTTTTATTTTTTTTTTTTTTTTTTTTTATTTTTTGAGGTTTAAATCTGCATTTCAAGTCACATAAATTAACGAACAACCATATTTATTATTATTTTTTTTTTTTTTACAATTTTCAGTCTTTAAAGAAAAAGTCGAGTAACTGCAGTACTTCATCATCAAAATCATGTCCGAGGGGAGATCGGATCCTTTAGAAACGGAAGGCAATGGAATTTTGGTACGCGACAGTGTGATCGTCAGCAAAGATGGCACCGGAAATTTTTCGACCATCGGAGAGGCTGTCGCGGTTTCAACTAATAACACGAGGCCTGAAGATGGGTATTTTGTGATATATGCCAAACAAGGATTATATGAAGAGTATATTGTCATCCCAAGTTACAAGAGGAACATAATGTTGCTTGGAGATGGGATCAATGCCACTGTCATTACCGGAAACCACAGCGTCATTGATGGCTGGACTACTTACGATTCCTCAACATTTGGTATGTATAAGCACGTAATATATATATATATATATATATATATAAACATATTTTTTTTTCTTTTATAATTATAAATAATATTTTGCTTAAAAATGCATGATTAAACCTAAATTCTTCTTCTAATCTTCTTAATGGTTGTAGCCGTTGCCGGCGACCGATTCATCGCCATAGACGTCACATTCCAGAACACGGCCGGTCCCGCAAAGCACCAAGCCGTAGCAGTCCGGAACCAAGCCGACCTCTCCACGTTCTACCGATGCAGCTTCGAGGGATACCAAGACACACTCTACATCCACTCCCTCCAACAATTCTACCGCGAATGCGACATATACGGCACTGTCGACTTCATCTTCGGAATGCCGCCGCCGTCTTCCAGAACTGCAACATCCTCGCCCGAAAGCCGATGCCCCACCAAAAAAACGCGGTCACCGCGCAAGGCCGGTCGGACCCCAACCAGAACACCGGGATCTCGATCCACAACTGCACGGTCGAGGCGGCACCGGACCTCGCCGCCGACCCCAATTCCACCACCCTGAGCTACCTGGGGAGGCCATGGAAGGCGTATTCGAGGACGGTTTACATGCAGTCGTACATCGGCAGGTTAGTGACCCAGGTCGGATGGTTGGAGTGGAACGGCACGGCAGGGTTGGATACGCTTTACTATGGTGAGTTTGAGAATTACGGACCTGGTTCTGATACTAGTAGGAGAGTTCAGTGGCCTGGGTTTTCTGTGATGAGTGCTTCGGAGGCTTTGAATTTCACGGTTTATAATTTTACCATGGGATGGTCTTGGTTGCCTGATACGGATATACCTTTCTCCGGAGGATTACTAGAGTAGTCTTGTATTAGAATTTTTGTTTTTCCTTTTTTGGGTTAGGTGTTTTGATGTGATATTTGCTCTTCTTTTTTGTGGGAAGAGTGATATATGCATCTCGGTCGTTAATGTAATCAAGTAAAGTAGTTTTTAACTTTTTTTTAAGGCTCTTAATCTGGCGATTGAGCTAGGTGCTACAATTGTGATCATTTGCTACAATTATGCAATTAATGTGTGAATTAATTACAAAAATTCTCTGTCAATTATAACCTTGTAACATTTTTTGTCTCGAGATTTGGCCCAAATTGTAACATTAAATCCCTCCAATCTATGTTCTGTTAACAAAACTTCTCATTATAATACGGTTTTTTATGGCAAAGTATCATGTATTACGATAATTTTCACTATTAAAATTTAGGATTAACTTAAAATTTCTCTCCGAAGTATGACTCTTGTAATATTTTCTCTTCTGAAATATTCAACAACAATCATCATTAGTAAGACATGTGTCCTTTTCAATAAAAATTCTAAATACAGACGGATATGATTTTTGTTAACTACTCGTATTTTAAGGGAAACAAAAGTATTGCATTTTGAAAGTCGAAGGATAAAGTGTTACAAAGATTATAGTTAATGGAAAATTTTTGTAACTAATCCTTAATATCCTTACTGATATTTTAAAAATTCTTTCGTAAGATCCAAGATTCAGTTGACTGTTGTCTACGTCATTTTCTAGTAGTTGATCATGCATGGCGGTAATATATCGGAGAACTAAAGATTCTTGTATACATAATATCAGTTCACTCTACTGAGGAAAAGTATCACATCTATCCACCTTGTGTATTTTTTTTTTTTTTATCCTCCCTTTTTGAACTATGGGATGGCAACGCTTCAAACTCGACTCATTACAATCACAAAAATTTTATTGGGGCATATGGGTAAATTTTAGTGGGGGTTATATGAAAGTTTTTAACTTTCAATAGGGATTAGATGGAGATTTTTAATTTTTAATATTTAATGGGGCAAAGTTGAAAAATTATAAAATTTTTATGAACAAATTAAAAGGAAAAAAATTTCAATAGGGTCCGCCCCTACTTACAATGAAAACTAAATGTTAAATTAGAGTTAGATTATGTCTATTACAATCTACATTGTGTAATTCTGTCATGTTTAAATTATTAAACACACTCATGAAATATAAATGCCTTTAATACTACTCTCAAACAAACTCTACGTCGAAGATGAGCTAATCCCATATAATTAAGGGGAAAGCAACTCCATGACACAAAAATAAAAACTATTACACTAACATGACACAAAAGTTTGATACTAGACTAACATGACACAAATCACACACTAATAAAAATTAAAGTTTGTTTCATATACTGGTTAAGAATAAGGAATGTGTATCATATTAGTCAATAAATAAAAAGATATATGGTTATATAAATAATGGAGGTGTCTATTGACACCCCTCAATCGACTTTCTCACCCATTTTCTTAAATTGTCTACCAATTAAAATTTAAATATCCATTTTTACTTAGTACACCACTCTTATTATTCCACAATAATTCCTACAATTTAATTCTATTTTTTATCCTTTTTGCACCCACCAATCAACAAATAACCCCCTTTTTTTAAAACAATCTTTTTTTCTCATTTAATGCTTTTCATATTTTTCAACTTCTTTTTTTTTTTTTTTTAAAGAAATTCAATTATTCTTTTTTTTTTTTGAAATCTTATTTTTTGACTTCATTTTTTTTTTTAGAAATTGAATTATTATTATTTTTAAATAAGATTTCAAGAAGAACAAGAAGAAAGTGATTGTTTAAAAAAATAGGGGTTATTTATTTATTGGTAAGTATAGAAAGGATGATGATTTATTGGTGGGTAGAAAAAGAATGCTTTTTTTTTTTTAATAATAACATAGGTATAATAAGTAATAATAAATATTTAAAATTTTAAGTAGTTGATAATTTAAAAAATGAATGAAAAAAATAGATAAAGGGGTGTCAATAGATGCCCCTTTAAATAATTTTCTCTATAAAAAAGTATAATTATTATTATAGAGTGGGAATGCAAGGGGAAACTCAAGAGCTTGGGATGGGCAGCTTGCCCAAAATGTTGCCATTTCTCATGCTATCATGGACCCCACTAGATGCCCAAAATTGCTTTAAGTTCCTCTTGTGAGCATGGACCAGTCAATGCTTCCCTAGGTGGCCAATTATTGAGCGACATTCTAACGTGTTTTATCTTCTAACATGTTTTATCATGCTTTTGGTCACATCCAAAAATCTTAATAATTGATTCCTAAAATTTTAAAATTCACGTTTATTAAAATATAAACGGTTGTATTATACGTGCCTCGTGCCTTTTTTTTTTTTTTTATGATATTTGACTCTCATTCACGTTCTGTCTGTTATTCACATGTCAATTTTCATAATTAAAAAAATTTGACAAAACTATATATCTAAAGGATCACTAATTAGATAAAGAATTTTAAAATTTGAGAAGCCAACTATAAAAATTTTGGTTGAGAAACTGATTTGTCAATCACAAAAGGTTCGGGGGATAATGTTACAAACATAATTTAATAAATCATCAAAATTCCAAGTTGTGTGATTCCATTACAATATCTCAAAATCAATTAGTATATCACAAATATATATATATGTATATCTTGTGAAACAAAAATATTATACATTTCATTTGGAAAGACAAATACGAAAAGAAAAGAAAAGAATTTAAAAAAAAAAAACAAAAAAACAAAAAAACAAAAAACCAAATGATTCATGATCAATCAACGAATTAAAAACCCCATGATCAGTCTTATAAATAAAATAAAATAAAATAAAATAAAAAATAAAAATAAAAAACCCCATGATCAGATCAGAAAACAGCAGAACACTTCAGTCAAATGCTGGGTTTGTATGGAACACCATCTGGAATCCATTTCTTTCCCTGCAGAAACGATGTCACTGAGAATTTGCTAGCGTTCTTGTAGCTTATCTTCTTCAATCCCTTCCACTTTACCCGATACGCCGTGTTCGAACCGGGCCCGGAATTCTCAAACTCCGAGTAGAATATCGTCTCCGGCGCGTTATCTCCGGTCCAGGGCAGCCAGCCGCTGGGGTGAATCAAGCTCCCCATATAGGACTGCAAGTACGCCGTCGTCGAGTAGTTCTTCCATGGCCGTCCGAGGTACGTCTGGACCGATGACAGGTCTCCGTTCGGCAAGATGGTGCAGTTTTGGATAGCGATACCGGTGTTCTGGTTCGGGTCGGTCCTGCCCTGCGCGGTGATGGTGTTCATCTGGCCCTTCATGGGGACACGTGGCCTGATGTTGCAGTTTTGTAGGACGACGGCGGCATTGCCGAAGATGAAATCGACGGTGCCAGTGATGACGCACTCGCGGAAGAATTGGCGGTTGGAGTGCGCGTAGAGGGAATCCTGGAAGGCGTCGATGCGGCAGCGGTAGAGGACGACCATATCCGCACTCACCATTAGGGCAACTGCCTGATGCTTGATCGCCCCCGCCGTGTTGCGGAACCCCATGTCACGTCCGATGAAACCCTGGCCGAACACAGCTGTAGCACAGAGAGTAAAGGAAGACTTTTATAGTTGATTATTAAGCTTTGAATTGTCACAAGCAATAATGTGCTTGATCAGCATATTTTAATTTGCATCATCCCATATCAGATATGTTTTTTTTAGTATCGGCCTATAACTCAGCATTTACAAATGAAAATATTCTCAAATTTTAAGACTGAAAGCTCCTATTTCAAAATCATACTTGTCTTTTCTAATATTGGCCTATAACTCAGCATTCACGAACAAGAAATGAAAACATTCTCAGATTTTAAATCTAAAAACTCTTATTTCAAATCCCTACTTTCTCATCCATCAAGTTAGTCCTAGCAGCTTATGTCCAACAATATTATCCTGTACATTTTGTGCACAGGATTAAAGACGACAGGACTAAACTGGATTTTAGTCCTTTGTTTGGTAAGAAATTTTAAAAGAATAGACTGGATAAGAGTTTACTCAGCCCATAACTTAATCTCTTTAAAAAGGGATTTGATCACTCCCTACAAGATGAGGGGATTAGAAATGCTCATTTACGCACTGATGTCCAACATATGATAATATTAGCTAAATTCAATCTTATCATTTCCTATGAAATCCGATTGAATCCCCTAATATTATCCTATCCAATATAGCCATAAACTGCATACCAAATGGATCATATATATATATATATATATATAAAAGGTTCAAAGTTAAATACTTACCAAAAGTAGCAGTTGAAAACGTGGGAGTGCCGTCTACAACGTTGAGGCTACCGGAGACAATAGTGGAATTCATTCCATCACCAATCATCAAAACGTTCCATTTTTTCTTCTCAACCCTCACATTCTCATTATAAACCCCCTTTTTCACGTATATCACCGTCCTCTTCTTGTTCTTATCCTTCACCGCCTTAAGAGCATCGCCGATCTTCTTGTACTTCCCCGACCCATCTTTCGCCACCACAATATCGGCATTCTTCCTTAACTTGTTGCCGTCGTCGAGAAGAACTCTCCGATCACCCGTGCTAAGCCATTCCGGTACCCTATCCTCACCATTGCTCAGTAATCGCCTAAGGTTCAACGCGCCGGTTACCTTCTTAATCCAAGTGACGATGGCGAGACTATTACTAGTCAGCTCGGTACAACTCTTGAGATGACTTACAATAGTGTTTTGTAGCTCTTTGTTTCCATCAAATCCGTCTATACAAGTATCGAAGGCCGTCTCGGCGGAGCTCAGCCATGTCCGGAGGTCATCAATGCCGTTGTTGAGCGACGCAACGGAGGACGACAACGACTTATCCAGATCGTCCAAGGCGAGGTCCAAAAGGTCTTGGCAGTTTTTCAATGCCGCGGCAGGGATTTTGTCCTTGGTAGCATTGAGTTTCGAGAAGTATCCCGCCGTTTTCTGCAGCTCGTTGATGGCTACTTGGATCGAGAGACGAAAGAGATCCTCCGGCGTAACGTGGCTGGAGTTGATCGCCGGCCGGAGAGAGGCGTAGCATGAGTCCGGGTAAATGGTCACATCGCAGACAGCCTTGACCGAGGCGGAGAGAGGCTGGCTTGAATCGCCGGAGCTGCGATTCGAGGCTGTGGTTCCGACGACGGCAGCGACGACAATGGCGACGAGAATGAGGGATGATATGCTTATGATGGTGACTCTCTTGCGGGTTTTCCGACGGGCCTCGAGCCTTGCTTGCTCGGCATCGTCGACTCTACCGTAGGATTTGAGGGCAGACATGTTTAGCAATAATTTGTTGTGTTTTTTTTTTTTTTTTTTTTTTCTAATCCGTTCGGATTGTTAATGCATGCAATTTGGTTAGTCTTTTATATGGAAATCTTAGATGAAATTTAACGCGGTGTTGAAACAAAAAAATAGGTTACGTGCTTGGCACAACGTGAGTTGAAGTGGTTTAATTTGATTAATTTGAAGTTTCAACTGTTGAAGTGTGCTTCCCATGTCGGCTCATTCTGATTCGGGCCAATTAAATGTGTTCTTTTTAGTATCGTTTTCGTCATGACCAACTCCTTCGATGAGACCAAATTAAAAAGAAAATTGAAATTAAATCCAGGTCAATATAGTTTTTCTATTTAGTGCACATTCTCGCAGTTGGATCATGCCAAAATCATATCATATCAAAATAAAATAATCCTCAGTAATTTCTAGTACTTTAGATGAGACAGAAAAACATTAAAAAGTCGTTTGAACTTGTGTCTTCAACATCTGTGTTTGAGGTTAGTTTCTAAATTGTCATAACTATTCATGATATTTCCGAAATTTCCTCCAAATTTACGTATTTGAGGGGTACCAAAATATCATTCGGTGTAACAACTTTTTTGTAAAAAAAAAAAAAAAGGGGGAAATATTGAAAATTATCATGAAATATTTGTAAAAATGTCAACATTGGAAAAACTTAGTGTAATTTTTACAAAATATTTGGAAACTTTGGAGAAATATCAAAGATTTCGGTTGAAAATTTCGGATTTGATCATTTGCTATCTTTTTAGCATGCTATAATTTTCCTCAAAAACAAAAGAATTAATAATGAAAGAAAAGCAAAGGAAAGACAATATATAAAAGCTGAGAGAAATATAACACAATATGACACTAATATTTTTTGAATCAAGATGACATACCAATCACATTGAACCTCAAGGGAATTCCTTTTTTATTTTAATATATGTACGATATAAGATATTTTATATTTAAAACTTGTGTATTTATGTTTTTTTTTTTTTGATACTTTTGTTATTCTAAAATTTATAAATATGTTTTGATGTAAATATCGGTAACTTCTATAATTTTTTTTCTGATATTTCCACCCATATTAATAATATCTCCAAAACTTCTATAAAACCAGACCACTAATATTTCCACTAAAACCGACATTTTCATCATTGGTTTCAAAAACCTCATTTTCCAATTAATTAGAGTACAAATCCATAGTTCTATTTCTTCTTCTTCTTCTTCTTCTTCTTTTTTGTTTTTTTTTTTTTTTCATTTTCATGAAATTCAAATTTCAAAAGTTCCTAACTTTCTTAATTCAAGTCGATATGATCTATATTGCTTACAAAAATTCAAACATATTTTAAGTTTTAACACCGTTTAAAAATCAAAGTTTTTTTTCCAATTCAAATTTTAATCAATCCTACATTTTCAAACAAAAATTCAAATTCCAACTCTAACCTAACTAACAACAATTTTTTGTGGGTCCTATTTTATAAATAAATTGTTGAGTTGTCAAAAACATGTAACCCTTAAAAGACTAATCTAATTGTTACATTGTCACATTTACACAATCGTATGAACGAAATTTTGTAGAAGAAAAATACTTCTTAACTAAAATTGGAAAGCACCTAACAAAAGGTAATCGTGTTATTCACTTTTCAAATGATTTTTATTTTTTCACAGGGTTAAAATGATGTGTGTGTGTGTATTTTAAAGGGAGGATTAAAATGATATTTTATTGACAAGAACAATTCACTTAATTAGTATGACGGTTGTCATTTGTCAATATGCCTAACCTAAGTCGAATCATGTGAGGTGGGTTTCATACCTTTTTTCTTTTTTCTTAAATAAACAAAGCATAAAAACATAGAAATATGGTTTTTTTTTTTTTTTTTTTGTTTACAGATATCCTCTAAATTTCTTGGATTGAGCAATTTAATCCCTGAATTATTTTGTTTGCAATCAATCTCCTTAATTTATAATTTTTTGCACATTTAGTCCTTATTGCTCACGCACGTTATGTTTAGGATAGATAACTAGCACATAATAGCTGAAGAAAGGCATTCCAAGTAATTTTTATTTTTATTTTTATTTTTTCTTAATTCCAATACAAATCAATCAAAAACTTGAACCTAATTCAAGTAGAATTCAAACTTGAATTTAAACTTTAAAAGGAATTTGTGTTGATGATATGCAAAAATAACTAGCACCTTCCTTCTTGGACTGTCACGTGCAAGTGATGTACAAAAAACCATCCAAATTTTCACTGATGTGAGCAAAAAATAACTGCATGTGAAAAATTATAAATTGAGTGGATTGATTGTTAAAGAGAAAGAGTTTAATGATAAAATTGTCAAATTCAAAAGCTTCAAGTGATGTATATAAAATAGCGTAGAAATATATACACTGAACCTAGCAAGCGAGTATGACATTAAACTAATTAAAATATACATATTTGGGGTTAGTACATTTTTTTAATAGAAAGATAATGGAATATCTAACTAGTTCTTAAAACGTAACTATTATCTTTTTTCCTTTAATTGGAAAGAGTGAAACAACAATAATGCGTTTCTTAATATTTTCCCTTTTCGAATGAGTCAAACAATGATATATCAATAATAATGTTTTGGCACGTTCAACCGGGCGTTAGAAATAATATTTAAGTTAAAAGATGTGCAAAAAAAGTTAAAAAGATGAACAATCTACATGTAGATTATGAAGTTGACTAACACGGTTTTTGTCTTGCACTGGGAATTGCCACTCTTTCATGTTGAAGAAAGTAACATTACTGTGAAAGAACCTTGCCATATAGACCTCATTTTAGATTAAAAAAACATTTAAGTAATTCTTTTCTCAACTGATGCATGTTATTGTGGAACAGAGGACGACTAGAATCTTTAATTATTTTAATTATTTGTGCGGCTCTGATAATTTTGAGGATGTTTTATCCTAAATTAGAGTTGTCAGCTCAATCCGTAATCTATTCATTTTATATATGTGATGGAAATCCGAATTGATTTTTTTTTTTTTAAAGGCTATCCTCAAGTAAAAAATAATAATAATAACAATAGCAATCCATTAAGTTTCAAAAAAACTAAACTTACCCAAAATAAAATAAATTTACAGCACATGATATGAAAAATAATTTATTAATAGAGTTGTTTTTATTTTTGTTTTTATTTTTATTATTTGAACTTGAGAATGGAGATTTGAACTCTACACTTATTAATAGAGTTGTTTTAAACTGTTAGATTTGAATTACATTTTATAAGTACTGCATACTTTTTTTTTTTTTTTTTGCGAGAGTTCTTTATACTTTATCAATTTAATGTTATTTTAATTAAGTTTAAAGTTTAAAAATATGCATACACTACTACAGAATATAGATTCCACGACGGTTAAAAACTGTCGTGGTAATACTTACACGACGGTTTCTAACCGTCGTGGAATCCAGAGTCGTGGTATCTTTTAGGATTCGATGACGGTTTTTTTAACCGTCGTGTAATGGGGAAAATGGACTTGAATGTGAACATTTAAGAACATACCACGACGGTTTCTCGACGTCGTGGTAAGAGAACCTACCACGACAGTTTATACAAGAAACCATTGTGGTAGCCACAACTATTTCTAGCAGAAACTGTCATGGTAGTAGGGCTACCGCGACGGTTTTCTCGTGAAACCGTCGTGCTATCCGAGGCTACCACGACGGTTTCCAAACCGTCGAGGTAGCCCGAGCTACCACAACGGTTTCCTCTTTAAACCGTCATGGTAGCCTAAGGATACCACAACGGCTTCACGAGGAAACCGTCGTGGTAGGTACCATGACGGTCATGAAAACCGTCATGGTAAGAGTGAATAAAAGAAAAAAAAATTTTACGAATTCGTTTCATTCCCCACGGGTGGCAAATCCGGTGTGTTATCCATTATTACAGCTAATAATAAAATGATAAATATAATCTATAATGACCTAGATTTGTACAATTAATATACATATAGTACAAAATTGATATATTGTTTTTAGTCAATATTGAATAAACCGCATAACAAACCTAGCCCACTCTTGACTAACCAAACTCATGTCAGCATCAATATAAAAATCCTTGGTTTGAAGGGTGGCTAGTCCATCAATAGTGAGGGTTATTTCTCGCATGAAAGCTAACACAAATAACCGCATTCTACATAACTTTCCTGTATTGGACATCGAACAGTATCAATCAATGTCTCCCAGTTCCGTCACTGTCTTACTCCTCTTCCCACCAACAACTTCCAATCATTAAGTGCCCTAACAATTTGACAAATTTTAAACAATATATTACAACAACAATTATTGTATGCATAGAATCAGAAATATGAACATCAAAGAATACTTACGTCGTAATTAAGTATTTAAAATCATCACCCGGTTCGTTTTCGAGAGGTTCCAAATATAAGACCGAGTCATCCTACGGATCAATAACTGCCAAAATCCAATGTTGGCCGCTGTTATATGGCATGAGAAACAGCTTTCCCTGTGGAGCGTTTCTTAAGATCCGTAAAATGTAATCGGCCCTCTCTCGAATGTAAGCGACGCGATCTACACTTTGTTGAACTGGCGAAACGAGGACAGGAGAAATAAACTCGAACCGTTGATCTATACCTGCTCTTGCACAACAATCCGCTAAGTATCTGCAAAATAATTAGGCACATTTGTTATACAAAAATGACATATATAAGATTAAGAAGGATAAATAATTAAATAGTTTAAGGAAAAATGTATTACCTGATGCAAACCATTATGCTATTTGCACTGATTTCTTTAAATGTTATGAAATGGTAGACATCTTCAAACCCAATATATATGGGCATGTCATCGCCAATGATGAACTGTTGTTGTTGACAGATTATTTGGGTATCGTCACGTATGGAATTTTGTGTGTAATATGCCAACGGTTTCAAATCGAACGGCATGTCAGTAAAGTCAAACGAAGGTGTTTCTTCTTGCGCTGGTTGTTGTTGTACCTCCGGTTGTGACCGTATTTTCTTCCTCCTTGCTCTCTTTTTGGTTCGTTTGCTCCCCTCAGCTTCTCGGTTAGGAGCATGACTGGGACCTTGGCTTGCCTGGCTCAAACTTGTTTGAACGACGACTAATCTTTTCGGCCAAGCAACAAATCCACCAACAACTTCTTCAATACATGTGGCTTCATGCGTCGGAATTAATAGGAGTGCACCTTTTAGTTTTGGGACTGTAATTGTCACTCGTACATTCTCCTCACCTAAAGGAATCCCATGGACTGTGTCCGTTGGAACACATTTCATGTATGCCCTGCCGTTTGCAACAAGCACATCTCCTCCGTTAATTAAATCAGGAAGAAATAGATGACATTCCTTACTTACGTTCGACATGGTCTTCGGATCCGACGCCTCAGCTCTTTTTTTATTCAGAGTGCAACTAGCCTTGAAGCTGTTTTGTTGATCAACTGTCGGTGCGGTCGGCTCCTCTGCCATAGTTTCTCAGTTGATACCATGCTTCGCACAAAGTTCCTGTACAGTTCTTTCTAATGCGGCTAGCTGCCGTTTCATATCCAAGACTTCAACATTTTCCTTTGAACTTCCCACAACGTTGAAGTATTGTGAGTGCTCGATAAACTTAGATTGACCTCGAATCCGACCCGAATGCTCGGCCTTGCTTAATGCCTTAGTCAATCTGTCCTCTGTCCCCACAGATTCGAAACTTCCTTGTGTCTGTTGTTTAGTGAAGTCATCTTGTAACAATTATAGAATATGTTATGACTTCGTAAATATAAACGAGTATACGAGATTAATATATTTTAAATGGATTCGAAAACTTACTATTGTATCGGCAATATTTTTAAATGCTTCATTCTTGAAAGATCCATCAGGTTTGATGCGCATATTCAGCCAATTATCATGCCGCTCTGCGTATTTTCCTGTTTTCTCGAACTGCAATTTAATAATTACCATTAGTAAACATATAAGAAGAAATTGGAAGTGCAACATACCATTTTACATATTTTGTGTAAGTAATTCACGTACATGTGCTTGGTCACGTTTCCTATATCCGTTTCGGCCCCTGTTGATCCGTATTTACTCTTCTTTCTTATCTCACTTTCTTGTTCGGATGGTCTTTTGAATTATGGGTTCTGACGATACGCAATGAATTTTTCCCAATCATCCCGACTAATGGTGGGGTAATTATGAACCACTTTTGACGGTCGTTGCCACATATCTTCTTCGTCAATATTATACTTTACAAAAGCTTAGTAAAGATCATATCTAAAATTTTTCGCCAACTCTGCCCATACTTTAAAGCTTGTTTTTTAAACGATACCTCCACAGTGAAAGAAGTTATGATTTCCATCGACACTCTTTCTTTCCTTTGGGCTAAATAGGTATGTGCTCTCGAGCAAGCACTCCAATCCAACTCTGTAATGCATCTCCTCCCTTCCCTATTGGTTGCCCTTTCGCATCGAACGAAACTTCAAGTCGTTCTTCCTTTGCCCTAACTTAGTGGACTCTTCTCATAAAAGTTGCTCTTCGTTTACCATCTTCATCGGGATTGAATCTAGGTGAGTTGGTTCGTCGTGGTTTTCTAATTTGAGTTAGAGTTGAGTGTTCTTCCTCGTGCTCTTATGACATTTTAAATCAATTACTACTACAAAATGTGGATTACACGATGGTTTCACAACACCGTCGTGTGGTTTCACAACATCGTCGTGTAAACAGAGGATTATACGATGGTTAAAACAAAACCGTCATGTAATCATCTGATTACAAGACGGTTTAAGTAACTGTCGTGCAACCGGAGGATTACACGATGGTTCTACAATAACCGTCATGTAACACCATGGGATTACACGACGGTTCTATGATAACCGTCGTGTAATCTCAGTTACACCACGGTCTCCAGGACCGTCGTGTAATCCTCCGGATTTTTATTAACCCTATACCAGCTACCCTCTTTTTTATCTAACAGAACTATTCCGCAGCCGCGAAAAACATTACAGAGGCTTGCAAAACCACATCTCCTCCACTGCCACAGTCCACTAAACCAACACTCTTTTATAGTAATTATTTGTAAGTAGTGATTATTACTTACTCTTCTTTCGAGTTATTTAATTTTTATTGATAAATTATTGTAGATATCTAAAATGGTAAATTCTCTTTTTTTTTTTTTTTCTCTTTTTAAAGTATGATTTGTTAAATTATTTCGAAAGCTTAATATGTTGTATGTTAAATGGAAAAATCTTGATTATTGAATGAATTGTATGATCTTTAATTTCGATTTAGGTCAGGTTCTTGGAAATGGATTGAAAATGGATGTGGGCTAATAGATTGACTAGAAAATATCGAGATGGTGTTGAAGAATTTTTGTCCTTTGCCAAAATTCACATGAAGAATGATAAGATTCGATGTCCTTGTGTGGATTATGGAAATCATAGATCTCATTCAGTTGATGAAGTTAGAAGACATTTGCTTGCCCGTGGGATTATTTGTTCATACCAAACATGGTATTTACACGATGAAATGTGTTTGAATCCAACATCGAAGAACAAAGGAAAAAAACCTATTGTTGAGGAAGATGTAGGAGATAATTTGTTTGATATGGTTAATGATTTGGAAGAACAATTTGTGCATCGTCTATAGTTATTTGATGCAATGATGAATGATGTCGAGTTACCCTTATATGATGGGTGTAGTAAATATACGAAATTGTCCATAGTGGTCAAATTATGCAACATGAAGGCTTCGGGAGGGTAGACAAATTCTAGTTTCATGGCTCTTTTAGAATTTCTAAGAGAGGTTCTACCGGTTGATAATAAAATACCGGCAAGTATGTACGAAGCTAAAAAGACGTTGAGCACTTTAGGAATGGAATATGAAAAAATTCATGCATGTCCAAATGATTGCGCCCTTTATCAAAATGGGTATAAGGATTTGGATGAATGCCCAGTTTGTAAGGAGTCAAGATGGAAGAAGGACAAGAAGCCAACGAATGATAGCAAAGGAGTGCCGGCAAAGGTGTTATGGTACATTCCTCTAGCACCGCGTTTGCGCTGTTTATTCCGTAATGCCGATCATGCCAAGAATCTGACTTGACACCATGATAAACGTGTTGAAGATGGCATGCTTAGACATCCAGCCGATGCACCACAATGGAAGACCTTTAATGCCGATCATCCTAAATTTAGTGCGGAACCACGGAATCTACATCTTGGTTTGTCAGTGAACGGAATGAACCCACATGGTAATATGAGTAGTAGGCATAGTACTTGGCCCATCATACTTGTCAATTACATCTCCCTCCGAAGTTGAGCATGAAGCGGAAGTTCTTGATGTTGACTTTATTGATATCTGGTCCTCAACAACCAGGGAATGACATTGATGTGTACTTGGTACCGCTAATCGATGATCTAAAGAACTTATGGGAAAAGGGGATCGAAGTTAGAGATGCTTACCGTCAAGAGACATTCACACTCTGTGCAATGTTGATGTGGACAATTAATGACTTTCCCGCTTATGGAAACCAATCTGGTTATTCAGTAAAGAGTTCTATCGGTTGTCCCATTTGTATGAAAGAAACATCTTCCATCCAGTTGAAGAATGGTAAGAAGACCGTTTACCTTGGTCATAGGCGATTCTTACTAAAAAATATCGATACCGCAAACAAAAAAAAGCTTTCGATGGTAATACGGAAGAAAGAATCCCTCCCCAGGTTTTGACGGGCGAAGACGTTTTCCAGATGGTTAAGGATTTGAAAGTGGTGCTCGGGAAAAGAAAATGGAGTAACAAGGATCCGGTGGTTGATGGACCTTGGAAAAAGCGGTCAATCTTCTACGAACTTCCATATTGGATGACACTTTTCGTTCGTCATTGCTTGGATGTGAAGCATATTGAGAAAAATATTTGTAAATCAATAGTGGGCACGTTGCTTGACATTCCTAATAAGAGCAAAGATGGTGAAAAGGCACGGTTGGATCTTAAGGATTTGAATATTAGACTTAACTTGATCCCTACAAAAAGAGGAAATGCCACTTACTTACCACCGGCAAAGTACACATTGTCAAGACAAGAAAAAAGAAAGTTTTGTGAGTGGCTCGCTTCTGTAAAAGTGCCCAACGGATATTCTTCCAGCTTCAAAAGGTTGGTGTCTATGAAAGATCTGAGGTTGGTTAGAATGAAAACACATGATTGTCATATCTTGATGCAACAGTTATTACCGCTTGCCTTATGAAGAGTTTTAACGAAGGATGTGAGATTCGCAATTACCAAGTTATGTTCATTTTTCAATTCGATATGCTCCAAGGTAATTGATCCATTTACACTAGATTTGCTACAATCAGAGTTGGTTAAGACATTGTGCTTGCTTGAGAAGTACTTTCCACCCTCATTTTTTGACATAATGATTCATCTAATGATGCACTTTGTCCGGGAAGTGAAGCTATGTGGACCAGTGTACTTGAGATGGATGTATCCTTTTGAAAGGTATATGAAGGTTTTGAAGAGTTATGTCAAGAATCGAAATAGGCCGAAAGGATGTATAGTAGAAAGCTACAAAGCAGAGGAATCGGTTGAATTTTGTTCCGAGTATTTGTCCACCGCGGAAGCGATTGGGTTGCCAAAAACTACAAACATTGAATCGAAAGGACTATCCGTCGGCATTCCATCGTCGGTAAATCGAGGTGAATGGGAGAAAGCTTGTCTGTATACTTTACATAATAGGGTTGAAGTGGAGCCTTTTATTGAGGTTCACCTACAGGAATTAAGAGATGGAAATCCAAGAAGAGGAAGAAATGAAAAGTTGTTACAAGATGAACACAATCGGGCGTTTCGTATGTGGATTCGAAGACATGTCTTTCACAAGGACTGCTTTTCGCAAGACTTAATGAAACTCGCTAGAGGACCGTCGACGATTGTTACACGGTATACATCATACTTCATCAATGGTTATACATTCTACACTCGCAAAAGAGATAAGAAGCATCCTGTTCAAAATAGTAATGTTAGTATCCGTGCTAAAGCCATGCATATTTCATCTGCAAATGACAAGAATCCAGTCTATGGAATCATGAACTACTTCGGTTTTATTGAAAATATTTGGGAACTTGATTCCTGTGGTTTTCATGTAGCACTCTTTAAATGCAAGTGAGCCGACAATAATTTTGTAAGGATTGACGATAATGGAATCACAGTGGTGGACTTTAGACGATTGGGATACAAAAATGATCCATTCATTATGGCATCACAAGCAGTCCAAGTATTTTACACAACGGATCCCAACAATGTAGAGTTGTCCTTAATTGTGCCGATGAAGCCAAAATTGATCCATGATGGTCAAGAAGATGATAACCAAGATTGCTCCAACATTCCATCTTTCACACAGGGATTGCCACCGATTGAGGACATTGACAAATTCGATGACGATGTTTCTCACTTGCTTTGACCAGATATTGAATGGACACGTGTTGAGGAAGCAAAGAGAAAAAAGAATAAAACTTAAATATTATGGCATTTATTTTGTACAACATTACTATTTTGTTTTAATTCAAGATGTATTATATATAATTTGTTATATTAGTTGCTCGAACAGGGATCAATACTATATATAGGATGGGTCACTTTAACACACGGGTAACAAAACTGGCCTACATTTACACGACGGTTTTTCGACAAACCGTCGTGTAATACAGGAAATTACACGACGGTTCAGAGAACCGTCGTTTAATACCATGATTAGGTGACGGTTTTTAAAAAATAGTCGTCTAATCAAGGATTACACGACGGTCCTAGGACCGTCGTGTAATCAATAATTACACGACGGTCCTTGGACCGTCGTGTAATTTAAAAAACCGTCGTGTACTACCTTGAAAATTTTCGAATTTTATGAAAAATTTCAAATTTCATGCTTCGAAATCCGCATGAAAACCCATTACTTAAATACAACCTCTTCATATCCGCGCCAAAGCCGCCCCTCACGCTCTCTAGATTTCTCCAAATTTCTCCAAGCTTCACCCACCCTCCGCCACCTCTCTCTTAAAGTCCGGTCGCCGCCGCCACCTCTCTCTTAAAGTCCGGTCAAGCCACCTTTGCCGCCGCCGCCTACCGTGGCCGTGCATATTCTCTTGTTCAAAGAAAACCAAGGTGACATTTTGATATCTCAAATCCTTGTTTTGTAACAAAACAACTAACACACAATGCTTATTTGTATTCTTGTTTGTCACTTAACACACATTTTACACACATTTATGTTTTGTGAATGGTTACACACATTTTACACACATTTATGAATATAAAATTTGTCCGCCCACAACATGCTCGATGAAATGCCGAAATGAGTTTTTTTTTTTTTTTTGGGAAAATCATATAGAATTGATAAATATTTGTAGCATAACTATAGCAATATTACATCAAGTCCCCTATCATGATGAAAATTCATGAATCCACATTGCGTGGCGCCTGTTGGGGCGCGTGGCGCCCGTGGACTCGTTGGCGCGCCTCTCAATCTGACTTGGCCGTGGCATCGTTGGGATCTTGGTTTTTTTTTTTTTTTTTTTGAACAAAATTAGTACTCGATAAGTTTGTGTAATTTTTCGTCATTTTATAAAATTCATGTAAAGGCAAATTTGATTTGATTTTATTGGTCCGACATGTTCAAATTTTTTTTGTTTGTGTTGCAATAAATATAGGTGATTGTTGGAATAAAACATGAGCCAAAATACAATGAAACAATCCAAAAAGGGACGAGCATGAAGGAAAAACCTGTTCGATCCAACTGGTAATGGAAAACGAAGGGCAACTATAATGAAACGTGTCCATATAGCAACGAAAAGAGGTGAACGAATTGAAGTCACATTTGACGAGAAAGGACAACCGGAAGGGAAGCACGGTGATGAATTGATGAGCTGGATTGGTGTGCTCGCTCGAGAGCACATTCCAATATGGATACAAGATTGGAGATCCCGTGATTTAGACAGATTCAAAGAAATAATTTGGAAAGAAACTGTTACTTCTTTCACCATGGATGAAAGCTTTCGGAGTGCTTGTTTAAAATCATATGATGAAGCTGTAAGGAATTTTCGATATGATCTTTATAAGACGTTTATCGAGGAATTTGTATCCGAAGATAGTGTGTGGAAACGGCCTCAAAAGATTATTAACAACTACCCCAATATAGAAGAAGAGGATTGGGCGAAATTCGTTCAGTATAGAACATCCGCACAATTCCAACAACTTTCGGATCGTGGCAGCGAAATAAGGACGAACAACGAATACTCATCGAGAGGAGGCCGAGACGGATATATAAAGCTCGACCAGGAAAAGGTATGTCAATAAATTTTGTTTGTTCTAAATCATATGCTGATTCTAGAACGTTATGTTCTCATGTATACTAACGATGTTATATTACAATTTAAGACGACTGAGAAATGGGAAAAAAGAGATGCTTTGTGGCTGGAGCAACAGACAGGCACATATGGAGAGTTGAAAGATCCCAGCATGTAAAAATATAAGCGAGTTCATAGTAAGTTTACTAACTAAAAATGAATTATTTATCACTACTATACATACTTACAACCCTTAAGCTTAAATGAGTTACGTTAATTATCTTGTAGATGGAGTACAACACACAGGAGAGCCAAGGCACTTTCGAATCAGTTGGCACTAGTCAAGCATTATCTAGACCCGAACACAGGGGACGTATCCGTGAACAATCAAAGGTCGTAAAGCCGTTTTCAGTACTTCAACCTGGGTCGAAGTTCGAATAAAGATAATGAAGTACTATCAATGAGACGTGAAATAGAAGAATTAAAGGCGTTGGTGCGTGGTCTATGTGCGAACAAAAATGTGGAGCCGTCATTTGATCCCAACAATGTGCCAACCGTAGACCAACACAACAGCTTTAAGGCTAGTTGCTCTATCCAAGAAAAACAACATGGAGTGTAAGCTCTATGTCCGACAACCATGCTGGTCGACAGTTAGGAGTGTAAGTTCTATATCTTCGATGAAGTTCATGGTGGACAGTTGCTTGTTGCGTTTGGAAGAGCATGGCTGGGGAGCCTTCCCACCGATACAGTGCATGGGAATCCATTGGGGGAAGGGAATGTGCGAGTGTCAATCAATGTACCAAAATTAAAAAAAGCAGCATTACCTATACCGACGGATGAGGCAACCACTGTGGAGGATGCTGTTAATGGGTTTATTGCTTGGCCTAAAACATTAGTCGAGCTCGACACGAGTATGAACAAGGCGAGTCGAGGGCCTAGTCACGTTCTTGACCCAGCAGCTGGGAGAAAAAAATGCCAAAAAAAACAAGTTGGAAAGAAACGATCGACTCTCAAACTGAGGTACAACAGCTGCGCAACAACAACAACCTTTGTTCGAATTTAATAAAATGAACAGGGCAATGAAGCCTTTGGCTTATTATGCACATAATTCCATGCGTCAAGGTAATCAGATAGAGGTCCCAATACCACACACGATCAAGGGTTTTGAAATGCCTGTCTTTCTGAGCTTTGACGATATTACAAGTTCATTAATTTACAAGAATCAGTGCGAATTGTATATTAGTCCATATGAGGTACGACATTCTATATCTGAATTTTTTTTCTGGATATTCTTCTATATGTCAGGTAGAATAACAATTTTGATACGCTTATGCAGTTATTTGGAGGAACTATGTAGGATTAACGGGCAAGCTAAGAAGTTTGTTTTTGTGTCTCCAACCTTGATCTCATTAGTGAGAATGGATACTGAAGATGCTGGCATAAGAGTGCGAGCCGATAGTCTTCTCAACTTTTTGCGTGACGCACCAAAAGGATGACTTTATCTTGTGCCACATAACAGAGGGAGACATTGGGTTTTGGGAGTCATTGACCCATGGGAGGACCTCGTACTTTATTTTGATCCTCTTCAAGAGAAGAAACGAGATGATTTTACTGAGCTCATGAACATGTAAGTCAATCTTAGTATGTTAATTTTTTATTTAATCTTAATTATATGCATCTTAATTAGTTTGAACTTTACCAATTTGCTAGGGCACTAACGGATTGGAACATTATGGTCGGCGAAGGAATTAGAAGGAGACGAGATTGTAAAACGAAAATCTCAAACCGGCCTTATCCTCTCCAAGAGGGAAGTGTTGAATGTGGTTATTTTATTTTAGGTTTTATGAAGGACATAGTGTTGAATGGAATTGACGTACTTGAAAATAAAAAATTTTTCACTTGTGAGGATTTGGATTTGATTAGGGGATAATGGTATGGCCATGTAATGCAATTCATTAATTATGACATGTAATCTTGTAATGTATAATAATTGGTATGTATTTTTACTTTGATCAATGTTATTAATATCTTAGATCGTATATTGGATAACATACAAGTTAGCCACCCATTGGAAATCAGGAAAAAACCCCATTTTTCACAAAAAAAAAAAAAAAAAATACCGTAACTTTACACGACAGGCCAAGAACCGTCATGTAAAGTCAGCTTTACACGACGGTTCGATGGAATCGTCGTGTAAAGCTCGCTTTACACGACAGTCCTCGGTGGAACCGTCCTGTAAAGTTGTTCAATTTGTCATACTATGCAACTATATTTCTTGTTTCGACGACGGTTTTAACCGTTGTGTAACATTGAGATACCACGACGGTTTTAAAACCGTCGTCGTATATTCCACGACGCTGGACTACACGACGGTTACAGAACCGTCTTATAAAATTTACACGATGGTAAATAACCGTCGTGTAAATCGCAATTTTTACTAGTGAATCTAAAACAACTCCGCACTGAAACAAATTACAAAACAAAAATCAAAGTCATTAAATCATTATAAAATCATGGCACCCAAACACATAGAAAACAACCGAAGGCATACATTAAATCATTGTAAATCCATGCAAGTAAACATAGGTTTCTACTTAATTAATTATGGAAATGACACATAACTTAATCAAAGAGACATTTTATCTTTTCATGCCATGTGCTAACATCTAAGTCACAACATCAATGACAATTTCCGGAAAATTGTCAAATCCGTGCATAACCCAATCAATTTAATTCAATATAAAACTAATTCGAACTCAAATAAGCATTTTATCAAATATGTCAAACGCTAACATATAAGTCACAAAATCAACACTTTTCCTAAAAAATTGTCGAATCAATGCCTTACCTAAGCAATTTAATTAAAGCTACAACTATTTCTAACTCAAAAAGGCAATTTAGCAAACATGTCATATACAAAATTTTAACTCACAACATCAACAATTTTTTCGGAAAATTGCCAAATCCGTGCATAACCAAATCAATTTAATTCAATATAAAACAAATTCGAACTCAAATAAGTATTTTATCAAACATGTCAAATGCTAACATATAAATCACAAAATCAACACTTTTTCCAAAAAATTATCGAATCCGTGACTTACCTAAGCAATTTTAAAGCAATCTAAATCATGGCCACAATCAACAATCATCGAAGGTGTAAAGGACGGATTTTGGACGGAAACTTCCGAAATCAACAATAAACAAATTCAACAATTTTTCTCCAAAAATTTGGTAAACCGTCGCCTCACCCAACCATTGTACAACAAACCGAAACTAAGTCTCACTCAAATAGGCATTTGGTCGAACATGTAATGTGCATAAATTTAACATGCAAGAGCAACACTTTTTTCTGTTGAAAAAATAACCAAAATCACAAACACAATCAACAATTATCGAAAATGAAGTTTACAATTATCTTATCTCACTTCCATCAACCGTTTGGTGGAATAGAGACCGAAAACTTACAGTTTAGTGTGGGTATGAGCGGGTTAATGGGCGACGGCAACAAACTGTGAGCGTGGGCATGGGCGTGGGCGTGGGCGACGAGGTAGGCCTGAGCGTTGGCATGGGCGACGGCGTGGGCGACGGCGACAAACAGAAAAAGAGAGAGGGCGAGGAAAAGAGAGAATGGAGATGGGAGCCAAGAGAGAAAATAGATGATGCAAGACAAGCAAAAAAAGAGAATGGAGGATGCAAGGCAAGCAAATAGAGAAAATGGAGGATGCAAGGCTGAAAATTAGATTGTAAATGGAGGATGCAAAGCAAGCAAAGAGGGAGAAAGTGGAGGGAGTTACCGAAAATTAGAGAGAGAAAGTGGAGGGAATGAGGTCTTTAATTTGTTTTTATATGTAGTGAGCAAAATTTGGGTCACATGCAAGCGCGCACGCTTTTCGGAAAATTTTTTAAATTTCCCAAAACGACTACCACGACGGTTTCAAAACGGCTACCCGCGAGGGAGATACCACGACGGTTTTTTGACCGTCATGATACCTCCCCCGCGACAAGACCGTCATGGAACCTCTTTTGACCGTCTTGACCGTCGCGATACCTCCCCCGCGACAAGACCGTCATGGAACCTCTTTTGACCGTCGTGACCGTTGCGATACCTCCCCGCGGGGGAGGTTCCACAACGGTTTTTTGACCGTTGTGGTACCTCCCTCGGGCGAGGTACCACGACGGTTATTAGAACCGTCATGGTATCTCCGTGGTAACATAATTTTTTAATATTTCTTAAAAATTGTGAAAATTTTAAAATATTTTTTAAAATTACCTTGTCTTAAGATACCATGACGGTTTTTTAAATAAACCGTCGTGGTATTTTGATAGTAAAAATTTCGAAATAATTTTTTTTTCAGCTATATAATACCACAGGCGGCCACACCTGTATGTTATGCATAAACCAGCCTATACCAATTCTTTTTTTCATCTTGTATTCATTTACACAATTTCATATAATAAATATTATAATGTACACATGCAATTAACATATAAGGTAGTACAACTTATAAATTATATACAACGGAAAAAAAAAAAAAACACCCTCAAGTTTTTTTTTTTTTTTTTGGATTTCTCAACACGTGTCCACTCAACATCTAAACGAAGCAATTGTGAGGAATCATCGTCCAAATCATCAATCTCCTCCACTGGTGGCAAACGGTTCGTGATAGATGGAATGTCCGTGCAATCTTCAACATCTTCTTGGCCATCCCGGATTAATTTTGGCTTCATTGGCACAACTAATGATAACTCTAAATTGTTGGGATCCGTTCTGTAAAAGACTTGTACCACTTGCGACGCCATAATGAAAGGATCATTTTTGTATCCCAATCACCTAAAGTCCACCACTGTTACGCCGTCTTTATCAATCTTAACAAAATTATTGTCAGCCCACTTGCATTTTAAGAATGCTATCTGCAAGCCGCAATAATCAAGTTCCCAAATATCTTCAATGAACCCAAAGTAGTTCATGGAACCGTATACCGGGTTCTTGTCCTTTGCGGATGAAATATGCATAGACTCGACACAAAGGCTCACACCACTATTTGGACTGGATGCTTCTCATCTCTTTCGTGAATGTAGAAGGAGTAGCCCTTGACAAAGTACGATGTATATCTTATGACTATCGATGACGGTCCTCTTGCTAGCTTCATTAAGTCTTGGGAAACGCTAGGCTTCATATGCAAATATCGGCTTATCCACTCCCAAAATGTCCAGTTGTGCTCATCTTGGATCCACTTCTCACATCTTATTTTACTTGGATTCGCATCTCTTAATTCCGTCATGTGAACCTCAACGAAAGGCTCCACTTCCTTAGCATTGTGCAAAGCATACAGACAAGCTTTTTTCCATTCATCTTGCTTTACTGGTGAATGAACGGCCACGGATAGTCCTTTCGACGTAAATAGCCCACTCGTTGGCAACCCTATTGGGTCCGTGTTAGACAAATACTCAGAGCAAAATTCAACTGATTTCTCAGCTATGTAGTTTTTCACTATACATCCCTCCGGTCTATTTCGGTTATTCACGTAACAACTTCAAAACCTTCATGTGCCTTTCGAAAGGATACATCCACATCAAATGGACCGGTCCACATAGCTTAATTTCATGAACTAAGTGCACCGTTAGGTGGATCATTATATCAAAAAAGGCTGGTGGGAAATACTTCTCAAGCATGCACAAAGTCATCACCAATTCAGATTGTAGCGAATCTAGCATAAGTGGATCGATTACGTTAGAGCAAATTGAATTGAAAAATGAGCATAACTTCGTAATTGCATATCTCACATCTTTCATTAAAACTCCCCGCAATACAAGAGGTAATAATTGTTGCATCAAATGACAATCGTGTGTTTTCATTCCAATGAACCTCAATTCCTTCATCGACACCAACCTTTTGAAGTTGGAAGAGTACCCACTTGGCACTTTCACGAACGCAAGCCATTCACAAAGCTTTCTCTTTTCTTGTCTGGATAATGTGTGATTTGCCGAAGGTAAGTATGTGCCATTCGATCTTTTGTCGGGGAGCAAATTTGGTCTAATCTCCATCTCTTTAAAATCCAACCGTTCATTTTCACCATCTTTAGTTTTGTTTGGAATGTCAAGCAACATGCCCATTATCGATTCACAAACATTTTTCTCAATATGCATAACATCTAGGCAATGACAAGTGTAAAGTGACTTCCAATATGGAAGTTCATAGAAGATTGACTTCTTCTTCCAAGATCCATCGACAACTGGAGCCTTACGTTTTCTCTTTCCCAAAACTACTTTCACGTCTTTAACCATCTTAAATATGGCTTCGCCAGACAAAATTTGAGGAGCGGATCTTTTTTCTGTATTACCATCAAAAGCCTTTTTTTGTTTGCGGTATCGATGATTTGTTGGCAAGTATCTCCTGTGACCAAGGTAAACGGTTTTCTTACCATTCTTCAACCAGATGGAGGATGTTTCCTTCATACAAACTGGACATTGTATAGAACTCTTCACGGGATAACCAGATAGGTTATCAAGTGCAGGAAAGTCATTAATTGACCAAATCAACATTGCATGTAGATTGAACGCATCTTGACGGTAAGAATCTCTAACTTGTAAACCATCTTCCCACAAGCTTTTTAGGTCATCGATTAATGGTACCAAGTACACGTCAATGTCATTCGCCGATTGTTAAAGTTCTGAGATCAATAATGTCAACATCAAGAACTTCCGCTTCATGCACAATTCTGGAGGGAGATTGTAGTTGACAAGTATGACTGGCCAGGTACTATGCCGACTACTCATATTACTATGTGGGTTCATTCCGTCCGTCGACAAACCGAGACATAAATTCCTTGGTTCTGCACTAAAATCTAGATGATTGTCATCAAAAGTCTTCCATTGTGGTGCATCGGCCGGATGCCTAAGTTTGCTATCGTCAACGCATTTATCATGGTACCATGTCAAATTCTTAGCATGCTCGGCATTACGGAATAAACAACGCAAATGTGGAGCCGGTGGAATATACCATAACACCTTAATCGGCACTCTTTTTCCACCATTCGATGACATCTTGCCCTTCTTCCATCTTGACTCCTTACAAACCGGAAATTCATCTAAATCTTCAAATTCTTTCCGGTAAATGACACAATCATTTGGACAAGCATGTATCTTTTCATATTCCATTCCCAAAATGATCAACGTCTTCTTCGTCTCGTACATACTAGGTGGCACTTTGTTATCCTCCGGGAGAACATCTTTTAGAAATTCTAAAAGAGTCATGAAACTAGAATTCGTCTACCCTCCTGACGCTTTCATATTCCATAATTTAACTAATGGCCGTAATTTTGTATATTTTGTAAAACCGACATACAAGGGCGTTTCGGCATCATTAATCATTGCCTCAAATAACTCCGGACGATGCACAAAGTTTTCTTCCAAATCATTTATCATATTGAACATATTATCACTAACGTCTTCCTCCACAATAGGCTCTTTACCTTTATAATTCGTCGATGTGTATTTAATATCGAAAAAATCTTCATCGTGTAAATACCATGTTTGGTAAGAACAAATAATCCCATAAGCGCGCAAATGCCCTCTAACATTATCAATGGAATGAGATTTATGATTACCACAAATTTGACGTAGACACGGAATCTTATCATCTTGTATGTGAGCTTTGGCAAATGACAAAAATTCTTCAACACCATCTTCATATACTTTAGACAATCTATCAAACCACATCCATTTCCTATCCATGATTTGCAAATCCTATATAAAAAAAATTAAAATACTTAGAAGTCAAAGTGCTAATACCGGCCCATTAATTGATCAACAATAAAAAATCGATAGAACAGAACAAAACCATCTAAAACTATAATGAATAATGTCTAAATACCGGGGGAAAATAAAATTTATTGAACGCCCATTGCACTATTTAACTCTAAATTGATCCCAAAAACGTACTAAGGAAAACAACAACAAGAAGACGTTAATTTGTTATCACTTACAAAGAGTAACTGGTGACGTCCAATGGTGTACTGACTGTATTCGGAATAAACTGATCTTATTTTGGGATATGCAGAGAGTTGTTGATGTGAAAAATTCAGGGCGACAAACACTCGGCGTTTTGTCTAAATTTTTTGTGAAGCTTCCACGACGGTTTGTAAAAACCATCGTGGAATCTCGGCTATTCCACGACGGTTTCAAAAAAACCGTCGTGGAATCCGGATCTTCCACAACGGTTTTTGGGCCGCTTTTCGGACCGTCGTGGAAGCCGGAGCTTCCACGACGGTTTTTGGGCCTCTTTTTGGCTCCGTGTTTTTTCTGAATTTACCACAATGGTTTTTTTAAAAACGGTCATCGAATTTCCATCGTGAAATCCACATTTTGTAGTAGTGATATGTCGAATCATATCAAAAGTCCCTTTTTTTTAACAAAATAAAAAACAAAAATAATCGTAGGAAAATACGGCTCCTAGCAAATAAAGGAAGGTCAATCTAAAATAAAAGATCTCTATCCAATCTATATAGTTAAAAAAGAGACAAGATTTTTAAAAAAATTATTCTAAAATACAAAATCAAAAGAATCCCAGTGATTGAGATCAAAAACACATGGATCCTAAAACCCTAACATATGATTGCGTGTTTCAATCACGGTGGTTTGGTAAAATCCTAGTGATTGAGACAAACACATATGGCTCCAACGAAAACAAATTTTGCCCATTAACTAAAGCTTTGTCATTATATTTTTCTCCCATGTTTCTGTAGTTATTTGCCCGATTAGAGCGTTGGACTGCCTTGGATAAAGTGAGATTTTTGATGTGAATTAGAAATCTTTTCCAACAGTTATGTTTAAGTCATAAACTTTATACGATTTGAAACGTGTTATTGTTAGTTTACAATTCTGCTAAAACCTTACCATATAGTAGGCGGATCAATAAGAGATTTTAATTTATTCTAACAATCCCCCTTAATGCACGAGCTGAATAATCAGTAATCATCTGGAGAAATGCTATTAAATCACGCTAAACACCTTAATTAGAAAATAAACAAAAAGTCCAATTTAACATACTAAATGGTTCAGTGTGTGGATATTTTAATAGAAACAAGAAAAGTAAAGTTACATGCATGAGTTTGTTTGTTTTTTCTCATGTGTTAAGAGCCAAAACAAAGATACCAAAAAGTAAGTAAGTGAATTAATCCCTCAATAGAAACACCCACCTGCTCGTTCAATCATGCGATGAAGGTAAGGTGTGCAAGAATGTGGTCTTGAGAGATAGGATTCTTCGTAAGTTCAAAAGTATATTTTGATGGAGTCGACCTAATTGGACGATGGTACGACTTTCACTCTACCTCTTTTATATATTAAATTAATATAGCTATAATACGATGGTGAAAGTTTGAGAAATTTTTAGAAATTTTTGTTGTTCACAGTCTCATGCTTCCGCTAGTTTTTCGTCAATTTCAGTTTTCGAAACCAATAAATGATATCAGAAATAGGTTATCACCTATATTAATTTAACATAATGATTATATGATAATCATGATCTCACCTTTATGTAAATTAATATGAGTAGACACTATGCATATGATGTATGTTCTATTTTATTTGGATGTTTATGATTCATGTGATAAATGTATGAATAACGCATTTGGTCGTTAGTTATATGGTTCTTTGGATAAATTTTATTTTATGGTTGTAATATTTTTGTTGGGTTGTAATTGCTAGAGGGGCGGTCTATCATCACTGTGTTTTCCCTAGTTTTTTTTTTTTTTTTTTTTTTTTTGCTTTCCAAGAATTTTTGTATGCCAGAAACAGTATAGGAATTTATTATGTAATTCGACGGATGATCGAGAACACGAAGACTCAAAGATGGAGAGCATGAAGATTAAATGATGAAAAAAATGAAGTCAATCGACAAATTTTTTGTTTTTCAATTTTTCAAAATTATGTGGGTAAAATTTTAAAAGACTTGATGTCCGGAAATGTTCCGGAATATCAATGGAAACGAAAAGGCCCAAAAGTGACCAGAGCCAGCCACAAGCTAGCCAGGGCTGTCGATGGCCAACCACTAGCTAACCATCCGTCGCCATTTGTGGCCGAGGGCTGGCTAACCATCTATAGGCAGTGGGTCAAGCCCACTACGGCCCCAACGGCCAGGCGACGGGATAGTCCCATCGCTGGCATGTTTTCGTGTTTTCGAAAGCATGATCCGAAAAGTTTCAAAATTATCAAAAATCAGATTTTTGAATTTTTCCAATTTTCAAAATTGAAAGTTACCAAATAATTATCCTTAATTGAATGAGATTTAAATTTTTGGAAATTGGATGATTACAGAAAGTTAAACAAGATTTTATTCTCATGATTTAAATTTGAAATTTTTAACTATAATTTAAATTTAGGAAACTTAAATTATGTAAAGTCAAATTAGATTCTAACTTTTATCTTTTGAATTTAAATATGGAATCTTGACTAAACTGGATTTGGTTATTCAATTTAAAGTCGAAAGATTTAACTATAATTTAAATTTTGGAAATTTAAATTAAAGAAAGTCAAATTGGATTTGACTTTTTTCTTTCAGTTTTAAATATGGAATTTTGACTAGATTGGATTTAGTTGACATTTTAAATTTAAAAGATTTAATCATAATTTAAATTTTGGAAATTTAAGTTATGGAAAGTTGAATTCATTTTTTTGACTTGTATCTTTTAAAATTTAAATACTTTCTTGAAAATTAAGTTTCAAACTTAATTAATTTCAATTCTGAAAAAGGAGAAAGGTTATTAATTTGGAATTAATAATATTTACTTTTGAAATCAGAATTGTAATGAGATTATGATTAGGGAAATTTAAAAACTAAAATTTGTGGAAGCTCAAGAAGATTAGTTTTAAGTATTTTTCTATTTCAATGTTTTGATTGTATAATATATTTAATGTAATTATGTAGGATGGGGACATGACGTGATTTGAATTGTTGATAATTTCTATTAAATATAGTGGATTAAAATCACATCAAACCGATGGTCATATATAAAATGATCTTAATCTCGAGTTATTAACAAATCTTATTTATGAAATCATATCTTTTGATTTACTTAGTACGAATTTGATTATCTAATCTTATTCTTTGTATTTTGGAAATTGATGAAATAAGTAACCGGGAATGTTAATATTATAATATGGAATACATTCCATCTTATTTAAGAAGTAGATAAATAATTCCCTCGAGTGTTGATTCGAAGCTTGAATGGTATGAGCGCTCAATTCGTGATTAACTTCACGTACTTATCATTCATTATGTAATAGCTATATCAAATGGACGACTTTATTCTTTAAGTAATTTTATATCTATAATTTCAATAGTGTAGTTCCAATTTTTTAGTGGAGTAACTTTGGGATTAATAAAATTGATAAATTAATTAAAGAGTTTGATTAATTATCAAATTTATTAGAGCTTGAAATTATAGGTCTATAGTTCCTCGTACCATCTTCGTTAGCTATTGAACAAGTGTGTTTGATTGATTGTATTTTTGTTCGTTAGCTATTGAACAAGTTTTATCACTAAATTACGTGATACAAAATATAAAAAAGAGTGTCTACGTTTACTTTTTTATTGTCACAAATATTTATTTGTTACCCAAATAATTAATTACGAATTAATTGTGTCATTTAAATAATGACGATTATTAAAATATTAAGATTGGATGACATAGTGAGTGAGACCAACTATGTATGCGCCTACTGTTAGTGGGTGAGACCCACCAGTATTCCAATTTATGAGATTAGGAATATTTATATTTTAAATTTTAAATTAAATACTTGTAATATATACATATATATATATATATGTGTGCATATATAGCAGAAAGGGAAAGAAGTAAAACCGTTTCCGTCATTACAGATTATATATTTATATTTGATATATTTATATTTATATTATGTAATTTAAAAAAAAAAAAAAAAAAAAAAAGAGGAAAACGGAAACTAGGAAACTAACGTTTCCTGTTGTTTCCATCGGCGCACATAAATATATATATGATATATATATATATATAATAATATTATATTAGGAATATAATATAATTAGTTTCTAATTATGTTTTGATCTTCATTTTAAATATTGAGCATATTTAAAATTCAAGATGGAATTTTTGGATAATCTATCTTGCTCTATAAATATGATTTATATGAAGGTAAAAACAAAAAACAAAAAACAAAAAACAAAAACAAAACAAATCAAAACTTTTGATTCAAGAAATTTTTTGGTTGTAGACTTTTAGTCAAATAAGAAATCCAAAGAGAGAAGAGTTCTCATTTGCACTATTTGTTTTTTTATCATGTGTTGAGAGCCAAAATAAACACATCAAAAAGTGAGTGAGTGAGTGAATCAATCTCTCAATAGGAACAATCACCGGCGTGATACCCTAGAAATTCATAAACTTGATTCATGAACTATTATTGTGAATTTTCTTCATTAATATACTTCTAATGAATTATTTTAATGAATATCAAATTTCACAATCATGAATGATTACATATGTATCATCGGTGTGATGATGTCGATGATATAACAACGTCGAGTTTCTCTATTTAAATGAGAAATTTTAAATACATAAAAGATGAGTTGAACGACATATAAATTTATACAAAAAAAAATTTTATTATGTCGTGTTAGAGGGATAACGATAATTTTTGGGAAGAATCCTGATTTTTATTAGTAAGTCAATTTAATGATCTTAATATTTATTTTGATCATATCAATAGTTAAGTTTTGAAAGGTGATTGGAAAATTAATGTGTCACATAGATAGAAAATGAATGATTAGTAATTACCCTTTGGAAATCCAAAGGTTGAAGATTAATAAAAAAAAATTGTGCTTGATTTGAAATCAATGATGTAGATTTGATGCTAGAGAATCCTAGGCAAATTAATGGCCAAACTTAGGGGTGGCAATTCGTGTCGTGTTCGGGTCACCGGGTCCAACCCAAACACGACCCGTTCTTTTCTGTGTCAATTTCGGGTGATCCGAATTTGACCCGTCCACTATTCGTGTCATTTTTGATTCGCAAAATTCGTGTCGTTTTCGATTCGTGTCATCGTGTCGTGATCCGTATTGCCACCCCTAGCCAAACTTTGGATGATAAGTGACCAATGAGAACTTAGGGTAAGGATTGGTGTGATGGAAGATCCAATGGATGAGAATAAGGATGATAAACTTGGATCAAGGGTGGAAATTGGAAGAAAGAAAAACAAAATAAAAATGGGAGAGCCTAGGGGGGGATCCGGATTTTTGGTTCAAGAATAAGAAGAAAGTTGAACAAATGAGAAAAAGAAGGAGGTGGTGCATGCATGCAACTTTATGTAAGAAATGGCATGGTTTATTTTGACAAATTGACCCAAAGAAGAGACAAGTGAAAGTGACACCTTGTCTCAATTTTGTTGAACAAAATTTTCACTCCAAACCTTCCCAAAAGTGGCGGCAATGCAAGGGCTGATTCAACCAAAAATTTCCAATTTTACCCCTCAAAATACAGCTCCCTTAAGGTGAAAATTGGCTGAAGACAAGTCCCTAACATTTCATTTTTTTCTCACACAAGTTAAGTTCAAAAACCCTAGCTCTCTAGCCACCACTAAGCTCAAAACAAAAAAAAGAACCACCAATACTATTCTCCATCTCCAACACCCCTCAAGCACCCTTCTCCCTCCATTTTCAAGCTCTAAGAAACCCCGTCACCAAGATCGAAGAAGTGAGAAATGGAGTTAGAGGATGTTTTACTAGAGGTAACCTAGTGGTATTATTCGTGTTTTAGTCCTTTTTGGAGAACTAAAGCATGATATTTAGTTATGATCTTAATGTTAGACTTCTTCTTGTCTAAGAAAAAGTTTTGAGAAGAACTTGGGAGGTTTGAGATCTTAAAGGATCCACGGAGCATTTCGGTAAGATCTATGAACCTTATTGAAGTTTATAGTTATTGTGGTAATATAGCATGCATTAGAAACTTTAGTATGAAAAAAAAATTATATATTAAGATTCTACAGAGGATAAGCTTCATTTTAGGCTTTGGAATCACATGATTTGCTTTTATATATTTAAAGTTATGTGCCTTTGAAGTTGTGACACAAAACTAGAGAGAGAATGAACCTCTGGGACACAACTTAGCCACGGGTTTTCTATGCTACGAACCCGTTAGGCTTAAAACTTTGGATTATAAGTTATAAAACTAAAAACTAGATTCTTTAAGCTTTCCAACAAGGTATCATACGCCTTGAACGGATAAATGTGCAATTTTTGGCAAATTTTACAAGTTTGGGCTACGAACCGAAAATCCTTGCTGGAACCCTGTACTAGTCACAGGTTTTGTAAATTTTGAGTTAGTAAACCTTAACTTCTTATAAAACTGTTCTTATCATACAAAATAGACATTATAAGGTTTCTAATGAAATATTTTTTGTCTTATTTGGACTTGTAAGTATATTGTTATGATTTTCCTAATCCTATCTATGAATCTGGATTTGTGGTTCAAAATGTGAAACCAACAGTAACAAAACCTAAGTTAATAGTATGAAACACTCAAGTACTAAAAAAAAACAACTTTACCACTGTAAACTAGACATCTTAAGCTTCAAAATGAGATATCATGCATTAAAACGAATATGTACATAAATTTTAATAAATCCCTTAAAATTATATTGCAATCTGGTAATTCGATATTTTAGCATAAGATATTTAGGAAAACGTCCATATTAATGTTTGAAATACTTGAAACCTTAGAAAACAAATTATAAAGATAGAAACAAGATATTTCTAGCTTTCCAACAAATCATCAAGTGTCCAAAACAGAATTATACTCAAATCTAAATAAATCTTACAAATTAAAATCCTACACCGATAAAACAATTAAACATTAAAATATGACATAAGGGTAAGTCATAACATATGAATATATTTACTTATGAAATGAGTTGATTTTAAGTGTATGACCAAATAATGTGAAAAACCCTAATTTTATAAAATTAAATTACAAATTTAAATGGGCTAAGATGAAATATACTAGAGGGTTACTGGGCATATACCAAGAGATTACCTTAGCATAACTAAATGAACATAATTAAGGGGATTGGACTAGCCTAATAATAAAAAAGAAGTATACCTTTAGGTGACTCCTTGTCACCTTGATTGATTTATTAATTAATTACTTAATTAATTAATAACTAAATGTAATTAATAAAGTAATTAATTAATTAATTGATTAATAATTAATTAATTAATTAATTATAAGAGTTAATATATGATAATCAAGATTATTATGTTAAATAACTACATAATTATAATACATAATTAATTAGAGATTAATTAATCATTAATCATTAATCATTAATATAATTATCAAAATAATTATGGATGATTAACTAGAGATTGATCAAATCTTAATTATTATGTTAATCAAATTATTAATTATTACTATTAGAGTTAATAATTATTAATTATTATATGAGAAAGAATATTTAAGTAGCATAATTAAATTATTAACAAGATAATTATTAATAAGTCAATTAAAATTATATAATTTAATTATAATTACTCAATTAAATAAAATAATAATTAATTATTACTTAGTTAATTAGTTAATTAATTAATTAATCAAAATAATTAATTAAATTAAATTAATTAAATAATAACTAGTAGAAATTTATTTTAACACTCAATAACTAATAATAATTAATTATTCAGGTTAATTATGATATAAGTAAATTAACTGCACTATAGTTTATAAAATAAATGAATTAATGAATTAAGTAATATAACTATGATTTTATCTAATAACGAGATATTGTTAAATTAGGACAATTTCTCAAATTTGCATAGAAGGAAATACAACTCCGAAAGTTTAAGCACATAAGACAAGTAAATACAAACCTTACCTACAGCATGGAAAAAATATTTTTCTTTGTTGACGCTCTACATTTGCTATGACTTAACTTGATGATGTGATGAGTATATGAATTATGTGTATTGCTTTAATTAAGTAGTTAATGTACATAATTTCTCTTACATTGACATGATCGGCATGCCTCACAGATAATTATACCATAATGATAGATGTATATTGACATGTAAATCTACACATTGTTACAATTAATGAGAATAAGGCAAATAAAATATAGGATTAAGTGTCGTACCAACTTCCAATTAGTGAGAGGATATGATAAGAATGAAAGTTATAAGATACGACCTTCGAGACTGTTGAAGGGTCGCCCCCCTAATTCCCCATTGGTTGTGCACATATGGGTACGACATAGGAGCCCTTAAGTAGACAAGACATTTATATAATAAAACATAAATGAACACACATGATCACATGCACTTTCCAATAATCTTAATGTTACGTGTGATGATATGACTTTATAAAATATTTTATTAGATATTGTTTATACTTGCTGAGCGAAAGCTCAAACGTATGTGTGTTCGTGCTGCAGGTAACGCGGGTAAGCAGCCTATTACTTAGATGTTCTTATGGACAGACGAAGCTGTGCGGAGGCGGTGAAAGAATAGAGTGGGATACCACCATGAATTTAATTTATGCATTTAAACTTCATAAATAATTATTTAACGACTATATTTATAGTTATGTTCTAATGTTTTGGTACTACTAAATTAGTATGAGTATTTTACGAAAAAAAAGACTTTAGACTCTTTTGTTTTAATCAACATGAAGTTATAGCTTTTTAATTATTATCTAAATACGAATTTGAATAGGAAAATTATTTGCTAGAGATTTTTAATTCCTCAGTTAAAAGTTTTTAGTAATTCTAACTTTTGTAGTACGAATATGATATAAATAAAAAAATTTATGTACTTTTTTTAGAACCGAACAAAAATAAGTGTTAAGACTAAATTAAATAAGAATAAGTAAGTTAGTTAACGGTCTAAAAAGTCGGGTCGTTACAACCCATTCGTTCAATCATGTGATAAAGGTAAAGTGTAAAAGAACGTGGTATTGAAGGATAGGATCATTCGTGGGTGGGTTCCAAAGTTTATTTTGATAGAGTCAACATAATTGAACAATGGTACAATTCTCACTCTCTACCTCTTTTATATATTAAATTAATATAGCTATAATATGACGATGAAAGTTTGAGAAATTTTTGTTGTTCATGGTCTCACGCTTCCGCTAGTTTTTTGCCAATTTCGGTTTTAGAAATCAATAGTTTGAACTTGAGTTTGTTTTGTTTTTTTGTTTTTTTTAATACTTGAGTTTGTTTTGATATCATATTAGTTTGACAATACTTTTTAGAAAATTTGATAATATGAAGTGGCCAAAATAAGATAAGAATTAGTTTGGATAGTCACAGTGATAATTTTCTAGTCTCAAGACCGAAATGTGAAAATGACGATAATTCAAAAATTATTTATACATCACTTCCGTCACTGATGTGGAAGAAATTTTCCTTAGTTTGCTCCTCCGGAGATCATCAGTTGGAAGCCTTCTTCTGTGATTTGAAAAGATATTCTTTTGCATTAAACTTTTGAGTATAGAAAGATTATAGAAGTAGCGCGCCATATAAGACGAGTAAGGTTCATGATCTATTTCTACTGGTGCAACATGTATTGGTTGGAGTATGAAATCCGACGTGTGATGAATGAGTTCATACGTGGAATACCTATATCTAGAAGTTTTGGTAACTTAATCATGTATGATAGAATCGTCAATGATTTAACTCTTTCGATCTCTGTCTGTAACTAACTAGAATACTTTCATCAGTCCTAGTTTGTCCTTAACCATATGAAGGGTGCTGGTTTTGTGATGCCCTAGAAATTCATAAACTTGATTCATACATTATTATTATGGATTTTTTTCATTAATATACTTCTAATGAATTATTTTAATGAATATTAAATTTCAAAATCATGAATGACTGCATATGTGTCATCGGTGTGATGATGTCGATGAAATAACAATGTTGAGTTTCTCTATTTAAATGAAAAATTTTAAATACATGAAAGATGAGATGGATGACATATAAATTTATACAAAAAAATTAATTATGTCGTATTAGAGGGATAATGTTAATTTTTGGGAAGAACCCCGATTTTTATTAGTAGGTCAATTTAATGATCTTAGTATTTATTTTGATCATGTCAATAGCCAAGCTTTGGGAGCATGATTAGGAATTAAAGTATCACATGGATAGAAAATGAATTATTAGCATTTACTCTTAGGAAATTCAAGGGTGGAAGATTGACTAAAATTTATGCTTGATTTCAAATCAATAATGTAGATTTGATGCTAGGGAATCCTAGGCAAATCAATGGCCAAACCTTAGATGATAAGTGACCAATGAGAACTTAGGGTAAGGATAGGTGTGATGGAAGATCCAATGGATGAGAATAAAGATGACAACTTTGGATCAATGGTGGAAATTGAAAGAAAGGAAAAAACAAAATCAAATTGGCTAGAGCAAGGGGGAATCGGTTTTGGTTCAAGAAAGCAAGGGGAAATGTGAACAGATGAGAAAAGAAGAAAGTGGTGCATGCATGCAACCACATGTAAGAGATGACATGGTTTATTTAGGCAAGTTGACCTAAGGAAAAGACAAGTGAAAGTGACCCTTTGTCTCCACCTTGTTGAACCAAATTTCACCCCAAAAACTCTCCCAAAAGTGCCGGCCATACAAGGGCTGATTCAGCCTAATATTTTTCAATTTCATCCCTCAAAATACAGCTCTCTCAAGGTCAAAGTTGACTAAGCACAAATCCCTAACACCCCATTTTCTTTCTTACACAAATCAAACTCAAAAACCCTAGCTTCTCTAACCACCACCAAGCTCTAAACAAAACCAAAAACCACCAACACTACTCTCCACCTCCAACACACCTCTAGCACCCTCCTCCCTCCATTTTCAAGCTCTAAGCAACCCCGTTACCAAGTTTGAAGAAGTGTGGAACGGAGTTAGAGGACATTTTACTAGAGGTAACCTAGTGGTATTCTTCGTGTTTTAGTCTTTTTGGAGAACTAAAGCATAGTGTTTAGTTATGATCTCAATGTTAGACTTCTTCTTATCTAGAAAAAATTTTTGGGAAGAACTTGGGAGATTCGAGATCTAAAAGGATCCCGGAGCATTTCGGTAAGATCTATGAACCTTGTTAAAGTTTACAGCTGTTGTGGTGATATAGCATGCATTAGAAACTTTGATATAAAAAACAAATTATATATTAAGATTTTACAGAGGATAAGCTTCATTTTAGGCTTTGGAATCACTTGATTTGCTTTTATATGTCTAAAGTTATGTGCCTTTGAAGTTATGACACAAAACTAGAGAAAAAAAATGAACCTCTGGGACACAGATCAGCCACGGGTTTATTATACACTGAACCCTTTAGACTCAAAATTTTGGATTATAAGTTAGAGAACTTAAAACTATATTCTTTGAGCTTTCCAATAAGGTATCATACACCTTGAATGGATAAATGTGCAATTTTTGATGAATTTTACAAGTTTGGGCTACAAACCGAAAATCCTTACTGGAACCCTGTACTATCCACGGGTTTTGTAGACTTTGAGTTAGTAAAATAATAATTTTTATAAAACTATTTTTATCATACAAAATAGACATTATAAGCTTTCCAATGACATATCTTTTGTCTTATTTGGACTGGTAAGTAAATTTTTATGGATTTTCTAATATTACTCATAAATCTGGACTTGTGGTACAAACGTGGGACCAACAGTGACAAAACTTAATTTTATGGTATGAAATGCTTAAGTACTAAAGGAAATAACTTTACCACTTTAAAGTAGACATCTTAAGCTTCAAAATGACATATCATGCGTTTAAAACGGATATGTACATAAATTTTAATAAATCCCTTAAGATTGTATTATAAGCTGGTAATCTGAGATTTCACCATAAGACACTTATGAGAAAACAAATTATAAAAACAAAAACTAGATGTTTCAAGCTTTCCAATAAGTCATCAAGTGTCCAAAACGGAGTTATACTCAAATCTAAATAAATCTTACAAATTAAAATCATATACCGATAAAACGATTAAACATTAAAATGTGACATAAGGGTAAGTCATAACATATGAATATATTTATTTATGAAATGAGTTGATTTTAAGTGTATGAAAAACCCTAATTTCATAAATTAAATCACAAGTTTTAATGGGCTGAGATAAAGTATACTAGAGGGTTATTGGCGTATACCAAGAGATTACTTTAGCTCAACTAAATGAACATATTGGACTAGCCCAATAATAAAAGAAAAGTATACCCTTAGATGACTACTTATCACCTTGATTGACTTATTAATTAATTAAATAATTTATTTATTTATACATAACCAAATGTAATTAATAAAGTAATTACTTAATTAATTGATTATTAATTAATTAATTAATTATAAGAATTAATGTATAATAATCAAGATTATTATGTTAAATAACTACATAATTATAATACATGATTAATTAGATATTAATTAATCATTGATATAATCATCAAACTAATTAGGGATGATTAACTAGAGATTAATCAAATATTAATTATTATGTTAATCAAATTATTAATTATTACTATTATAATTAATAATTATTAATTATTATATGAGAAAGAATATTTAATTAATATAATTAAATTATTAACAAGATAATTATTCATAAGTCAATTAAAATTATATAATTTAATTATAATTACTCAATTAATTAAAGTAATAATTAGCTGTTATTTAATTAATTAGTTAATCAATTAATTAATCAATTGATTAATTAATTAGTCAAAATAATTACTGAAATTAAATTAATTAAATAATAATTAGTAGAAATTTATTTTAACACTTAATAATTAATAAGAATTAATTGTTAAGGTTAATAATGATATAAGTAAATTAAGTTCACTATAATTTATAAAATAAATGAATAATTGAACAAAGTAATATAACCATAATTTTATCTAATAATGAGATATTGTTAAATCAGGATAATTTCTTAAATCTGTATAGTAGGAGATACAACTCCGGAGGTTAAGCACATAAGACAAGTAAGTACAAACCTCACCTACAGCATGAAACAAAATGTTTTCTTTGATGATGCTTTACGTTTGATATGACTTGACCTGATGATGTGATGAGTGCATAAATTATACGTATTGCTTTGATTAAGTATTTGATGTACATAAATTCTCTTGCACTGATATGATTGACATGCCTCACAGATATGTATGCCGTGATGATAGATGTATAGTGACATGTAAATCTACACCTTGTCATAAGTAATAAGAATGAGGCTAATGAAAGATAGGATTAAGTGTCGTACCAACCTACAATTAGTGAGAGGATATGATAAGAACGAAAATTATAAGATATGACCTTGGAGGCTGTTAGAAGATCGCTCCCCTAACTCCCCATTGGTTGCGTGCATATGGGTACAACATAGGGGTTCTTAAGTAGACAAGACATGTATATAATAAAGCATAAATGAACACACATGATCACATGCACTTTTGAATATTCTTGATGTTACGTGTGATGATATGACTTTATAAAATGTTTTGTGAGATATTGTTTGTACTTGCTGAGCGAAAGCTCATACGTATGTGTGTTCGTGTTGTAGGTAACGCGGGTAAGCAGCCTATTACTTAGATGTTCTTATGGACAGGTGAAGCTATACGGAGGTGGTGAAGGAAGGGAGTAAGATACCACCATGAATTTAATTTCCGCATTTAGACTTTCTAAATTATTTTGTAACGACTATATTTATAGTTATGTTCCAATATTTTTGTACTACTAAATTGGTATGAGTACTTTACGAGAAAAAGACTTTAAACTCTTTCGTTTTAATCAACATGAAGTATTAGCTTTTTAATTATTATCTAAATACGAATTCGAATAGGATAATTATTTGCTAGAGGTTTTTAATTTTTTCAGTTAAAAATTTTTAGTAATTCTAACTTTTATAGTACGAATATGATTTACAAAAAAAATATGTATTTTTTTTTAAGAACCGAATATAAATAAATGTTAAGACTAAATTAAATAAGAATAAATAAGCTAGCTAATGGTCCGAAAAGTCGGGTCGTTACAGGTTTTCTATGTGAATCAATCTAAATCACTAAACCTAATTTGATGTGAAGAAGAAAATATTCAAGTTGTTGTCTCAACCAGCAATCGTTGGCACCTTCTTGTTGTAACAATACTCTTTCAGTACATATAGAAGATAATGGAAAAACTCGGTTATCGGCGGATTCATACAACAGGTTGGAAGACGCATCAGACGTGCAATATCGTTCCTCTATCCATCTCTGGTTGCATTTAAAATCGAATTTCTTTAATGGATACCATCTGCCTTTATCTGTTTTTGGTTACGGACTTGTAGATCTAAATTTACTTATATTTTATGTAAAAGTTTTTTGTTCCATTTTATTTAAATTTGCAATGTTCTCTCTACTCATTCATTTATGTAATTCGTAAGGAAAGCTCATGTTTATTTGTCAACGGCGTTAAGGGACCGAGAAAACACCTCGGAGGGTGACAATTGAAGCAAAGGGAATTTGGTATTCTTGTATGTCATTTTTACTAGATTTTGTTCCGAATCATTCATTAACCTCTTTTGGCATAACTGACGCTGATCCTTCTCATTTAGCCAAGTCTTGTCTTCACTGACCCTTGTCAAAAGATGTGTCGTTGAAGTACGGCATTGTAACACTCGTGCACAAAAATGTCGTGAACGGTAGTGGCATGACACCAGTGATAGAGCTGTAAATACGGGCCACTCGAGCGGGGTCGGCTCAAGCAAATTTGGAGTTGTAGGGAAAACTTTTGAAAGAGTCCTTTTATAAAAAGATTTTAAAAATTAACCAAATATTAACAGCTTTATAAAAAAATTTAATTAAATATGTTTAAAACTTTTTTTTTCTTTCGAGCTATTCACCCCTTCGTTTAAAAAATAAATAAATAAAAATCAAGAGCTCTTTTTCGGACTGAATACAATTGTCTTATTCACCTATTTTAACCTTCAATGCCTAAGATAGATAAAATTAACAAACACTTGTAAACCAGATCATTAACATTATTTGTTTGCATGAAAGAAAACTGTTGGATGATAATTTTCAAATGAGATTAGAACATTTGTATCTAGCATTTAAACCATTTAATAGTGATAGATAGAAATGAGAGCTTGAAACAAAAACAACTCTTTTTTCCATCTAAAAGAGTCGTTTGAATTGAATGAAAACATTTCATGTATATTAATTAACAAAAATACATAAGGCATATTGAAAGAATTAAAAAAAAAATATTTCTACGATTAATCTCTCCAATAAAGAAGGCTTTTTCAAGAATTTATTTTGGACTTGATTCTCTAAACTTTTTGGTAATTAGTTTATTTAATATAATGCAAAAACAATTGTAAAGATAATATTTACTTAGAGTCTTAATTGGGGGCCTTATAATTGGGGGCCTTAGGCAATTGCCTAAGTTGGCCAAGGCATGAGTCGGCACTGCGCTCGAGCCGAAAGGAAAATATGAGTTGGGCCACCCATACATCTATGGGGACATTTAGTATTTTTATTTGAATATTTTTATTAAAAAAATACATAAAAAAAAGTGCCTATGCAAACAAGGCCGTGATAGCCCATGGGCCTAGAACCTTGGCCCGACCTGGCATGGACGCTAGGCTTGGGCCAACCCTGGCTCGAGTGTCCATACAATCCAAGCCAAATCACGGACCGACCCATCTAACCAGACCCATATTAACAGGTCTAGATACTAAAGATCATCATCTTACTCATTCGTTGTTAATCATAAGATATATGTCTTTGAGCGCACTTGACAAAATGAAGCATTTAGACTGTTGAAACAAGATTATATGCTAATTAAGAAGATTCATTGATTAGTTGGGATAAATCTTCTTTTGCATATAGTGTGCAAAACTATACCGTTAAGCCATGTTGTCTAAGTAATCGACACCACCAAGAGATTGCAAAACAAAGTTGGCTTACTTTCTACTGAGATTAAGAGGCATATATGTACTAGATTCTAGAACATTCTTCTAAAATGTGGTAGGCAAATACAAGAAGCAACTATATGTGGGATGCTATAGAACACTCTTGATCTGGCCTAGTTTTAGTGACCCAAAAAAAAAAAAGTTGAATTTCTTTGCAAATTCCAGGGATATATTTGTATTCTGTTTTTATTTATATTACTAGTTTTCAACGAAGTCATAAACTATGATTTCAACTTGGATATTTGGTAATGGGATTCTAATATATTTAATGGAAATCGTAATAAAACACAAATCCATTGACTCTTAAAGAATGTCGAAAATTATGTAAGATAGGCTGAGAGAATTCTTTTGAGAATTTTATGAATAATCATCAAAATTTAACTACATAATAACAAAGAAGCCTTTTAATAATAAGCCCTAGTTTCCTAATCCTATCTAAATAATTACAAAAGATAATTATTAAAACTCACACTTCTTAAAAGAATTCAAATAAAGATAATTTGATAGAAATTCAAATTAAACTAAAATAATTCAAATGCAAGATAAACTTTTAAAATTAAGACAATCCCTTTAATTATCATATTTTTATGATGCATAAGATACCCTACCAATGGTATGAGTCTATAACTAATCAAAATCACATTAAAGAGAAGAAACAAAAAAAACAGAATTAATAATGTTCGATATAGATCTGGTGGTTAAAAACAGAACCCCACCGATAAAGTATTTTTTATAAACTAACTTAAAATTTTTCTATTAAATTGTGATCTTGTAATTGGATATCAAATCTTGGAATATAACATTATTGCTTATTTAAAGTTTCCACTTATTTTGAGATTTGTAGGGCCCCAACAGATATGGTATTAGGTAAATGTTTATTAGCAACTTTTCTGTAGGAAATGACAACCCTTTTGACCGATGAAAACGCAGTTCTTTTTCATATTCTGGCTTTCAAGTTAGACGAACAAATTTCTTGAACTGGGCTTCTTCAGTTGGGGAACTTCAAGAAGCAGCTTTGATGTCAATAAATCTACTAATGCTGGTGACTTCAACATAAGACAAAGGAGAAAGAAAATGGTCTGTTTGAATCACCATCTCCATTAATTAGATTTTCAGAAACTCATATTATACTTAGTTTTCTATATTCTTACCATACAAATATTATATTTAACAAAAACTATCCACACACATATTTGATATAGATACATAATCCAAATTTTACATTCTCTCGATCTCTTTATTTTTTGAATTTGAAAATAAAGGAATTCGAACTCTATATCTTTTAATGAAGTTAGATGATAAAATCACCGTTAGATTATACAAACAACCACTCAAATCTTACGTTTGCATACAAACATTCGGTTTATATGAATGTTCAAATACATCCTATTTATTATCCATGAGGATGCTGAGCCCATTTTATTTTTTTATTTTATTTTTTTCTTTTTAGAGAAAGACGTGGGGAAAGGGAGTTTCAAGAAAGTGGACAAAGTGCCAACAACTTTTCCAGAAACCGGTTAAAAATCGTTGGTTCGATGAATCTGGATTGGATTTGGGGAGGTTAATGAGGCTAGAAGTTAGAGCCAATGCTTAGGCAATAGCCTAAGGCTCCACAATTTAATAACGACGTGCAACAATTTTATTACAATCCATAACTCAATGCCACTTGTGCATGTGGTTTGGAATTTTCTTAATGCAACAATTTCCTTCAGATTTTGTTTGCAATTGCAATTAGAAAAATATGACAAATTGTCAATCTTAAAATAATGACAAAGTATCAAATTCTAGTCATAATATAATAATTTGGCTGAGCAGTAATTTATATCAAGGGGGCTAGACTCTGATGCTTATTTTATTCTACTCAATAAATAGACCAATACATTTTTCATGACTATTAAATGTGAGAGCATTTTCCATTCAAAATATATATTTTTGGTGAATTTTTCATGACTATTAAATGTGAGAGCATTTTCTATTCAAAATATATATTTTTGGTGAATTTTTCATGACTATTAGATGTGAGAGCATTTTTCATTAAAAAAATATATGTAAGATCGTTTTCATTTGTAGTTATATATATATATATGAACAAGATTTAACACAACATCAACTCTAATCCCAATTTTATTTCTTATCGTATATACCCTACATGTGCCAAAACAAAAAAAAAAAAAAAAAAAAAAAAAAAAAAACAGAGCAAATTATGCAACGAAGAATTGAACATTATAATATGAATGTCCTTTATTTTTACAAAATCGAGATTATCTAATTAATTTGTTATTCTTATTAAAAATTTATTCATTTCGTGTGCTTGTCTAATCAGGCAAATTTCACTTCTAACCTTATATTTAGCTAAATAAACTATGTTGAAAAAAGAAGTTGTAGATTATTTTAATTATAACAGCTTTGTCCTTTTTCAAATATATATATATATATATATATATCGGCTTTGTCCAGTATCATGGGCAAAGTAAACTTTCTTTAAAAAATAAAAAATAAAAATAAAGTTGACTATTCTTAAATTAAGTTAAAAAAAAAATTTAAGATCTATTAATGAGGACATGACTAGCACAAGAATATGGAATGTGAATCCTATTCAAGTTCCTATCAGACCAGTTACAAGAGCACGGATTAAGAAATTCCAAAATGCGTTAAATGAGCTGATTTGTGGGATTTGGGCTCAAGCATGCAAGTGGAAGCCTATTAAGGGATTTGAACAAGTTAATCAGCCCTTAACAAGCATGATTCAAGTTCAAGAAAGTCAATAAGAGAATTTGTGCTTACTTTTCTTTTTCGGCATTTTTTGTAGTTTCAACCTACAACAAAAGGAAAGATATTTGTCAATCAAAACTGAATTATTATTCACTTTCCTTATTTGGATTTGGACGCATTTGCTAAGAAGGAAATCCGATTTGGGTGCATTGGCTACTTTTCACTTTACTATTTTAATTATTTGATTGTTTCTATTTCCTTATTAACATGTAACAATCTGAAAAATTAAGGAATTAAAGTCAAAATTATTTTCCTGCAATTGAGGCTGAAATTAGGAGGATATTTTAACTTTCATTTTTTCTATTTTAGGCATGTAATCTGTAAATTAAAGGACTGATTGTATCTTTTAGGCAAGTAAGAAAATTACCAGATTTTAACCTTAATTAAGATAGCTATTTACGAACTTACTTTCTAATATTCTACCTATTAATAGGCGTCTAAGTATTAGTAAACTTTAGATCATTTATTCAGTAATTGTGAGAATATTTTCCATTTAGTTCTTTGAAGAACTATTTGAACTTATCAGGATTTTCCGTGACATTCACCAACAACTTATCAATCAATCCTTCCATAATTGATTGTGGCTTCTTCACTATACCAATATTCTTACCTTCATATAGGTAATGGGTCGCGGTTCTTCCAATCAAACCTGAATGTAGAGACGATCTTAGAAACTTCTTAGATTATGGGTCTCGTCACAAGTTGACGGGGTTTGTATCATCCGTCTTAAAGATAATTGTGTATTTTTGCACAGTCCAATTTGGTTATATTTATGATTTAATGTACAAATGGAACATTAGTGATTAAAAAAATACAAGAGTAGATTTCACATATTATAAAAATAAAAAACATGTTGAGATTCGTGCAAAAAATTCTTTTAAAGTGTATATTTTTATTTTACATTTAACTCCACTATAAGATATATAATCGAATTCACACAAGTTTAAGTTAGAAAAAATACATATTTTCAATAAATGTCCTTAGTTTGGTTAATTAATTAAAAAAAATTTCTAAAAAATTTAAGAATATAATTTAAGTAATTGAAAATTTGAAATGTACGTAAATTAACAGTCAATTAATAAGTTATTTTTTCAAAGATTAGCGAATAATTTATGATGAATCAACCTTTTTTTTTTTTTAACATGGAGTTGTATATTTCTCAAAAGTTTGAAAAGGGCATCCATCTTAATTTCTAAAGATTTTTTTTTTTTTTGTCTAAACAAAGAATCTTTTATGTATTTTAAATTAAATTGGAGAGAGAATTTTACAATCCTCCCTTCTTTATCTAGCTAAAATAAAAACAGTAGAGATCATTCCCGTGAACGTAGTCCAGTTGGCTGGCGAAGGATAAGGGATGGACTGGGTGGTCGTTTTAGTCTTTTCGCTTGTTAGTACAGCTCAAAGTTTTTTTTTTTTTTCAACCAATAAAAAACTTGGTATTTATAACTAAATGACCTTGTTTTTAACAAGTTTTTTGATAAAATGGCCCAAATTTTTAAAAATTAATTACAAAACTCAAGTTTTTAAAAATTAGTGGAAGACCATTTTTTCTTTGATCATTAATTAATAATTGATTGACCATTAGTTAACCACCAATTGACCACGGTCAATCACTTATTGATTATTTGTCAATTAATAATTGACTAATATTATTAATATATTTTATAATTAATCACTAATTAACTATGGATAAATAATTAATTTACCATTAAAAATATTAAAAAATACAACTTTCTCTCTCTTCTCCTCTCTCCCTCTCCCCCACCTACGACAGCCTCTGCGAGCTCCCACACTCTCTCTCTCTCTCTCTCGCCCCCTCCCTCCCTCCCTCCCTTTACGCCCATTTGGTCTTCTTTCCACTGCAGTCACCGGACACTTGCACCAATGCAACTCATGACCTCACCTTCAATGGCGGAGATCGGTGATGGTTAAGATCCGCAGCGCGATTGCCTCCCACCACCGCGATCTCCTCTCAAACGCCACCGAGCTACATATTTGGTTAGTAAACTCACACTTACATAGCTCGCAACCTTATCTCCGATGGTGGAGATTGGTGACAAATCCACGATATGTTCGCCTCCCACTGCCGCGATCTCCTCCCAAATGTCACCGAGCTGAAAATCTAGTCAGCAAGTTGTGCCGCCTCTGATGGTGGATCTCAATCACAAGGAGAGGAGAAAGAGAGAAAGAGGGTAGATGTTTGGGAAACATGAAAATTAATTAAGCAAAACATATATTAGGCTATTTAACTAAATTTAAAAAAAAAATTGGACTATCTATTAGATTAGGTAATAAATATAAGCCATCTACTCTAATTATCCAAAAAACTTTAAGCTTATGTTTGATGGGTAGAGTTCAAAATAGAAGAGGCAAATTAGACACAGAAATTTTAGAGAGAGAGAGAATCTTGAGATGTTTAAATAGAAGATTGGAGAGTAAAGAAAGTTGTAAATCTACGGATCTCTCAATTTTTATCACTTAAAACGAACATAGAAAAAATAACAGAATAAATTATATATAAAATAATTGGTACAATCTTAATCATTTCTTATCTTCTTATTTATATCAAAGATATAATTATAAAATAAATAAGATTACATATCAATCAATATGAAAAAATAATAATAATAATCTTTATCGTTTCTTCTTATTCTCTTCATTTAAGTATTTTTCTTTGTATTCCGTTCTTTTTTTTTTTTAATTTATAGATGAGAAAATTCAAATTATATCTGTTAAAATAAATTAAACATAAAATAACTTCTGAAATCGCCTAATATATCCTATTCCTCTTAAGCAAACAAATCGTAAAGTTAGAAGGTGACGCGTCCTCCACTATTTTTGCATTTGGGGTCATCAGGGAAAAAACTGGGGAGTGGAAGTGTGGGGCCCTCAAAACGTGGCAACTTGCTCTCGCTGTGAATGCACATGGGGCTTCCTATTGCGGCGGCGCAGTTTGACTTCTTACACCAGCTGCACCCCATTTCTTTATTCTTTTTTTTTTTTTTTCTTTTCTTCATTTTCTTTAATCAGATTACTCCTTTTTCTAGAATTAAAAAAAAAGGAAAAAAAAACATTATTCTTTATGATTTAACATGCTTATATAACGTGGTTGCGGGTAAAGATCTCAAAATGGTCGTGCTTAATCGACCCACACGAGTACGATATGTTAAAAATAGACACGTCACGACACGACATGATTATTATATAGATCTAATCTAGTATATATAATAAAATAGATCGTCTTTGATACAATTTTTAAGCACGAAACACGTTAAGGGCACAGACATTAGCACGAAAATAGTACGACAACATCACTCTTTTTCTATGATATTTTAAATAAATTTTATATAAGACTTATGGTGTTTTTTATGTTATTAGGAAAATTTCATATTTTTTGAGTTTTTACTTAATAAGGTTTTCAATATTGTAGTTTCCTTTTAATAATATGCTTTGTTTTTGTTAAAAATCAATTTTTCTATAGTATTCAAGCTTACTTTTCTTATTTGTTTTAAAATTTTTGTTGTTGAGCAGGATTTAGGCACATACACGTTAAGAGCACAACATGTTTAAGTATAAACCGTGAACCGGGCTTGATGTTATAAATTTTTTATGAGCATGACATGGTACGACATGTTTAATAAATGTGACGGCATGAGCATGACATGAAACACTTATGAACTCAAAATAAATGGGCTAGACCAGAATGGACCGGCCTGTTTGACATCTCTATTTACAGGTATAGTTTAGTGGTAATAGAATTCAAATTGTCACACCTCTAATTAAAATATATATATATATATATATATATGCTTATAGAATGCCATAAGTAATGCTAATATATAAGCCAAGTCATATGAGAATTTATTTATTTTTTCTTCACATAGAGAGTTCTTTTATTAGGGTTATTTTCACAAATAACCCATGAATTATACTATTTGTATTAAGTTGGTCTCTAACTAATTTTATAGGTAACACTATATTGAATTTTTGTATTGTTATGAAAACGGCTCATATATTAGTATTTCATCAAAACTAAATCAAAGTTTTACTAAATTAATTGGACTATGTTTACAATCACATTATTAAAATTTTTACTTTTAATAGGTATTTCGTAAAAAACTGAACTAAATCAATTTGATTATATTTGCAATCATATCATTAAAGTTTTCACTTCTAATAGTTTGAGCTTATCATGTTAGCAGTTTGTCGTGCTTCTGTGCTGTATCTGCCTCTATGACACCTAACAAAAATATTGTCATGTGTCAAGTACTAACTAAACATGTTTATGCATTTCGGACTAATCATGGTGCATGAAAACTATTTTTTTAAAAATGGAAAAAAAAAAAGAAAAAGAAAAAAAGAAGTAAGTAATGTTCTGGTGCAAAGTTTTCTCCTCATGGATGTCTTGTTCTGAGTTGACTATTAAGACTTAGGTATGGAAGTGAAAAGGTTTGTTGTTTTTGGACAGCATGTTAAACGTTTCAAAATATGTTTAGTTTTTTTTTTTTTCCCCTTCATATCATGCTCACTAAATATTGCGGCGTTTGGAATTTGCATGTGTTTAACACCATCCTACGTTGGTGTACTTTGTTCGTGCCAGACCTATGATCCGAACACACACACATATATGATCTTAATATGATTCGAGAGAATCTTAATATTCCGTCACATTTAAAGGATAATATCTTCTCTAATTAGGAGTATCTAATATTGTTAAATATATATATATTTTTTATATCGTTATATTTGATCTATAAACATATATGACAACTCAAATTCGTAACTAAATGACTTTAAAAACTAGATATAACAAATAAGCCTAGTACCAATGAGTTTGAATGTATTTAATTTATAGTTTTCGTTTCTTCTCAATTTTATAGACGCAATGTTACTTATTGTTGGGTAGGTGGCTACATGCAATTGAATTGGGACTTACTCGTATTATTAACATAGAAAATGTAACTTATTATTATTATTATTTTAATGAAAAAGCACCCATTTCATTAATTTTAAAAGAAGACCTCACCCGTTTTCAACCGGGATATAATTCTTTTTTATAAATTTAGTTTATTCTATTTATGCTCAATTCATAGAGGGTACACCACAAAATTTACTGAAAAGGACATGGAGGGGAAAAAAAAATAAAGAATTGATACTTCAGAGGCAATTAATTAATGCATCATTACTTTACTACGTTATTTACTTGAAAAAGTTAAATTGCATTATCGAACATCGTTTCTCTCTCTTACCTAGTACGGCCTCTTATTACTGTTAAGCCAATTACTCACGGATCCTACTAATCATATACATCTTCCATCATCATGAATTGGCATGAAATTTGAAGCTCAAGTAGTAAATGGGAGGTTATCATTTTCAATTTCTATACACAACCAAATTCAGAAAAATCAGCATCAAATTCTCTGAAAAGTATATATGGAAAAAAAAAAAAAAAGTATTAGATTGGTTTTGTTTTCATCCGCAAGGTCTGTTTCTTTATATTTCTTTATTTAATTTTGCTGTTACGGATTTCTTGTCATTGGTGATCGGATATTTTCAACAATCTTAGAGAATTTGTTAAATATTTATGTTTATTTAAGATCCGGTTTACTTTTTGGGGTGTCTTCCGTTTGTAAAATTTGAAACACGTTATTTCTCTTTATACGTCATTCGAGTTTACAGATAAAATCAATCAGTCTTGTGTAATAGGAGATTTTGTATGTCAAGTTATGGTTGTATTTCCTTTCATGCTTTGAAATACAGTAAATATATTTATATATATTAGATTGGTCCTAGGCACGCATATTTGCTAATAATGCAATTAAAGCATCTAATATATGCCACAATTTCATTGCATTTTGCGATTTGTAAGGTAAATTTTGCAAATTTTTGTCATGCCTGGATTATATATATTTTATTCCTCTACTTGGTTTCTATTTGTAATTAGTAAGAACCTAAATCTGATAGATACCACTGAAAGCCGATTCTAATACATAAATTCATCTTTATATACAATTATACGAGACTAATTCAGTATGTCCATCATTACCTCCATAAATATGTATAAAAAAAAAAAAAAAAAAAAAAAGGTAAGATAGTAAGGGTAAAAGATAACGTATCTTAATCACTTTAAAAATCAGATAATTCTTATATAGTTCATAAAGGTGGTTATTTCTCATATAATTTAATTATTTCATAAAGATAGTTGGGGTTTTTTCTCCTATTTGTAATAGTTATTTGTTTGAAATAAAGGCGACGATGTTTCCACTATGTAGGTGCTGCATTTTTTTGGTATGTTTTTGTTTATATTTTGTAATAATGGAGGAGGTCTCCCTATGCTTTCATACTGGATGTATGTCCAATCTACTAGAGTTATTTCTATGCAGTATTGGTGGTGACATTTTTACTATAGGTCTCATGGTCTCAATCGATTAGAGTTTTTCCATTGATTGTAGTTGTATTGTTGAATAACCATATGTGTGCTTGATAATTGGTGTACATTTTTTATTTCCCGTTGTTAGAATCCGGTGTATGTTTCACCCTTTTATGTGCTTCATTAGAAATTACTGATAGAACCAATCTATAATTAGGGTTAAGTTTCTTTGTTTAAGAGATCATTCTAGTCATCGGTGTTTATATTTTTTTTGTTTGGAATACAATTATCATTTTAAAAAAATAAATAAATAAACAAGTCATATAAATAATAAGTTTGACCCGAATTTAATATGTTATAGAGAAAAACGGTCACACAGCAATACAGTTAATTCCGTGACCATGACAAAGTAAATTTTTGGTCCATTCATCTCCACTCTGTCCTTATTCTTTTCCCACGTTTGTCCAAAAAAAGTACAAAAAAAATTATCCAAGGCGACCCCATGCAAGCCAAGTCCCAAAGAAAAAGCACAAAACGCCAAACAAAATTTAATTAATTAATTAATTGAACTTCTCACAATTAATTTAACAGAACGCCCCACGGTGTTTTCACCCTAATTTTGGGCTGAGTAAAAACAAAACGTGGGAAAATGAAAAGTCAGGGAGGGCATCTTAGTAAATTAGCACATCACAATTAATCTTGATAAACAATGCTTTGTAATTAAAATATGCATAGAGAGGGTATGTCATTTTTAATACGACCAGTATTATATTATACCAATCAAATAATTTAAATATAATTTTTTACACTAATATTTATCTTTACATTAATATTATAACAATGTATTCGATAAAATTTTAAATAAAAAATTACGTATTAACCAATTAATAATTACGAGTTTTTAAATAAAAAATTATAAATACCATATCATAAGTACTATATATATATATATATATATATATATATAAAATTGACCTCCTTGAGCTAAGCTTCCCAACTCAGGTGCTCTCTATTTCTAAATTGCTATCTTGCACGTTGTCACACCGCCCCTGTCGGCTCCCCTTTAGTTTATGCTTTTCAGAAAATTTTCTATATAAATACTCATACTACATCTATGGTATGTGCTATTGCTATTGTTCCCCTAATTGAAGGAGCATTAAATTGAGCAAAAATTGCCTTCTTTTTTTTTTTTTAAGTAATTAATTTTTTAGTGAAAAAAGTAATAAATGCAAAAGTACAACGGTAACGGAAATTCGTAAGAAATTACGTGGAGAATTACTCAAATAGAAAAAAAAGAAAAATCTATTTGGAGAGTTATGCAATTGTTTTATTTGCTTAAAATGGAGTATTAAATGTCCCTTTATTCCTTTTCCTTAACTTTTATAATTGAAAAGATTATGCTCGTTCGTTTTTCAGAACCTACTATGAAAATAAAAATAGTGAGAATCATATAAATAACTTTGTTTTCCGGTTTTTTATGATTTTTTTTTTCATTTTTGGATTTTGATTTCAATTTTTAGGTTTTACTTGAAAAATGGTCCATAAATGAGACCATGAAATCAATTAGAGTCATATATATTTCTGTTTCCTCTTCTGATGAGTACAATTTTTTTTTATTATTTTCATTTTGGATTGAGCATTAATTAAGCAAAAATTTCTTTCTTTTTTTTTTTTTTTCTTAAAGTAATTAATTGCTTCCTTATAATAAATGCAAAAGTACAATAGTAACGGAAATTGGTAAGAAATTATTTGGAGAATTAGTCAAATAGAAAAAAAAAATTTTTTTGTTTACTTGGGGAGTTATGCACTATGTTTTATTTGCTTAAAATGAAGTATTAAATGTCCCTTTATTCCTTTTCCTTAACTTAGATATTTGAAAAGAATATGCTCATTAATTATTCAGAAACTACTTTGAAAATGAAAATGGTAAGAGTCATATATAATTTTGTTTTCCTTTTTCTTTTTTTTTTTTTATGGACAAATTATATTTTTTTTCCCTTGAACTTTAAGCCTTATCACAAAAAACTCCTCGAACTTCAATTCGTAACATTTTTTCCCCTGAAATTTGGAAAGTTTACAAATTTTCCCCCTCAATTCAATTTTTAACGAAAAAAACACATCTAATACTCAGTAAAAGCATCAGTTTAAGATATTAAGTATACAATTATGAAATGACAAACATTGACATTACTTCTGGTATTCGTTACCGTTATTGAATAGAAAATAATGAAGTTACCTATAAAGAGAAATATGAGGAAAAAATGACAATCAACAGTAAATATTTACTTTTTAAACTTAATTATAAGTGTTTTACATTTAATATCTACAACTCATACTTCAAACAAGTGTTATGTATTTTTTTTGTCAAAAAAAATTAACTAAGGGAGGAATTCGCAAAGTTTTCCAAAGTTCAAGGGGGAAAATGTTAAAATTAAAGGGGGCATTTTGTGATAAGGTTTAAAATTTGAGGGAAAAAAATGTAATTTGTCGTTTTTATTTTTGGATTTTGATTTCAATTTTTAGGTTGCACTTGAAAAACGGTCTAGAACGTTTCCCCCCCAAAAAAAAAAGGTCTAGAAAATGAGACAATGAAATCAATTAGAGTCATGCATATATATATTTATATATATATATATATATATATGTTGTCCTTTTCTGATGAATACATTTTTTATATTCTTTTTATTTTGATTGAGCATTAATTAAGCTAAAATTTCTTTCTTTCTTTATTCTTTTGAAAAAAAGTAGTTAATTGCTTTATTATAATAAATGCAAAAGTACAATGGTAACAAGAATTGGTAAGAAATTATGTGGAGAATTAGTCAAATAAAAAACAAAGAAAGAAAAATTTTCTATTTGGAGAGTCATGCACTATGTTTTATTTGCTTTAATTGGAGTATTAAATGTCCCTTTATTCCTTTTCCTTAACTTAGATATTTGAAAAGATTATGCTCATTAATTTTTCAGAAGCTACTTTGAAAATGAAAATGGTGAGAGTCATATAACTTTGTTTTCCTTTTTTTTTTTTTTTTTTATGGACAAATTACATTTTTTCCCCTAAACTTTAGACCTGATCACAAAATGTCCTTTAAACTTTAATTTATAACATTTTTTTCCCTTAAACTTTGGAAAAGTTTGTAAATTTTCCCCCCTGAATTCAATTTTCGACGAAAAAATACATCTAATACTTGTTAAAAACATCAATTTGGCGTTTAAGCATAGAATTATGAAATGACACGGCACTTCTAGCGCCGTTACCTTTTATTAAACATTAAATAACGAAGTTACCTGTAAGAGAGAAATATAAGGAGAAAATGACAGTCAACCCTAAATATTCACTTTTTTTAACTTAATTATAAGTGTTTCATATTTAATATCTGTAACTCATGCTTTAAATGAGTGATATGTGTATTTTTTTTGTCAAAAAAATTAAATGAGAGGGAAAATTAGCAAAGTTTTCCAAAGTTCAAAGGGGAAAATGTTAAAAATTAAAGGGGGCATTTTACGACAAATCGTAAACTTTAAGGGGAAAAAAAGTATAATTTGTCCTTTTTTTATTTTTGGATTTTGATTTCAATTTTTAGGTTGCACTTCAAAAATGGTCCAGAAAGTTTCAAAAAAGAAAGAAAGAAAAAAAAGTGGTCTAGAAATACATTTTTTTTATTCCTTTTATTTTGGATTGAGCATTAATTAAGCTAAAATTTCTTTTTCTCTCTTTTTTTTTAATTTTTAAAAGGAATTAATTGCTTTCTTATAATAAATGTAAAAGTACAATGGTGACGAGCATTGGTAAGAAATTATGTGGAGAATTAGCCAAATAAAAAACAGAGAAAGAAAAATTTTCTATTTGGAGAGTTATGCGCTATGCTTTATTTGCTTTAAATGGAGTATTAAATGTCCCTTTATTCCTTTTCTTTAACCTAGTTATTTGAAAAGATTATGCTCATTAATTTTTCAGAAACTACTTTGAAAATGAAAATAGTGAGAGTCATTTATAATTTTGTTTTCCTCTTTTGATGAATTTTTTTTTTAATTTGTAATTTTGATTTCAATTTTTAGGTTGCACTTGAAAAATGGTCCAGAAAATGAGACCATGAAATCAATTAGAGTCATAAATAAATCTGTTTTCCTGTTTTGATGAATACATTTTTTTAATTCTTTTTATTTTTGGATTTTTGTTTCAATTTTTAGATTGTACTTGAAAAATGGTTAAGAAAAGCCATTAGTTTTACCATCATGTTTGTTGCTTTATTTTTAATTTTTTAATTTTTTGAGGGACAGTGGATTCAAACCGATAAGGGTGTGCAGTTTGAATCCCCTGTTCTAGAAAGAGTATAATTACTGCTAAATTACCATTTTCTAATTAACTTAAATTGCTTAAGGAAAAGGATCAAATAATTTTTTTTATGTCTCATTTTTTGAAAAGTAATAAATTTCTTCGTCTAAGAAAATGGAAGACACTTAATTGAAAAAAAAAAAAAAAAAAAAAAGGTGGCTTGTCATTTTTTTTAATGAGAAAGAAAGCACTGCTCGAATTTTGAATAAAAGTTTCAACAAAAATTTGGAACCAAATTGTATTACTTTGGTTACGAATATGAATTATTTAATCAATAATGAATTTTAAAAATATTGATCTGTTGTTTAAGGCTGTACCCTCCTATATTCTAAGGGTTTGTTTATTTCATCATCTCAATTCAACTCTAACCATACTTTTTTTTGTCTTTTTTTTTTTTTTTTTTCAAAAAGTTTGTTTTTTTCTTAAAAAGTTTTTTGTCTTTTCTGAAAATTAAAAAAAATTTATTATTACAACTAAAATATTTCAACTCAAACTAACCAACCAAACACACACTAAAATATAGACAATCTCAAATATATTATAAGAACCATTAAAAAAAAAAAAGCTCTAACCACGGCATTTTCATTCAATTAAAATAAGTATTACAATCATAAACATTCTAGAAAAATCAAGATTGTTTTAACAATGACCTAATATGACAAACAAAATAGTCGGGTAATTATCTTTACTAAATATAATTAAAGAATAATGAGTACTTTTGCCTTCATTCTTTTCACATTTATGCGCACATAACTGTGAAACAAGAAGACAAAAATCACATTGACGTTGCACAAATATTTAGCTCTTTGTGAAGGTACTATGTCCTTGTGTAGACTTTTTTGATTGACATGATAACAAAACTATTATCGATATTGATTTTCACACGCATTAAACATTCCAAATAAACTACAGTTCTGACAAGAAACTACATAAAAACAATAAACCCTAAACAAGTGACCACGATCAATTTAAAATTTTGAGTAGAACAAAGTTATTTATAGAATGAAATCGCGAAGAACCTTTCTTTTCCCTACGAAAGAAAAAGTGCGATTGTTATGATAATATCACTCGTCAATTTTGAAATTTGATTGAGTTTCAATATGATGCTTAAAATTTGAAAATTTCTAAGATTATGTTTTACTTTGTATTCAAGTGTCATTTAATCTTTTTTTGCAAGAGAATGTTTAAGGAAAAAGAAAAAGAGTAATTCTAATAATCTAAAGCTGACTAATTTGGATTAAGATGCGAAATAAGTATGAGTCCCAAAATGTGAGGTCTGCTGTTTTGTCTCACACCCCAGCTAGCCATCCAAACCTCTTTTTAATCTTTGGCGCGATCTAGCTAGCATGCATTTATCACCTTACTGAAGATTTGAAATTGATAAAAGACCTTCTAAATATATTATATATATATATATATATATAAACTAAGTGATACCTTTAAAAGTTTACCATATTTAGTCGTATTTTTAGCACACTGTGATACGATTCTGAACATACCAACGAGAGACCAAAACAAATAATAAATAAATAAAAGCAAAAGGTCTCTCTCCATAGTCAATTTCTTATTAATACAATGTAATTCTGGCCTCTAGCTATGTGAATCAAGTTCTTCTTCTATAAATTTTTTCACAAAAGAAAAAAGAAAACCCTCTTCTAAAATTTGAAGAATTACCTAATCTTTCTTACCAAAAAATATGCTCAACTTTGATTATGTCGGAAAACTGTTATTGTAATCATATTTACAGTCTTTCTTATTTTGTTAAAAAAAAAAAAATTCGAAAACTCAATTGCAATTCCCTAGCTAACTTAGTGGACAGGCAGGAAAATCTTTAAATAGGAATTCCAAGATTTGGAATCTAAAAATGCGTATTTATAATCTTTCTAATTTTATTAAATTAACTGTTATCAAATTTAGTTGCAATTCTTCGACTAACTCAGTGTGGAAGGCGGTAAAATCTTTAAATAGTAACTCTGGGATTTAAAATCTAAAATTACATGTGTTTCTTTTTTATAAGTGGTAACATAATAAATTGAGATTTACTGTTTTGAATTTTTTTTCTCATTGACTATCTTCCGATAACATAAGGTCATATTATATGAATTTAATAATTTAATCATATACAAAAATTCTTAAATAAAATTGACAAATTGTCAAAAAAATAAAAAAAGAAGAGAAAACAGAAAAACGAGATAAACATTAATATATTTCGGAATGTAAGTGCAATTTTTATTTTTGTCATAAATGAAAAATTTCGAAAAGAAAAGAAAAGAAAAGGAAAAGTAAAGGACAAGTTTGTATGGTAATGGTGGTGACCGTCCCTTGTTATTGCAATAATATGGCGAACGTGTTGACAAATTTGAGGCGAAAAACTCTTTAATTTTGGGAATGTGTGACTACACACAAGACAAACCCAACTACAATTAAAGTCCTCCCTATCCAAAAAGGTTCGCACAGTGAACGACTTAACCCTGGTTAGATTTTAACCTGACCATTGTCCAAAATTCCACTCTTTTTACTCTTCAGTCTTTTAGACACAAAAACAACTATATTATATTAAAATAATAACAATAATAATAATAATAAACACAAGAAAAGAAGACGAAAAAAAAAAAAAAAAAAAAAAAAAGAGGTTTCTGTGACTCCCTCCCTCTTTTCTTCTTCCCCTGATTCTCTCTCTCCTCTCTCCTTTCTCCTTTCTCTCTGTCTCCTCCTCCTCTCTTTCTCTCTCCTCTATCTTATTATTGCTGAAGTAGGGGAAGAACCAAGAGGAATCATCTCTTGAGAGTTTTCAAGGTCTTTCCATGGCTTCTACATACAAATAATCTTCATCTATTGGTAACGTAAATCTGCAACTCTTTTTTTTTTTTTTTGTTTTTTGTTTTGTTTTTGTCATGTTTTTCAATGATTTTTGGTTTCAGTCATGGAAATCTTGTTGTTTTCTGCGAAATCATGAATTTTAAGCGTATGAATTGAGTTTTTTTTTCTTTTGTTGCTGTTTGTTTTGATTTGGTAGATCTCTGAGAAATGGGATCGAAAATCTTATCTTTATCTCTGTGTTTTGTTCTGTGAATCGTGTTTGTTTGGTTGATTTTTTGAGCTTCGATTTCTGGTTTCTCTCGATCTGATTTCGATTTTTCTCGGATGAGACAAGGCGGCCAGCTAATCGTGCTGTGCTTTCAACCCGAGATTCTCGGATCAGATACTGGTTGCGTACTCGCTTTATGAGAAAGAAATCTAGAGAGAGATAGAAAGAAAGTGAGAGATTTTTTTAATTTTAATTTTAATTTATTATTATTATTATTATTTTTTGCTTAGAAATGGCAAAAAGGTTTTTGCTGGGAAGCTTGTTTTGTAGGTGATAAGAGATTTGTGTACGGCCAAATTATGAGACTTTCTCGGCTCTTAGGTTCTTTTTCTGACACAAATAATTCTGTTTGGAGATTGATTTGTTGTATAATTCTCTTGAGTCTCGTTCATCTTAGGTTTCTGAGGATTTTTTTACACTTTGTCAGAGAAACGTTATTTCATGGTAATTATTTGTCAGAGATATTTGTTATCTTTTTTCAACTTTTATCCAGGTTATACTTTTGTGGCAGATGATAAACCTAGGTGATATCTGTGATCTTTGATTTTTTTTTTTCTGGGTTTTAGTGCTGTTTTTGTTATGGTTTTATAATTTAGATGGGTTTTTCTTTTCTATTTAATCAACAGTTGTATTTGTGTGATTGTAATTAATAGGTTTTGCCAGTTTATTACATTGAGTTAGGGTACTTATTGTATATGCGATGTACCTGATATGTTTATTTTGATATGTACTGTTCAGTTTATTCTTTTTTTTTTTTTTAGCTGAATGGTTTTCAATTGATTCAGATTGCAGGAGATCAGATCCGAGTGAATTTTCGGAGTTGAGCACCCTGGACAAGAAACTTTTGGATTTAATTCAATTCAAGTGATATCTTGGGCAAGTCGGGAAAGGGATAGGGAGAGGGGGTAGATTTGATTTGAGCTTGTGTTGAAGTAACTGGTTCACATACGTTTCGGGTTTCGGGATTCTTTTTTGGTCGGTGCTAAATGGGGATTTTTGAAGATATGGGGCTGTGTGGTAATTTTGACTTTATATCGGCTCCTCCTCGGGAAGGAGAGGAGGTTATGGAGCATGAACCAGAGGCAACAGTGGAGGAGGACTATAGTGATGAAGAAATGGATGTCGATGAGCTTGAGAGGAGGATGTGGCGGGACAGGATGCTACTGAGGCGGCTCAAAGAGCAAAATAAGGGTAAGCAAGGAGTTGACAACGCGAAGCAGCGTCAATCGCAGGAGCAAGCACGGAGGAAAGAAGATGTCAAGGGCCCAAGATGGAATCCTGAAGTACATGCTGAAAATGATGGAAGTTTGTAAAGCTCAAGGCTTTGTGTATGGTATTATCCCTGAGAAGGGAAAACCAGTTACTGGTGCATCTGACAATCTCCGAGCTTGGTGGAAGGAAAAAGTGAGATTTGATCGGAATGGGCCGGCGGCAATTGCCAAGTACCAGGCAGACCACTCTATCCCTGGTCATAATGAAGACTGCAGTACGGTGGCATCGACTCCTCACACCTTGCAGGAGCTGCAAGACACCACCCTGGGGTTCACTTTTGTCTGCTCTGATGCAGCACTGTGATCCTCCCCAGAGGCGTTTCCCGCTGGAGAAAGGTGTTTCCCCACCATGGTGGCCTACTGGTAATGAGGAATGGTGGCCGCATTTGGGTCTGCCCAAGATCAGGGGCCACCACCATACAAAAACCTCATGACCTGAAAAAGGCTTGGAAGGTCAGTGTCCTCACGGCTGTGATCAAGCACATGTCTCCAGACATTGCAAAGATTCGTAAGCTCGTCCGTCAGTCAAAATGCTTGCAGGACAAGATGACTGCCAAGGAGAGCGCCACTTGGCTGGCCATTATTAACCAGGAAGAGGCTTTAGCCCGGAAGTTATACCCTGACAGGTGTCCTCCTATGTCAGCTGGTGGGTGTGGTTCTCTTGTCATAAGCGAGACCAGTGATTATGATGTTGAAGGGGTGGATGGTGAGCCTAGTTTTGAAGTGGAGGAATGCAAGCCTCGTGACCTCAATCGCTTTCAATATCGGGGCTGGTGCACCGAGAGATCGGCTTCTTATGCAGCCAGTTGTGGCTCCTCAGATCAAGGGAGAGCTCATTGAAACCAACACCGATTTTGTTCAAAAGCGGAAGCAGCTGGGTGAAGAGCCAACGATGATGATGGATCAGAAGATATACACCTGTGAATACCCTCAGTGCCAACATAATGATTACCGTATTGGCTTTCATGACAGGACTTTGAGAAACAATCACCAAATGAATTGCCCGTACCGTCCTAATGCCGGCCAAGGTTATGGAATGCCGAACTTTCAGATAAACAATGACAAGCCAGCAGTCTTCCCCGTACCCTTTTCTCAACCTAAGCCAGCTCCTCCTCAACAGATGAGCCAGTCATCCAATTTCAATGTTACCGGCCTTGATCTTCCAGATGACGGACAGAAGATGATCTCTGAACTTATGTCCTTCTATGATAACAATGCACAGCAGA
>CM046378.1:4520515-4623338 GCA_025413485.1 Ficus microcarpa
ATTCTTCTCAAGCTTTTGGAATTTCGGGCTTTCAGGGCAACAACGACAAACCGGCAGTGGTCTCCCTGCCCTTTTCCCAATCTAAGCCTCCTCCTGCATCGGCAAACCAGACAAATCAAGCAGGTGTTTCTGGTCTCGGACTTCCAGAAGATGGGCTGAAGATGATTTCCAAGCTCATGTCATTCTACGACATGAACTTGCCACAGCAGAGAAAAAGCTTGAATCCTGTGAATTTCACTGCTACCGGGCACCACCATCCACAACAACAAAACTATCAGTTTCAGATGGATGAAGGATTTTACAGTCAGGGTAGCGGTGTCATGGGAGGCAACACGTCTCAGCAAATGAATATACCGGCTCATCACGCAGTTTTCTCATCGTCAGATGTTCAATTTGATCAGTGCAGGGCAATTGATTCCTCATTTGACAACAACCCGACTGACAACATTGCAGACTTGAGATTCAGTTCTCCCTTTAATTTGGCGACCGCTGACTACGCCATGGATTCACTGCCGAAGCAAGATGGCTCCCTCTGGTACTTCTGAAATTCCGAACCGAAAGCTTAGGCTTTCTTTGCTTAACTGCTTCAGTATCTAGGCAGCAGTTGTACATTACTCAAACGACAGCTCAATCAGGAAGTCTAATGAATTGGTCTTTTTTTTTTTTTTTTTAAAGTTCTTTGTCCAACCTCTTAGATACTTGTTAAAATCTTAAGCTTGAATTCTCTACTGTACTGAGGTAGTTCCAAAAAGGGACTGGAAAGAACCGAGTCCCAAATATTAGCCTCTGTTGTTGAAATGTTATATTCAGTGACAATTATATTTCCAATCTTCGTCTTCGTTTTGTTTTTAACCATTTCATGATATTATTAATTTCTTTATATAAAGTTCAGAAACATATATTATATTGTAAGATGTCGCATATAAATCCATATATTTATTTCGAGTCACAGTGATTGGTCTATTCTGAACTACAATTGGTGGAAATTGAGAAGGGGCAGGTTCATGCTCTGAAAATTCAGAGGGACCTTCCTCATAATGATGTTCTTGTTGGTTTATGAGAGCAAAAGTGACCCACATGTGTGACGTTGAAAGTCCAACTAAAAATTGAGGATAACGATGTCTTCTTCTCTCTCTGTCGTTTCTGATAGGTAAAAATAAGACCTTTGAAATTCTGACCAGTGTCAAGGTTATGCAGAAGAAGTTAGAATAATGGGGTGGTCCCCTGTTCATTTGGCACGAGGGAAAAATGAGAAAATGAAAAAGAAAAAAGATTGTTTACGGAAAGAAAAAGAAAGCTCCAAAGCATCAAAGAGATTGGTCAAAGTTAGGCAGCTATGAAAGTAACTGAACTTTCATGGAATTGGGACAGGAATTTGTGAGATTGAATATGGTAACGAGCATGTGGCCTCAACACTTGATTCCAAAATTAATTTTATGGTTTTTTTGACTTAGAAAAAATTAACATCCAAAGCACTAATTAAATTGGAATATTGGAAGCAATTTCAACCATATATACATATTCATGAATTTTGGCGATTGAATTCAAACTCTACAATAAAATTTCTGCTAAGTTATGCATGTAATCAATTTCAAAGATATATGTAGTTTTTGAAGGGAGAGGGGACAAAAAGTTTTGTAAAAGGTAAATGAAAATGCGTTTAGTATATAAACAAAGTGGATAACTTTATTTGAAATAAAGATCGAGGACACTGAAAATCTCTCATGTTTGAAAGTTTTTTAGGGCTAAACAATATTCATAAATAATTGATTGGTGTGGATGTTCACCGTCTTAACACTCTTATGCATAATAATATATCTTCACTCAATTAATATTAATGATTAATATTCCATAACCTCCATAACATTATAAATTGTATTTTATTGTTGTAATTCATGACTTTTGGTCTCTCCTATTTTATGATTATTGACCTAACTTCATAGTATTTGAGAGCTGGTAATTGTACAACTACAATTATATGATGAATAATGAGAATATGTCATGCTTTGCACTTTATCCTTTATGCTATTTTATATTTATTTTATACCATATTTCTATTTAATTTTTTCAGCAATTTTTTTATTGCTGAAAAATATTTTTGTGTTAAATAATTTGATTTTCTTTGTAGAATTTCCCCGCTAATCAACGGTAAAGTTGAGAAAGTTAACAAAAAAATCAAAGAAATTTTTTTAGTCAAACAGTCTAAACAATTATTTTTTAATTATTTAAAGAAAGAGAGAGAAAAAGAAAAATAAAAGGTACAACTTTTTTGAGAACAGCTACAACTTAAGCATACGGACATCGACTGCTACTTTATAGTCGGTGGGCTATTTTTAATTAAAAAAATAGAGAGAAAGTAATAAAATTAGATTTTTACAGTAAATAATTAAAATAAATAATATGTGCTTAAGATATTTAGAGTAAATAACAGTAAATAGTAAATTTATTGGATAAATAATATATTCTAGAAGTAAACTTATCATTTATCTAGTAAATTAGCTATTTACTGAGTAAATTTTTTCTTAAATATTTTAAAATCTATTATTTATTTTATCTAATTTCATAAATTGCTAGTTATTATAATTTCCGTAAAAAAACATTTGTCCCAATATTCGTCAGATGTCTTATTTGAGGATAAATCATCATTTCATAAATCATTTCGACCAAGTCGTTGGCAAGAGATAAATTTACAAACAAAATCTAATTATAGCATGGAAATGTAATTTTCAAAGATAAAAATTATCTGTAATAAGATAATTATTTCAACCTCCTTTTGGTTTTCAGGTTCAAACATAAAGTTTTCATCTCAACTTTTATCATTTTCTGATATCATTTTCTGAAAAGTCAGCAAAAATGACAACTAGTTTTTTGAAAAGTCAATTAACTTTAACTTAAATTCCATTTCAAACCCATACACCAAACGAAATCTAAGTATTTGAAGCAAAGCAAGTCAACTATTGTGTCGGCTGAAAATAACAACCGTGATAAGCAGTGGCGGAGGTAGCTTTCTATGGTGGGGAAGTACATTAATTATTTTTTAAAATTAGAGAAATAAAAATTAGAAAATTGGAAAGTTCAGTGAGAGCTTACATATAAAAACTTCATATTAATGGGGCCAAAATATATATATATATATCATTTAAGAGCTCATTTTAAATAGTAAGGGGATGTTTGGTGAATGAGTTTAGTTTAAGATTTTTAAGTTTCAATAGTATTTTTTCAGAAAAGACAAAATTTTTTTTCAGAAAAGACAAATTTTTTTCAGAAAAAGACAAAAATCATGATGAAAAAAATACAGTTTAGTTTAAAATAAATTTTAAACCAAACGGCCCCTAAGAAAAAGGTATATAAGACACTCGTCTTCACTCGATCTCAAATGGCTCCATCACCGATGACAAGTGAATATTCCAAATCTCACCGACAAAATGGCAAAACCGTACTCTATAAGATAGGAGCGAGATGAAATTTCATTTGACCCCTCAAGTACAACTGTAACTTCAAATGGTCGCATGAGTACGCCCAATGACACTTCCCAAATTGTTAATTCTTGGCTAGTACTCTTTCATCAAGTCCCTTACAATCGGCAGTGAAATAGGCCTATATTAATTGAATTTTGAAATTATATGGATATAATAATGAAGACGCGTATGTAAAAATTTAATCTCAATAGAGATAACAAGAAAGTCATAACTTTTTGAAACTTATTTTAAAAAATAAATAAAAACTTGGTGAAGATAATTATCATTATTCGGTCTCAAGTGGCTCCGCTGTTACTTATTGCACATCCTTTTTGACAAACATACCTCAACTGCAGATCAACTACCTAAGACAAGGAATGGCCTTGATTATTTCTAAGTACAAAATTATGCAAGAAACCACGTAAAATTTATTTTAGTTGGCAATTCTCCAAGCCACCTTTAGGTCGGCAAGGAGGAAGGTCTATAAATAGAATTTGATAAATGCAAAAAGGGGATTTTGATTAGGGGATTTTGGTTGGATACGATCGAGTTAATGCTACTAGCCGAACAACTCTAAAATCTAGCAGAATAATAATAATAATAATAGAATTGGTTGTTCTTGTTGTGTTTATTTATTTATTTATTTTTAATATCACACCAAAATGTTGTTTCGCAACAGAAGAATTATGATAATTCTTTTTAAACTGTAAATTGACGATCATTAAAAGGAAATTACATTGTCAAATAGCACAAGGATGATTTGGAGGATTGCCAAAAAGGATATCTTTGGATTGTTACCCTAACTATAGTCGTTTCAGTTTTCTGATCATCAATTAAATAGGTCAAAGATCAACATAACATCTTGTTGAAATTACCAATGATTGATTTACTTAAGAGTATTTTAGTAGCAATCTGTGAGAATGTTTTCATTTTGAACACAAAATGGTTGGTCGATTCTGGTTCTATTGTTAGAGAGTATTTTTATAGATTATGTTTAGTAATTTACCACAATATTTTTTTTTATTTTAAATATAAAATGGTCGGTTGTCTCTGACTTTGATAGTCATGGAGTATTTTGATAGATTATTTTGGGTAGTCTACCAAACATATTATTTATTTCCAATACAAAATGGCTAGCCGTTTTTTCCTCGAATCACTGAAGAGTACTATTGTATATTAAATTTAGTAATCTGCTAGATTATATCAACCGTCTTTAACTCCCACTCGTGAGAGAGTATTTTGGTAGATAATTTTTGTTAGTCTACTAGATTATTTTTCATTTTCAATATAATATTGTTGATCTGCTTCTATCGGTGGAGTGTAATCTTTTATATTACTTTCAATAATCTACTATAATATTTTTAATCAATAATGAAAAAGGTCAACCACCTCCAACTCTTATCGTTAATATAGATCGCGGGTAAGTAATCCAATAGTTTACATTTGATAATATGCCACAATATAAAAAAATGTTAAGAAAAAAGATCAATACTTGTGTATCATATTAGTCAACCATAGAAATTCTTTAAAGCATGAAAAGATTGGAAGTTCCACCGTTACAATTCTTTCCTTTTAATATCAATTACCTAAAATCAATGTACCAATTTACAAATTTTACTACCATCAAAGAAAAATCCGAGCTAAAATGAAAACAACATTCCATATTCACCTATAAAAAAACCTCAGTAATGTGCTGTAAATCACCCAAATTTCCCACACAAACACACACTCAGTAACTGTACTGCTTTCTTTGCTCCAGGAGTGTTCAAATCCGTCGAAGAAAGAACAGCGAAGAGAGAGACGGGGCGAGAAGGAGAGAGAAAGCAACAAAGAGGAGAGAAAGGGAGGCAGAGATGAGAGAAAAAAAGACGGCCATGGGAGAGAAAAAAGAGAAACAAATTTGTATTAGGTAGGCCTCTTGTTTGAATAAAAAAAGTGTGATGATCAATATCTTTCAAACGTTAAATTTTGTGAATTAAACAAAGTAATTAATTAAAAGTTTAATTCATAAAATTTCCGATAGGCGATAGCATGGTATATTCTCATGTTACATGTCACATTTTTGTTCTATGCAAAATATATTTAGTGTGATCAATTGAAATAAGTCATGATGCGACTTATCATTCACACATTCCATCGTCATGAGTAGGAAATCAAGTTTGGATTTTATCAAGCTTAAATTAGATGAGAGCTTTGGCAAGCTTTAAGCTTGATTTCTTGTTCAAAATTTAGCTTAATTCTCTCTCTCTCAGAAAAAAAAAAAAGAAAAAAGAAAAAAGAAGCTTAATTAATAATAGAGAAAAAGTACTTCACAAGGGTGAAGATCATCATAGACACAAATCAAGGGCTAGGATTTGGAAGATGATAAGGATATTTCACTCCAAAAATTCGGATTTTATGAGCAACTTCGAGACGAAGTTGCTAGGTTTCCCAAAAAGAAAGAACAAGGGAGGATGAAGTAAAAGGGCGACATATTTGTAGTGTTCATTTTAGGCACAAGTGTTGACGAAGAGTTACTAGTAGGACTAGCTTTGATTAAGGAAAGATGAGCACACTTAGTGCTAATTAATCAAAGACTAGAGCAAGTTTAGGAACTAATTAAAAATCATTACCAAGGGTCTATAAATAGGACCTAGCCTAAGATTTTTCAACTTTTCCTCAACTCTCCCACAGAAGAAAACTTAATCTAAGAGAATCACAAGAAGACTAAAGCAAGAAGCATCTCTTAGAGTGAAGTTCTTGCACGAAATCCTGTGTCTTCCTTCCTTAGTCCACGTTTTTTCGAGGGATCATTGAGAGTGGGAATTTTTCTCTTTTGTCGCTTGGTTCAAGTTTACCAAAGTGGTGAACATTAGAGAAGAATATGATCTTGTTTTAAGCAATTGAGGTATAAAAACTCTTATCTTTCTCTTGATGGAAAAATATGTGTGCGTGAATGTGCAATGAAAACTTTGTGTTTACAGATTATGTCCACAAAGTTGATGTTTTATACATGGCTTGTAAAAAAGAAAAAAAAAGTAAAAGTAAGAGTTTTCTTAATTCTAGTTGTAGTTCTTGAGTGTGGTTCAATGTGTTATTTTTATTTTGACATGATGGTTAAAAATGCTTGGTAGGATTTGTTCACAGATAAACCATGGTAAAAAGTATGCATCTTTATGGTTTAGGTCATCTTTATGGTTTGGACCTAAAAAGTTCGCTGTTATTTTTCATGCATGTTCCTATCAGACATGTTCAAGTTTCACCTTCATGATTTGTCTACGAAGTCTACATTATAAGCATGTTATCACTTGAACACGTTCAAGGTATCATTTTATTTATTTATTTATTTATGTATTTGGATTGAACATAAAAGCCTGCATTTTGGCTCATGTCAATGTAATAAAGGATTGAAAGTACAAATTTGGACTCACCAGCTCACAAATTGACTCAATGATGTATTAGATCACTTAACAAGTTAAAATATAGCATTACAAGCCAAGTAAACCACTGGGTTACTCAGGTAAACACGCGGATTAACCTCTCCAGAATTGGGCAGATTTCTGTCTAGTCTTGCAGACCCATTTTGGAACACTTTGAGGCCAAGCTGAGAAAATGTAGATCCGGGTGTCAGGAACATTTTTGTAACAAATAGCTGCCAGAAATGTTGACGCCGAAGTGATTTTTTAGGCAGTATTAAAACTTTTGTCTGGAATGTTCTTCGCATTACAACAGTATGGTTTTTTTTTTTTTTTTTTTGGAAAAACACTAGTAGAAAAAGAAAATTTGTTAGAAGTTACCATGACTGTTTTTAACGGTCGTGAAAAACAGTCATGGTTAAAAATTTCACGACTGTTAAAAAATGATTGTGGAATCCATCGTCATTGAAAGTAAGAAAATTCCATGACTGTTTTCCAAACGGTAGTGGTAAGCTGTTTTCCATGACTGTTTTTAATAGTAGTGGAATATTCCCATGTGGCATCATTGGATATCGGTGCCAATGATTCCATAGTTGGTTTTATAAAATAGTCATGGAATCCAAGGATACCACGACCGTTTTTGAAAAAATAGTTGGGATAGCTTAATTTTCCATGATTGTTTTCGCCAAAAACAGTTGTGGAATATATAATAAAAAAAAAAATTATAGATTTGGTTTCTGTTCTTTGTACAAATGTGATTTCCCATGAGTGGCAAAAAAGATGAGATCATAAGTTGATCAATGAAAATAGATAGGTCTCCTTGTCATAAGTATGAATAGACATGAGAGAATAAAATATCAACATTATATAAAACCATGTTACGTACAACTCAATTTTACAGACAGATCTCAACAATATATAAAATATAAACATTATCTAAAACAACATGTTGCAATGTCTCTTTCAAAAATTTATATACCCATAATTACACTACAAGTTGCTCTGATCAGACTCAGCTCGATTCAATTAACATAGATATCTCCATCTCTAGCATACTAAAGGTGAAGCTCTAGCTCCACTTAAAAATTAAGATTGTAATGAAGAAACCACAAAAAGTGTGACGGATTACTCCTATCGAACCGTCTAAAACATGATTACTTTTCTTAACTTATAATTTTTAAACTTATTTAGTTCCTACAATTTCGGAGAAATTTTTTTTTTTTTGGTCAAACATTCGTGAAACAAACTTATAAGACATACTGAAGAAATTTTTTTTATTTTTTATAAACAGTTATGTCAACCATAGCGTGGAAACATATCATTAAAATATCGAATAGGAAATATTACTTAATATGTTTACAATAATTATTTCAAACATTTTAAGATGACATATAGCCTGTTTCCATTTTTTTTAAAGCTCATAATAAATCAATCTTAATTCAAAAGTAGTTATCAAAAGTTTGAGGAAATTATGTGGTATCCATGCACCCATAACCTCCATAGGCGCCTTCGCATCTGTTCCGCCCGCCTAGCATTCAAAGTTAAGGCATGGGTTGTTTATCCAGATTACCTACAGTATGAATAATCTTGAGTGAGCTTTCGCTCAGTAAGTACAAGCTTAATCTCATTGTGCAATCTAATATGCATGACCATTTATGAGTTGTTTAATTAAGTTCATTACATTTCTTTTGGGCCCTTGTGTTTTATACCAGATGCTCGCAATCTAATGAGGAGTTGGGGAAGCTATCCTTCAACTACACTCTAGGTCTTTTCGTTCATAACATTTACCTCTCTCTTGTGGAGGTTGGTATGACATAGAAAATTCTCCTTTAAATTAGCCTCATCTTTTAATTTAGTGAGCATACAAATATGACATGTCGCAAAATGGGGAAATAAAACTCGCATCACATAAAGGCAATACTTTCATAACATCATCAAATATGCATATCAACTTCCCAGATATTATCAAATCATGGCAACAATGTCCATGTTGTAGTGAGACTTATACTTACAGAAACTTCACAACAATAGATTTTTCCATGACAAGACCTCTTCTGCACTCGGCGTTGGTTTTGTGTCCTATGAAATGACACTTGATAGTTAAATTTGAGTCTTTTTATTTATTTATTTATTCTTTTGGATTAGTGATGAAATTAAAGGGGGCTAACTGCTACGCTTCATGACATATCGTAAAATTTTCTTCCTCAATTTTTAGAGTTCAAAATCACATTTTTTACAGATTAACGACAAAAGTGCAAAAAACCACATATTTGGACAATAATTCCCAATTGTCAAACGCCCATAACTCATAGTGTTTTTCTTTTTCTAGCCTTTCCCCTATTTATAAGTAAAGCAAGTAATCCTTTATTTATTTTATTTTATTTTATTTTTAACTCTTGGTGCAACCGACCACTCCCCTCAGATCCTTGTTTCATTTTCTTTTTCCAACACCAAACCACATAGCTCATGAAAAAAATACATCCAACACCAAAACAAGTACACATAAACAAGTCATGATTCCATAGCCAGCATACGAAGTCCATAATGTGTTCAAAACTCATAAATATCATCCTTTTTAAAGCAAAAATGAAAGATTTTTATACCATACTTACACAAAAGGTTTGATATCTGCAATCCTCCTTGAATAGCCCTTGAATTCTTGCTTTTCAAATCTTATCTTAATATTCCCATGTTTATCCTCTCACTAGTCCTTGAATTAAAAGCAACTCAATCTTAGCCTTCCATTAGTACGTATTATATTTGATATATATTTTTTTAATGCAGTCCAAGTTTTATAAAAAAACAACAGTTATTAGTAAAAATTATAGATTTGACGACGGTTATTAACCGTCATGTAAAGTTTACACAATAGTTAGATAACCGTCGTGTAATCCACCATCGTGGAATGTTTTGAGATACCACGACGGTTAATAAATTATCGTGGTATTTCAATATTTCACGACGAATCACACCGTCGTTGAATAGAGAAAAAAATACAGCAAATTTTGCTAAAGGAAAACTTTACACGACGGTTTTTATTCAAAACCGTCGCGTAAAGACCACTTTACACGACGGTTTTTGACAGAAACCGTCGTGTAAAGTCCAACAAGAATTAAAAAATAATTTGACATTTTTTGGTGATTTCCCACGGGTGGTCTTACTCATGTGTTATCAATACACGGTCCAGGATATGATTGACAAAATATTAACTACATTATATCAAAGTAAAAGAATCATCTATTACATTACCAATTTACATATCATAATTAATGAATTGCAATACAAATTTTGTCCATTCTCCCCTAATCAAATCCATATCATCCCAAGTATAATATTCTTTTCTTTCAAGTATGTCAATTCCATTCAATACTATGTCCCTTGTAAAACCTATAACAAAATAACCACATTCAACACTTCCCTATTGGTGAGGATAAGGATAATCTGAGATTTTTGTTTTATAGTCCCGTCTCCTTTTAATCCCTTCTCCGGCTATAAGCTTCAAAATCATTAGGGTCCTAGCAAGTTTGCAAAATTCAAAATAATTAAGATGCATACCATTAAGATTAAATCAAACAAAATTCCATTTTGACATTTCACCGAACATGTAGTAGGCGGAAAAAAATGCATAGAGTATTTTGTGTTCGTATATCTTAAAATGTCAAAAAATTGCACATAAGATTTTTCTATAAAGAGCAACAATAAAAAAAAAATTGAACAGCAATAAATACACAAATTACATTCGAAAAAAGTTATATAAAAGAATTGTGTGTTCATATTTTTGTTAGAAAACAAGAAATTGAGCAATATGGAAGTCACCTTACCTTTCTTTAATGCAAAATAGTGCACAGCCTTGATGTGAAGACAGGAAGGCAATGAAGGCAGTGACAGTGGTGGCAAAAAAAAAAAAAAGAGAGGGGGAGGGCGATGGGAAAGTGAAGGGGAGGGGATGGCGGCCTTGCGAGCGACAGTTGAATGAGGAAGAGGGGAGTGCAGGCGGCGTCACTGGGAGAATAAGAGAGAGGCTAAGGCGACGGCGTTGTCGGTGGGTGGGCGAAGGAGATAGTGGGTAGAAGAAATCTTTGAGTGGTCGAGAAGGAGAAAGATAAAAATGATGATAAATGATGAGGAAAGTGGATTTAAGTTAAGGTTTATGCGCGAATTTCAAAGTACAAAATTTCAAATTTTTAAAGTGATTTTTAGAAGATTATACGACGGTTTCTGAAAACTGTCGTGTAATCTTGAGATTAAACGACGGTTTCTGGAAACCGTCATGTAATCTTCTGAAAATCACTATAAAAATTTGAAATTTTGTCAAGGGTTTATGCGTGAATTTTACGAAGTAAATTTTAAAATTTGATTTTTTAATATTACATAATGGTTTCTGAAAACCGTCGTGTAATCTTCCGAAAATCACTCTAAAAATTTGAAATTTTGTCTAGGGTTTACACGCCAATTTCACGAAGTAAAATTTTGAATTTTGATTTTCAGAAGATTACAGGATAGTTTTTAAAAACTGTTGTGTAATCTTTGTGTAATCGGAGGATTAAACGACGATTTCCATAAACCGTCGTGTAATTTTATGAAAATCGGAGGATTACACGACGGTTTCCATAAACCGTCGTGTAATCCTTTGAAAATCGGAAGATAGAAGATTACATGACTGTTTCCAAAAATGGTCATGTAATTTTATGAAAATTGAAAGATTACACGACGGTTTCCATAAACCATTATGTATTCCTATGAAAATTGGAAGATTACATGATAATTTTCAAAAACCGTCGTGTAATCTTATGAAAATCGTAAGATTACACGGTGGTTTCCATAAACCGTCGTGTAATCTCGAGATTACATAATAGTTTTTAAAAACAATCGTGTAATCCTATTAAAATCGGAAGATTACACAATGATTTCCAAAAATCGTCATGTATTAATCTGATAAGGTCAATGATTCTGTTCTAGTTCCTATTGGTCCAGTTACAAGAGCGCGGGCAAATAGGTTCAAGGATGCTTTAAATACTTTAGCGTAACACATTGTGATAGAGGATGGCAAGTCTACATGCGTGGAATCAACAAATAGAGCTCAAATAGTCAATTTAATTCAAGTTCAGCCATGTAATTGAAGAAGTCACGTCAGTCATGCAATCCATGCAAATGGACATGCTTTTTAGAGGATTTGATTAGTTTGAACCAAGCTGTTTGATTCCCTATTTAGTTGTCCACGTTTTTTTTTTTTGGTTAATTGGTTAAGAATTAGTTAGTTTCTTTTTCCTTATAATGGGTGTAAATGGCTGGAAAATAAAGCCAAACAATTAAGTTAGTTTCCTTTTTTTATTTTTAGGCTAAAATTATTAGGTTAGCTTCCTTTTCTTTAGCTTAGCATATTCTAATAAAATTATTATTGTAATTCTCAGCCTATAAATAGGCCTTATTTTTAGATCAATAAAAATTTTTTTTTGGAGCATTCTATTCACTCTTGTGATTTATCTCTAAGTTCTCGTTGAACTAATTGAACTTATCAAGACTTTGTCTTATAGCGTTCAAATTTAACTTATCAAACGGTTCTCCACCACCGTTTGTGGTGTTTACGACAATACCAAGATTATTGTTTCGGGTTGACATTAGGTCACGGTCATCTATATCAAGGTTCGTGTCACGATTCAAGTAACGGGTCGCGGTTTCCATCCCAATCGAACTTATGCATAAAGACAATCTTGGAGACTTCTTAGATTACGGGTTTCGTCATAATTTAGTATGGTTCATATCATTTGGTATCAAAGCTTCGGTTCTAGCCTCAGGTTTGCCTATTCTCTTTTAACCTTGTTTCCCTTTGTGACCAAACTTGTCTGGCCGAATTTGTCAAAAAAAAAAAAGTATATAAAGACAGGACTAAAAAAAAGTATATTAAGACACGACCAAAAAAAAAAAAAAAAGACAAAAATTTTTTTGTTTGTTTTCATCAATTTAGGTCCCAATAAGCCAAAATCACCTTATCCCAAACGCCAACAAAATTTTTGTAAAAATTTTTGAAAACCATTGATAAGCTTGGATTAAATATCATTTGCGAATCTTGATTGATGTTTGTATTAGTTTGATAAGAACTCAAGAGGATTTCTAACAGTGAATTGTGAGGACTTGAGTGACATCTTATTGTGTGCAAATACGAGTATGTGTGAAACCATTATTCGAGTGAAACACGTGAGGGAGTGAATTGGTGAGGTCCTTTATTACTGACTTTGTTTTGCAGCAATCATGTCTCACAATAGCATTATCGATGGTGCCATGGATCCGAAGTTGTTTATGGAGGCTATGATGGGTGAGATGAGGCATGTGATGAGGTTAGAATTAGAGCAGATTCATGAACGGATAGATTAGATGGAGAATACATATATGGAGCAGTCACAACCCGCTCCTAATGTGTGAAAAAGGGAAAGAGTTCAATCGAGACATGAAGCGGAGGACTATGAGGAGTTCAATGAGGGCGGTTTTGAGGAGGAGGATGAAAGACACTCGGTGGGCAGTGTTAGGAGGTTTGGAGGGTTTCAAGGAGATAGGAATAGGGAGGATGATGATTTGGGTAGTATTAAGATGAAAATTCCATCATTTCAAGGCAGGAATGAACCCGAGGCGTGTTTGGAGTGGGAGAAGAAGGTGGAGTTGGTATTTGAGTGCATAACTACTCTGAAAAGAGATGAAGGCCATCATGCGGAAACGATTTATGCTATTGTTTTCTAACTATGCCGCCATTGAGTTTTCTAACTATGCTATTGTTTGGTGGGATCAGTTGATGCTCAACAGGAGGCGAAATGACGAGAGACCGATGGGCACTTGGAAAGAGATGAAGGCCATCATGCGGAAACGATTTATGCCAAGCCACTACTATCGGAACTTGTACTGAAAGTTGCAAAGATTGGTGCAAGGCAATAAAAGCGTGGAAGACTGCTACCAAGAGATGGAGGTAGCCATGATTATAGCTAATGAGGAGGATGACTCTGAGGCTACCATGTCACGCTTTTTGGCTGGTTTAAACCTCGAAATTGCAAACCAAGTGGAGTTGCGTGAGTATGTAGAGTTGGATAAGATGGTATATATGGCCATCAAAATTGAGCACTAACTAAAGAGGAGGGGTAGCAACTCACGTGGAGTACAAGGTGGGGGATCCTCTTGGAGGTCAAATTTTGCTAGAAGGGAGGAAAAGCAACCAGTCCCGATCAAACCAAAAGTGGATCCAAAACAAGAAGTAGTTGGCCGCCAAACTCAAGGTAAAACCGAACAAACTACTACTTGCAATCGTGGAATTAAATGTTTTAGGTGCCAAGAAAGAAGACATATCACAAATCAATGTCCAAACAAGCGAGTAATGATCATGTGAGAGATGGCGAAATTGAAACCGAAAGTGAAGATGATATCGAATCCATACTGCCATTGGAGGACATTGATGATGAGGAGTACGCTACCCAAGGTGAATTGTTAGTGGCTAAAAGAGCGTTAAGTATGCAAGTCAAGGAAGATGAAGCTGTACAACGGGAAAACATCTTTCACATTAGGTGCCACATGAATAACAAGGTATGTAGTATTATTATTGATGGTGGAAGTTGTACTAATATTGCTAGCACTACTATGGTAGAGAAATTGGGGCTGCCTACACGAAAAACATCCTAGGCCTTATAAGTTGCAATGGTTGAATAATAGTGGTAAAATTAAAGTGAGTAAACAGGTATTGATTGCGATGCGCATTGGAAAATATGAAGATGAGGTGTTATGCGATGTGGTTTCGATGCAAGCAAGCCATTTGTTATTTGGTAGGCCATGACAATTTGATAGGCATGTGAAACATGATGGATTCATAAATAAATACACATTTGAATTCAAGCAAAGAAATGTAACTCTTGTACCTATGACTCCGAGACAAGTTTATGAAGATCAAGTGAGATTACAACAAGAAAGTGAAAAAGAGATTGAGAATGAGAGGAAAAAAAGAGAGAATGAAAAAGAAAAGAGAGAAAAAACGAGAATGAGTGAAAAGGAAAAGAAAAATGAAAAAGAAAGTGAAAACTCGAGTGAATCAAGAAAAGAAGAGGGAAAAAGAGCTTGATTGCGAGGGCAAGTGAGGTGAAGAGGGTTTTGTTTTCAAAACAACCAATGATTATACTATTGTACAAAGAAGCTTTAAACATTAACACACTTGACACTTCTTTGCCTAGTGTTGTTGTCTTTCATTTGCAGGATTATGAGGATGTCTTTCCCGATGATGTACCACAAGGATTATCACATATTTGAGGGATTGAGCATCAAATTGATTTTGTGCCTAGAGCATCCATATCTAACCGACCAGCCTACCGAACCAACCCTGAGGAGACAAAAGAATTACAAATGCAGGTTAGTGAGTTGATGGAAAAAGAGTATGTGAGAGAAAGCATGAGTCCATGCGCCGTTCAGGTAATTTTAGCTCCTAAGAAGGATAAGACATGGAGGATGTGCGTTGATTGCCCAGCTATTAACAATATAACGGTAAAGTATCGACATCTTATTCCTCGCTTGGATGATATGCTTGATGAGTTGCATGGTTCATGTGTGTTTTCCAAGATTGATTTGAAAAGTGATTATCATTAAATTAGAATGAAAGGAGGTGATGAGTGGAAAATTGCTTTTAAAACTAAACATGGTTTATATGAGTGGTTAGTCATGTCTTTTGGTTTAACTAATGCACCTAGTACATTTATGCAGTTAATGAATCATGTTTTGAGACCTTTTATTGGCAGATTTGTTATAGTTTATTTCGATGATATCCTTATTTATAGCAAAAGCTTGGAAGAACATGTTACGCATTTACAATCAGTTTTGGATGTGCTTCGAAAAGAAAAATTATATGCTAACATGAAAAAGTACACCTTTTGCACCGATAAGTTTGTGTTTTTTGGTTTTGTTGCGAGTGTACAAGGGATTTAGGTTGATGAAGAGAAGATAAAGGCAATTCAAGAGTGACCAACACCCACAAATGTAGGGCATGTGCGAAGTTTTTATGGGCTTGCTAGCTTTTATAGGAGGTTTGTGAAAGACTTTAACAGCATTGCTGCACCATTGACTGAAGTCATCAAGAAGAGCATCGGATTCAAATGGGGCAAGGAACAAGAAAAGGCCTTTCAATTACTTAAAGTTAAATTGACTAATGTACCTTTACTTGATTTGCCCGATTTCACTAAGACATTTGAAATTGAATGTGATGTTTCAGGTTTTGGGATAGGAGCAGTCTTGATGCAAGGAGGAAGACCAATTGTGTACTTTAGCAAAAAGCTAAATGGGGCAATACTAAATTACCCAACTTATGACAAGGAGATGTATGCATTGGTTCGAACGTTAGAGACATGACAGCACTATCTTTGACCTAAAGAGTTTGTAATTCACACTGATCATGAGTCCTTGAAGCACTTGAAAGGACAACACAAGTTGAGCAAGTGTCATGCACGATGGGTGGAGTTCCTTGAGATATTTCCATATGTTATCCGATACAAACAAGGTAAGGAAAACATCGTTGCCGATGCGCTATCTCGAAGGTATGTGTTAATTTCTACTTTTCATGTGAAATTACTTGGTTTTGATCAGATTAAGGAGCTATATTCTTTAGACCATGACTTTGGAGAAGAGTATAGAATGTGTGAGAAAAATGCTATTGGAAAATTTTTTAGACATGGGTTTCTTTTTAGGGAAAATAAGTTGTGTTTGCCTAATTGTTCATTGAGAGATTTGTTAGTTAGGAAATCCCATGGTGGAGGGTTAATGGGACATTTTGGGGTCGCCAAGACATTGGTTATTTTGCAGGAACATTTTTATTGGCCATACATGAAAAGGGATGTATAGAGAATTTGTGGCAGATGCGTCACTTGTAGGCAGGCAAAATCTCGAGTGCAACTCCATGGATTATACAACCCACTCCCTATACCTAGTAAGCCTTGGATTGATATTTCTATGGATTTTGTTTTGGGTTTACCTAGGTCTAAGCATGGTTGTGATTCTATCTTTGTGGTTGTAGATAGATTCTCTAAAATGACACATTTTATCTCATATCATAGAACTGATAGTGCTTCACATGTTGCAGCTTTATTCTTTTAGGAAATTGTGAGGTTACATGGTATGCCTATGACCATTGTTTCAGATAGGTATGCGAAGTTCTTAAGTTACTTTTGGAAGACCTTGTGGTGTAAGTTAGGTACTAGGCTTTTGTTTTCTACTACTTGTCATCCACAAACTGATGGTCAAACCGAAGTAGTAAATCGGACTTTGTCAACTTTGTTGAAGGCTATCGTTAAGAAGAATATTAAGACTTGGGAGGAGTGTTTACCATATTTTGAGTTTGCTTATAATTGTACTGTTCATTCTGCTACTAAGTTTTCACATTTTGAAATTGTTCATGGTTTTAACCCTTTGACTCCATTGAATTTATCTCCATTACCTTTATCTGTGTGTATTAACTTAGATGGAAAAAAGAAAGCTGAATTTGTTAAGTAGATACATGAGAAAGCAAACCTCAACGTCGAGCAGAGAACGGAGCAATATGTTAATCAAGCCAACAAATGTAATGACCCGCCTAGCACAGGCCGTTATCATACTTACATACATACTTAACGTGTCTTACATAACGTAATTACTTACTTAATGAAATTAGCAAAAAATTTTTTTTTTTGGAACGTACGAACGTATAAAAGATAATTAAATAAAGATGTTCGAACATAAAATAATATACATAAAATACCAAAACGCGTAGCAGCTATCATTTCCACATTTCACAGTTTGCCCTACCACGCTCCACTATCTTGCATCAGAGGTTGCCTGTAGGTTACTTACCTACAACATAGACATAAGATGTGAGCTTTCGCTCAGCAAGTACAACTTAAACATCCGCGACACCGAATAAAACATAGCATACATAACATAACATGACATATTACATGCATGAACCAATTATGCTTCATTATGCTTTCTTGTTCTTTCATAACATTATTTCATAACTTAACTTGTTTATGGGCCCCTTAACATAAGTGTCCATACCGGGGCGCAACTATGGAGTGGTTGGGGCGGCTAGTCCATTTCCAACTCAAACCACTCTAACCCGACCTGACGCGGGTCGGTACGACATGGGTAACTTGCTTGCCATCATGCTTACTTTTCATCATCTCATTCTTGATCTTATTCTTATCATAAGAATTGGTGAACATACCTCATGATGTCACACATACATAATTTATAATCATATCTTAGCCATATCATAACCTTAACATAGCATGTATCATAACATAGCCATATCATAATCTTAACATAGCATGTATCACAACATAGTCCTATCATAATCTTGACATATCATACATCATATCCTAGTAATCACATAATTCTAACATATCACTTAACACATCATAGCATAAAACATACTAGGCAAGTAACACAACAAAAGCCTATGCTGTAAGCGGAGTTGTACTTACCTCGTCTACTATGTCCGATATAATATTGCTCCGAGTCAGAACAAAACAGCAGGCTACCTCCTGATATAATAAAGGACATAGGTAAGGATTCATAATCATAACCATAAAATGTTGGTGACCTAACCAACATTCATACATAGCCTTAGTTATATGTCCCTTATACATTCACAAGATAACTTATTTGGTTACAACAAGTAACCTTAGAGTTCAAGACTAACCAAACATGAATCGTGATTTAATAGGGTAACCTTGGTTACTAAGCCCATACATACACAAGTAGGGTTAGGTTACCATCTTAACTTTGGGCCTAAGCCTTAACATACTTAGCCCAATAATTAAACTTAGTATCTTATTGGATTACATTGAGTAACCCTTGATGTGAACCATCATGGTCAAATTTTGGTCAACCCCTATTGGGTTACTAAAGCCCAATTTCTTAAGTTAGATCCTATTGGATGACTATGGGTAATCTTAGGCTTTGGGCCTAGTTTAGCAATTCGGGTATCCATTCTGATAACTTGGGTCCAAAATTCTCTTTGGCTTTTCTTTGGAAAAACTTAATATTTTATATCTTTTTATACAAAAAAAAAATCCTTTATTCAACTTAAAAAAAATTTGTGACTCTTAGAGTGGGGCTTGTAGAAATTATTAAGTGTTGGAAACTGCCGTTGGAACAGTTTCCACAGTCAATTTATTAGTGTTGGTGCAAGAATGCCCTTTTCCTGCACTGTTTTAAAAAATCATGTGCAGGAATTTCCTGTTTCCTGCACAGTTTTTAGAAATCAATATTATTTAAAAATTTGGGTTGAATTAGAAAAAGTTGTCTTCACAAAAGTTTTAGATCTCGAAAAACCCTATAACTTTCATGTTTTGTACAAAACCCAGTTCGGACTCTAACCCACTCGTCTCCCCTATTGAACTCACCTGGCCGTGCATGAAGTCTGGGCACGGTCAGGCTCGAATTTTTGTAAAAATCAAGGCCGTTGGAGCCTTATTTTGGAAAATGGTCCACATTTTTCTTTAGCAAAAACCCTTCTCTACAACTTTCATGTTTTAAATTTTCCCAAATTCGGCCTCTAAGGGCCTATAATCCAGCTTTCCAGAAAACTTGCTAGTTTTATCCCGAACTGGCAGTTTTCTTGCTTAAGTTGGTTTTACCTCCTAATTTGCACATTCTAACTCAACCAGTCACGTGGGAGCTTAGAAGTCAGACATGCAGTACCAATCTATCATTCACATAACCCAATCATACTCATACAAACCATTGATGAATTGCATCAACTAGAGTTTGCACGGGTTTTAGGTTTGAGCAAACCATTCCATACTAACAACCTAACATGCACATTCTACATCATTCTCACATATTTGGGAACATACAACCATAACATGCATCAAACATGTAAACCCTAATTTCATGCAATAAAAGCATAAAATCATGCATAACTTGGCAAATTAAACTACCTAAGCACCTAAATCAAGCACCAATCTAAATTTCTAAACTAGGACATGAAAATTAAATTGAGCTTAAGCTCTTACAAGCCAACTTGAAATACACTTAAATTTTCAAATTGAAGCTTGAATTGAAAAGCTTAAGATCCAAGAGAGTTTACTTTAATTCAATTCAAGAAGTTGGCTTGTTTGGCTCAAGCTTCTCCCTTTCCCCTTGGCACCTTAACAACCGGCCTTCCCCTCCAATGGGGTTCCAAAATTTTCAGTCACCCTTGCTTGTTTCTCACCAAAATCCGGTCACCTTGGACCTTTCCTTCTTCACTTTTTCTTCTTCTTTTTTTCCTTCCCCACAATCGGCCTCTCTAACCTAAATGGGTACCAAAAATTTTCCAACATTTTTCTTGTTGTTCCAATAAAAAAAATCCGGTCACCCCTACGAACTTTTCCTCTTGGGTTTTATTTTTTTTCTCTCTTCTTCTTTTCTTTGTTGAGTTCGGTTTTTAGAGGGAGGAAGTGAAGAAAATTTGGGCATAGTTTGGTTAGGTTTCTCAATTTTGTGAACCAAATGAGTCACCCCCCTTCACCTATTTATAGGTGATTTGAAACCTTTCAAAATTGCCCATTAGTCCTTGGAGAAACAAAATTTTGCTCAAAAACCCCCTTAGGTGGCTAGCCACATTTCTCTAGAATCACCCAAAAATTCTTTCTATAATTTTCTTTAATTCAAGAAATGATGTCATTAATCCATGGTGAGGTGAGGTCATCTCTCTTAGGCCTTGTTTAGCTTTTCTCTTGATATGCAGTACACTTTTATGCTAACACAGATAATTCCAGTACTGTACACACTAATATACAATACTGTTATACTGAACTGCAGTCCAAAATTTATCTGTGTAAAAATAGACTGTATAAAAAATTTTCTTATAACTTAAAGCCATTTGGCCCTTGATATCCTAATTAAGGTGCTTGATTTTTCTATGGTGATTTTAAATCTTATTCATGCTATCTTGTCCGTAAAGACGGTTTTCGCAGTATATTCCATACTGCTTGTCATATAACAGTACTGTTATGTCTTTGACCTTTCTGGTCAACCTTTGACTTTCTCGATCAACCTTGACTTTTTCGATCAAACTTTGACCAACATAAAATCATAGAATTTTTCTTCCCTTTTTGCTCAAAAGGTCGCATGCTTGACCAAGCAATCATTTTTTAGTCTTATAAAATCGTAAGAACTCACAAAACTTGATGAAGAACCCTAATCGGGCTTTTTCATGAATACCTCCATGGTACAGCCTAAATTTCTTTACAAGAAATCGTAATGTCGTAAAAATTTGTTATTACAACAAAGGGCATTGTAAGCTTATTTTTGAGCCCGATGATTAGGTTTGGTTGCATATGCCAGAGGAAGGTTTCCGAATTAAAGGCGCTTAAAGTTGCTTCCACGAAGAGATGGACCGTTTCAAGTTATTGAGCACATCAATGACAATGCTTACAAATTAGACTTACCAGGTCAGTATAATATTAGCGCAACTTTTATGTTTCTGATTTAAGTCCTTTTGATACATGTAAAGATTTAAGGGCAAATCCTCTTCAAGAGGAGGGGAATGATAAGGCCAAAGTTCTGGTTCTAATTTCTGTTGGTCCAGTTACAAGAGCGCGGGCAAAGAGGTTCAAGGAAGCTTTAAATACTTTAGCGCAACACATTGTGATAGAGGATGGCAAGTTTACATATGTGGAATTAACAAGTAGAGTTCAAATAGTCAATTTAATTCAAGTTCAGCCATGTAATTGAAGAAGCCACATCAGCCATGCAATCCATGCAAATAAGCGTGCTTTTTGGAGGATTTGATTAGTTTGAACCAAGCTGTTTGATTCCCTATTGGGTTGTCCAAGTTTTTTTTTGGTTAATTGGTCAAGAATTAGTTAATTTCCTTTTCCTTATAATGGGTGTAAATGACTGGAAAATAAAGCCAAACAATTAAGTTAGTTTCCTTTTTTTTTATTTTTAGGCTAAAATTATTAGGTTAGTTTTCTTTTCTTTAGCTTAGCATATTCTAGGAATATTATTGTAATTCTCAGCCTAAAAATAGGCCTTATTTTCAGATCAATAAAAAAAAAAAAAACATTTTAGGGCATTTTATTTACTCTTTTGATTTATCTTTAAGTTCTTGTTAAACTAATCGAACTTATCAAGACTTTGTCTTGTGGCGTTCAAATTCGACTTATCAAACGGTTCTCTACCACCGTTTGTGGCATCTACAACAATACCAAGGTTCTTGTTTGCAGGTTGACATTGGGTCGCGGTTATCTATACCAAGGTTCGTGTCACAATTCAAGCAATAGGTCACGGTGTCCATCCCAATCGAACCTGTGCATAGAGATGATCTTGGAGACTTCTTAGATTATGGGTTTCATCAAAATTTGGCGTGGTTCGTGTCATAATCTCTAGTTTACACGACAGCTTCAATAAACCGTCGTATAACTTTCGTCGTCTAAGCCAACTTTTGTAATAGTGAGTGTAATTTTAATTTTTAGTGGATATATTTGCACTATTGGTGTAGTTGATTGGAAGGCTGAGATAACTTAAAATTTTAAAACTATTAAAATCTTATTATGTAAAATAATTTTAACTTATTTCATGAAATAATCAACTTTTGGTTCTAAAATCCTAAAGGATTTGCTGAAACATTTTTCCAAATCACTTTTATGGTTCATAATTTATTCTGACAGTCGTAATTTGGTTTAGAAACACTTAAAATTTCTCTTTCAAACTTTCAATATTCTTACTTTAACTTGTGGACTTGGCATATCTATGGAAAATTCATGATCAAATTTACTTGATGGTGTTTTTGATATCTCTCTCTCTCTCTCTCTCTTTTTTAAATATATATATATATATATATATATATATCATATAAAGCAAAAATTGATGGAATTGTGCATAGACACATTGCGTAACAAAATTTATCGTCCATGAAATTTCATTAATGAACGATCACATGATTACAAAAATTTATATTATAAGTACAGAAATATTTACGGTTTAATTTCTATTGAACTTAAAAAATTAATGCCATGAATTTTCTGGTCACTACAAAAAGATACTAAGGTTGAGTAGTCACTTGCCAAATAAGAGATGTCAAATTTGAGTGACCTAGATTAAATATTAAAGGTCGAGTTCTAGCTTGCCTAAAAGATAAGGTCACAATTAAACAATACGGAGTGAATATTAAAGGTCGAGTTCTAGCTTGCCTAAAAGATAAAGGTTGCGGCTAAGTGACCAAGAGAGTAAATTTTAAAGGCCAAGCTCTAGTTTGCCTAAAAGATGAGGTGACATTAAAGTAAAATCTCAAGCAAATTGGAAAGCTAGAACTTTTGCTCACCATGCAGATAAGGCGTACGTTGTTAAGCAACCAACAATAAATCTTATGGGTCGAGCTCCATCTTGTCTATAAGACAAGGTCAAAAGTGATATCAAGCAAATTTTGAAGGTCTAGTTGTATCTCCAGAGAAAAAAAAAAAAAAAGCCATATTGTTGTTAAAAAAACCTGAAGCAAAAATTTTATGGTTGAGCTGTTCAATTAAAAAATATATATATATATATATATATATATAGATCACAACCTCAAGTGAACTTTAAAGGTCGATCTAAAGCTGCAAATAGGTAAGGTTATGGTCAAACAACTAAGAATTAATTTTAAAAGACGAGCTTTAGCATGCTTAAAATGCTAGGTCAAAATTAGGTGATTTCAAGCAAAATTTAAAGATCAAGTAGTATGCTACCAGAAAAATCATTGTAGTTAAAAAACCTGAGGTAAAATTTTAAGTTGAGCTGTAGCTCACTTAAAAAAAAAAAAAAAAAAAAAAAAAATCTTGCTTAGAGGATCTCAAGTGAACATTAACCGCCTACCTGTATCTCCAACTAGGTAAGGTCGTAGTCAAGCAACTGGGAGTAAATTTTAAAAAATGAGCTTTAGGGTTGAGATTTGGCTTGCCTCAATGATATGTTATAGTTAAGCAACCATGAATGAACTTTAAAATTTGAGGTAGGATGGCAATGCCATTCCCGCCCCTAAAATCATCCTTATCCCTATCCCCATCCTCATCCCCATCCCCATCCCCTCTTAAATAGAGCGGGACTGGGGACGGGGATCATTTCCCGTCGGAGGGGCTTCCCCCATATCCGTCCCACTCCCTATCTATTATAAATATACATTTGAAAGTACAACAAATTAAAAATAAATAAGAAATTAAGTATAAATGCACCATAAATTTAGTTCAAAATCAAAGATTTCATGAACAAATCATATTCTAAACCTATATAAATGAAATATTAACCTTAAAACCATTAAAGATTTCGTTAAAACATTACAATATTTGAAAACTAAACCTTTATAAAACACATAAACTTAAAAAGCTTGAAACCATAAAAAATACATATAAAATTATCCTCGGTTGTCTATCCCTCATGACTTTAATTTTCATTTCATAGATGCACTTACTTTTAAGAATAATTTTTATATTATATTATAAATTTATAATTTTATGAAATCACACACATAAATTGGAATGGGGACGGGACGGGTGTGGGGCAGGACAGGGAGTGCTTTTCTCATCCCTGTCCTGCTAATCATCAGGGATAAAAAATCATTCTCATCCTCAAATTTTGTCTCCCCATCCCCACCCTGTTCGGGCTCCATCCCACGGGAATATTGCCATACCTTTTTGAGACGTAGCTCACCAAATTTAAACAGCTGAGTTAAGTGATCCATAGCAAATCTTATATGCACTCAAGCTTCCGTGTCTCTCCAATTATGTAAGGTTGTAACCGATATGCTTTCCTCATTGGTTTGTGGGCAACTGACGAGATAACGTTTCCTCGGCGGCCAACTCGCAAATCGACGAGGAACGGGCGACAAGAAATCTGCCGATTCTTGTAGTTTATGGTCAGCAATTAGGCGACCTTGAGTGAACTTAAACAGTCAAGCTATTGCTTTTCCAATAGGCATTTTCGTACTAAACTGAATTGAAGTAAATTCGCGGTGCATAGTGGGGGGCAGGGTGGGGGCCATGGCCCCCCCCGTAGATTTTTTTTTTAGTATATATGTGTATAAATTAGTATTGACCATCCTTAAATTAATAGTTCTTTATATTAAGGGAGATTTTATTTACACTTTTAATATTGAAAAATATTTGCACAAAGTCAATAAATATTTTTAATGTATTTTTACTCTATAAGAAATTACTTTTAAATCATTAAGAATGCTCATACTTCCATATACCTATCAATAAAAATATTTATTATTATAAATTAATTAAGGAACATACACCACATTAACCATAAACAGAAATAACATTTTAAAAAATTAAAAATCCTAAGAAATTGTTTTAAATTCTAAATTGTCCATTATAAAAACTTTAAATTGTTTTTCATCAATTTCTTTTTTTAAGAAATTTTTATAACTATATGAAAATTTTCAGTGGAGGATTCAAGTAAAATAAAATAAAGAAATATGTCTCTTGAAGAGCCAACAACTATTAAAATATGTACTTTTAATTTTTTAATTTATTAATATTATGTGTTTTTTTTCCTTTTCTTTTAGCATTTGAAAATGATTCTCTATGGCTTTTTATATGATTATTCTTTTTATTTATTTTGTCTTGCTATGTTTGTTTACCTAATTCTATATTTATGTATTTTTTAAACGCAATAAGACATTCCTTGATTTTTGATTTAGACATTACTTGATTTTTTCTTCTTTACTATTTCCTCTCTTTTTATTAGAGATACTTTATGGTTTTTTTTTTTTGAGAATGAAAATATATCTTTTTTTTTTCTTATTTAGATTTGTTAATTTATTTTTAACAAAATAAATTGAAATAAAAATAAAAGTGGGCGTATGAGATTGGTTAATTGTGGTATTATGTAAAAAGTATCTATAAAATGATAGATTTATTATATTTATATTAAGAAATATTTATTAAGTGGGGATGTTTATCAAATATTGTAAGTGCAAATATAACCACTAATATTTTATTGGGTAACCAATTTAAATTTTAAGAAATAAAACAGTTTTATTAAATTCATAACCATTAATGGACCTAGTAGTTTGACCAAAATTTTTTTTTTGGCCCCCATACCAATAAATATTGACAACGCCACTTATTAAAACTAAGGTCGAAATTAGGTGACCTTGAATGAACTTTAGGTCGAGCTATAGTTCATTAAATAAATTTGAAGGTAGAAGTTTAGCTCGTGTAAATATTAAGTTTTTTTTTTTAATAAATTTTTTTAAAGAAAGAAGTAGTAAATAAAGTTATGGAGTTTAATCGCTTCGATGAAAAGACAGTATGTGGATTGACCTTGTTTTTCTCCTCAAATATTATTAAGTATGTTTTGGGGATTTTCCACTTATAATTTCAATTGCCTTTAACTTTTTAATTTTTTATTTTTCTATATAAAAAGGGTGTCAATCTGAGAGGTATGAGAGAGATTGTAGAGAGGAAAAAAAAAAAAAAAAGACTGAGATCGGTAGATTATTTTTTATATAAGTTCTTCTTTATCATGGTGAAATGCAACAATAGTTAAAAATAGAAGTAGCTCTTACATTGATGGTGAATTATTATAAATCTTACATTTCATAGTTAGTTAGTTAGTTTGTTTTATTGTGCTTCTTTATTTTTATGATTTTATTGCCCTTAGTAATATGGCTTTCGGGCATCTAATTCTTTTAACAGTTAAGCGACATCCAGGAAATTGTAAAAGGTTGAGGTATTGCTTGGCAAATAGATACGGTCACATTTAAGCAACCCATGGTAAATTTTAAAGATGGCGCTCTTGTTCTTGTTCCATTTGACCGAAACTAGGCAATCATAATATTGTGATTGATCAAGATCAATAAAGAAAACTCAAGATTGTTTTTCGGGATTGTTAATCATTGCCATTCTTGTATAAACAATTAGAAATATAGCTTTTCTTAATTTTTGAAAATGTGTCACAATATTTTTTTTAACCTATTTCGGTAAAGTTTATTTTTAAGAAAACTAAATAAATTTTTATTTTCCAGTTGTAAGGTAAGGAGAACTCAACTTTTCTTTTCATTCATTCTTTTTTTTTTTTTTTACTTTTTTTTTTTAGCCTACCTTCAAAAAGAAATAAATTTAGAGGTATTGTCACTTAAGGGCGAGGATTAATTAATAAATTAATTATATTTTTGGCGTCATTTAATAAATTTTATGTGCTAATCTTTCGTAAGCATCAGCATGTTATGTTTTTTTTTTTTTAAATTTATTTTTACACATACACGCTTAATCTAATTAATAAAATAAATTCAACCAGCATTGAGAGATATATATGTCCTCGATTATTAATATTGTAGGCTTAAAATTGTAAAAAGACAGTTTGTAATTTACAAGTTTTCTAACACAATATTCTATTCAAGCTTAATAAGAAAACACGACAATTTAGAGAAGTTAGTATTTCGACTTATTTGAACAAAGAAAAGAAGAGAAAAAAGAAAAAAAAAATATGGAAGGGAATTATGTGAAAAAAATCATTATGGTTTTCATGATCATATCAAGGATGCTCGTCTTATATGTAGTTAATATTGATGCCCCATTCTCTACTTCTCTCTCCTCATCCACCTACTCTTTCTCTCCATAATTCTCACAGAATCGATATTGTGATCTCGCCTCCACCAATTCCAACAACAAGATACATCCTATGCAAAAAGTGGGCATATAAAATCTGTGATAAGAAAGTGAGGATAAACTCAGGTGTAAATTATGCTAAAGTAAGACTAGATTGCATATCGGGGGAACTTAAATATTGTTTGACCTGTACCAGAAAAGCCATATACTATATATATATATATATATATATATATATAAATATATATATATTTATATATATTTTTTCATGTTGTTGTTCTTTCTATAATGTACGCTCATACCATATACGATTCAACTTGTATGAGCATCTTCAATACAATATTAAAACGCTGATTGAAAAAGAAAAAAAAAAAAACTCTATAATAAAGTGTTATATTTGATGTCATATTTATTTTAAGTTAATATTCATGACAGATTTTGTAACATGGTGGTTTTGGACTCATATATACAAACTCTTATTGATTGGTCATAAGCGAGGGAGCGCCAATTTAACATAAGATTCTTAGGCCTTGTCTTTGATCTGACGGTTGAACGCAAACGGCGCCTAGATGACGATGCTAGTTATATATAAAATAAAAATTTAACATGGCATATTTTTTGTCTTCTTTGAAAATTATAGCAGGTTTTATAAAGATTATATACTAAAATATATTTTACTGATAAATCATTGGATTTTTAATCACACATATACGGATAAATAATAATAGACTTTCAGAATAGTGTCGGTGCCGGTGATGTTGAAGAGAGAGCATGGTAGTAAAGAGAGAAGAGAGCAAGAGATGGGAGTTGTACAGGTAATTTAGTATTTTGACGAATAATTATTATGAATATACTATATATTACTAGTCTTTAAAAATTATGGTATAATTTCAAATTAGAATTTTCAAATATGTTATTTGGCTCACTTTTTCTATAAATAATTGGTCTACTAAGTGTGGAAGGTGGTTTTTGTATAGAAAGTATCAGTTGCTTTTCTTACTATTTTAATGTGAGCTTTTTTAAAATGAATTACTATTTTAATATGTGAGTTGTTATATAGAAAATGGTACGTTATTAAAATAAGTCAAGGGCGGCAGGGTAATTTCCTATTCATTTAAAATTGAATTAAAGTAGAGAGAGCAAAGTACAATGTAAGAATAAGAGTAGAGGTGGCTATTCATGTTTCGGGTCATGTTCGTGTCGTGTCGATCTAATTTTTTCGTAACCCTAATCCGATCGTGACATGAATTTTTCTTAAAACTGTGACATGAATCCGAAATGGGTTGACATGACATGAATTGAAATTGACTCATGACTCGAAATTGATCAATGACTCAAAATTGCCTTGTGACACGTTATTTACCCGAGAACTGAAATGGATTTGAAATTGATAAAATAACATCACAACTTAATTAAAATAATCAAATTACATTCATAAAAACTAATTCAAATAAGTAAATCATATTTAATTCATAGAAAATCTTATAAAAGTAATAAATGATGAGGACATGGCTAGTATAAGAACATGGAATGCGGATCCTATTCAAGTTCCTATTGGACCGGTTACAAGAGCACGGGCCAAGAAATTCCAAAATGCATTAAATGGGCTGATTCGAGGGATTTGGGTTCAAGCATGCACGTGGAGGTCTGTTGAGGGAGATGAATGAGTTGACCAGCCTTTAACAAGCATGATTCAGGTTCAAGAAAGTCAATAGGAGTATTTGTGCTTACTTTCCTTTTCCGGCATCTTGTCTAGTTTAAAGCTACAATAAAAGGAAAGAGATTTGTCAATCAAGGCTGAATTATTATTCACTTTCCTTATTTGGATTTGGGTGCATTTGTTGGGAAGGACATCTGATTTGGGTGTATTGGTTACTTTGCACTTTTCTATTTTAGTTCTTTGACTTTTTACTTTCCTTTTTTCATAGGCATGTATAATCAACTAACTAAGAGGGCTGATTTTTTCTATTTTTGTTTAGCCTTAATTAGTCTAGATTTTTTAGTCTTCTTTAAGATAGCCATTTTAGAAACTTTTCCTTGTAATGTTCCTTTAAAAGGACTTTTAGGGACTGTAAAAATCATATCATTGTATTCAATAAAATTGTGAGATTTTTTCTCTTTGATTCTCTGAAGAATTATTCAAACTTATCGAAATTTTCCGTGGCATTCACTATTAACTTATCAAACAGATTTCCACTACCGTTTGTGGCGTCTTCCTTATACCGAGGTTCTTGTTTCCCTTTAAACAATGGGTTGAGGTCATTTATACCAAGGTTATTGTTTTTGTTGAAACAACAGGTCGAGGTCTCCGATCCAAACCTGATCGTAGAATGTTCTTAGGTTTCTTTTCATTGTCAGGTCTCGTTATTCTTGGTGGGGTTCGCATCAATAAAGATCTTTATCAATATCATACCATATATTAAAAAAAAAAAAAAAGAAGGTTTTAATTTTTAATTTTTTACGAGTTCATACGGGTCAATTTTAAATTTGGACCCGAAATTGACCCACACAAGAAAATGGGTCGTGTTCAGGTTATATAAGTTGAACCTGCAATTGACCCGTTATTAGTGTATCACATTCGGGTGGACCTGATTTCAACCCGTCCAGCTTATTTCTCAACCCTAACCCATAAATATCGTATCGTTTTCAAGTCATGTCATTGTGTCGCGACTCGTATTGTCGGCCCTAAATAAGAGTTGTATGTGTAGTTATCTAGTAACTGTAGTGTAAATAAAATAATATAACAGGTATTAAATATAGGGGTTCGAGATTTTAATAGTGCCTTATATTTGCGTAAATGTCCTAATTGAAATATGAAAACTTGTCCAAGATTGAGTAATATAGACGACATATTTATGTAACATTTTAATTGAGATAGAATATTTGTCAAGACTGAGTAATAAAGTATTTTTTTTCTTTTTTTTTTTTCCGGATAATTAATAAATTATATAAACAAGCACCGATTTTCATATTTTGCCATCTTCATCGTTACTTAGAGACGGTAAGCGTGGCCACAAGTAAATGGGTGGAGACAAGTACCCCCTCATATTTTGAGAAATGATTTCATTAGAAAATTTTCAACTGCACTTCATTCAAATTTTGACATGTCAATTTTCACTCTTAAAATCTTAGTAGAATTTAGTTATCCACTTATTTTATAAGAAAATTTTTGTTGTCCTCACTCAATAATTTATACACACACACACACATATATATATATATGTAATTATATCCTTGTTCAAAAAAAATATTATCTCTATTTGTCATATAACGTTATCACTAAAAAAATTTCCTGACTTTGCCGTTGCTTCGTGGTGATGAATGTTTCTTCCTAAGTTCCTTGACTTAGGGAAAATCTATCTTTTTGGTGGAAGTATACCAGAGAATTCAATATTTGAAGATGTTTGGTGGGAATACATTTTCTGCAATTCCTTTTTTAGTCTTCGTTTTCGTTTACGTTTTTTTTTTTTTTTTTTTTTTTTTTTTTGGGAGTGAATTCCAACCAATTTTCACCAAGGAAGATTTATATACATTGGCGGATGGAGGGGGGCAGGGGGGACCATCCCTAGCTTTTTTTATTTTTATTTTTATTTTTTTAAATTTTGTTATAGTGGGTATGTGTCTAAATTAGTCTTGACACCCCTTAAATGTTTTAGGGAGATTTTATTTGCACCCACAATATTGATAAATACCCCCACAAAGTCAATAAAGAATTTTAATGTATTTTTACCCTACAAAGAAAATTATCTTAAAACCATTAAAACTGCTTATACTCCCACATACCTATAAATGAAAATACTTCTTTTCTAAAATTATTGAAAAAACATACACCACATTAACCACAAATGGAAATAATATTTTAAAAAAATCCTAAGAAATTTGTTCTAAATTGTTCTAAACTCTAAATTGTTCTTTATTAATTTCTTTTCTTAAGAAATTTTTATAACTACATTAACATTTTCGATGGAGGATTCAAGTGAAATAAAAATAAAATAAAGATGTTTCTTAAAGAGCCAATAACTATTAAAATATGTATTTTTAATTTTTTAATTCATTAGTATATTATGTGTCCCCCCCCCCCCCTTTTAGTATTTGAAAATCATTCTCTTGTGATTTTTTATATGATTGTTCTTTTTATTTATTTTTTCTTGCTATGTTCGTTTTCATGATTCTATATTTATGTGTGTGTATATATATATATATATTTTAAATGCAGTATGACATTTCTTGATTTTTGATTTAGAGACATTACTTGAGTTTTTTATTATTTACTATTTCCTCTCTCTCTCTCTCTCTCTCTCTCTCTCTCTCTCTTTTAAGAGATACTTTATGTTTTCTTGTTTAGAATGAAAATATATCTTTGTTTTTTTTTCTTACTTAGATTTTTCAATTTATTTTTAACAAAACAAATTAAATTTAAAATAAAAGTGGGTGTATGAGATCTAGTGTTAAATGTAGTATTATAACAAAATATATATCTATAAGAGGATAGAATTATTATATTTATATCAGGAAATATTTATTAAGTGGAGATATTTATCAATATTGTGGGTATAAACATAATCGCTTATATTTTGTTGGGGCAAACAATTTGAATTTTAAGAAAGAAAATAGTTTTATTAAAAACATAAACAATAGTAAACTTAATGGGTTGACCGAAAAATTTTTTTTTGGGCCCCTGCGAATAAATCCCGACTTCTCACTGTTTATATATATATATATATATATATATTGTTAAAAATTGGTGCAAGGACGGTCCTTCGCCAGAGTTTTACTCCTAATCCCACAAAATATGGCCAAAGTCGATAATCTTGAAAGCAACATCATCTTATGAACACATAAAGGCAAAATAAAAAAAATAATAATAATAAAAAAAAGATGGTGAGGACTACAACTAGTATTATATTTGCTCTGTTAGCTCAAGCTCCCCACAAAAAGCTCAAAGGTGAAGCTGTAGCTTTAGCATATGCAATTAACATAAGTGTATCTCTATCTCTAGCTTACTAAAGATTAAGCTGTAGCTCTAGTTTCGCTAAAAAATAAGGTTGTACCAAAGAAACCTCAAGTAGATATTAAAGGTCGAGTAGTAGCTCACAAAATAAGAGAGATCAAATTTAAGCGACCTAGATCAAATACAAAAGGTCGAGTTCCAGCTACCTAAAGGTAAGGTCACAATTAAGCGACGAGGATTAAATATTAAGATCGAGTTCTAGCTTGCTTAATTTCAAGATAAGGTCCCAGTTAAGTGACCTAGAGAGTAAATTTTAGAGACCAAGATCTAACTCGTCTAAAAGGATAAGGTCACATTAAAGCAACTCAAGCAATTTTGAAAGCTAGTACTGTAGCTCACCATAAAAATAAGGTGCTGTTAAGTAACCAACTCTAAGTTTCGCACTCCATCTTGCCTAAACGACAAGATCAAACTAAAGTGATTTCAAGCAAATTTTGAAGGTGGTCAAGTTTTATCTAACAGAAAAAAAAATAATTTACAAAAAAAATAATCAGATAAGGGACCTCAAGTCAACTTTCAAGATCGAGCATTAGTTTCAAATAAGTAAGGCTGTAATCAACAAACTAAGAAAAAAAAAAATCTGAAAGTCGAGCTTAATTTATAGATTGCCTAAGTGATATGGTCATATATAGTTAATTAATAAGCAAATATGAATGAAATTTTGCGATCGAGTTGTAGCTCATCAAATCAATTAGCAGCTAAGTGATCCCCAGTAAATTTTCTATGTCAAGCTGTAGCTTGCCTAAAAATAAGGTCACAATTAAGCAATTCTTAAATGAAATTAGAAAGTCAAGCTACAGCTCACTCAATAGCTCACTCAATAGGCATCGTCGTAGTTAAGCTACCAACAATAAATTTTGTGGGTTGAGCTCTATCTTTTATACGTCAAAAGTGATTTCAAGTTGATTATTTTAAAGGAGAAGTTATTTATTAACCCAAAAAAAAAAAAAAAAAAAAGAAGCATTGAATTTTTTAAGGTTGCATTGTAACTCAAGTGAAATTTCAAAGGTCGAGCTAAAGCTCCAAACAGATAAGGTTGTAGTCAAGCAACTAGGAATAAATTTTCATTCAAAGTTGAGCTTTGGATCGCCTAAAAGATAAGGTCATATTTAATTAAGCATCAATGAATTTGAAAGGTTGAGTTATAGCTCACCAAACAATAAGATCAAAGTTATAAATTTTACATGTCATGCTGTAGCTAGCCTAGAAGAAAATCTTGAAGGTCTTGTTGCATCTCAAAAAAGTAAAAGAAAATAAAAAAAAGCATTGTTGCCATAGTTAGAAAACCTCAATTAGATTTTTTTAGTGTTTCGTTGCAACTCACTAAAAAAAGAAAAAAAAAAAAGGGGCATACACACACACTCAAGGGCCGCAAGTGAACTTTAAAAGCTCTAAATAGATAAGGTTATAGTCAAGCAGCTAAAAATATATTTTAAAAGTCGAGTTGTAGCTCACCAAATAATAAGTTTAAATTTAAGTGATCCGTAGTGTCAAGCTGTAGCTAAGCCTAAAAAATAAGGTTGCAGTTAAGCGACCTCAAATGAACTTAAAAAGTGGAGCTAATGAGCTCTCGTCGAATAGCCATTGTCGTAGTTAAGCGACGAACAATTAATTCTATAAGTCAAAAGTGATTTCAAGAAAATTTTTTGAAGGTCAAGTTGTATCTAAAAAAAAATAATAATAAATAAATAAAATAATAAAATAATAAAAAGAAGAAAAAAGCATTGTTGTAGTTATTAAACCTCAGGTAAATTTTTGAGGTTGAGCTGTAGCTCACCTAGAAAATGATTGCGCTTACGGTACCTCGAGTGAACGTCGAAGGTCAAGCTTTAGCTCCAATTTGTAAGGTCGTCGTCAAGAAACACTGCAAGAAAAACTACTTTCCATAGCACCAGAAAAAAGCTTTAGAACATATATTCGATAACAAAAGTCTTTAAATGGACTTTGTTTGCTACTTAATCTTGCGCATTTGTTTGTCCTTTAAAGCTTTCACTGATAATTTAAATTCGATGCGCAAACCTTTGGTAAGTATCATAAATTTTATTTTATTTTTTTATTTTTTATTACAAATAGATGTTTGAATCTAAATAAAATGAACTCAAGCAACAATAATATATACACCCTTGATTATTATAGACAAAAAAATTAAAGTACTTACGGAAAAAAAGGTTCTCTAACTTGGTGCTTGGGCTTATTTGAACAAAGCAAAGAAGAGTGAGCAGAGAGAACAGTGGAAGGAAAATATACAAAAAAAATCATATTTGTTTTCATGATCATATCAGGTATATATGTTTATCTTTTTACAGTTAGTAAATATTGATGCCCCTTCTTCGTTCCTTTTCTCTCCTTATCCTCCTACTATTTCTCTCCGTTGATCTCACAGAAAAGACGATTCTGTTTCGCCTCTACCATTCCCAAAAATAAGATACACCTGTTGCCTAATGTGGGCACTTAAAAGTTGTGAAAAGAATGTGGACATAAAAGCAAGAACATATTGCGTATCCTGGAAACCAAAATACTGTATGAAAAAGGAAGGACCTAATTTCTTACCAGAATTGCCATAAAACTATGCTCTCATGTTTAATTATCCACGCATAACTTATATGTTGAAATGTGGTTTTCCTTTTTTTTTTCTTTTCTTTTTTTTTTTTTTTGCTGCAATGCTCATACAATACATCATGTAACTTGTAAGAGCATCTCTGATGCAATGCTAAATTGTAGTGTCAATAGTAAAGCATTAACTTTGATGCCATATTAGTTATATTTAAATTTTATCACAAGATATAACAAATGTGGAATACTCTCCCACTTGGTGGAACGGCCGTCCAGTTGTACAACTCGTCCAGAAGATCAGTACAACTTGAGAAAGTATGCGGTACAACCTGCTAGAGAGAGAAAGACAGAACTAGAGAGAGATAAGAAAACTCTTCCATTTGGCTGTTGGCGGTGCTGTATGGGAGAGTTCTGGTAACAAATGTCAAATTTAAAATAAGATTATTAGGCTTTGTCTTTAATCTGGCGGTTGAACTCAAACGGCAAACAGGTGAGGCTAGTTGTATAAATAATTGGCTTAGGTTGACAGGTGTAGAGCATAGAAGGGAGTAGAGTGTCAGTTATGTCTTTTACCCTTTTAGTGGGTGTTGTCATTTAAAAAATGTAATTTTCTAAATTGAATTAACGTACAGAGCAAAATACAATGTAATTAAATGAGTGTAATAAGTGTAGTAATTAGGTTAACATAAGGGTTCTAGATTTTAATTGAAATATAAAACTTGCCTAAGATTGAGTAATATGGACACCATATTTACGTGAATTTTGATTCAGATAGAAAATTTGTCAAGACTGAGTAACGAAAATTTTTCTTTGTTTCTATAGTTAATAAAGTTACAAAAAAAAAAAAAAAAAAGCAGCAATTTTAACGTTTGGCAATCTTAATCATATCATTTGACGTGATGAGTGTTTCTCCATATGGTCTTGTTTGGTGAAAGTAAGCGAGAGAATTCAACATTTGAGGATCCTGCTACAACGTCTAATTCTTTCATAGCAATTTCTCTGCCAATATTCGAAGCCGTAGATATATGTAGCCAAAATGAATCAAGGACCTAAGTGACTCACTCAAACTCAAAACCCATCAACAAAAATTGCAACTGAAATTGGACACCTTAAACATTCAACAAAATCACAAGAATCTTTGGTACATTTATCATATTGTTTAACACGCCTGCTCTCGCGGGCAACTTGAGTTGAGATCATGCAAAACTATACATATCAATTACCTTAACTAGGGCTTGATTTTAGGTTTTCTAATGGTAAATATCTATATCATTATGTATAAACATCTATCATGAAGTGTAAATGTTAAAAATTATTTCATCCTTTCGTTCACCAATCAGATAGAAACACCAAACAGCATAATATACCACACCATCAAACCCAAACTCACACCAAGCAAATGATCAGCAAACTCACCCCCAAGCAAATCACAAATTGAAACCCTTGAATTCATTAAAAATGAAAAAAACAATTGACTCTCTCGAATCACTGCATCACTCTTCATTCTGTGCCCAAACCCACCAGACCGCTGGATTAATTGGTCTCCGTGCAAGAGCCATGCGGCCTCCAAGTCGAAGGACTGCTGATTCCATTTTTTCTTCCACGTCGAAGGTCTCTGTAAGCGAGGCTTATGTATTGAGTCTTTTTGTCTAATGCTTCTTTCTTTCATCAAACAACACGTGGCATGTTAAAAAAAAAAAAAATGAGAAAAGAAGTAAAAGAACAAGGAATTAAGAGAAAACAAAATTAAAAAATTAAGTGAAAAAAATATTGAATCATCCGGGTTAAAATCTGTTGCCATTGTTGTATAATCTGAAGGCATTTTTAATGCCGGAATGATTCTCAATGAATCAAACTATGATGTTTGGTCCCAGTTGATTGAGATGCATATTGTCGAAAGGGAGAAACTCTCTATTATACGAATGAAAAACCAAAGCCACCTGCAGAATCAAAAGACTGATACGAAAAGTGGTATGCGCAAAATCGGAAAGTTAAGAGCTGGTCGTCAGTGCATCACTCAAGATATCATGAAGTGCCAACGAAATATGGAGTGCATTTTCAACAGCCTTTCATGATGGGAGTGATGAATTGCAGATCTTCTTCACCTAGAATCAAAAGGCCTTCTCTACCTAAACAAAATGGTAAAACTCTCTCTGTATGTTATGGAGAGTTAACCGAAATTTCTCACTAGTTGGACCACTATGATGAAGTGGTCATGAAGGATACCGATGATGTTGAACCACACTGAAAGTCCATTAAACGACGACAGGTTCTTATTTCTTGATGGATCAGATGAAGTTTTTGACCAAGTTCAAGGAGAGATTCTGCGTAATTAAAGAACCTTTCCCAAATTTGGAAGAATGCTATTATTTGGTTTGACGTGAAAAAGTACTTTGTTCCACTTTGAGCGGGAAGACGGAACACTCTGAATTTTCGGCCATGGTGGCTCGAAACCGACCCAATCAAAACTGGTCCTGCAGAACCTAATAAGTCCACCTACAAATGCACTAACTGCAACAAACCTGGTCAGAGCAAAAGCCGATCTAAAAGTTCTTCGGCATTGGTAGCAAATAAGAGATGACTTTTTGGTGTTAGAGAATCAATTGGCCGACATTCTTACCAAGGCGATAGTAGATCAAGCAATATCAAAGTTTTCGGGCAAGTAATTGGTATGCACCAACTTGAGACGTTGTATTGATATTTTGTGGGATTAATGGACTGATTATTATGCAAAACTTTTTACACATCAATTACTTTAAGTAGGGGCTTGATTTTAGATTTTCTAATTGTAATTCACCCCTATATAATCTTGTACAAGTTCATCACAAAAGCGCAAATGAGAAAAATTGTTCCATTCAATTTTCAAGTGCTTTGACAATTTTCTTGAGCAAAGCTTCGCGGCTTCTTCTCTTGAGTAAAACTTGGCCTCAAACTCCAGATTGGTGGCCTGTCATTTAGTAAACAAGATAACAAACACTACTAGTACTAATTACTATCACGAATAAGAAACCTTATGAAGAGGAAAGGAAAGGGTGCTGAGTGTGTAATAATACAAAATTGCACTTCAGCTTGGGGTTCATTCCTTCAAATTTTGCAGACGTTTCACAATTTTAAAGCACTCCGCACATGACTTAAAAAACCACATGAGATTCGTTACTACTCAAACTTCGGCATATTTCGATTTTTCCCAAATACAAGAAAGAATCTCCCCCTCTTGTTTTGAATTTGTGACATCTACTTTGACATACACTACCAGAAAGTTGTGGAAAAAAATCATGATGTTTAAAGTACCATCGTGGAATCCTGTAAAATAATACTGCAAGGATTCTACGACAGTTGGATTAACGATAATAACCTACTAGATGTCATGGGGACAACATGGGTCACTGATCTAACACAAAAAATTTGACCGGTTCCAGCTCCTATTGACATAGGGTACTCTAGTAGCTTGCTTTCAGTAATTTACTACAATGTTTTTCATTTCCAATATAAAAGGGTCCGCTATCTCTGACTCCGATTGTTAGAGAGTATTATTGTAGATTTCTTTCTGTAATCTACAAGGCTACTCTTTTTCTTACACAAAATGGTTGGCCGTCTCCACCTTTGTTCATTGGAGAGTATTCTTGCAGGTTAATTTTAATAATCTACCAGATTATTGTCTACTATCATTAACTATGACTCGTCGGAGAATATTTTAGTAGATTACTTTTATTAATCTACCAAATTATCATTCAATTTCAATAAAATATTACCGATCATCTCCTATTGACGGAGTGTAATCTAGCATATTATTTTAATTAATCTATCATAATATCTTAGCTCAAGCTCCCCACATAAAGCTCAAAGATGAAGCTGTAACTTTGGCTTGTGCATTTAGCGCAGTTATCTCCATCGCTAGCTTACTAAAGGTTAAGCCCTAGCTCTAGCTCGCCTAAAAAATAAGGTTGAACTGAAGAAACCTCAAGTAGAAATTAAAGGTCCAGTAGTTCTAGCTTGCCTAAAAGGTAAGGTCGCGACTAAGCGACCTAGAGAGTAAATTTTAAAGGCCTGGCTCTAGCTCACCTAAAAGATAATTAAGGTGACGTAAAATTTATCTCAAGAATATTTGAAAGCGAGAGTTGTAGCTCCTCGTATAAATAAGAGCTGTTAACCGAGCAACAATAAATTTTATAGGTCAAGCACCATCTTGCCTAAAGGACAAGGTCAAAACTAAGTGATTTGAAGCAAATTTTTGACGGTGATCAAGTTGTATCTCGTAAATATATATATATATATATATATATATATATAAATAGGTCACACGTAAGGGACCTCAAGTGAACTTTAAATGCCGAGCTAAAGTGCCAAATAGATAAGGCTGTAGTCAAGCAACTAAGATTAAGTTTTAAGGGCCTGTTTGGGGGAGACATTTGGAAACGGTGTTTTAGAGGTTGGAAATGAATTGAGTTTTAAAAATGTGCGTTTGGTGAAAATGAACCGTTTAAAATGAAAAAGTGTAAAAACTTGAAATATATTTGAAAAGAATAATCAATATGGATCATATTTCGTTTTTATTTTTTTAATTCTATGCAAATTTTTTTTAAAGATTGTATCATTTGAACTTGAAATAATAAAGTTATTGACTTTAAAGTTTGATATTATTATAAACATTTAGAAATGTGAATAGTACAAACTAGTTTTGACTTATAAAAAAATAATAATAATAAACATTTGGAGATGGTTTTGGAGATGTGCCAAACATCTCCTAAAAGTTGAGATTTCGTTGGCCCAAAAGACAAGGCCATAGTTAAGTAACCATGAACGAAATTTAAAGGTCGAGTCGTAGCTCACCAAATAATAAGGTCATGGTTATTGTAAATTTTAAAAATAATTATACAAAAGTCTATTTGTTTTAAAATATATTCATTTTTTAACATATTATGTATATGTCTATCTTTTTAAGAAATAAATGTTTGTAAAACCTATTTTGTCTTTTTACTATAATTGATATCAGTTTATTTGTATATAGATTCTTTTATTTTTTTTTTCCTTTTTTGTTTCTTGATTTTAATGATGAGTATTTTTTGTTTATAAATGTAGATTACCTTTAATAAATCAAAATTAGTTATAAACATCAAAATAATTATAATAAATATAAAATATTTACTATAAAAATGATGATTCATACTAAATAATAAACACAATACAAAATATTAATGATAAAGGTTGATTAATATTCATACTTTTCATATAAAAAAACCAATAAATTCTTTATTTAAAAAAAAAAACCTATTTGTTTATGGAATTCACTATAAATCAAAGAATTTTCATTTATGTCTTAACCAAACAGATTGAAGAATAACACAATAAATAGAATCAAATTCTTTATGAAAAAAATACTATTATTTATATAAATTAGTATAAATGATCTACATATCTTTAAGACAAAGACTGATTCAGTATACAAAATATTTTTTTGAGATTTTTTTTATTTAGCTTTTTCTCATTAATGTAAAAATCTGATTTTGAGAAAATATTCTCTTTTTTAATTCATTATGAATATTTACGTCTTCTTTACAATAAATCAAAAAAATTTTCAAAATTTTCTTTTTTGTCAATTCTTTTTGCAATTTCATTAAATCAACTTTAGCTCTATTTGGTAAACATCTTAGATTCCGCTCTTTATTTATTTATTTTTTTCCTTTTTCGTAATTTCTTTATTTGTTAATTTTATGAATGGTAAAATTATCTTTATAATTACTATTTTAGACGTTTACGTAAATAAAATGAAAAATGGACATATTTCAAATCAATACCTCTAATTTAGACATCTATGTAAATAATCCTAAATTTTATGTGTCAACCTATAGCTAGCCCTGAAAAAAAAAAAAAAAAAAAAATGGTTGCAGTTAAGAGTCGAAGTGAACTTAAAAAGTCAAGCTATTGAGCGATCATCGAATAGGCATTGTCGTAGGTAAGCAACGAACAATAAATTTTATCGAAGAGAGCTTCAACTTGCCAAAAAGACAAGGCCAAAAGTGATTTCAAGCAAATTTTAAAGGTCAAGTTGTATCTCGAAAAAAAGTGTTGTTATAACAAAAAATAATAATAATAAATAATAAAAAAAAAATCTTAAGCCCAATTAGAGATAAAACACTTATGTAATCCTGGGCATCATTGTAAATTAGAGATTAAGCCTTCAACCTCTCAAAAGACTAATTCTCTTGTCTCTCTAAATTCTCTCTCTAGAAAAAACTGTCTCTGATCTCTTCTACTTTATTTGATTCTTGAGTTTTCTCCAAACCATCACATCTTATTCAAGATAGGATTTATTCCTCATCAATTCATTTATTTTTGAATTTGATGATCATGAATGGTTAGTAATTTCTTGTAATTATGTCAAACATGCTTATGATTTTTCATGTTAGATTTTCATGATGGGATGATTTATGATTCATTATATGTTATGTCATCATCTTCTCACACACACATACATACACATGGTTTGTCACTTCATAGTTAATTTGTCCTGAATTATTGTTGTTGTTGTTGTTGTAGTCTTGTAGACATCTATAGACATTCAAGCAACGTTAAAATAAAATATACGCCCTTGATTATTAGAGACAAAAAAAAAAAAAGAATATTTTATGCGGAAAAAAAAGGTTCTAATTTAAAAGTTATCTAAAAAATGTTATTCATGCATAGTCAGAAAAGACAACAATAAAAAGAAGTTGGTGTTTCATGAGATTCTTTCAACAATGAAAAGAAGAGATGAAGGGAAGAAAAGTGGAAGGAACATATATGAGAAAACTCATTATGGTTTTCATGATTATATCAAGAATGCTTATCCTATTTGCAGTAAATAATGATGCCCCTTATTCTCTACTTTTCTCCCCTTATAGTCCTGCTCTTTCTCTACAACATTATTATCGGAGAAATGACAATGTGGTTTTGCCTCCATCAATCACAACATCAAGACACACCACTTGCTTAATGTGGGACGTCAAAGTTAAAAAAAAAAAAAAAAAAAGAACAAAAAATTATGCAAACATTACGTTAAAACAATGGCAGATTGCATATCCAGGGAACTTAAATACTGTATGAAGAAGGAAGGATCTTTACCAGAAATGCCATAGACTATGCTCTTACGTTTAATTATCCATGCATAAATTATATATATACTTATATATAAACGTTGTCTTTTTTTTTTTTTTTTTTGGTGTAAAAGAAATTGCCTCTGCTTTTTTTTTTTTTTTTTTTCTTTCCTTCTACATAATATTTGCCCAAACTATTCAATGTGTAATTTGTTCGAGCATACCTAATGTAATGATAAATTGTTATGCTGATGGTAAATTTTTTATATTTGGATGAAAACAATTCTCTTTAATAGAGTAATATATATCTTCGATGCATATTTGCAACATGCCAAACTTTGTGACAAATTTGTCATATGGTCTAGCTAATGTCAAATTTTAATATAAGATTCTTATTGGTTGGTATTTTTCACATTTTCATGTAATAATTACAATGTTTTTATTATCATTATTAAAAAAAAAAAAAAAGAATATTCAACGATGCATATGTGCATGTCACGTCCAAATTGAGACTCCTGCTTCTAATACCTTTTTCATGATGTGATTGCATGGGGTCGAAAGAAAAATATTTTGAAATATTAGTGACGTTAAACATCACATTAATAAATAAGTAAGTTTTATTGGTGGATCCCATATTATGAGACGAACACTCTATTAATAAGTGATGTTAAATATCACTGATGTTTTCTAGTATTGCTTGGGTTGATATAGCTCGACTAGGGTTGTCAGATCAATGCCAAGGTCAGCTAGCAAAACCCCTTTGCTAGTGGAATTTTATTTCATGTTGGACTTTGATCGTCAACACTGTCATGCCACGTGGCCGAATGAGTGTGTCCAAACGGTGAACTCTAATATAGGTCCCAAATCTGTCTATCAAGAGCTATTTCCCAATCATTCACTACCCATAGTACATGTATTGTGTACTCTACTTTAGATTCTTTTAATAACTATTACCTCTTTTATATTCAAGAATATTAACTAAGGTCAAGAGAGATAAAGAGAATGTTGTATGTTCAGTGAAGGGTGTGGCGAGGAGCAAAAAAGAACCACTCCGGCTATAATTAGATTTGATTTGGATCACTTGAAATTTTTATATATCTACAGTTAATTGAAACGGTTGTAATAATGCCTAAAATCGCCAATCATTAACCAATTATCACTTCTCGAATTGAAGTGTGATGGCAAGTTTTTCTTGTTAAATTTTTTACACTCAATTTGACAAATAGGAAAAAGAAAATTATCTTTTATGCTCCCTTTTTTTTTTTTCAGCTCGAGGGTGATTAGAGTTTACAGTAACAAGCAACTTAAAGATTCTTTCGTCACAATTTTCGACGTGTAAGAGACGTGAGTTATGTGGGATGCCCATAACTGTTAAGAGTCCTTCAAAAAAGGACCACATCCCCGCTTACATAATCCTAGTGATGAGGATAAAGTTAATTTCTTGAAACAATAATACAAGCTTCAACATAGAAATAGAAACAATAATACTAATAATAACAAAAATTATAATTTTAGTGGTATGGCCCCTTAAAGGCTTGGATTGATTAATTAATCAATTAGTTTTTGGCCGAAAACAAACGTGTTTAACGTTCTTTATTTGTTTGTTTGTTTATTTATTTATTTATTTGCTAAATACTTGCTTTGCTGTTTAATGTATATTTGTTTGACCTTTACAACTTAGATTAATAAATTAAATTGCGCTAATCTATATTAAGCATGGCGATATTATTATTATTATTATTATTATTATTATATACACGCTTAATCTAAATAAAATTGATTCAAGCAACACTCAAATATAAGAATTCTAGTATAAAAAAAAAAAAAAAAAAAAAGGTTCTCTAGTTTACAATTTTCCAAAACAATATTCTATTTATGCATAATAAGAAAAGACAATAATATAAATAAGTTAGGGGGTGTTTGGTTTCAAAAAAATTTTAAACTAAATTGTACTTTTTTCATCATGATTTTTATCTTTTTCTGAAAAAGTTTTTTGTCTTTTCTAAAAAATTTTTTTGTCTTTTCTGAAAAATTACTATTGAAACTTAAAGATTATAAACTAAACTCATTCACCAAACACCCCCTTAGTATATATTGATGCGCCTTCTCCTCCACTTCTCTCTCCTTATCCTCGTACTCTCTCTTCATAATTATCACAGAAATGACTGAAAGGTCAATCAGCCCCTAACCAGGTATGAAATCCCTGCCTCTTTTCTCTCACTCACCATTTTGTGGTGTGGTGGGTGGTGTTGCAGGCTTACCCGCATCATAAGTCTACATTTTCGGACTATGCTATCCTCGGTGACGATGTCATCATAGGGGATAGCAGAGCAGCAAGAGGTATCGTTTGGGAAAATTCATAGGTTCAATTCCTGCTGGATACACTTGGAACGTTCAGTTCAATGGTTGCTCACTAAATTTATACATATTGATATTCATTTTATTGCTTGCACCAACCAGAAAAAGGAGAAATCCTTAATTACTGATAACAAGAAAGCAAGGACGTTATGAGCGTTCATTAATGTCAGCCCTTGGTTGGTCCTAAAGGGAAGGTTAAAGCCTAAAACCTAGTTTTGGAAGGCATAGAAATAGGATTCCATTTTCATTTCCTAAACTTATAAAGCATAAACATAAGCACTTGAAGATGCCGAATCATCCACTAAGGATTAATATAATTCTGTCTCATCCGAACCCATCGAAGCATCCAAACCAAAAGCTCCAGTGTCCCCCTAATCTTAAGAATTTGAAGCTTAAAAAAAAAAAAAAAAAGTAGAGGAAGAGATGGCTATGAGCCAACTTTCAGGAGGCCAGTTCAAGCTCTCTTTAGAATTTATACTAGTATACTTATTGTCAAATGCAACACATTCATATTTCATTCTTTTTTTTTTTTTTTTCCTTGCCTTAACTTTTCTTTTCTTTTCTTGCAATACAGAACCGAAGATGAAGGCGAAGGAAGCTCCAGTGGATTCCAAGAATAAGGCGAAAGGAAAAGTAGCCGATGGAGTTTTAGAACGGAAAAATCCATTAGATAATGAACTATTTGTTCTAAGCCATCTCTGGTGATAAATCAACAATTTGAAGTAATTTTCTTGCACGTTCTTGATAACTAGCATTTATATATAGATGTAGGAAGATTTGTTTGGGAAGCTAGAAGCCCCTTTTCCATCTCTTCATCTGCAAAAAATTCTCGGCGTGAAAACATAAAGACAAAGGGCTGATCTTTGAATAGGAAAACAAGTGGATCTGCATGGGGTCAAGAAATGACCTTAAATATTTGTGTACTGACCCCAAATTGAATTTTTTGGGACTCATAAGTGAAAGAAATAATTTTATCTACTAATAGTGGACAAATTGACATTTTACCAAATCACGCACCTATTGCCAATGTCGTAGATACCAATGATATTGCAGATTTGCCATCATATGATATGAAAGCTGTCATGCAGATCGAGCCTCGACAAAGGCCTGACCCGAGAGGTAGTGGCTTTAGTAAAATTAGGCAGTCAGAAGGAATGCACAACCCAGTTAGGTAGGGGTTGGCAGAAGTGGAAGATGCACGTAATAGACAAGAAAAAATAGAAAAAACTAGTAGTCATATTGGGTATTTTTATCAACAGCAAATGCCAGACACCTATAATTAACCGTAGAGATGGTGGAAGGTAAAGAGGTCAAGTCAGAGGTAACAGTTGAACAAAGAGCAAGTCCGAAACTCTATAACTAGAGGAATTGGGACAGACTGATAGAGCATGCTTGGAATAAAGAAAAAAAGGAGCAGATGAGCTCATTCAATTAAATTGCCAATTGCAATATACTGGGACTGAGCAATTGAAGTGAAGACTTCAGGTCTAGGGCTAGGGGGCTCAATCATTGCATTTGAAAGCAGTGGTAGATCAACATAGGTATGAACAAAGCATCATTCCGTCAATTTGTAAAATTTACAATAGCGACAACGTTCTTTTAAAACATTGTAGTAGCAGTTGGAACTTGAGTTCTTAGTGCCAGGTGCAATAAGTACACCATTTCCAAGCATCTTTGTGAAGCGTGTGTTTCGTCTCGTTTGCACTAGATTACAACGATCTGAGAGCAAAGCCCATTTTTTGCCCCCTCTATTGATAGATCAAGGGCCCTCCTGTGGTCATTTCAGTGACTCATAAGGGTTCTCTAAGCTCAGTCTTTTATTCTTAAGATTTGACTTTTTCTATTGTAAAACCTCTAGGAGTCTTACACAATTTGTGGGAATGAAAAAATACACCTTGCACTCTAGCTCACTTAAGAATGGGACGGTAATGGTCTGCTGGCAAGCTCGTTCTGATCTTGGACGCAGTACATTGGAATCCTGAAGCACCACCACAAATGTAACTACACGTTCGCCTATGGTGCGATAAGGCACTAGCAGAATGGATGCCACAATATTGGTTTACTGGGCCCATGACATTCTCTCCTTAAAGTCCGTTAATCCACCTTAGATCCCCCCCTTTGCCAAGAAAAACCCTGGTCCTTTCTCTCGATTACCTTAAGATAGGGATTGATGCGTAGTATGGCTTCAAAAAAGGAGAAGAGGAAACTTTAGCAAGTGACTCTTTGGACTAAGCTGGCTTTTCTCTAGATCGAATGATAAATTGATTTTATGTTCTAATATTTGAGATTCCCCCTTGTTTTATTTATTGATCGAGTTCAGTGGTCGAGGTATTTAAGTCATGTGCATTAGCCTACTGAGGACTGGCTTTCGTAAAGCACCTATGGGCTAAGGTTCCTTTGCTTTCAGACTCTTGAACCACGATTCAAAGAACCAATTGTTATATAGTACGTGATTGGAAGGTCAACCCTATCATGATGAAAAAAAGCCTATGTTTGTAAGTTTTTCTACTACACTCTGGGTTCTACCCAAGAAGATTAAGATGGAAGTCTAAAAGTGGGCCCTCACTATGAAAAACATAGATAGTTCCAAAGCCCTACTTCATTCTTTTTGAATCTCAGCCAAAAAAACGGCTTAATATGTTGGATTTTGGGTTGAATCTGTTGCTTTTGGGTAGGAATAAATCCTCTATGCTCTGACTCAGATTATATATCTATCCTTCGTTTTGGAATGGAGAAAAGGTTTCGTGTAGAATTTGTTAGAATTAGAAATAGATAGAAGTTGGAACGGACGAAGACAGGTCATAATCTAGAAAGAACACTTTCTTACTTAACTAACACAAACCCAAGTGGAAACACCTTTCTATTTATGTTATTACGAAAAAGCCAATTCGTAGGCTTACTAGCTCACTGCATTAGCACATTTCCCTATCTTCATGTTTTTGCTTCCTTCCCTGTTAGGGTTCGTTGGGAGCAGGTGTCTCCGGAAGGCTGTTAAGAGTCTCCAGCATTCGCGCAGGTTGTTCTCTATGTGCTGTATTTTCTTTCCAACTTGTGCGAGCCTTTCTACAATAGGCATAGTTCATCAACCGCACTTATACAAAAATTCTTTGATTTTTAAAGGTCTATCATTCACGTTCTTACGGCTTTAGCAAAGATTGGAATGAAAAGGACTATAGTAAGCCGCTTTAGTTGGAAAGTTTATATGGTCTAGAATTCTGCCACTAGTGAAAGAAAGGTAGCGAAAGATGTTAAGAATGGCATTCCCCCTGATTAAGGAGAAAGAGCCTACCATAGTCCAACTAATGTAATATGGGCCAATCTTTCATGAGTCATCCTTATTGCTAGGGTTTTCACTCCTTTTCATTGTGGAGCTTATTTTATTTCCTTAGATAAGGCATCTTGCTAACCTCCCTTTTATGAAATTGACTTTTAAAGGAGCAGATTCTCACCCATGCAAACATCAGAACATGCATTCTCGCGATCTACAAAGTCCTTAAGGCTTGCTCTTGAAAAAGAAAAATCAAATATCAAGCTTGTTACGGACATTCCATTCTTTGCTCCCTAAACCCAACATTCTGATTTTTCTTTTGTAATTTTCCATAGTCCTCGATTTATGTGTTATTTATCCTTTTTTTTTTCTTTTTTTACGTCAATGTTGGTGACTGGAGATAACTCTATTCAATTTTTTCTAGGATGGGAGGGAGTAGGTCTTGCTTCCTATTTGTTAATTCATTTCTGGTTTACACGACTTCAGGTAGATAAAGCAGCTACACCCTACACTCGACTAGTTTTCCAAGGCGTTGGAAATCCAAACCGGCTTAGAGAATCACTGGTGCTAACGCGACCTTCATTTCGCCAACAAAGAAGTCATCCTTGACGATTTCCCCTTCCTTCCCTTTCGAGCCGCCTCTCTTCGCCATTTGAAGTACTACCTCTACCTTCCCTTTCTATAACATACCTAGGCACCCTTTTTCCCAATCACTAAGAAAAAGGAAATACCAATCAAATCAAAGCCCTATCTAAGTAAAGCTTGAAACTAAGAGAGCTTTCTTATTACAGTAGATAATGATAGCAAAGAAAATGATTTTTTTTTGTACCCTTTCATTCGAAAATAAAACATATGAAAGACAGGCTTTAACAAAGGCTTATAACCAGATCTATAAAGGAAGAATTGATTATTGCTCTTATGACTGCCTAATCAAGGATCTAATTCAAAAAGATTTTCAAGAAGGAGAATAATGAAAAGCGAGGCTTCCTTCATTGATCACACGTAACTTTTAGCTTTCCTCATCTAAAATGAACCTATTTTTCAGTATGAATCGAAATCAAGTGTAACCTTAAAACCAGTATTTTAAGCAAACAAAAAATCTTCCAGTGTAAAAGAGTTTTTCAATTTTAGTAGTTAATAACATCGTCCACTCGTAATCGGGGACTATAAGTCCGCCTCCCAAGACTACTCAATCCCTGCTATATGCCTCGCTACTAACCTTCTTGAGATAATGGGAGTGCGTCTCATTTGAATAGAAAGGCTTTACCTCTCTTGTTGGAGTAAAAAGTCTTTTTCTAAAGTCTTCCGATTGAACAAAGGAAGCTGGCTAGACACTCAAAGAATTCGATACAGTAGGTGGAATGAGTCCCTCCTTACCTGGCTTTGCTATTGAAATTAGTCTTCACTGCGACGTCTTTATCTCAGTGTATGGTTTGCCTTGAGCACTATTATGTTGATAGCATGCCTATGGAGTATCACCCATGTCTCCGTATGTTTCACTAACCAGATCCGGTATTCCCTGGATCATCCATCATTGAAAGGTGATAAGGGGAAAGGGTAGATCTAATAATCTAGCTTTATATGTCATGGTTTACGAAGATTGGCTAAGTAAATGCCTTATTACGCTGATAGGGTATCAGCTCATGTATACACTTAATAGTTACATGCTTATGCTAGTTTATGGTGTTGGTCCAACAACAGGGTATGATACTGATGCTTGTTCTGTATTTAGCTACTTATGCTCCTAGTGGTATTGATCCTAAGTATGGAATTTTTGAATTCTGTTCCAGGTACAAACGGATATCGCTACATGCGAGACATGGATTAGTGGGTTTACAAAAGAACATAACATAATGCTTAACTCGCCCTCCAAAAGAGATGACGAGGCTCCCAAAAAGAGAGAAAGAATGAGTTGGATAGGCGCCCCACATGGCTAAAAGTAAAAAAGAGCTCAAACTTTTTTTTTTAAAGTTAGTTCAACTAAGAAACTTGAGTTTTATAAAAGATGCAACTCTATAAGGGAAGTCCTACTTGGAAGATGGGAAGAATAATGTAGTAAAATAGTCTGAGTGCCTGGCCTAGGCCTACTTGACGAACGTCAGCGACGAAGGCATCATAAATTGGTCCGCGAGCATCGCGATAAGTCCTTTGTCAGAATTCGCAAAGAAATATTAGGTTAAATTAGTGCAAACTAATATTTCCCCTCTTTCGATGCGTGCTTTGTTAAGAATTAGGTCCACTTTGGGAATCGTCCAACTAGCTCAATTATATAACATTAGAAATCCTAATGTCCTATTTAGGATAACAGGTGCAGGTTTCCAAGTTAGGGCACGCTTATATTCTTCCAAACATAATAAACATTGGCAACATTTATGGGTGGTGAGTACCAAACCACTACATGGTAGTAAACTACCATTAGTGTGGTGGATTGATCGGGGAAAACTTATTAATTCCTATTTAAAGGGACTTATAGTTTATTAGCTCAAGATTGAATTAAAATTGAAATAGATACGGCTCATTCCTAAGGAACTCCTATTTGATGGAGAGCGGGAAATCCTTAAGCGGACAATAATCCATAATTGAATTAAAAGCTTCTATTGGAATTGGAAGTTCTAGAATAGGCGGCTGGTATACCACCACAATAAAACTGTCTTTTCTTTATTTTGCAGAGAAATAGCACACTTATTTCTCAAGAAGAGATGGGAAACATGCCCAATATCATTTGATTGAATAGTTGACCCAACTCCTTGTTGTTTGAAGAAACCCTCCGCTTCAATTGGCATTTTTTTCACAAAAAGCAAACATGAGATAACAAATCTAGTCTTTCACTAAGATTTTGAATAGTTCTCCCAAATTCAAATTGATTATTTTTTTCCTCTTCCTCGGAGAAAGACGATCAAATAATTCCCAATCATAGTCCATGCAGATCGAATCATCCATATAATATACAAAACAAAACTCCAGATATTGAGATCTCATTCAAAGAGAAAGATATCAAATATCTGGAGTTGATGCTATAAACTAATCAAAAGATAAAAACTAATAAGCCTTTGAGATCGGAGTGTTTTCCCCGAGTATCCTAATTGCCAAGTGGATTTTGTTCGCCTTGGACAATAGGTATACCACCTAGACTTGTAATCGAGACTTAGAGTATTATGCGAGGGCTGTTGGACTGGATTTTTCCAGCATCACCCAAGCATTTGCTCACTTAAGGCCTGGTAGGTTGGTGTCAATGATTGTAGGAGCCAGAAAGAGGATAATCTTTGCCATTGGTAATTATATTAAGCAGAGATTGCATCACCCTGTCCATGTTTGGGCAATGAAAGTCTTAGCCCTCTTGCCCAAGGATGGAATGTTTGACCAATAGAAACCAAATTTTCAACTATCCCAACTAAGGCCTCAGGACTTATGGTCCTTTGATCTTAAGTCGATGACTGATCAATGGTCATTAACCGTGATATACACTCTTATGGAGTGTCTATTTGGTCCAAGTTTGCCTCGTGTGTGGTAAATTATAAAAGTGTCTATTTAGTCCCTCGTGTATGGTAAATGGCTCTCTAGGCTTGAACTCATTTTGGGTTCGGAAACCTTCCTTTCTAAATCCCCCTACGTGGGAAGAAAAATGAGAGTTTAGGATAGTTTTTATATCACTAAAAGCTCAACACTCGTGGTTTACAATAATCAAAATTATAAATGATATCTACAATTTTATGGCATTACACTCTCTTCCTCTTTTTAGAGGTAACAGGGCTATGCTTCTTCCAAGAGGGAAAATGGGGTGACTCTTCTTCCTGTATAGTTTCATGTTCACATCTAGTATTCTCTGTCCACTAGTATAGCTTCCAACTCTATGCTATGTATGGTAGTTGTTTGACTTGAGAATCCCTTTGCCCATCTAGCTCGTTCGTGCCTAGTAGTTTAAGCCTTGGTCCAAGGCTTATAAGATAAGGGTAAGTAAAGCAAATAGGTGAACCCTTTTATTTCTAATGAAATAAAGGTTTGGTGTTCAGTCCTCCATTCAAAGAGAAATGTCGGGGAGAGAAAGCCTATAGTCTTTATGCCTGTTGAAGTCAGCTATTCATTTCTAGATATTCCATGTCTGGTTTAATTAAATATTTTTTTCATCATCGAAATACAGTATTCCGTTAGGCAATACAGCAAGTAATAAGTATTACTTTCTAATTATTAGACAGAAAGGTCCTTGGAAGGAAGGCTAACAAGCCAGTACAGATACCTCTAGTTTCAGAGCTGGTACCAGAGAAAGCAGCCAAGAGGGGAAAACGAAAGGCACTTTCTGGTCCCCTTTGAACCGAGGGGTGCTTGGGGAGCGGAGGTGTGCCAGGACAAAACAAGGGAATGAAAGGCCACTTTGCGTTGAAAGCTTTTTACCCTCCCCACAATGATGGCTCTGTTTTCTTAGGGAGGCTCGTGAACTATTACCGAAGATTCATCATAAGTTACTCGAAGAAGGCTACTCAACTCAAAAATCTCCTAAAAAAGGACGTACGAACTGATCATGGTTTTGCACTGATTGGAAGAGTGTCAAAGAGCTTTTAAGGACCTAAAGCAGGCAGTGATTGATGACCCGTATTGTGGTTGCCAAATCACATCGAAAATGGATAGGTTACTAAATCCCTTAGCACAGATAATATTTTCGAGTGCCTACATTATGATCCTGATTTACCACCAAAGCTAACCTTTCAGGTAAGGATCAAGCTGCTTTCTACCACTCAAATAGTCCCTCTAGTTGGGTAGGCACTAGTCGGTCTTTTGACCAGATACCCTTAAAAACCGTACGTGCGGGTCTCCCTGCATACAGCTCACGTCATTCAAGGTGGTCCAACCCAGCATTCATTCACAAATCTTATAGTGCAATTGAGACTACTCTACCTCGGAAGCTAATTTGCTTATAGGCAGCGTTGGCTATCGTACTGTTGACTATATCTATTCATCTGAGATCAGAAAAGGAAGGGATAATGTGAAAAATCTAGGTCATTTTCATGTGCTATCAAAAAATAAGGAATTTCGGGGCGAGAAGGACCTAGAATGTCAGGATGCCTAAGAATAGAAGTAGCGATATGCTGATTTGTTGTTGTTAAAAAGCTAGGCACCTCTATACTCTTATTGCCAATCTCTTTTAGCTCCTACACAGCCTATTCGAATTTTGTGCTTAAGCTTGCTCTTACTTATTATTGGCTTGGATCTGGATAATGGATATAGCAAGTCAAAAAGCTGACTCGTCGAAAACACTAGCAGCTCCTTCTCTACCTTTAGCAAATGAACCCTGTTCAAGCACAACAAAAGTGATCACCGTTTACACTGTAACATGTCCGATTGCAAGAGAAAAGGGATTATACAAAAGCCTGGATATGCGAAATAGACAAAGGCCAGTCATCCCGTAACCACGTATGAAATCCCCCCTTCAACACTATATGGGTCCTTTGTTGCCTAAATCCTTTAAACACAGAATTGCTTCTAGTTTTAACTAATAGATGTCCTTGAGACTCAACATGAAAATTGTCTCTTTGCTTAAGCACGAGATTCGATAGTTGTGATTCTGCTTTCATGTTTTAGATTGAGCTTTCTCACTCTTTCTTTGCCTCTTTCTTTCCTAAAGCTCTGTAGGCAAATAAGTACTAGTCAGATCCTAGGACTACTGTTTCAAAGAGTTATGGTAGGAGTAGCAGATATGCTTTTCTGGAGCACCGCATGGAACTCAGGAAATTCCACAAGCGGCCTCTTTCGGCCCAAAATGCTCACCCCTATTGTCTCTATCTACTTCTTTTGAGGGTCATGCCTCAAGCTCTTAAGAATTTTTTTATTCTCCTTCCTCAAACTTTTCTTTGTCATCCTCATCTACCTCCCCCTCAATACCCAAGCCCGAACAGACAAAGAGCTTGAGCTTTATACCGGAGGAACATAGAGGCCTTTGGGCAACTCATTGTATTAGCTACTTCAATGAAAGTCGCCTATAGGTGGTAGGGTAGGGTGGGTGGTACCGCTCAGATTGCAACCAATCTTCCTAACTACACGCGGGTCTAGCTTAGAGCACGTGAAACTCATCACTACCTCGTAAGGGAGTTAAGACCATAGCATGTTACACGAAAGCACTTTTTCCCAGACGAATCTCTTCTGCTTTATAGACGATGTCAAACAAAACATTTGTTCACAGCCTTTATGCCCACTCCCACTCAATTACTATTAGACCTCTATTTTTTGGGCATCTGATTAAACCAACCCTGCAGGCCTGAAATCTATTTGTCCAATCGTTTCCTTCTGATGGGGATTGATAAAGGCACTGCCTTCCTTCTTTAAGGAAGGGATCAAATCATTCATTTGGGTGCACTATTTGCCAATCAGGTTGTTCAGAGAAAGTTAACGGGTTTGGCTTGAAGGTGTGACCCCTTTAATTTTCTTTATTTGGGAAGGTTACTGCGGTTCCTTCGACTTTCGTTTTGGGATTAACAGGACCCTTATTTACTTAGACTCAGATTGGTAGGCAATCAACAGTCATAACAACGAGATTCCCCATTGACTACCTCTATGGAGAAGAGCATGCGAAGAGAGAAGGGATCTCAAACTGCTGCTTCAACTTCTTATGTTGAACTAACTGGTGCTCTGTAGGACACGACGAAGCACTTCCACATGATCTTTCCTTTGCTTGAATTTCAGTATTATGCACCATATGCAAAGAGTGGGCACGAAAAAGTTGTGAAAAAAAAGTGAACATAAAAAGTGGAAATTACGCTAGATCAAGAGCATTTCCATAGCCAGGGAACTTAAATACTGTACGAAGAAGGAAGGACCTTTCTTACCAGAAATGCCCTAGACCATGCTCTCACATTTAATTATTCATGCATCTTCTGCCATACATGCTCATATGTATTATACATCATGTAATTTGTAAGAACAATTCCAAAATAATGTCGAATTGCTGTGTCAATGTAAATCTTCGTATTTAGATGAAAAAAAAAAAAAAGCTTTCTAACAAAGTGCTATCTGTGATATCATATTTGTGTTTATGATAAATTTTTCACAAGGTATAATGAATATCAAATTTAATATAAGATTCTTATTGATAGGTATTTTCATTATTTCATGTCATAATTACAATATTTTTGTTTTTTAAATCATCTTAATATTGAAAGTTCACTTTTATAAGTTGAAACGCATAATATTTATGCAAATATTAGATGTAGTATATACATTAAAGCATACAGCAAAATAATATTATTTTATACGATCTTTTACAACAAATATGGCATTTAACATAAACAGATAAAAAGCATTGGAGATGGTTTCATTAATGAAAATTTTAGGGTATTTTTTTTTATAATAAAAGTAAAGAGGCAGATAGCAAATATGAACATGAATCAAAATGCATAGGTTATAGCTTGCCTAAAAGATAAAGTTGTACTTAAGCAACCTCGAGCAATTTTAAGCTATTGGGGCTTGTCCAATTGGTGAGAGAATGGGGGTTTTGAGTTTTTATGAGCCGTAAGTCTCCGGTTGAATTCTTAGTCGCTCTAAAAATTAGTAATATGTTAGTTAATATGGGAAGGGGTGCTCATTGGGTGCTTACATACCAAATATATATATATATATATATCAAATTTAAAGATCTAGCTGGCCGCCATTACCAAAGAGTAAAAGGCCAATGAGAGAGAGAAAGTAACCGAGGGAGAGTTAAAGTTAGAATCCCATATACCTAGTAAAGGGAAGGATTTATGGGAGCAAAAATGAAAATATCGGCATCAACAAAAATATGGGTACTCTAGTTTTATAAAAATTTCAAAGATATTATTAATATGCGTAGAAAATATTAGAAAATTTTCAAAAATTACAGAAATTTTCTTTAAAACATATTAATTACATTTTAAATTGCATTAGCATTAAGAAGTGACATAAATACACAAGTTTTGTGTGAAACTTCTCATATCTTACATCTCTCAACACCAAAAGGAAGTTGAATGAAGTTCAAACGTGGTTAAGATGCAGTGCTAATTCTAACAATATTGGTGTCATGGTATTTTATTTGAATCTTGCTTAACATAGTTCTGGCCAAGCCCCATATATGTTTGTTGAACTCTTCCCACTATTTTGTCATGAAGAAAATTTTAGCATATTCAAAAAGATCAGTAGAAGTCTAAATCCAAAAATTTGACCCATATTTCAGCCAAAATTTCCAAAATTTCACTTATATATATCTATATATATATCCCGGTATTTGGTACAAATTGCATTGGTTTTTTTGTCGATAATGATATTTGAATCGATATCTATATTCATCAATAATTCCATGAAATTTTGACAGAATGATTTTTACTAAATACATAAATACATGTGTATATATATATGTATATATATATATTTATATATTTCCGTTTCCACCAAAAATTGAAATTTTGGTGGAAATTTCATGTACATACATATATTTGCGACCCTGCATAGGAGGGGCAAAAAGATAGTATCGTTTTCTAAAACAACAGTCACGTATAATAAGAAAACACAACAGTATACATACGTTAGTATTTGGGCTTATTTGAACAAAGAAAAGAAGAGAGAATATAGAGAACTCTTATGGAAGGAAAACATACCAGAAAACTCATTATGGTTACGCATGCTTATCTTATTATTAAATGTAGTAAATATTAATGTCCCTTCTTCTCTTTGTCCTCCTCTCTCTCCATAATTCTGACAGAAACGACCATTTGGTTTCGTCTCCACGAATAAGATGGGCACGTAAAAAAGTAGTGAAAAGAAAGTGAGCATAAAAGTAGGTCCACAGTTCGTTAGAAGGAGAGCATTTTGCATAGGCAAGGAACTTAAATACTGCATAAAGGACAGACCTTTCTTACCACAAATGTTAGACGGGAGGCAAAGTCACCCATCATCGCCGAATGGGGCTTCTGTTCCTGATAAAAATTAATTTATTTTTTTTTAATTATTATTTTTGTTCTTCTGCAATGTGTGCTCATACTATACAACTTGTAATTTGTAAGCTTTTCATAAAATAAAAATAGAGGCAGAGAGCAAGCATGAACCTGACTCCAAATGCAAAGGTTATAGCTTCATAGTTAAGCAACCTCAAGCAAATTTTACAGATCTAGCTGGCCGCAATTGCCGACGCTAGGGTGGCTTCTCATAAGTCATATCTGGGTACTTTGCACGCGATTCTTTTCTCTAATGAGGATACTGGCCAATTTAACAAATAGAAGAAAAAAAAAATTTGCTTACTCCTTTTTCAACTTGAGGGATAAACAGAGCCAATAGTAACAAGTAGGTAGGAGTTTAAGGATATTTCATCTAACTTTTCAAATGTTAGTGAGGTGAGGTAAGGCTTATGAATGCTACAAATTTTTGTCATCCAAAATCCATGAAAACCCGGAAAAAGTCAATATAGGAAACTAAAGTAATCCTGAAAGTGTGGAACTGGGAACCGAAATTGGTCCCAACTTCCCCACTATCTTGCACTTGCATGCGCTTTGTTATCAAACCCAGCGCATCCTAACTCAATTTCCAGTGAACTCGAACACGGTAAAACCAAATGAAAAATGGGAACGAGGACAAAAAAAAGGGATCTGTTTTTTATCCCTTAGGCACATATTAGTTTTCAACTCTCACAACATGAGGAACTGAAAAAAGTTAAGGAAAGAAAAGAAAAATGGGGCAAGCATTTGAAAACATCTTAAACTTAAAAAGCACACCTATCTGGTAAACCATAAATGATTCAACTCTTTTCAGTTGGTAGTCTCCATAACGGCAGAATCAATGTCTCCATCCGCAGCCTTCTGTGCTTTCACAGCCTTCGACCTGGATACTCCAGCTTGGGTCATGACCAACAAAATATCTTTTGGTTCCACTCCAGTCTCATCTGCATTTTCATCATCCTGGGCAACAGCTGAGGACTCGGGTTTATAGATCATGTGGCTGAGACCAGGAGCCTTGAACTGCTCTGCAGCCTGGGTCCACAGTTGTGAGCTCAAGTCCTCAATTTTAGCTTCCCAGAAGATGACATCTGTATTTGACGTTGGACTCCTGAAAACATCTGATTGAAGTTAAAGATGTTAAAACAGCAATCAAATTAACACTACCGTAAGCAGATCAAGTTCATTTCAAAAAGAAGAAGAAAAAAAAAAAAAAAAAAAGCCAGATCAAGTTGAAAGACCTACAAACATTCTTGCTCTTTTTGACAGTCATCCTGCTAACAGCAGGAATTCGTTTCATTCCAAGCTTAAGCTTTGTTTTTCAACACTTCTTTTCACTTCTGCTCTGCTTTGACCTACCACTTGCATCTCCATCATATTGCCCTATTATAACACAGAAGGATGAAGTTCAATAAAACACAAAATATTATACAGATCATACAAAAGATCATATCATGTTTCATTAGAAAATAGGAACTTTAGAGACGATACAAAATCTGAATGAAAACCTTTTTTGTTTTTTCTTTTGGTAGTTTTTTTCCTTATACGAGTTACAAATGCAAACAAAGCTGACCATTAAAAAAAAAAAAAAAAATACAAACACAAACGCAAGCAAAAAACAAGAATTCAACTTTATGCCCATCGATTTAGATTTTCGAGATCAAAACCCACTTCCGAAAGAAGCAATAAATGTAGGAAGATGCAGAGTATAAAATAAAACGGAAAGAGCAATAGTGCCTACTACATCAATAGTTCTTCTTTAGCACAAAAAAACAGATCTCTCAATATAAGCCTACTTCATCATCAGCACTTAAAGAAAAGTTACAGTACAATCACACCTAAGCAATAAACTAACGCCCATGAACGTCGCTAACAAATCTATTGTCATTGTCTGATAGATCACAGTTCACACTAACACATTTGTACAGCTTTTTCTCCTACGGATATCTCTTATCTCACAACATATCTGTTTAGCAAGTACATATTAGCATGCTGCCAACCATGTTTACCATTGCAAATAGGCACCAAAACAAAAAGAAACAGACATGAATTCAACTGTATGCCACATAAAGAGAACGAACATTGCAACATGCTGATCGTACCTCAAAATTTGTTGTCTCTAGAAAACTTGGCATTTTCAGCAAGGAAATTTCGTTTTAAAACTGCTTATAGGTGCTTTTAACAATTGATGCAACCAAAGAAAATTTTCGCCACATTGGCCATGTCCTTTCAAGAAAGCCCGCTACCAGTAATCTTTACAAGAGCAGCTCCCATCAACAAAGTGATGAAATCGATTGGCATCTCTCACAATAAGTTCCCTCCTAACTATCTTCGATATGTATTTGGTCACATTGTGACAATCATTGCAGACTCGTAGATTTTTGGTTATCCTGATTGGACTCCCAGCCTGTGTGCTTAAAAGCCCAAATGATATAGCTAATCTCTCACTATGGCCCCACAGCAACTTCACCTTCATTGGTTCATCGACATCTCGAAGAACACAACTCGTATCTGGCACATAGCCAGAAGCCTCCACTTCCAATCTTAGATTCTCTAAATACTGACAAATCTCTGCCCACTTTGGATGTGAATCGTCTCCAGCAAAAAATGTATAAACCTGATTTTCTAACTCGATAGAGCTATATCCCGGTGTTTTCTTCAGTCCCCGTGCCCTCATGAGGCTTCGAACATAATTCACTGCATCCCATCTCCTAGCTTGGGCATAGATATTTGATAAAACAACGTAAATCCCAGGATTCATAGAATCTAAACAAAGTAATCTATCTGCTGTCTTTATACCCAACTCAATATTCTTGTGAGTTCGACACCCATTCAGCAAAGCTTCAAGAATAGAACTTCGAGGTTCAAAAGGCATTTGTTTTATCAATGCCTCTGCTTCTTGAAAACGGCCAGCTCGACTTAGAAGATCCACAATGCAAGCATAGTGTTTTTCGGCAGGTGTAATTTTATGGTCTTTTTCCATGCTGTGGAACAATCTGATTCCATCTTCCACTAAACCTGAGTGACTGCAAGCAGTTAGAAGAGAAAGAAATGAGGTTTCATTTGGCTCTATCTCTTCCTCCGTCATTCTTCTGTAGACACCAACAGCTTGCTTTCCGAGACCATGAATGCCATAGGCAGTTATCATTGAGTTCCATATAACAACATCTTCACATGCAGAGCCTTTATTAAAAATCAACTCAGCAGAGTCAATTTTTCCACACTTGGCATACATATCAATCAAGGATGTCCTGTTAACAACATCAAATGCATGTCCACAGCGAATTAAATGAGCGTGAACACTTCTTCCTTTCCTCAGACAGCCAGACTGGGCACAGGAATGGACCAAGCTAACAAGAGTTACAGAATTTCCCACAACACCTTCATCTTGCATTTGAAAAAATTTTTTCACAGCCTCATCTGCATACCCGTTTTGTGCCAATCCTACAAGCATTGCAGTCCATGTAATTACATTCCGCTTCTTCATTCTTTCAAAGACAAAACTTGCTTGCTTTACAGCACCACATTTGGAGTAGAGATCAACTAATGCAGTAGATAAAATGGGATTCACTTCAAAGCCTCTTCTGAAAATGCAACAATGAAGGATCTTCCCGTTATCCAAATCAGCAATTCGAGAACAGCCTTGAATAAGGCTAACCATGGTCCGTGAGTCAAACCCACCACCACTTCTCAATAGTCTATTAAAAAGGGCAAAAGCTTCAAGCACAAATCCATTCTTAACACATCCTGAAATCATAGCATTCCAGGAAACTAAATTTCTCATTGGCATGGTATTGAAAACCCAAAAAGCACTCACAATTTCACCTATATTACTGTACATATTAACCAATGACGTAAGCACCAAAATATCATTACCCATTCCCAATCCAATAGCACAACCATGAACACATTTTCCAAGTTCTAGATCCCCACTTGTAATACAGGATTGAATCAAGCTAACTATGGTTATAGGACTTGGTGTGATACCCGAATTCCGCATCCTAAAAAATACATCATATGCCTCACTAATCTGACTAGCTTGCACATAACCGCCAATTATTGAATTCCAACTGACAACATCTCTTTCTGTCATCCTATCAAACAAACCTCTCGCGTCATCTATTTTACCAAATTTTACCAAAAAACAAATTATTGCAGTCCCCAAAATCTTTTCCCTTTCCATTTCTTTATCAGCAGCAACTTTAACAACTTCCATACCCATTTCATAATCTGACAAGCTGCTGCACGCCTTAAGTGCGAAATGACACGTATAACTATCAATCTCCAAACCAGAAGATCCCATCATCCTAAATAATCCAAGGATCTCACTATACCTCTCGTTTCGCAAATACCCACGGATCATGGTATTACACAAAATGGTTTTTGGTAGAGAAATTTGATCAAACACACTGCGGGCATCAGCCAAACTACCCAAATCACTGTACAAAGTAACAAGTTTTGTACCCAAAAACTGGTCCTCAGATACATTGTTAGTGATAACCTGGGCATGGACAGACTTGACACAGACAAGCCTTTTTGAATATCTTTGTAAGAGCGATGCTAATTCATGGACAATAGCCGGTGACGGGTTGAGTTGGGCAGCTGTGATTGAAGAGGCAGCATGGGTTGAAAATGAGCACAAAGAAGAGAATTTAAAGGGTATTTTGAGGACTACGTGATGGACATGAAGGGGTAAGGAAGACATCAAACTAGGATTAAGCAACCAGTATAAAATCATAAGCCACATTTCCAGGAAAGAAAAAAAAAATGCGTCACCAGAAATATGGAAAGATGCTAAATTTCTGACCATTTAATCAAATCATAAGCTATTCGTGCAAGGATTTTCTGTCCTTCACTCTAGAAATTCTTACAATTTGTTTGTTAAATTAACCTGCAAAAAGAGCAATTCATCAAATTATCAACCCATTAATGGAAGAAAATGTGTGAACATGAACTGTCGTCCATGAAATAAGTAGAACACAAGAATTTAATTGAAAAAACTCGTAAATTGCTCATTTAGTCCCTAAATTTAAATTTGTATAACTTTGGTCCCTAGTCTTTTTTTCGAAGCTAGAATGTCCCTAAACTATTAAATGTTGCTACAATAGTCCTTCCCATTAATTTTTGTACTTTATCCATTAGTAACTTGGTCAAAAAGTGATTCAAAGAACGGAGAAATAAACTAAATAAGAAACATTCTTATAGTAGAAAAAGGATTTTGCAGTAAGGAGATCAACCAGTGACACAAATGAGGAAGATAACAGAAGCATTTGTAGTGGAAACATGCAACTTCTGAAATTCTGGGTCTTCAAAAACAAATTTATTACCAACATCGTCGTAAATGAAGACTTGATATTTGATTTTTCTAGCCAAAAGAAACTCAAGAGGAAAAAATAAATTGCTTGAGAATTACTACTAGAGAAACACTACAAGATTTACAAATTTTGAAAACGAAAATGAAAGTCCACTTCAAGGATGGATTAAGATGCTTCATGTTTAAATTCCACAGATAAAGATAACATTTATCTGACATTGAATTTCAAAACGACATTACATGAAGAAAAGGCAAAAAATAAAAAATAAAAACGACATAAAAAATGAAAACACCAAGAAAACATTAGCAAACAACAGAAATCACTAACGATAATTGACAATATATTGAAAACGACATCAACCGTAACACTACAGATGCAGAAACTACAAGATTAGATAAAAACAACATCATTCGTAGTTGAAATTGAATAATTTCCGTTACACAATTACCAAGCAAACAGAGACATGGATTTGCTTTACGACTAGCATGCCATTGAAGTGAAGATTTTCGGCATGAATCAAAGAAAATGAGAAGCTAAAAAACAATTTAAAAAACGATTTTCAAATCTTTAACCAAAAAAAAAAAAAAGACGAGAAAAATGAGAAAAGAAAAACACCAGCTGTTTCAACGTACCTTCCAAATTCGACGACACGATAGAACTTGCAGAGAGAGAGAGAGTAGGAGGAGAAAGTTTTTAGAGAGAGATGGAGCGGTTTTAGAGAGAGGGAGAGTAGATATTTTTGAGGGAGAGAGAAGCACTCAGATCAAAAAAATCAAATTTCACATACAGACGGACAGAGGCAAAAATGACAATTCAGTACACAGTAAAAATTAAATTAGATTAAAATGCACAAGGCGACCAGTCCGTTTAGGATGGGAACATATACGAGGAGGTCTCCAAAAAAAAATAAAATAACATTTTCCCTAATTTTCTTGAAAACTAAAGTGTTTAACGTACTTTATTTATTTATTTTTTTTGTTAAATACTTTTTTTCTTTTAGTTTGGAGATGGAAGATTGTAGCCTTCTCATGACATATAAGCCACTAATATATTTTTTTCAAAAGCGAGTTCGCCGTTAATTGTAACAATACCATCCGCTAAAATCTGTCCTTTTTTAATACATTTACCCTGCGCAACTTGGGGTTTTTGATGCATACAAGTATTTTTGTTGGAACGTTGATATAGATTCGAATTCTATATCTTGTAGTGGAGTCAAATGTAAAATTTCCATTAAATTATGTTCGTAGTCACTCTAAATACATTTTTGCCATTCAATATATATTTGTTTTTCTTTTAAAACTTCAGTCAACAAATTAAATTTGACGTGCTAACTTTTAATTAAGCATGGCGATTTTATGTTTCTTTTTTTTTATTATTATTATTTTTATTTTACACACAGATGCTTAATCAAGATAAAATTAATTCAAGCAACACTAAAATATACACCTTCAACTCGAGAAAGAAAAAAAAAAAAAAAAAAAAACTCTCATGTAGGTATATATACACCCTTAATCATTATAAACAAAACTAAAATAGTTATAATAAAAACAGTTCTCTAATTTTATCCAAAATAAAAAATAAAAAAACAGTTCTCTAATTTAAACGTTTTCTAAAACAATATTCTAATTCATGCATTATAAAAAAGAAGAAAGAACATAGAGAACAATGGAAAGAAAATATATTAGAAAAATCATTGGGGTTTTTACGATCATATCAAGTATGATTATTGATGGGTCTCTTTTGTGGTGGCTATGTTGACGTGGAAGGTAGGTGTTCGTGGTCTCTTTCAGTTGGTCCAGCTAGCATCTAGTTGGCACCAAGGGAAGTGCCACTGGAGGTACTGTGAGCTACGTCGGGAGGTCAAACACCTGAACAACCAGTAGGTGTGTTCATAGTGCTCTCTCTTGCAAGCCACAATGTTGGTCCGACTAAGACGAGCTAAACCTGGATGACCTCGAGGAAGACAGTTCTGAGGGCGACACCCGTTACAACCATGTGGATGAAGACTTCTCAATGAAGGAGATCTTGACATGACCATATGGTGTGGGACATGAACATAAGTGGTTTGTGGAGAGATGTTTTTTGTGAATGGAAGGTTTGTTTGATGCTTATAATGAGGGTTTAGATCTGTGATTATGTTATGATTTGTGTGTAAGATTCGAAATATAGTGCCTAAGAGTGGCTTTGTACTCAAGGCGTTCCTTTGTTGACGGAATGATTCGAGTTAGAGATGGTTTCCTCTCTTGACCGAGTAAGGTGAGTGAAGGCTAAGGCAAATGGTTGCTAATTGTGATTAAGGAGTCGATGGCAACATATTTTAAAATAAGAATGAAGGGTATTGAAGAGGTTCTATACTTGAGAACGCCTATTCTGGAGGTTCTCCACCGTCGGAAATGCCGTCAAAAGTTATGGTGTTTTAGAAAGGATATCCTCTAATGGCCATTTGTTATGGGTGAGGAATGGTGGGAGAAATGCTACTCTAATGATCCTAGTTGTGATGATTTCATGCTTCAGGTGCGCCTCCATCATGGAGTCATCTGAGCTAGAGAGGGTCTTCTTTCCTTGCCATGAATGGTAAATGAAATATGTGGTATATGGCTTCTAATAGTGTTTAAGGGGTTGATAGTGGTATGTATTATGGTATAAATAAAGGGTGTTGAAGTGGTTGTATACTTAGGCGTGCCTATTCCAGAGGTTCTCTGCCATCGAAGATGTTGCAGGAAATTATAGTGTATTGAGAGGATATCCTCTCTTGGCCAAGTAAGGTGAGTGAAAGGTAGTATAGATGGTTGCTAGTAGTGCTAAAGGTGTTGATGGATATATGTTTAGAGTTGGAATGAAGGGTATCGAAGTAATTGCACACTTGGGAATTTTTATTCCGGAGGTTCTCTGACATCAGAGTTATCACCGCAAGTTATGATGTGTTGCAGAGGGTATCCTTTACCAGCCATTTGTTATGGGTGAGGAATGGTGAGAGAATGCTACTCTTGTGATGGTGGTTGTGATGGTTCCATACTTTAAGTGCACCCCCGTTAATGGAGTCACCTGAGTTAGAGAAGGTCACCTTTCTTAGCCGGAAATGGTAAGTGAAAGATAAAAGGGATGGTTGTTAGAAATGTTGAGGAAATGTGGGATCTGATGACTTTTTATGATTTGTTTTTTGAGTGTCAATAGTGGGGTAGTTATAGGCTAGAGATAAGTTTGATGATAACCAAGAGCTCCTAATTTGGTTTGAAGATTTTCCACTTGGAGATTCTTATTGAAGGTTTCTCCAGCCATGGTTTCCCTCTCATTCCAGGAATGGAGTGCTTCAGAAGGCGGAGAACTCTTCCCCAAACCGTTTGAACTTGGTCAAAGAGAGTTGTCTTGGTAAAGATGCCTACGGAAGGTAGTTAAGTGGCTGTTTTGCTATCTTAGGTGGACATTTTTGGGTGCTTTGGAGGTGAAGATCGTTTTCAACAAGGGATGTTTTGCCTAAATGGTGAATATCTAATATCTACAACAAAATATTATTAAACTTCACTCTAGAGGAAAAATGAGATTATTATGGGAATATTCCTTGGGCTTCTATGGGGTTTAATGGGCTTTTGTAGACTTTGTTTGAACTAATAAAATTAAGTTAAGTATTTTGGGGTATTTTTAAGATTCTGCACAACCCATATAATTATAATTCTTTATAGATTCAAAGCCTCTCAAGTCAGATATGCGTCTAATTGGACAGAATAAATGGGCCCACTCATGTTCCTTAGCTTTCAAAACCACAATTTATTCAAAGATCTCCGAAGTACGATTTGGGTTCACGTACTGCTTTTGACCCACAATGCAAGATGTGGGTTAGGCTTATGCTGTGTCAAATTTTGGATATCAACAATTATCTTATCTTATGTGTAATAAATATTGATGCACGTTCTTCTCTACTTTTATCTTCTTAACCTCCTACTCCTTATCTGCATAATTATTACAGAAACAACAATTTTGTTTCACCTCTACCAATGCGAAGATCAAGATGCACAACTTGCCTAATGTTGGCACGTAATAGTTGTGGAAAAGAAAAAGAAAAAAAGAAAAAAAGTGGGCATACAAGTAGGTCCATAATTCGCTAGAACGTGAGCATTTTGCACAGACAAGGAACTTAAATGCTGCATGAAGGACAAACCTATCTTACCAGAAATGCCATAGAGACGGGCAGAATCACCCATGATCGAGTAAGACTTCTGATCCTAGTAAGCTTTTATTTTTTATTTTTTATATCTTCTGCAATATATTCTCATTCTAAACAACATGTAATTTGTTGGTTTTTTATTAAAAAGATTTGGGACCTTTTTTTTTTTTTGGAATAAATTTCACTTTTCTATCTAAAAGGTAGACCTTATCATAAAATGTCCATAAATTTTAATTTGTAATATTCTTTCCCCTTATGGCTCAAACATTAAAACATTTACAGATTTCTCCGCTCAATTGAATTTTTGAAGGAAAAATCAGCGTGACACTTGTTAACAACAAGAGTTGAGGGCTGTTTATAAAGTTGGCCCGTAATCAGGTCAAAATTGGTCCCTACTTCCCTACTTTCATGCACTTGTATGCGCTTTGTTATCAAACCCGGCGCATCCTAACTCAATTTCTGGCGCACTTGAACGCGGTAAAACCAAAACGAAAAAATGGGAAAGAGGACAAAAAAAGGATCTGTTTCCATCCATTTAGGCAATATATTAGTTTTCAACTCATACAACATGAGAAATTGAAAAACGAAAAAAGGGGCTAGTATTTGAAAACATCTCAAACTTAAAACCACAGCTATCTGGTAAACCATAATTAATTCAACCCTTTTCAGTTGGTAAGCTCCATAATCGCGGAAACAATGTCTCCATCTGCAGCCTTCAGTGCTTTCACAGCCTTCGACCTGGATACCCCAGCCTGTGTCATGACCAACTCAATATCCTTTGGTTCCACTCCTGTCTCATCTACATCTTCTTCATCCTGAGCAACGGCTGAGGACTCAGGTTTAGAGATCACGTGGCTGAGATCAGGAGCCTTAAACTGCTCTGCAGCCTGGGTCTGGAGTTGTGAGCTCAAGTCCTCAATTTTAGCCTCCCCGAAGATGACATATGTATCAGATGTTGGACTCTTAAAAACATCCGGTTTTGAGATGACAAACAAGATCTGATTGAAGTAACATATATGTTAATACAGTAATCAAATTAACATTACCATATGCAGATCAAGTTGAACGACCAACAAAGCCAAAAGACCAGAACAGGAAAAAGTACTAACATTCTTGCTCTTTTTGACAGTCACCCTGCTGACACCAGGAATAGGTTTCATTCCAAGCTTAAGCATTGCTTTCCGACTCTTCTTTTCACTTCTGCTCTGCTTTGACCTACCACTAGCATCTCCATCATGTTGCCCTATTACAACACAGAAGGATGAAGGTCATTAAAACACGAAATATTATACAGATCATATAAAAGATCAGATCTTGTTTCATTTTAATGTTGGAAATTCTGAGCTGATCCAAACTCAGAAGGGAAATAACGTTTTACATTGTAAATGAGCAACTAAAAGAATTTCCAATCAAAGACAAATATTATGACATACGACAATAATTACATTCAATATACTGATTTATCTCTACTATAAATTATTCCACAAAACTTTAGCACAAAAAACAGATCTCTCGATATAATGCTACTTCATCTTCAGCACTTAAAGAAAAGTTAAAGCACTATCACACTTAAGCGATTAACTAACGCTTATAAACTCAGCTAATAAATATCCTGATATTGTCTGATAGCTTCACAGTTCACAAAAATACATTTGTACAGCATTTTCTCCTATGGATATCTCTTGTCTAGGAACGTTTCTGTTTAACAAGTACATATTAGCATACTTTCTACCCCCCCCCCACAAAAAAAAAAAGGGTACAATTAGCATACTGCCAACCAAGTTTACCATTAAAAAAAATGCAAAAACAAAAGCAAAAAGAAATGAATTCAACCGTATGCCCATCAATTTAGATCGTCATGGCTAAAACTCAATATCAAAAGAAGCAACGAACACGGAAAGATGCGGATTAAAAGTAAAATTTGCCGGGCAATAGAGAGATAAGGATAGAGAATGCAAGCTGCAGACAAAAACTTTACCTTCAACGTCATCATCATCCTTGTCATCATCATCGTCCTCATCATCATCGTCCTCCTCTTCATCTTCAACAGTAGGCTGATCAGGCTGCATAAATAATATTTTATTACCAAATATTAATTCACGTTCCAACCCAAGCAAGGGAAAAACAAAAAGTAAATAATATAAAAATTCTAAGTAAGAGATTCACCAGTAGTTATAAAATTAGCATCAAAGTTTTATGACCATGTAATTTTTCAATACAACACCACATTACAGGAAAATAAGGAACAAAAATTTCAACAAGTGCAACAATCGACGAAGTATAGTGCGACGGACTGGTAACGAAATTATTGTCTACAGGAGAAAACAAAAGTTACCATTTTGAAAGTAAATATTGCTGATATGAGAAAAAGGGTATCCACATAATTTACAAACCCTCAAATGTGCAATTTAACAAAAGAATTCAAGAAAATTTCCTCATTTCAGAGAACATCGACTTTGAAAGACGAGCTTCGTCCTCAAAGAAACATACAGAAACAAGATTTCGAAAGACAATCTACTATTGAAAGGACAGCAATTTTACTAACTAGAAAAATCTAGTAACAAATCCAACAACCAATAACCCCAAAAAAAAAAAAAATCTCATTTGAAACAACAAATAAATTAAACGCTTAACGACTTAAAGCTTCAATTTTACTGTTATTTTTCCACATGATTTCCCAAAAGCAAACAATTGTTTAAGCTGACTAATAATTTTTACAAAGGAAAACACATAATCTCCAAAGATCCGGAACAAAACAACATTTGGCTAATTGAAAAACTCCATTTCCAGTATTCTAAAAGACTGTAGGACACAGAATCGGACTGAGATTTGATTCTAATAAGGATTTTCTGCTTTTTTTTTTTTTTTTGACAGATACAGAGAAAGAGATGAACCGACTTACGTCAATCGTTTGCTGTTCGAGATGAGCAGCAAGAAGCTCTTCCTGGGTCAGAGCAGTCATGACGATTCGCGTTTGGGACGAAACGGAAGAAGAGAGTGTCCGAGAGGAGAGAGAGAGTAAGCTAGTCTGCCAAAAACCCTAAATCCCCAAGACGGCCGAGTTTACACTTTTGTTTTATATTCGCGTTTTGCAGCCACGAAATTACGTTTCTGACATCGACTTCTAGTGTGATTTGCAATTGGCCCTAATTATATGAGAATTTCCCACTTTTTTTTTTTTTTTTTTTTTTTTTTTTTTTTTTTTACCTCTCTTTCTCTCCTCCTCTTATTAGGGGTGGCAATACGGGTCGCGACACGATAACACGACTCGAAAACGACACGAATTTTGCGGGTTCGAGTTGGGAAAAATAGGGGACGAGTCGTGTTCGGGTTGGGAAAATTTGACACCAAAAAAAAAACATGTCGTGTTCGGGTTGGACCCGTTTTTTTCGTGTCAATTTTCGTGTCACTTTTCGTGTCATGTTCGGGTCAATTCGTGTTGCGTGTCAATTTCGTATCAATTTCAGGTCAAATTTCGTGTCAATTTCGTGTTAATTTCGTGTCGCCTGTCAATTTCGTATCGCGGGTTAATTTCGGTTCGTGTCGTGTCAACCCGTGACGGGTTTGTGTCGTGTTCGTGTCGCGGGTCGTGTTCGGGTCGAAGAAGAAAAAAATTGACACGGCTCTAACACGACACGAACCCGACACGTGACACGAATTGCCACCCCTACCTCTTATCTTATGGGTTATTAGGGATGTTCATAGGATATAATCCATTTTATTTTAGTTGTATTTTTATCCGATCCGATTAAAGTTCAGTTTCTAAAAATCTCATATGATCTAATATGTTAGTGATGTTAACGTCAATTTGAATTTACTTGAATCGATCGGTTTTATTATATCACCTATCATTTTAATATTAAATTTTAAAACAAAATAGGCAAGAATTATAGGCTTTGTAAATGTGTATCATGATGTATTACGAAATTAAAAGCTGAGATAATTGGGTTTCTCCTGTGCTAATATCTAAATATATAGGTTTTCAACTTTTTATTTGATATGTGAAGAAGTATGAAAAAGTTAGGCGCCAACTTTCGGATCAATTATATGAAATATAACTAATTTTTTTAATTTTTTTACATATGACATGTATAAAAAGTTGGATTGGATTAGATTATGTGTTTTAAAGATAAAAATTACATCTGAACCAACATATCTTGATTTTTTTTAATTGACATCCAATCCAATTCAATTAAGAGAAGTTATCTACAAATTAGAGTTTTAGTAATTAATATTTTGATTTCTTCATTCACAATATGTATTTACCTCAAAATCAACCATTGATGATTAATTAGCATATTTAAGCTAATTTATCAAGTAATTATAGAAAATTAAATAATAATAATAATAATAGTAATAATAATAATAATAATAGGAGGAGGAGGAGAAGAACACAAAGATATTTAACGTGGATATGCTTATATCCACGTACTAAGAACAATGAATTTATTAGTGAGGATTACTATAAATAGGCTTTCATATAAATACAAGTTACAAGTATATAGAATTAGATAAGTTACTCAATACTTATAAATCTACTAAAAGAAAAGACTATTCTAAATTACAATATTAAATATAAATCAAAAGTTTCTAATAAGGATAATTACATACAAAATAGCAATTTTCCCTAATACTAATACTATCTTTCCTTCCTGCAAGAAGGAGCTCTAATAGGAAATTCAATCTTAAACTATAATAAGAAGAAACTTGAATTAACAATATATATATATATATATTTTGTAATTCTCTCTCTCTCTCTCTCTCTTTTTTTTGGTGTTTCATCTTTGTTTTTTTTTTTTAATTTTTTTTTAAATTCAAAAAAAAAAAAAGATGTTGGGGCGCAAGAGCGCAAAGAAGGGACGACAGATGTTGAGAGAGAGAGAGAGAGAGAGGGCACTTAGGCATAGGAGGACGGCAATAGTTAGAAGAGGAGGGAAAAGACAGTGGGTCAGCATTTTGATATAGAGATAACAATCATCAAAAGAAGAGGGAGAAGAAATGGGCACTTGGGTGTAGAGAGTAATGGTGCATGAGTGCTAGGACATCAATTGTTGAAACAAGACGCAATAGTATAAGGTTGATAATCATCAAAAGAGGGTGCATAATGCAAGGGATCAAAAGATTAGTAATTCTTTTGAATATAATTTCTATGATAGAATAAAAAAGAAAATACATACCAATAAAAAGGGATGATGTTATGGTTTTTATTTTTTCATTTCGGGAAAGAAAAAAAAAAAAATATATATATATATATATATATATATATATGGATATAGATGGAGAGTGGGGAGTGTTACGTGAGGTGGGTATTGTGTTTGGGAGGGAATTACGTGATGAAGGTGGGGTCTAGGATCGTAAGAGGAGAAGAAAAGATGAGATTGTTTGAGGTATATATTGAAGTCTAGGATATTAAGCTCTGATTCCATATAAAAAATTAAATAAATAAAAAAATAATATTAATACGAGGAGAAGAAGAACAAAAAGATATTTAATATAGATGTACTTATGTTCATGGACAAAAAACAATGAATTTATTAGTGAGAAATACTATGAAAAAAATTCTTATATAAAAACAAGTTACAAGTATATAGAATCAGATAAGTTACCTAATACTTACAAATATATTAAAATATGAGACTATTCTAAATTACAGTATTACATATAAATCAAAAGTTTATATTAAAAATAATTACATACAAAATAGCAACTTTCTCTAATATTAATACTATCTTTCCTAACAGTAAAGACATAAAATATAAATATTGTTTTGAAAAACTTTTGAAGTCATTTTATAAGTCAGATAGTACTCATTAAACTTGCAGTAGTCTGATCTCATAATACATCCATTTTTTATGGCCTTAATGCATAAGAAGCTTGGTTTACAGATTCATCGTAGTTCTCAAATCGATTCTCTTCGTTAACATTGGATGGTTTTCGACTTTCTGAAACTGTAGATCGGGTTTACTATGCCTCTTAATATAGTATGGAGCGTCATGGTCACAGTAACTATTTTTGCTTGTTTTGAGGATGAATAAGTAGGCATATATCCCAAAATTTCCTTTTCTTTTTTTCACACTCCAAACGTGCATTCTATGATACTTATATGAGAAGAATGCCCCTAGTTGAATAGGTCCTTAAAACCTGTCGGTTGACTGCCCGCTTGAAATTGTCTCATTGTAAATGGTGTCTTACTCATTTATATGGCCCAAGAAATGTTTTCAATTATGGTTATCTTGAGTCAACTACAAAATATTTTCCTATTGAAGTGTGTGTGTGTGTATATCAAGAGCTAACAAAAGCTAAAAATTATAACGTCAATAAGTCAATAAAAGAATAAGAAAATGACAATTGAAATTTATGACTTCCGGAGATTTTGGAAAATTTGAAGTTGGTTTATGCCAGATAGGAATATTCTTGAATCTGAACATTACCTTCCCAACCCGCATATATAAAAATGAATTACATATCAAAACTACATACAGCCATGATATTATGGGTTGGAATCTGCTTCCTTCTTATAAATGACACTTGATCTTTAGGAGGTATTGAAGTTGATTTGTGTACACCATCTATTGCGTCAATAGAATTATAAACTAAAATATTATATATATATATATATATATATATATATATATAAAGAAGAAGAAGAGGAAATAATTTTCTTTGTATAAATAGATATAATTTAAACAACAAAGACAGCATATAAAATGTTAAATTTACCTTAAAATGAGACATACATTTGGAATCTGTTAGTAACTATTGAGGTATCTCCTTGAACTATGGATACATATATGACATACAATCTCTAAAAAAAAATAGTCGTCCGGACTTGGTCACTGCGATCCCCTTTGTGAGAAGGCACCCTTTCTCCTTAAGTTACGGGGCTATTTTGTAGAGTTGTCTTATGCCCCTAGATATTCTCTATTTACCCATCTGTATCAGTTTCGTATACAGACACCCTTTTGTTGAACGTCATTGATAAATGCACAAAAACACATTTTCGTTCATTTAATTTATTAGATGATTTACAATTTAAATAAGTATTTCTATAATATTAATTCATAATATTTTACTTTGTAAATATTTATAATTTTATTTTGATTTATTTGTTTATTTATTTATTTATTTTCCTTTCTTTCCTTCTCTTCTCTTTCTTTTCTTTCCTTTTCTTTCCCCTTTCTTCCGCAGACCGGCCGTGTCTCCAGGCCCACGTGAAGTCAGCTCCCTCTCAGCTCCAGCTAGCAGTCTAGCTGTAACTCCAGCTCCAGGCCCCCGCCAATTTCGAGCCAAAGACTCAGTAGCCCAAGCCCGCGCACAGCCAGCTGCCATGCCAACTCAGCCCGTGATTCCAGGCCCGCGATTTTAGGCCCACAATTCCAGCTTCAGCTGGCAGCCGAGACAACCACAAGCTCGCGAATTTCGGCCCACTTGACTTCAGTTCTTCCTTTCCCAGCCAAGCCTGAAATTCCAGGCCATTCAGCCCCCAAATCCAGCGAGATTCCAGCCCAAGTTGCACGGGGCTCCAGCTGGCCCAGCGCCAATTTCGGGCCACGTTTCCCAGCCAAGCCCGCACCCAGGAAATCCAGTTCCTCCGGCTGATTTACCGCGAATCTCCACTTAGATTACCAGCTGGACAGTGTGAATTTTGGGCCGAATTTCTCTCCATCATCATTGGACATTGAGGCCTATAAAAGCAAGCCATTGCAGCAAGCTTGGGACGTTTTTTCATGAATTTTTAGTTGAGTTGAGAGCCAACTTCTCTTATTTTCTTGAGGATTTTTGTGAGCATGTTAGGCTAATTTCTTTGGTGAGGCTAGAGATGATCCTATATGTGTAGTGAATTTATTTGGGTTTTGATTCTCCAATGGTTTGTAAGGTTCATATATTTAAGTAAATAAATTTTCTCTCATTTTATTTTCTTTTTATCATGTCTATATATTTTGTTGTCAACTTTTATATAAATCTAGTTAAGCTTTTTTTATGTAATTATTGAATGATAGGATATATTGATAATGTTATTTTATAAGTAGTCTTTTACTGCAATATTGCTCGTAGTATATTGTCGCTTTTGGATTTCTTATAAGATAATTTTTGCTAGTTCTTTACGTAAGAATTTTATTTACTCAAATAAATTCTAATTCACAAGTTCTTCAAATCTTTATTTTCCGATTGATTGTTTGGGATGTGAAATAGTCAATTGAGTTATTTTATGAATCAAAATCTAAATAGGTAAACGAAACATATAGGGGATTCTTGATGCTTTACCACTTTTTATTATTGAATTTTTCTCCATTTTAAATTACGTTGTTTTAAATTTATTTTAAAAATTCCAAAAATATTTTCTCTTCTTCTCTCTTTGATTACTTATTCCTCTAACGCTTTTGTTCAACTAATCTTTTATTGTTTGTTTTTATTATCTCCTCGTGGATACGACCGCCCGATCTGTACTACAATCGACCGCTTATTTCTGTACACATTTGGGCGTAATCAAATTTTGGCCGTCATTCAAGCTTTTCTTAGGAGTAAGAAATTGGTTACTTCAGCACCATAGTGCCTTGATACTCGAGCATTGGCTCGAGGCATTATTTCAACCATTTCTTATCCCAAAAAAGTAGGGCGCATTGCCTCCTCGAACCATTAACTTACTTTCGGCTAATCTAACTTCCTCTGTCCCTTGGTACTAACAAGGGATAGTATAGAAATATTCACTCATGGTCCATTGACTATGCCTTTAAGCCTGGTTGTAGGTCCTCTCACAATCTTACTAGAATGTAGAAATCGCTCAATTTTTACGTCAACATAGAACAACACCAAACAAAGAAAGGATATCTAAGAGGATGGTCCTAAGCTTTGCTCAAACTTAAGCAATTGAACTTCAGTTAATGTCTCTCTTGTTTCTTTCTTTGATGTGTGTGTGTGTGTAAAAGCAAGTTGCTCTGCTAATTTCCAATCCGGGTAAAGAGTCAAGCAATATTATAGCTTTGCTCAAACTTAAGCAATTGAACCTCAGTTAATGTCTCTCTTATTTCTTTCTTTGATGTGTGTGTGTGTGTAAAAGCAAGTTGCTCTGCTAATTTCCAATCCGGGTAAAGAGTCAAGCAATATTATAACTTCTCTAATACTATAATTCGGTGATTCATTTCGTGTTATAGATGCTTCAGTAGTACTTATCCTCTGAACTACTTCTACAAGGTGGTCAATTGGCGCAACAATTATGATATCTGTAGATGTTAGGAATTTACCGTCAAAAATTTAACATAAGTTAGTAAGAAAGAACAAAATAAATTGTTATTGGGCCCTTGGTAATCGTTGATGAAATCCACAAAACATATAATTATGAAAATAATCAAGTAAGAAGAGCAGAAAGTAAATAATCAATACAAAGATGTAAAGAGGTTCGCCAAATAGATGCTATGTCCTCTGAGAGTATGGTTTGTTTTCTGTATAAGAAGGTTTTCGAAAACAATCAATTACAGTATTTCTGGGGAAATTTTGACAGCATAAGAGTAGTGTCAGAATTAAGAAAAAAGGATCCCTTTCAAAGGGGGTCTTCTTCTATTTATAGAGGAAGAATCGTAGGTCTAAACCCGAAGTTCGTGATGAGCGGTTCTCGGTCCTGTCTGCTGGGACATGTGTAAGAAGGTCAGTTATGCAGTTGATTTGGCGGTTATCAGGGTGAATCTAATTATAAATCGTGGGCTCAGTAGTTATTGACGATCTGACGTCATTGTCGATCATGGACTTGTCAGTTGTTATGGAAGATATGACATGTCATTGTCGAGTGTGAGCTTGACAGTTATAGGGAGTGTCCCTATTAAATTCTCGTTAAGCTCGAACAACGAACGATGGTTGGGAGATAAGGCTTAAATATTGCCAAATCTCCGTTCGTGGATTATGTTCGATGTTCGTTGTTCGTTTGATCGTATTCAATCTGATTGATTCGATGTTCGAATGCGAACGATCATAGTTTAAAATGAAGTGAACTGAGATTGTAAATTGGGTCCGGCCCAACTAAACGAACGATCATCGTTCATTATCGAACAAAGTAATTTCATAATTTGGGTCCTGCCCAAATATAAATTTGACTCAGGAGTCCGTTGTTCGTTTAATAAACAGTCAAAGGCTAACGATGTAATGGGAAGATAAAGTCTAACCCCAATAGATAGCCCCCCACTCTATAAAGCGATAAATCCTCGATAGAGTGCTTGATTAGCGATGATGTTATAATGTCAGTCTCTGATATAACAAATTGCTGAAATCTGATAAAGCTGATATTGAAAATTTCGAGCCCAGTAAAAGAAATCATTCGGTACATGTGGCGTGCACTGATTGGATAACTTGAAACGACGGCTTCCCTTTTCGAAATTTGAACCGTTGTGATGGTACGAGAGAAGGAATGCGAACCGTTTCAAGATTTACGCTGTTTGATTGGGCGCCATCAGAAAATCAGAACCGTCTGATGATGTGCTATGAAGTTATATAATGCTTTGCATTCTCTTTCTTTGCCTATTTGTTGCATCAGGAGCATTTCGAAAAATTAGAACCGAGAGTTTCGCAAGGCCTTCGAATTTTCAGGCAAGATTTCTCTTTCTCTTATTCTCCATCTTAAGTGATTTTAGTTTAGTAAAGTGCGTTTTGTTTTGATTTCGAAACTCTCTGGCTTTATTTCTACATTTTGTTGGGTTGAGTGATTCGGCTAAGAAGGTTTTGGTGAGTTTTCTCTGGGTTTTTCTTTGAGTTTCAAATTCACTGTTCTTCTTGTTCTTCGTTAGCTTCATAAGTTTAAAACCTTAGTAGGGACTTTAGATCCAAAATCCCTCCATCGTTCATCAAAAATTTGGTTTAGGAATCAATGGATAATAAAAAGCAAATCATTGAAGCATTAACGTGGAATGGACGAGCACTGATTCCAGTGACAGTAGTTCAGAGGATGAAGAACTGACGGCGACTCTTCATCGTTCGAGATTTGAACATGAATTTTTTCGAAATCGAAACGGCACCGAATTGAGTGGCGAAGGACAAGAGAAGAATCGACCAGCGACGACGTCAAGAGCTGGAATTTTGTCAATTCCTCCGATCACTCGTTTAATGAAACCACCACGACATTTAAGTGTGGAATCATTTCTTCGAATGTCGAACCCTCACTCTGTATTAACAGAGGAAGATTTATCAGATATCAGGGGTAGATATGGATTTCCAAACGAAGTTCATCTTTGTTTACCCCTTCCGAACGAGCGAGCAGACACTGTCTCGGAGGGATGGATTTGCATGTACACCATCTACTTCGAGTGTGGGCTTCGACTTCCTCTTCCCCCCTTTTAATTCAAAGCATGCACCATTACCAACTGGTGATCCCTCAATTGATGTCAAATGGCATGAGAGTCTTTCTAGCACTGATTGTGTTAGCAGATGAAGCGAAGGTCGAGCTATCGGTAGACGATACACTCGCCATTTATTATCCCCAGGAAGACTCAAAAGATCATGGAAGATACTCCATGTATCCGAGAAGGAAGAAGCAGGTAGTTGGAGAGATGAAAAATGCCGATCACTACTGGCAGGATCGTTATTTCTTCATGCATGTGAACGAGAAGTTAATGGGGGAATTAGCGAACGCTTTTTACCCTTTATGGGATACCCTTCGTAAGTACCGATCAAAGAACATGAGGGTTTGGAACAATAAACAATATTGAGATTAATCATTATTCATTGTTTTGTAGGCAAGGAATTAAAAAAGCCACCACTGAAGGCGCTAATATTCGAGGAGAAGCTCGAGCGATTGTTAGCTCTGCCCGACCGGGAGTGGGACGAAATAAACATTCCTAAAAGACTCAAAGCATCGAACCTTTGTAAAGGTGTCATTAAGATCCCAACAGGTATTTTTAAACGTGTTCCCTCCTGGGTTGACTAGCCGTTTGTGATCAGAGGAGTGTTGAGGAGACTCTTCAGCCTTCCACTATTCATCGAACCGCTAACTGACGAAGAAGCTTTGATTGCAGAGTTAGCATTAGACACAATGAATGTGGAGTTTCCTTCTTCGAAGGATATTTTCGAAAAAAGAAAGGTAGCGAGGGAGGCAGTGAAAGAAGCTGCGAAGGCAGCTGCAGTTGAAAAAACAGCTGCAAACAGCGAACCTACGCCTCCACCTGTACTCGAATCTTCTCCAGAACCTCCGGAACTTCCGACGAAGCCAGTCGCGTCTCCTGTTAAAAAGAGGGAGGCGATTGACAAAGGTAAGAGGAAGGTTCTAGTGAAAAAGAATAAGAAGTCGAAGGTTGCGACCCCAGAGCCGGAAGCTGAACCTCGAACAGTGAATCGAGAGGTTCCTTTGGTGGAAGTCGACTTGCCATCTAGGGTAAGTCTTCTTCAAGATAAAAGGATGGGCATTGGGATCATGCATCAACTTCTTTTGGAGGCGGATGCTGACATCTTAAATGAAGGTCGAGTTCATGGTCATCTCGATGATCTACTATGGGATAATTTGAATGTATAATATTTCATAAATGTAAGTTTCAATATTGAATTCCGTATGCAATGGTCATCTGAGCTTGTTTTTATAATGTAGGTTAATGTTCAAGTGATAGGTTTATTTTATCGAACAACTGACAAAGTTGTCAAACAAAAAGCTCAGATTAAAAATCTTGAAGAAAAGCATGAGGATTATGAAGAGAAACTCTTGGGCATCGAACGATAGTTCATAGATGTCAAATCGAGTGCTGAAGGATTAGTGGCAGAGCTAAAAAATGCAATGCAATCAGCGAAAAAGGGGTCTGACATGATGAAAGTCATCGTCGATCGATACGACGAGGCACAAGCAAAAATCAAGACCCTCGAGGCCGAAAAGCTATGCTCGTTGCTGATAAAGAATCGCTTGTCAAGCAGATTCTTGATGCATACGAGAGAGCCACTGTTAAAGCTTGATACGATCTCCTCAAAGAGTATAAACAAGGGCTTCTAGTTAATGCTGATGTTGATGAGGAGATCGAAATATATGAAGAGTTTGAGGGAGTTGGAACTTCAGCTTCTGTTCCTGAGCCAGCATCAAATAAGCCTGGACCTTCAGATGTCAAGCCCCCAGCCCAAGCCAATCCTAACAAAGACCGCAAAGCGTGAGAATAGAGTTTTTTAATTTTTGTGATAAATTTTGTATTTGTCTAAACAATGTTAATGATTTTTATCATTTAATTTAAAGACTTTGAATTTTTCTCCATGTCTCTTTCATGTGATGTCGAATGTTGAATGTTGATTCTAAAATCGAATGAAGGTTCAAATGACTATGAGTCGTATAATTAATTTGAAACTAACGTTGAACAAAATCTGTATGAACGTTAAACATGTATTTTTGTGAAAAAACATGGTTTTGATAAGAAAATGTAGCTGAACTCATTCAAATGTGATGAGCTGCCTACGTATCCAATGTTTAGGGATCAAGCCATTTATAGTTCGATATGACAAAGTAGTTATTTGATTTTTGTGACTGGACTCGTACAAACGTATACAAGCTGCCTACGTACCCAATGTTTAGGGATCAAGTCGAACGTAGTTCAGGCCTTGTAATGAGTTTGGATATTGTCTTAGGCTCAGACCTACAGGTTCGAACATGCATCGAACGGTCGCTGTAAAGGATTTGGCCTTTACAAAAAGAATATTTAAAGATTACAAAAATCTTGGTTAAGTCTCAAAAGAAAAGATTGGTTAAAAATTACAAATAATACTTGCGAAGATGACTTGAATTCCAGCTACGAAGCACTTCGATTCCATCCATCGTTTCAAGTCGATAAACTCTTGGACGAATGACCTTCAGAATTCTGTATGGGCCTTCCCAGTTTGCTCCCAACTTTCTGGCATTTAGTTCGGTAGTGTTCTGGAATACTTTACGAAGCACGAGATCTCCCTTGTTAAACGTTCTGGGACGAACCTTGGAATTGTAGTATTTTGCTATAGATTGCTGATAGTTTGCCATACATATCAGAGCTCGATCTGTTTTCATCAAGTATATCCAGACTGTCGTTGAGCCTCTCTTGGTTCTGACATTCATTTTTGAAGGATAGTTGTCGCCGGAGTATAGGGACGCCACTCTCTGCTGGGACAACAGCTTTCACACCGAACATTAGTGAGAATAGAGATTCATCATTCGCTCTTTAAAGTGTAGTCCTGTATGCCCAAAGTACTCCATGAAGTTCATCCGCCTAACGTCCCTTTCGGGCTTCAAGTTTCTTCTTCAAATTCTGTACAATTGTCTTGTTGGTCATTTCAGCTTGTCCATTCCCCTGGAGGTACCTTGGAGTAGAAAAGCTAAGCTCGATCTTCTATGCTTGATAGAATTTTCGAAAGTTGTCCGAAATGAACTGGGATCCGTTATCCGTGACGATTTCCTGAGGCAAGCTAAATCTGCAAATAATGTTCTTCCAGCTGAAGTTATCGACGTCTGAATCCTTTATATCCTCAAATGCTTCTGCTTCTACCCATTTTGTAAAATAGTTAGTGAGTATAATCAAGTATTTACATTGACCGCTCGCTCTTGGTAATGGCTCGACAATGTCCATTGAGTATTTCATAAAAGAATAAGGAGATCCAATGCTCGATAGTCATTTTGTAGGTTAATGGAACACTGGGGAATGTCTCTGGCATTTATCACACCATTTAACGAAGTCTTCACTGTCTTGGAGCATGGTGGGCCAGTAATAGCCTTGCCGTTTGATTTTATTGCATAAAGATCTTCCCCCAAAATGATTTCCACATTCTCCTTCATGGATTTCCTTCAAAATGTATTTAGCTTCAATCTCGTCAACACAATGAGCTTAAGGACCATTAAATGAGCGCCGATAAAGGATGTCGTTGATCATTGAAAATCTTGCAACCTTCGTTTTAATCTTTCATGCCTCATACTTGTCTTCGGGTAACAATCTTTCCTTCAAATAAGCCACGATGGGTGATTTCCAATCTTTTTCAGCTTCCGGCGATGTGATGGTGGCTTCGACTTTTATACTTGGTTCTTCAATAAAACCAAGAGGGATGTTTCTTCTTGAACTTGGCTCGGAAGTGGAACTGAGTGTTGCCAAAGCATCAGTCTGCGTATTCAAATCCCTTGAAACCTGTTTGATCACATGTTCCTCGAAATTCTTAAGGAGCGATCGAACAACGTTCAAATAAGCCTCCATTCTTGCATCCTTTACCATGTATTCTCTAAGCACTTGATTCACAATGAGCTGCGAGTCGCTTTGAATGATTAAACGACGAGCCTCCAGTGTGTTTGCCAACTTCAATCCAACGATCAAGGCTTCGTACTCAGTATCGTTGTTGAAGGCATTGAACCCAAGTCGGAATGATTGTTCGATGATATCGCCATCAGGGGATTTGAGATATACGCCTACACCTGAGCCTTTGACATTAGATGCTCCGTTAACCATAAGTGTCAACCATTTCGTTGCTTCATCGTTCGATGTTGTTGGATCAGGAGTTAGTTCAGCCATAAAATCGGCCAGTACTTGCGACTTCAAGCTGGTTCGAACCTTGTACTCGTTGTCGAATTCACTCAGCTCGACCGACCACTTTGTCAAACATCCAGATAAGTTTGGATTGTGAACAATTGCTCGCAACAAGTAAGTTGTCATAATGATGATCGAGTGAGATTGAAAGTACGGCCTCAATTTTCTCGCAGCAGTAACAAGGGCAAGAGCCAATTTTTCAACAATCGGGTACCTCGTCTCAGCATCAAGTAAAGACTTGCTGACGTAGTAGATTGGCTATTCGCCATTCGCATCTCGAACAAGAACGGCGCTAACTGCATCTTCTGTTACTGCCAAATACAAAAACAAACTTTCACCTATTAGAGGTTTCACCAGAATGGGAGCAGTTGATAAATACCTCTTAAGCTCGTCAAATGTTTGATAACAATGTTCGTTCCACTCGAACTTCTTGTTCCCTTTAAGTAATTTGAAAAGGGTTTGCATTTGTCAGTTGAGCGTGAAATAAATCTATTCAATGCAGCGATTCGGCTAGTCAGCTTCTGAATCTCCCGCTTATTCCTTGGTGATGGCATATTCATTATCGCCCTTATCTGTTCTGGATTGGCTTTGATTCCTCACTGTGTGACAATGTAACCTAAGAACTTTCCGGATAAAACACCAAAAGAACACTTGGATGGATTTAACCGCATGTTAGGTTGACGAAGTACTGAAAAACACTCGGAGAGATGACCAATATGATCTTCTGCCTTTAACGATTTGACTAGCATATCATCTATATAGACTTCCATTGTTTTTCCGAGTTGATCAGCAAACATAGCGTTGACTAACCTTTGGTAAGTGGCTCTAGCGTTCTTCAAGCCGAATGGCATCATTTTGTAACAGTAAATCCCCTTTTCTGTGATGAACGCCATCTTCTCTTGGTCTTCTGGATGCATGAGAATCTGATTGTAGTTGGAAAATGCATCCATAAACGAGAGCAATTGATGTCCTGAGGTAGCATCAACCAACTGATTGATGTGTGGCAAAGGAAAGTTGTCCTTTAGACAAGTTTAGTTCAAATCGGTAAAGTTAATGCATACCCTCCATTTAGCGTTCTTCTTCTTCACAATGACGACGTTCGCTAGCCATTATGGATACTACACCTCTTTGATAAAACCTGCTTCAATTAACTTTCTCACTTCTTCGTTGACAATTCAATTACGCTCGATGTCTAGCTTTCCCCTCTTTTGCTTCACTGGCTTGTGACTAGGATCGACATCCAATCGATGCATCATAACGTCAGGGTCGATGCCAGGCATGTTAGAATGTGACCAAGCAAAACAATCTTGGTTGTCACGAAGAAAATTTATAAGTTGACCACGAATAGTTTCATCGAGCAATGAACCAACGCTAACGTGTCGATTTGGATCTGCTGGATCTATCTGAATTTCATCAAGCTATTCGACATCCGACATTGGTTGATTGCTGGAATCTTTCTTCGTTTCTAATTGCTATAAGTGATCGCTTCTCTTCATCTTCGTTGAATGGAGATAGCAAGTTCAAGCTATCTCCTGGTTCCCCTTTATCTCTCTAACTCCCCTCTTGGTAGGAAATTTAATCCTTTGATGATACGTGGATGGTACTGTCTTCATGGCATAAATCCACGGCCTACCTAGAATGATGTTGTAGGCAGAGGGGCAATCCAAAACTAAAAAATTGGTTAATTTGTTCTCTCCTGCCGCAAAAATAGGAAGTTTAATCTTACTAACAGCTGTGGTCGATTCTCTGTTAAATCCTGTCAAAACTGTAGTCAAACACTCGATATCCGACTCTGACAATTCCATTTTTTTCAAGGTCGAAAGAAATAGAACGTCCGCTGAACTCCCATTGTCTACGAGAATTCGACCTACTTCATAGTTTAAAACGTTTAGAGTAAGAACCAACACATCATCGTGTGGTCGGCTGAGGCTGATGGCCTCGCTGTTATGAAAAGAGATCGAATGCTCGACAGGATCATCAGGAAGAATCGCTGCAACCGGCTGTGTGGCTCTTCTTCTGTGACACTTGATTGCTGTCACAGTCTCCCCGCTATAGATCGATCCTCCGGAAATAACGCTAATTGTCTTTCGAACGGGCAGTGGTGAGGGTGTATCTTCGATCTGCTACTCTATCTTGCACTCCTTGGACTCGTTGCCAAGTCCATAAGTCTCTCTTCCCTTCTCGGTAAGGAATTCACGAAGGTGACCTTTGTTCAGCAACTCGGCCACTTCAGCTCTTAGCGCCCTACAATCAATGATATTGTGTTCATGATCCTTGTGGTATTCGCAGTACTTCGTCGTGTCTTTAGCCAGGTTTTCTGGTAGCTTTTTCGGCCAAGTGACGAAGTCTTAGCGCTTTAAATGAGCTATCAGCTCTGATGGGCTAATTCCGAGTGCGTACTTAGGTGGCGAGAATGGACGCTTACGATCACACCTCGTTGATCAAGGCTTTCGTTGTTCCGTTCATCGTGCTAGGTTTGTTCGTTCGCGTCTGAATGTTTTCTCTCACTTTTCACGAGCCTTCGCTACCTTGTCCCTCGTTCAAACTATATCAAGCTCAACTCGCTCGTTTTCCTCCTCCAGCTTGATAAATCCTTTGGCCCGGTGCATGGTGTCTTGGATCGTTGGTGGATATCTGGCGCAGATCTCATTTTTAAATAGAAACTTGTGCCTCAGGCTTTTCTTCAGCGCTTCTTTCGCCGTTTCGTCGTCCAATCCAGATATCTCTGAAATTGCTTTGCTGAAGCGCTTGATGTAAGCGCGGGAGGATTCATGTAGACCTTGAACAATACTCCAAAGATCCTTCGTTGTTTTCCCTTACTGGATGTGCACCGAGTAGCTCCTCATGAATTCAAGCGAAAGTTTATCGAACGAATCGATGGATTCTGGTGGAAGGTTGCAAAACCATCTCAAAGCGGCTCCCTTCAGGCTTTGTGCAAAAAGCTTGCACATCATGTCGTCGAGCATTGTAGTCGGAATGTTCGTTGACTGCACGACATGCTTATATTGAAGTAAATGGTTATGTGGATCTGACATCCCGTCGAATCTTGGGAAAGTTATGTTACTGAACTTCGGAGTGATGGAGTTGGTAATCCGCTTTGTAAGGGGCGTCTCTCGGACCCCAAGAGCGAGATCGTCAAATCCAGGGGTGGAAGTGGTGGCCTTGTGAATCTGTGAAGAGAAACGTTGCTCAATTTGTGCTTCCAACGTTCTTATTTCCGCGGCCATGATACTTCTCATTATCTCTTCTACATTCATCGTCCCTTGTGAAATGGGACCTTCTATAAATGGTGGCAAATCGGGCGTCAAACGTTGGTTTGGAGTGGTGTGCTGTCTCGAATTGAACTCTTGTGTTCGATGCTGTTGTTGTTGCTGTTGTTGTTGCTGTTGTTGCTGGTGTTGCTGGTACTGGTGCAGCTGGTATTGGTGCGGTTGTTGTGCTCACCTTTCATTCCCCGTCAATGTGTTCCCTGGTGTAGTCAGGGGTTGCATTGGAGCCACGGGGCTGTGAGCGGTGTTTCTTACTCCTTGAGTGTAGAAAGGCATAGCTTGCTGCCAGCACCCAGTGTTCACCCCTGTTAAGTAACCTGTGTAGGGGTTGTTGTAGTAGTATGAATACGCGGCTTGTGCATTGACAGCCATCAACTGATTTTTTAGAACTTGGTTCTCAACGCTGATGCTCTCCATCTGGCTTTGCTGGCTGTTATGCTTTCGTGTAAGATCTTCGACCAATCGCGTTAAATTTGTGATTTGGACGTTATCTCTGGATGTTGAGGCCTCTGGGTGATCGACAGGGCTTCCTTGTGGAAGTTCCTCCTGGTGTTCTCGTTCTTTTGCCATGAATGCTTATGAATTTCCGATGTGTGATGGCCAAGAGCCCCACAACGGGCGTCAAACTGTAGCTGCTGTGAATCTACCGTCAAAAATTTAACAGAAATTAGTAAGAAAGAACAAAATAAATTGTTGATTGGGCCCTTGACAATCGTTGATGAAATCCACAAAACATATAATTATGAAAATAATCAAGTAAGAAGAGCAGAAAGTAAATAATCAACACCAAGATGTAAAGAGGTTCGCCAAATAGATGCTACGTCCTCTGAGAGTGTGGTTTGTTTTCTGTATAAGAAGGTTTTTGAATACAATCAATTACAGTATTTCTGGGAAAATTTTGACAGCATAAGAGTAATGTCAGAATTAAGAAAAAATGATCCCTTTTGAGGGGGGTCTTCCTCCATTTATAGAGGAATAATCGTAGGTCTAAACCCGAAGTTCGTGGTGAGCGGTTCTCGCTCTTATCTACTGGGACACATGTAAGAAGGTCAGTTATGCAATTGATTTGGCAGTTATCAGGGTGAATCTGATTATAAATCGTGGGCTCAACAGTTATTGATGATCTGACGTCATTGTCGATCATGGACTTGTCAGTTATTATGGAAGATATGACATGTCATTGTCGAGTGTAAGCTTGACGATTATAGGGAGTGTCCCTATTAAATTCTTGTTAAGCTCGAACAACGAACGATGGTTGGGAGATAAGGCTTAAATATTGCCAAATCACCATTCGTGAATTATGTTCGATGTTCGTCTGATCGTATTCAATCTGATTGATTCGATGTTCGAATGTGAACGATCATAGTTTAAAATGAAGCAAACTAAGATTGTAAATTGGGTCCGGCCCAACTAAACAAACAATCATTGTTTATTATTGAACAAAGTAATTTCATAATTTGGGTCCGGTCCAAATGTAGATTTGACTCAGGAGTCCGTTGTTTGTTTGATAAACAGTCAAAGGCTAATGATATAATCGGAAGACGAAGTCTAACCCCAACAATATCTCCTCCCACCTTGGACTTGCCTTTTCTTTTCTTGACGTTCTCACTTTGTTTTTCGTGTCGTTCACTTGTTTGCTTTTTCTTATGATCTTGCATCACCTCGCTTTTTCTTCTTCTTCTTCTTCTTCTTCTTCTTTCTCTCTCTCTCTCTCTCTCTAAATCAAACTCAAAAGGAACTTTTCCAAACGACGGTATCCAAGTATACTCTTGTGGCTATGATGTTGATATACATTCAATTTAACTTTTTTTCCAACTCTGGTTCAATGTCTCGAATATGAAACTTTACTAAATTAGGATTAAGCTGCAAGAGCCTCAAATAAATTAAAGCTCATGCATCAACAATAATTTAAAAAAAAAAAATACATACATATATAATAAAAAAAACAATTTCGTTACATGTACCTGTAATTTATTCTCTCACCGTTTTTCAGATGTATTAATAGTCTTCTTTTAAACATTCTATCCTAAACCGGTTTTCTTCACAATAAGTTGCTTCTAAAGTTTATAATCATGCTACGAAGAATTTGTTTCACATATACTCTCCCAGTTGCCCACAAAAAATTATCCTATCCATCTTTATGAAAATGAGTTCCAGGTACAATGTCCATCTTCCACCTCTTTGATTCACAAATCACGAAAAAGTATTTTAATTTCGGGGTCCCATATTGCAAATGGACAACAAAAGAACACAGGAAAACCTTCTCTTTTTTTTGTAGTTAGGACATGGTATGTAACTAACATATAATGAGAAAACTAGGCGAAGAGTTATGTTTTGAGTATCTACGTATAATTTTATCCATTTTAATATTAAAGTTGATAATTTTAGTATCATAAAATGATAAAATTATCAACTCTAATATTATGGTTGGCATAAATATAAGTAGGTGTACCACTCTAACCTTAAAAATTGGAAGGGACTGTGTAAAAAGCACTTTAATTCCTGTTTATCAATACTTAAATAATCTAAGACTTATTACAAAAATCATAACATGAATTTTGGAGGACATATTTAAATATTAATATAAATTTTCAACATACTTTTTATAAATTAAAAAGAAAAAAGAAAAAAAGCTAACGTTGTTTATGACAAAATAATGTTTTAAAAGACCACATTTAAAAAAAAAAAAAGTTTGTCATATTATCCAACATAACATTAAAATTGATAATTTTGTAATTATATAATACTAAAATTATTAATTTTAACGTTAGAGGAGGTAAAATTATATGAAAATATTCAAAATATGACTTTTTACCTAATTTTCTCTTTTATTGATATAAGCATATTAATAGATTACATATTTGCGTGCGTTAGTAAAAAGAAGCATGACGTTCACTTCCATTTCTAATCCTAACATACAAAAGGCCCAAAAATATCCTACAGGTCCAGAGAACTCCAAAATTAGCCCAACACTGACCAAACAAGTTCAGTAATCTAGCAGGGTACTACAGTTCAAAAGAAAGTAAGCTATCTGGTACCGTAACCCAAAAACTATTAACAAGTCCAGTCCGCTCCAAGAAAGCCTAGACTACCAAGTAAGCCCAAACAAGTCAGTAAACCACACAAGAAAACTATCTGGTTACGTTGCAAAAACATGAGAAACGAAGGACTAATAAATAAAGTAACAAATCTAACTCTCGTTTTTGAAACAAACACATCAACTCAAACTCAAAAACTTAATTAAGAACTGCAAGAGGTAACCTAGTTACAAAAATTAGATGTAGTTACAAATTCCAAATCAAATTCCATGAACGTCTTTATAATTCTTCATAACATTACATGCCGGAGAATTATGTATCTAAATACAAAACTCAAAATCTAAGAAGTACGAAGACTTGATTACTTTTTAGATATGTAACCTAGTCACAAAAACTTAGAGCAGTTTGAAATTTCAAATTCGAGATTCCAAATCAAATTTCAAAAAAGTCTTTTCAATTCCTCATAAGGTTTTATACTGGGGAATTATCCAAATACAAAACTCCAATTTTGAACTACGGCAAGATCTATCAATGGGTTAGGTAGGCAACTCAGCAAAATTTATTCCCTTAATTAAAGCAACACAAGAAATTCTCATATTATCATAATTAGAATCACAAGGTTTTCACTTGTACCACGAGATTGCAATTTAGAGGTTATTCTTTAATTTTGAATAGGTCAAACTTAAAAATAAATAACTCCTATTCTATCAAAGCATAGCATAGTTGAAATTATGTTATGTGTTTCATAAAATATTATCTTTTACGTCAGCAGTAATTAACAAAAGTGAGTCCATTAATCGTTCAAGATTAAGATCATCCAGTATTAGTAAAACTAGTTGATAGATTCAATTCTTTTTCATAATGGATTCACAAAAAAGAATAAATTCTATTATGGTCCAATTAGTGTATTTCCCTTTAGCAAATAATAGTAATAATAATAATAATTATTATAATGTGTATTTTCAAATGCTTAGGTGTCTTGTTTTGTACTCAATACATAATGACGCAGATTTGATCGTTCTAGTAAAAGTAGATATATATATATATATATCACCTACAATCTCGTCAAATAAAAATGCTACTTTTTTTTCCCCCTCAATTATGAGCTTAATAATTTATTAAACCTTTGAAATTTATCTTCTATACATGGATTATATGTATAGACATCTAATTAGAAGACATTGACTGGTTTAGGATTCTTATGATATTCAGTCATAACTATACTAATGAATAATATAATACAAATTATTTATGATGAACTTGCGTACAAATTTTTTTTTCCTATCATGATAATGCCATAAAATAAAAAGAATTATATATATTGCTTTATGTGCGTCATTCCTTACATAAAGGACATATGTGTAGATAGGATGTAATTATATGATTTGACTTACTCTATCATCTCTTATCTTTCACTACATTATAAAAACATAAAATGCACTAACCTTTGTTCACGGGCCACCACATGATGGGTTCAATACCATATCACATGGTATTTTTATTTTTTATTTTCAATATCCATACATGAATATACATATTATATATATTTTGCTTTTATTTTACTTCGTTTGTCTCTTTCAAATCCACGTATAACTAGTTAATTAATAATGTTTATAAATCAAATACACTAACTTTGTCGGTCAAACCAACCTTCCACTCACTTTAGTGGAGGCACACATTTTTCTTTTAAATAGTGCATAACATGAACAAAGACCAAATATATATATATATATATATATATATATTGTATTTTTTTTTTCAAATTTCCAAATACGTTTTGAGAATTCTCCAATATGATCTGGAAAAATATCCTACCAATAAGCTGTTGTAAGGTTGTATATTGAACTGTCAGATCAAATACAAAAGTTATTTACTTCACATGTTTCTTTATTTGATGAGATTTTAATTAGATCTAACATTTAAAAATGAGCGATACCATTAGAAATCTTGATCATAAAAAACTTTTCATATATATAGGAAATCATAAAATAGCTCATGAGTTAAAAAAATTCAAATTAATTATATAAAAAGCTAAAATAAAAATTAAAGTTCAATGGAAGCACGTATGAAAATATTACATCTAAGTGGGGACAAAATGAAGAAGTTAATTATAAATCTTTTAAAGATTCAAATTGAAATTTTCATATAGTCAATGGGGTGACTGTCCGTAACTCCACCCCTACTTTATAGAGAACAATATATGCTATGATTTGAATGGTCCTTGTTCGTTGTCATGGTGCTTTGGTCGCATGCATTAACCAAATGAAGAGTGTGGGATTCCTACTTAAGGACTTGTTTGAAGATTCATAAGTTTGAACCACAAATGCTTTGTTTGGTTGGTTGGTTCAATCCAACTCAACTCAAACTTTTTTTTGAAAAAGTTTTTTGTCTTTTCTGAGAATAAAAAAATTCACACAACTCTTGATTATAAATTCACATTTTGTCAGCAAAAGCACTATTAAAAAAAAAATAAAAACCTAAAAAGTTTAACTTTATTTATAAGATAAATTCATAATTCTCAATGAATGTTAACTTCATATTTCAATGGACTGTCTTGTGAAATACCAAAGAGTCATGTGGCACTATATGTTTAATACTTGGGTACAATATTTGGAGACATGATTAATTAAGGATAAGAGCACATTCCGTAGCTCTTTTATAAAAAGTTAGTAATTTATTTATTTATGAAAGTACATAATAAATATTTTTATCCAAGGTGAAATAATGGAAGTTTTAGAATAACATAATCGTCAAGGTAAAATGAAATATTTTTCCTAAGCCCACCAATGCATAAATGTTATGAGGATGTCTGATGTACATTGATACATTGTGGATCAAAGCTAAATTATTATTTGATGAACTACTTTCGTAATTCATGAATAATTCAAGAGCTTAGCTTCGGACTTTTACTTGAATACGTAGACACAAAAGTTGATAATTTAAAAGGCAATTACTTTAGGTAAGTTAATTTGTTTGTTATTATTTTAGTTGGATTTACATTTTTTCATTAATCTCCTTGCAGCTCACGAATTCAAATTGTGGGAAATATAGGATTCAACCCTTATATTCCCTTGTTCTTAACTTCTTTTACGTCCTTTCACTAATATCGTGATTTGTCAATCAAAATTTTATATTTCAATTTGGTAAAAAATCATGTCACATTAACTAAAAGATTGTATTAATTTATAAACTTATGTCAAGATATTATTAAAGGAATATGAAGGGGCATAAAAAAGGGACTTATAATCACAAACCAAATCCACAACCATATCCTTGAAGATTAGTTGATTAGGGTAGAGGTTTTAGATTAATTAATAAGATAGTATAATTTTTGAGGATATTAATAAGAAAATTCGGCCATAAGGTATCCGTAATTGCATATTAACGCTTTATATATAGCTCTTTGTATATTTAAACCAACAATCAACATAGCTCTATATTAAAAGTGACTTACTATGAATTTTCTGTGTTCTTCCTCTTTACTTTCCTGGTCTTCTTCTTCTTCTTCCTTTTTTTTTTTCCACTCTCTTTCTCCTTTGAGGCAATTTTCCTGGTCAGTCAACATTGCTTTTTGTGAGTTCACACTATAGTTTATATTGATGAGAGAGATTTAAGAGTCAACACGTACATTTTGGAAGAAATGTAAAAGAAACAAAAAATCAAAGGAAGAACGTGTTTGGAACTCCAACTCCATTCGGAGTACTTTTGTTTTGTTTGTTTGTTTGTTTGTTTTTTTTTTTTTTTAACTAATCAAACTTTCAACGATTCAATTAGAAATCTAGATCTCTTTCGTCTCTTTGGGGACATCCGATAAATCTACATCTACATCTATTTTATCTACATTTTATTTTAAAAATTCATAACTTTACTTACTTCAAAATAAGTTGATATTTATGTCAAAATAATCACAATGATGAGAGAAACGAAATAAGATTTATATTACTATATTTTTTCAAAACCATTTTAGATTTTTACCCTATTTAAATATTATAATTTCAATTTACGTTTTAACTAAACACATATCCAAATATTCACTCATTTCTTAAAGAAGAAGAAGAAGAGGAAGAAGAAAGCGGAAAGTACTGGCACCAAGTGAATCGTCAAAGCAGCCGTGGGAACCACCATCCACTACGTTAAATTTTTGCAATATTCGCAGCCCATTTTGCGTGGAAGGAGGAAGACCAGAAATTAATGTGTTCTGTTTCTATGATAAACTTTCGAGTCAAACAAGAATTATTTGACCAGACAAGACCGAAAAGTAAAACCGATGGAGAATACTAAATAAGTAAAACAAAGCCAAAAATTAAAAATAATAATAATAATAATAAAGTCACAAGAGGATTGAAGGATCTGTTATAGGGGTGGCAATACGGGTCGCGTTACGACGATACGATTCAAAAATGATACGAATTTCACGGGTTTGGGTTAGGAAAAATAAGAATCGGGTCAATTTCGAGTCACCCAAAATTGACATGGAAAAGAACGGGTCGTGTTCGGGTTGGACCCGCAGAACCCGAACACGACATGTTTTTTTTTTGTGTCAATTTCGGGTCAATGTTCGTGTCAATTTCGTGTTAAGTTTCATGTCAATTTCGTGTTAATTTTGTGTCAATTTTCAATTTCGAGTCAATTTCGGATTGATTCGGGTCGCGGGTTGAATTTCGTGTCGCGCGTCAATTTCGGGTTGTTCGTGTCACGTGTCAATTTTGTGTCGCGGGTCAAGTTCGGTTCATGTCGTGTCAACCCGTTACGGGTTCGTGTCCTATTCGTATCATGGTTTCGAGTCGTTTTCGGGTCGCGGGTCGTATTCGGGTCCGGAGAAAAAAATTTGGATGCGGCTCTAACACGACACGAACCCGACACGTAACACGAATTGCCACCCCTAATCTATTATGCGGTGGGGATGGGACTGTCATGTGATATGCTTAGATTAAAAGATGAAATTATTATAGAGCAGTGTTTCGTTCTTTTATGTATGTTTGGGTGCTTCTGATGCACCATTTGAAACAGGATTTTTAGACTGAAGTTTGTTGACTTTTTAAAAAACTAGTATTTTTGTTGATTTTTAAGAAAAAGATAAAAACTAAGAATGAAATTTTTTAGTCCAAATTAGAGAGCCAAACAAAGGCTAAGCATGTCATTTGGCGTCAAGGTTCAACTCAATCCAAACCAAAAAAAATTCAAAGGCAAATTACATTTTTTCCCTTGAACTTTAGGCCTTATCACAAAATATCGCTCAAACTTTTATAATTGTATTTTTTCCCCCTGTTTTGAACAAGTTTGCGAATTTTCCCCTTCAATTAATTTCTTGAAAAAAAAAATACATATAATACTCATTTGAAACATGAATTGTGGATATTAAATATGAAATGCTTATAATTAAGTTGATAGAGTAAATATCTAATTGCCATTTTTTTTTATCGTATCTCTCTCATATAAGTAACCTCGTAATTTCACATTTAATAAGGATGACGAGTACTATGAGTACTGTCAATGTGTGTCATTTCGTAATTCTACACTTAATACCCCTCACTGATACTTCCAATGAGTATTAGATGTATTTTTTTCGTTAAAGATTTAGTTGAGGGGAAAATTCGCAAACTTTTCCAAAATTCAGGGGAAAGAACTTTACAAATTGAAGTTTGGGGGGTATTTTGTGATAAGGCATAAAGTTTGGGGGGAAAAGTGTAATTTGTTCAAAATTCATATCATTTTTTGTCTTTTTCTAAAAAATTAATATCAGTTTTACTATTTATAATTTTTGTTACTCAAACTTCAAAAGTATATTATTTTGCATATACAAGTTTAAATAAGATGAATTTTTTCTAAACACATTTCAAGTTTTTTTAAAATTTTAAACACATTTCAAATCCCTCACCAAATACACATTCAATTCAATTCCAATTCCAATCTAAAAAACTCAATTCAAATGTCAATTCAAATTCATGTATCAAACGCATGCTAAGTTCTAGCAACTACTTTTCTTCCATAACAATGTATTTCTGAATTCTGTTCTTTTCCTGTTTTGAACGCTAATATGGTCAAGAATAATCATAGAAAGACAGTGTCAGCACCACTTTAAGATATTTCATCTCAGGACGATAGCTTTTAGTCAACCCAAGAAGGAAGTAACTTTTCTTCAAGCCAATAAATAACTGTTAGAAAAAATTAAAAAGTCTCTGTAACTCATTATTAGCCATTAGTATCTCTTCTATGACGGTGCTTATTGACCCATAATCGAAATGGGTGCTGAAGATGAGATTCGGAGTGAGAGTGGAGAGTCAAAATAAGTTGCTTACTTTATTTACAGAAATTGTTATAAGAAGTTTTATTCATGGGTTTACTTAAACCTGTGATCAGTATAAATTGTTATAAATCTATTACATCCTTTGAGTAATATTTGAGTTTTAAATTTAAAAAGTAAAAGTTGTATCCTTCATATAAGAATCTTAACCAGAATTATTATTATGAAATTAGGACGATAAACTGATTAATTAATATAAATGTCTCAATATGTTGTTGTTTAGAAAACTAAAAAATAAAATGTTGGATCTGATCTCTGTTGAGAGTTTTGTCTCTTATACTACGTTATCAGAAGTGTTTGGAAGCTTTATTTAGTTAAATACAATTTCCTCTTGGAAAAAAGAAAGTTTTTGAAATTTAAAAAGTAAACATTAAAAAAAAATTAGTGTAAAAAATGTAGTAAATTATTTTACTCTTATAATGATGTTAATAATTAGGAGGATAATTATTCTAATATCAGAAAAATAAAGTCATGAATTTTGATTGTTAATGTAACTTTTTTGCATTTCTTTTTTTATCCAATATTTTGCAAGTTAATTAGGGATAAGATAAAGATTGGAGGACCGGCCGGGGGATAAAATTGTCAATTATATTCCTCAATCTAAAATATGGATATAGGGCTTACCAATCGCCCTCCTCACGTTTATTCCTCATCCCTCGTAAGTAAACATATCATAAGTTTCGAGTTTTCTCCTTCCAATGCCAAGCGATTTTAATTGATGTAACACCACATGAAGTTGACAATGAGGTTTTGTTTATGTAGATGTTTAATTCTATAATTAATTCATCAAGGCCAATGACATGAGTTTAGGAGTTGCTTGATGGGCAAGTCAATCAAGGAGTCGATCTCACTGATCGGTGTGATGTGAGAACGAAAAAGATAAAAGTACAGTAAAGAAAGTAAATAGCAAGGACACGATATTTATAGAGGTTGGCTCGTTAATGAGAGCTAATCTTTTGTAGAGTTTTGAAGGATCATCTACTAGATTTGAAGAATCTATTACATGAACGTCATGAATGCGAATATGAGAGAAAAAGGTAGAGAATGCGGAATGTAAATTTTAATGGTTTGTATGTATTCGGCAAAGAGCCCGTGTATGTGTTTAGGTGTGTTTGCAGGTTTGCATATCTGGCTATACATGTTTTTCTCACCCCCTTTGTGTGTAGGACCTTTATATTTATAGTTGCTGGAGGCTTTATTAGGTTGTTTCCCGATTTTGTCTACAATTTTGGCTTCAATAATGGAAGATACTTTCCCTTTCTTGTTGCCTTGGCTTTCCCCTTATTGATTGGCTTCCTTAGACTGATTGGATGTGATCTATTAAATACTGACTTTCCATGGTGGGCACGATTCCTTCAATTGGGGACCATTGAATATTTCTTGATAGCTTCCATGGGTTGATCCGGTGAATTTCATCCCTGATTTGGATGATAGGATTGTGTATTCTTCAAAGGGAGATCTTGAGAATATTATTGGTTAACTTGATGCCCAAGGTCGTATGCCGACTCGTGGTATTGAACCGTGAGACTGGCTCTTCGGTAAGTCACTTGACCTATCAGGGAGTCATTCTAACTTATTTCTTGGTATTTCGATGATTTGAGTTGACACGCATGTTGAGAAATGATATATGAAATTTGACCTTAATTAACAGTTTAAAAATTTTAAATTGCCTTTTATCCCTTTTTGCATCGATTTTAAAGGAGAGAATTTAAGTACTTGACAAGAATCGACTATTACTTCTAAAGAGTCATAAATGATATTACTGATGTAAAATCCTAAAAAATCAAGCAAAGAGAAAACATCCAAACGTGATGTTATTTGATGAAAATATTCATTATTAGACTAGTCTATAGAATCTTGATAAATTATGGAAAACTAAGACCATCTATCAGAGAGAGAAAAAAAGGCCTATGCATGCTATCATGCTCGAACTTTAAGTTACGAAAATAATCAAGTGCTAATTATGACTTATGGTGGCATTTAATGTCAGATATAATCAAGTGCTAATTATGACTTATGGTGGCATTTAATGTCAGATTTTCATTCCCGCTAATTGTTGAGGTCAGACTTTGTCTCTCCATAATGTTATGATGGGCTCATTACGACCACTGGACCAACGAATGGCAAACAAGGAGCCACGACATATAAAGTGCTCTTAATCTCAAACTTTCAGGCTCGGCCTAACAAATGATTACCACTTGCTGGAAGAGTGACGAATGAAGAATGGTGGTCCTCAACCATTTGGTCTCAGTTTCCTTGAGGCCGATAAATTTACAAAGTGAACGAAATGAACAATGAACGATGTCGATCGGTCGCTCGATGCTTAACCATTTATTGGTCATCACAGATGATTGGTTCATCGTCCAGTGTTCATATTCATCAAATAATGAACAGTGAGAGATCAGAACTGCTATGCTCACAATCAATCGTGGTATTATGGCTCATGTCCTAGTACATGTTCCGGATTATTTGGGTAGTGGGGAACGACCTACTACCATCATGTTGGTCTAGACCACGATATTTCCTCTATAAATAGAGGACGATCCTTCTCAATTTGGGGGGTTTGGGTCTTTGGTTTACTACAATTTTGCTAGAATATACCCATAAATAGTAAAACTTTTGTACTAAAAATTCATATAGTGAAACCAAACTCAGAGTATGTAGCATGACATTTCAACAAACTTCTCTAAATTTCGGTATTGCTATCTTTTACAACTTTTATCTTAATTTATTGTTTGCATTTTTGGATTATAATTGCTTTATGATTCTTATATGCGATGTCCAAAGACCATAATAATTCCCGTATAATATTTTTCTTTTGATTTAATCATATATCGTTGAAATTTGACTATAGATCTTAGCATCTACACCAACGAAGATATCAAGAAGAGTTTGATATCCTAAAAAAACAACCTAGACATGTGTATTTTTGTTTTACTTTTTTTAGATGATTTTTCTTTTAATTGGGTTTTTCCATTGTATTTGTGGATCTTTAAGGAGATATCTTCCACGCACTCATTTTTCTACTTAGGAAGGTTCAACAATTATGTATACTTTTTAAAGAAAATATTTTACGTCTAATTTGTAAATTTTTTCTGCCTGTTTATTTGGCCCTTTAAATCAGTTTCGTTTTAGGAAAAAAAAAAAATAATAATAATAATCTTTTTATTTAACAAATACGAGTGCGCCGGGTTGCCTCATGTAGATGATTTTATTCTATTTTTTTTTTCCCGAGTGCCGATAAAATTGACCCAGTATTCTTCAAATATGCGAAATTCGCTTATGTGTCTTTTTTATTATTATTATTATTATTTATTTTTTGTCCATTTGCCGGAAAAGAAAAAAAGGAAAACATGTCGTGTCCGTAGCTTTAATTTTCCTGATCACGTTTATTTGACGCTGTCCCTCGGATGTTTCCATTAGTCCAAGTCTTTCCATTCATTCTCTATTTTATGAAGATTTTCTATTCGTTGTTTTATGAAGTTTTTCTAAAAGGGGACAAAATAACAAATTCTTCAAAAATATACATATTTATTTTAGAAGGAAATATTTTCTAAGAAATAAATGTAGGTATATGTGAAATACGACCTCTTATAACCAGCCACCAACATGTTACAGTATCATTACATTCACTACAAAAAAAAAAAAAAAAAAAAAACTAGTAATAATGAGAATATTTTTTATGACATTTTAACTACAACATAATTTATACGATTAAATGTAATTTTTAATAATAAGATTTCGATTAATATGTATTTAATCACAAATTTTTATTGTGACAAACTTTTAACTACAAGATTTTTTAGTCAGAGCGCGACTATAGCTTTTTCCGTGACTAAAAGTTTTAGTTACAACAAAATTTATGACTAATTGCATATTAGTGACACGAAAATGTTATGATTAAAAATGTTATAAGAAAATATTGTAACTAAAAATTATTATTATTATTATTGATAAGTGATAACTCGCTATTTAGGTTCAACTAACGTACGTTTTGAAATTGAGTTTGAAATTTTTAAAGTTCACGAACTAACAAAATATATATGTAGATTCCACATCATATCATATGAGTTGGACAAAGCATACATTAAAATTTACAGGCTGTAGACCAGTTTAGATAAGAAGTGAAATAGTATTTATCTGGGAAAGTAAAGTACTAATAAAAAACTTAGTCTCTTTTTCTGACACATAATTAACTTTTTTTTTTTTGGCTGCTAAAGAACATAATTAACTTAAACACGAAGTGAAGATGATCGACGTCATGAAATCAACTTCTCCCTTTCAATGCTTCTTGATGAACTCTACGATCCCGTAGATCAGGCCGTCGGTCTGCACCGCAGTGTCGGGGTCCATTTCGACGGCGATCTTGTTCAAATAAAAGCTGTGAGTCATCCCCGGGCTAATCAAAAGCTCGACGTCTTTATTGGCCTTCTTCATGGCCTCATAGTATTCCATCTCCGTGTCCTTGATCAGATCCTTCTCGGCAATGCACAGCAGCATCGGCGGCAGCAGCAGGGTCTCCAACGGCGGGGCCGCCGCCCCCATCGGGCACGTGAAAGGGTGGTCCTTGGTGCACCCAGTCGGCAAGGACAAGCTCAAGAACTTGTCCACCATGTTTAGGGTTAAAAATGGCGACTGCGGCTGCTCCATCTCGGACTTACTCCTCTCCGACCGGACGAACCCCGGGTGGATCGGAATCGCCCCCGCCACTCGAACCGGGCTCAGCTTCTCCATACCGGCACGTGCCGCCACCTCATGGACTAAATTCCCGCCGGAGCTGTCTCCGATGAGGAAAACCCGGTTCAAATCAGCGTCCCCAAGGTCACCGGACCCACCGGATTTCGCCAGGGAGCGCAGCCAGAGGAGGGCGGCGTAGCCGTCGTCCGCCGCTGCCGGTAAGCGGTGCTCCGGTGCTCTACGGAGGTAGACCGAGACTACGACGGAGCGGGCGGCGCGGGCGAGGCGGGTGTAAATGTCGTAGTACATGTACCAATTGGCTTCGCTGATACAGAATCCGCCGCCGTGGAAGTGCAGAATGACCGGAAACTTTGTTTCCTCTTCGCCGGGGTTCTTCTCCGGGAGGTAGACTCGGACTCGGAGACCGGATTTTTTGTCCGCATCAACGTCTCGGACCGCGACGCCGTCTTTGAATTCATCGTGTGCCGGTACTGGTTCAGCCATGAACTTGACTTCCGGTGGCCCAGTCCACGTCCGGTCGACGGAGCCATCGTCATAGATTCTGAGCCAGCCAGAGACCTCGTCAACAAGCTTCTTCTCCCGGACCATGGTAAAAAAATTTTGTTTGTGTTTGGGGATTTGCGAGACAGTTTCGCTTGTAGAGATTGTTTTGTTTGGAAGTTTAAGCAAACTTTGAGCTGCTTTTATAGAGGAGTTTGTGGATTCTTTTTATTTTTATTTTTTATTTTTTTCCAACTGAAATTGTGGTGAAGTTTCAAAGCAATATATTCACTCGTTGGAACGGGGAATGATAAATAATTAATAATTTATCTTTTTCCTTTTCAAATAAACTATATTAATTATTTTACTTTTGAAAGCTCCACACACTAACAGAAAATGCTAGTGTGTCATGCCCCACAATGTTCTTTCTTCGTGTACTACGACGTGATTTGTCGTATAAATGGGACTAGACTTCCACAAATGTTATCTTGCCTTTTTAGAAAATTACTAAAACAGTAACCTTTTTTTATTTATTACATTTTTAGTGTGTGTTTGGTTGGTTAGTTTGAGTTGAAATATTTTAATTATAATAGTAAATTTTTTTAAATTTTCAGAAAAAATAAAAAACTTTTTAAGAAAAAGACAAAAATTTTTTTAAAAAAAGACAAAAAAAAAAAATACGATTAGAGTTGTATTGAGATGATAACACAAACAAAGCCTTAACCATTATAACACAATAGGCAAGTTTTTAATTTTTCATAATAATAAGTTATTTCTTGTTTTATGTTTTGTCTTTTTTACCCCTATTGATTAATGTATTCTAACAAATTATCTGTCTCCCTCAAATCCTCTCCCTCTCTCGTTTCAAAACAAAAAATATGTCCTCCCTCTCTCCGGCTCTTTCTCTGTATGAGAGATCTGTCGCCGTCGCCGGATCTCCTTTTCTTCACAGCACCCTCCCTATGGCATCGCGATCTCAGCTAGAACCTTGGTCCTCCGATGAAGACCAGATCCGACGGGATATGGAACCATGGCGGAGATAACACCAGATCCAATCCGTCGGCAATCTTCCTTCACGATGGAGCCTCTGCCGAAACCAGATCCGACGAGCTCGAGCTCCAGCAATGGCGGCAAAGAGGATCGAGCGCTGTTGTTGCTCAACATCCTACGATCTCACGCATGTAAATAGCTACCTTTACTGGTTTGGGCTTGGGATCTTCCATTCCGGCATTGAAGGTAGGGTTGATTCCAAGTCACGAAAAGTTTTCATCCTTAATTCTGCAAATTTTGGCTCAAATTGTGAGAGAAAATAGCGTCTTTGGTTTGAAATCTATGTTTTGAAGTTTAGATGTTGACTGTTTTGCATATGTGTGTATATATATATATATATGCGGGTGCGTGTTTGTGTCATTACCAAATCAATTATTTTGATAAATTGTTCAATAGATTGATTAGATGATGTCAATTATTCTGGCTGTGGTTTTTTTTTTTTATCGAGTTGCCTCCTTTGGAGTATTTATGTTGGCCATGAGGTGTGTAAAGCATACATACACGTATATATATGTGTGTGTGATTAGCTGTTGGTTTGATTTAATTTTTACTTTGTTTTCTTTGGTTTTCGGTAATCGAGATTTTGTTTGTCTGGAATTTTTAATTTGACTGTTCTTTATCATATATGATATTATGTGTATGGGCGTAAAAAATATCATACGAAAAAAAAAAAAAAAAACACTAAGGAAGTTCTTCTCGGCCAACTATTGATGTTCTTGTAGAATATAAAAAATAGTTTACCTAAATACTCTGGTGATTATGTGAGAGATGTCCGATAAACTATGTAAAAAGAAAAAAATATATTGTGATAAATTACAAATATATTCTAGTAGAATATACCGGTAATATTCTACTATAATGATTTGGTTATCAGAACTCGTGACATCGGACTATCCATGTTTATAAAAAAGAAAAAAAAAATTCTACGAGAGCATACCGGTGGCTGGCACCGCTGTTGGAGCAAGAGACATCTAGTTATCCATGTTGAAAATTGAAAATATTCTAGTAGAATATCTAAAATATTCTAGTAGAGTATGTAGTAGTATACCAGCGCTAGAGCTGGAGACATCCGGTCATTTATGTTAAAAATTGAAAATATTCTAGTAAAATATATATTATCTCTACTAGAGTACGCAGTATACACTATTAGAGTATACCAGTGCCGAAGTCGGAGATATCCGATCATTCATATTGAAAACTGAGAATATTCAAGTAGAATATGTACTATACTCTGCTAGAGTACACGATATACTTTATTAGAGTGTATTGTCGGTGGTCGAGTTGGAGACATCCAGCCATTAATGTTGAAAAATTCAATGTTTTAATAAAATATCCAAAATATTCTAGTAGAATATGTACTATACTCTACTTAAGTATTTCGGTAACCTGGGCCAGCGGCTAGAGCGAAGACATCCAGTCATCTACATTGAAAACTTAAAATATTCTAGTAGAGTATGCACTATATTCTATTAGAGTATGCTGGTAACTAGTGACCGGTGACTAACTGTCGGAGCGAAGACATCCGGTTATCCATGTTGAAAATTTAAAATATTTTAGTAAATTATGCACTATACTCTATTAAGACTCGCACAACTTGTGCGAGGTATAAATCATCAAATACTCCTCCCTCGAATCCGTTCACTTGATCTTCGTTCAGGACAGCAGGTCTTTCATCCACCACATTCTTGTTTCCAGCTTGCTTGGTGATTGCCATCTTTTCTGGATTTCTCTCCTCTCCTAAAGAAAAAAGCTTGGTTTTTTGTTATAGTTTCCCATAGATGGTGCCAATTGTTTATGTCAAAATCTGGACCAACGACAAACAATGAAAAATACTAAACTTCATTGGAATCAATGAAATCTAAAGCGAGAAGCATCAAACTCTCTTAAATGAATTTGAATTTCTCTATTTCTCACTATTTCTAAAACTCTACAAATTTCGTATTCTCACCCTTATTTATAGTTTTTCTTAGGGGTTTGGGTGTTGCAATCATTGGCACACATGTCAATTCAATCATTACACTTAAGTGACATATCTTCTAGCCAACTTCTGCTAACACGGCTTGCTACTTTAGTTCTTGATTCCTCGCTTAGCAAGCCTCTTCCCTTTTTTGGTTTTATAGAAGCGATGTCGTTCCTGTCCTTTACTGAAATGTCTAGTCGTATTTAATTCTTGTCCCCATAGTAAACTACTGTTTTAGGAATTTTTTTCCTTGCTCAAACAGCATCTAATATTATTCAAAATTTCAAAAACAATCATCAGGTCATTTTTTTAACACATTCATAAAAATTTAAAATAATAATAATAATAATAAGTTAAGAAACCTCATCCTCATAACAATCAGTATCGTCACCATCAAATATACAGAAAACACAAGTACTGTAGCTAACACAAAAAACTTAAACACAAAG
>CM046378.1:4623438-4645615 GCA_025413485.1 Ficus microcarpa
AACCTAAAAAAAAAAAAAAAAATCTAAATCCGCAAACCCCCAAATACGATAAATTATAGGACCAAACTAAATGACACACTTAGATTTTAATGGTCATGGACACAGCGGAAGTGACGACATGGTGGCAGGGAACACGACGACGGCACGGTCATGGTGAGTCTTGGAGATGATAACGGCTAATTAAGAGATTCTTGGGGAGAAGATTTGAAAAATTTTTAAGACCAAGAAGGGCAGGAAAATAGTCCGTACTTTTTGGAATTCTTTTTCACTTTTAATGGCATTTTTGACATTTTTAATGACGGTTTTAATATTCAAGATTCAAGGTCCATTTGGGATAGGTTTTGGAGATGTGCTTTGAATTAGAAACAATACATAGTTTTGGAAATGTGCATTTTGGGATTAAAAAAAAAAAACTGTTTGGGATGAAAAAAGTGTAAACTTTTTAAAATATGTTCAAGAAAAATAATATTATGAATCTTGTTTCATTTGCTATAAAATTCTATATAAGTTAAAATCAAAACCATCTTATTTGGATTTGAAATAATAAAATTATAGATATTTAAAGTTTGAATTTATTGTAAACATTTATAAATATGAATACTGAAAAGTAATTGAGCCAAAGAGAAAAGCAAAACAAGTCTTTCAAACCAAATGCCGATGTAACTCCAAGTGGGCCCTTAATAAGGGTTTTTGAAAGTTGTTAAATCTTTTTGAAACCTAATCAAATTTTCGTTCCTTCTTTTTCGTTCGACATTAGACAACAAATTCCTAACAACCATGGTAAGAACGGCGTTGTTTAAAATTTTATTTTATGTAGTAGCAGACATTTTATGAGGTTGAGTGATGCTGTGAAATTGGGATATATATATATATATATATATTTTATAAATGTGACATGGGGATATTTTGCTCATATGATCCAAATTTGTGTCTCATTTATCTGTCCCTCTAATAATATAAAGACATATCAACTCATGATTTTTTTGAATTCATATGATATATCTTTAATTAGAATGTAATTTTCAATTAAAGTATCATGATATTATTTAAGAGACATAAATGAAATATGAATAAAGAGATATATGAGTCAGAATATTCTGACCGATGGTTGGGCTTGATCGCTTGGTTGGCGCGCTGGAGGCCATGGGGACGTAGAGCCTTGTGACGGCTGCTCTAGCTACTGGGAGAGACTAAACCCCAATAGGGAGGTAAAGCTACGCCTATAATCCCTTTCGAATGTAGGTGGTGGGCCGGAGAAGTGTAAAATGAAAAATAAAATAAAAAAGAGCAAGCAAAAACAAAACTTGCTACGATAATTTAAACCAAAAAACAAAAAGTACTACAGTTATGTTTCATCAGTGAGTACAATTGTACAAGAGAGAGAAAGCGATTGGTCGAAAACCCACTAGTGCGATATTGGGCCTCACATGCATATGAAATAAACAACTGGCCGTTTGATTTCTCCTTTTTCACGTTTCTTTGATGCGAAGAACTCCCCTTTTCAACGAGAACCATTGTAATAGCACATATCTGCTAGTGTGAATGCAAGAAATCAAGTAGTTTTGCCAGACAAATTAGGAGTTCAGATGTCTTATCCAAATTAATTTTCCGTCTCATTTATTATCTCTTAAAAATAAATTATTTTTAATTTATTAAATTCTAAAAACACATGAGCAATTAAATGAATTATTATAATAACATTGGAGAGATAAATTACAATCCATAACTTCCGAAAGTAAAATAATAGGAAATGAAATAGCATATTTGAACTTCAAACTATTTAATAACAACCAGTATATATATCTGGCCTCCTCCTCGTTTCCTTTTTTATAAAAGAGAAAAAATAACAATAAAACACAGCTACAAGCCTAAAGGTATACATAGTTTTGAATTCGTAAACGAAGAATCTTCACAATCGGAGTTAAAACAAAGAAGTTACAACCATTTGAAACTTAGGTTGAAAAGAGAGAAAGTTTTAGGTTAGAAAGAGAAAGCAATTGAGCGACTGTTTGTGATGTATTCGGATTGCAGAAATATAATCCAGGGAGGGGTAGATCCAAATTTTGACTTATTTTTCTCATGAATATTGTTATTTTCACCCATAGCCTTTATAAATGTCCTCACTAAACTAAATTATCTTTTTATTATAATTTTATCCCATAATAAAGTTACGTTAAAACACATTAAAACACTCCTTTAAATGTACTCTCACAAAAAATAGAAATATGAAAGTACACTCTTAAAAAAAAAAAAAAACAAATAAAAAGCATACCTCGCATCAACTATGAGCAGAATCTTTCAAAGAAATAACAATACCCCACATATATGATTACCCTTAATTTCACTTGCATGAATCCTAAGCTTTTTTCTATTAAATTCCGAATAAATTTTTATTAATAGATGGCCCCAAGATATATATGGATTTGTCCTTCTATATATATATGCTTCTTTTGTTTCTACTAAAAATTGTTTGATGCTCTGAATAAATCCCTTGTTTATAAAAAGAATAAAAAAAAAATAACAATAAGGATAACTTTCAAATTTCCCCCTCAATTTTGGGTCTTGTAACAAGATACCCTCCAAACTTTCATTTTTAACATCCATTTCCCTTTAATTTTAGAACTTTTTCAAATTTCCCCCTTCTGTTAATTATCTCACAGAAAAGGGAAAAATCCTTGTAACGATTTAAACCCCCGTTGCCCATGCTCCGGAAAAATAGCTCCAAAATGCTTGCTTTCTTGCATTGAATATCTATGATAGAGAAATTAGGGAGGAGAAAATTTTAGGGATTTCTTTTTCATTTCCTAAACTAATTATATGGATAAAATTTGGGCATTAGAAAATCCAAAATCACACCCTAATTAAGTAAATTACTAAAATATCTTCTGATTTAGCTGCATGTGTATGTGATGTGTGGATTTCTGTTAATTCGAAATTTGAAAAAAATTCTAAAGTAATAGGAGGAACATACGTTAAAAATGAAAATTCGCAGGGAATTTTATTACAATACCCAAAATTTAGGGGGAAAATCTGAAATTTGTTCAAAAAATAATAATAAACACTGATACATGCTTCGCATTGGCAGCAAGCATTCCTAAAGATTTTAGGACAGCTTTATTACTAAAGGTTTTCTCTTTCTTTGGTATTTAATGCTCATCTACCGCAAAACATACTTTTTTATAAAACAAATTGAAGTTAGAAAAAAAATAAAAGTGGGGTATGAAAAGGTTAAATCCCGCATTATACGGAGAGCATCTATATATGTTATATGTCAGTTTCATAACTATCCAGGTGAAAAATATGTGGTAAAATTATAGATGATCGGATCGTGCAAAACAAAAATTTTCATTAAACTTTTTACCGGTACTTTTGAGATATATTAAATCAATATACAAATTGTGCACAAGAAGAAGAAATTTACTATAGTCCAATTAGGTTAATAACTTGAACGATTCAATTTCAAGAACTCTTTAAGTCTTCTGTACCTAATCTCAATACTACTGAAATGGACATGTGAGTGTCTCCACTAATTAAGATACAATCACACACTCACGTTTTGTGTTCTTCTTTGCTTTTAATTATCAACACATGAGATAAGTAAAGAGTGCTATGGAGAATGTTCACTCTATAGGTTTTTCTCTTTCTAAAAGAGAAAAAATTTTGATCTTATGAAATAATCATCTATTTGTAGTGTTCTGAAAAAATCCGTAATTGAATTTTAAATTTTAATTATATTAATTAAGAAAAAAATTGACCATCTCCTAGCGCTTAGCTGAGGTCTATAGTTTTTGTTTTTTTGTTTTGTTTTGTTTGTTTGTTTGTTTGTTTGTTTGTTTTTTTTTTTTTTTTTTAACATTTGAATAGTTATTCAACTCTAGGATAATTATCTTCTATTTAAAATTCAAATATCTAGATAAAAATTTAGTTTTTAAATAAAGATATTTAAAATTAAACTAACAATCTTTATCTGATAACATTGCACATTACAGGGATTATCCATGTGGTATAGGCGCACAAAGGTGTGAGTGACCACACCGGATTACTCAATTTTTTTTTCAACTTAGAGGTTGAGGGATTCGAATTCTACACCTTTATGTAAAGTTAGATGTGACATTACCACTAGGCTACACTTGTAAACAAACCAGATTTTAATTAAGATTTAAGTAATCGTATTATTGAATTTGTATAATTAGTTCCAAGTTAATTGATACATATGAAGTGAGTGTGTATTGTTTTAGAATTAATCGATCCTAAATTAATCAATCCATTTAAAACACATATGGCCCGCGTAGCATTGTTGAGACGACACGATAAGTTATAAGTTATGGACTTATAATTTCAAGCTCTAACAATTTTGATTATTGATTAAACTCTTTAATCCATATATAACTTTTATTCATTCCAATGTTTCTCTACTAAAAACTTGGAATTGCACTATTGCAAATTATAAATATAATTTATTCAAAGAATTTGAACCATCCATTACATATAGATCAATCTTCCATAAATAATACTTTAATATTAGAGCTATGTTCTAATTAGAATATGTTAACCTCTCCAAATATATCATTCTCCTCAAATATCATTGATTCTATAACGAATAATATGGTTATGATTATTATTGGAGCAAAATTTCATCAAACACCAAATAAACGTTCATGAATTAGAAAACAAGATCAAAAGAATAAAATAATCAAGAGCGTTAAGCAAGAACACAAGAAAACACAAGAGAACCTAAAAAACAGTATAGAGAAAACCGGAGTTCGGTATAATTGCCTCAAGGCTCTGAATTGGAAATTGTGTCTTGTCTTTTACCTCTCAATTCGAGAGAATTTATAGTACATTGGAAACGACGGAGTATAATTATCCTATTAATTTGAGAGTTTATTTTGTCTTTAATTATAATGAAATCATTCACCTTCCTGTGATTTAATACTTAATAATTTCGAACGTTTAACGTCTTCACTATTTAATGTAAACAATTGAGCTTCTTTTGCAAACTATCATTAATTGTCAACCGTTACTCTCTTATAAATGCTTGAACTTCCCCCTCTGATGTCTAATTGATCTTAGGAAGACTCCTGGTTAGGTAGACTTCTTTCTCATAAATAGGTAGACTACTATGTACTTAGGTTATCTCCTACCTAATAATTAGGTAGACTTATACCTAGGATGTCTCCTACCTTATAATCTAGGTGGGCCTCTATTTAGGTAGATTCTTACCTTATATCTAGGTAGACTCTTACTTCATAGCTAGGTAGGCTTCTACCTCAGCACATGCCTAGGTAGATTTCCACTTATTCTCCGGTCCAACCCATTATTATAACTTTTATATGATTACAACCCAACAATTATATCATAAATTGAATGCTCTTATTATTCAAATCCTAAATCAATACTAAAGGGAACTCCTCATCTCTTCATATGGAGGAATGAATTTTTATCTGGTTGATTAACATTCCTAATTACTTTGCTACATCTCTAATATACCAAGAATGAGATTCGTTATATTGTGAACCTGTACCGGATATGTCAAAAGATATAACAACATAAACATGAGTCTGGTAATAACTCAAAATTAAGATTGTTCTATATATGACCAATGTTGATTAAATTTGAATGCCCTATATACTAACGAGATTATTAGAGATTCAAGTATATTCTCATCTTATATAATCATATTATATAAAGTACTTTCATCCTGATGAAATTTCAAAAACAATATAGATAACATTATTCCATTCATAATGGAGATGAACCATGCTAGGAATAATTAATTAAAGATCCCAACTTCAATTATTTATTATGGACATTTTATTTTAGATTATTATCCTTAAACATCATCCTCTTGTATATAACATTTAAGGTTACAAGAATAATTACAGATTTTATGAAATTTGTTAAGTATCAATTTACATACTAATAATAGTAAATGAAATAATAAAACTATTTATTAAAAAATCAATAAATTCTTACACATCATAAGCTTTCAGGACATTAACCCTAACAGTATATAGAGTTTTTTTTTTTTTTTTAGTATAGAATTTTCAAATTTATTTAAGAAATATTAATTTATTGGGGGCATATTTATAACTTTAATTGGTGTAAATATAACCCTTTATTTCATAGGAATAAGATTAGAAGTGGTTATTTTTCTAGCCATTAAAATTATAGATGTCCCAAACTAATTAGTGAACTCCTTGTAAACACTAACCTTTCATAAATATTGTTTTCATGATAGCTGAATTACCCCTCTCATACGCCTAATTATAATATAATTTTGATATGCTTTATAAGAATAAAACTAATTGACAAAGTTAATTAATTGAAAACTTTTCTCAATAAAGAGAAAATTTTCTCAAGAGAGAGAGGGAAAGGAGAAAAAGAAGCAAACACTTCTTGCCCCTATTTTAGCAAACTCTCACCTTCCTAATAGCTTCCTAAAGCTCATTCTTGTTCCTCAACCACCTCTCATTTCTCTCTCCATGCTTTTCGTGAGTCTTGCATGTTACGTTTCACTTCTAAATTCCTATGTGATAGATAAGTTTTCCTTTCGTATCTAAAATTCTAAATCAGATTGGATTTATATTGAATCCCTATCGTATAGTTGGACAAATAGACAAAGGTTTGTTTCGGTGGAAAGTTGAGTCACTTCTGGCACAGTGGATAATTATCCTGTAATAATATAATTTTTTATTTTAATTCAAAAAATTATTTATAATTAATTGGGTCGATCTGTGTTTTATTTTATTTTTTACTTTTGAAGATTTTTTTTTTTTGAAAAATTAGGGAGGCTGGTTTATTTATTTATTTTTAAATGGAATGGTTGAATTTCATTAATCATGAATAACGTCATTAACAACAATACTATAGATACAATATGTTATCTCTTCCAGCCAAAACTGCTCAAAATTAAGAGCTAGAACATGACAAGCAAGTGTGTGGGTTGCGCCATTCACTAGACAAGAAATAGCACGGCAAGAACCACCACCGAGCCCACCTAACAACCTAGAAATGTCCTTAATAACAGGAAATTCCGGAGCTCACATATCTAAGTTGTTTAGAGAAACCAATTTAAGAGATGATTGAAATCTTCCTTTTTTTTTTTTTTTTTTTTTTTTTTTTTTTTAATATTTAGCGAAATGGTCGTTTGTATTTTTTTCAGATTTAGTGATCAATCAGTGATTGACTTAAAAATTGATAATTTACGTTATGGTAAATCAACAATTACCTACGATCAATTATTGATTTGCTAGATTAACAATGTTATGTGGTTAATTATTGATTGACTATTTTTTTTTTTTAATAAATAGGCATTTTAACTAAGTTTTTAAAAATTTCGGCAATTTATTAAAAAACTTCTCAAAAAAGGCTATCTACTTCTAAATCCTTTTTTTTATTAGTAAGTTGGGTTTTTTTTTTTTTTTTTTTTTTTTTTTTTTTTTTAAATAATTTAATTTGAGAGTGAATAGATTGGAATTTTACATCTTATGACAAAGTGAGGTGTGGAGTAACCATTATATTATATCTGCAATCATGGAAAGTGAGAGTGTATTTAATATAATTTTATTGAAAGGTAAAGTTATAGCTATACTTTAATAAGAACATAAATGAATTTAAAAGGTTGCAAATAATATCAGTCTAGCTATTATTAAGAATCCGGTTTTCTATCAATAATGGAATATTATTCTCGACAGAATTTTCTTTCCCCGGCCTATTTTAACTTATTTGTTTACTTGCCATCTTCCGTATATTTTTTACAGGTATGAATTATTGGAAAGAGGGTCCGGTATAGTTGATATATATTGCATTTTTGTTAGAAAAGTGTATTGGAATATTTTGTGGTTGAAGTGCACAAATGTCGTAGACGTTTTTAGGTCAAGTCATGTTCAAATTTGTCTGATAAGACAATTAAGAGCTAATATAATAAAAATTTCGAAAATTGAGTTGTTCTTTTTTACGATATTTTGTAAGAATGTCTATCCAATCCAATCCAATCCAATCAATCAAAGTAATCAGTCTAAATCCAATCTATCTTTGAATTTTTTTTATTTCATTATTCATTATTACTTGAACAAATAATCGACATAAATTGGATTGGATTTGATTGGATTAAGTTAGATCAAGTCTTCTCTTCAGAGTTCGATGAGAAGAAGTTCGTCGGTGTCCGACTGGCACCTATCTCCTTTTCGGGTGTCAACAGGAGTCACGTCCTGCACATGTTTACTTTCTATAACTTTATATTTGTCATAAAAGGAAATCCAAATAAATATTCCACTGTAATTTGACTGTCCATATTTTTGGTCTAACTATGTATAATATGGAACTAGAGTCATCTTGCGGGAGGATTTTCTTTTTCTTTTTATTTTTTATTTTTTTGGTTGAACATTCTTGCATGCGGGAGTTGACATGTCATATTCGACCAAAAATTTGGCAGTGTGGTGGGACCTCAAAGAAAGAAAGAAAGTGTTAAAAAAAAAAAAAAATGAAAAAAAGAACAAAAAGGAAAATTGAAGAATATAATTTTTGGATGGAAACATGGTTGTTGGGCAGTGTAAAGTAATATTCTCTGTTTTTCCAAGAAAGCTGCCAAGTGTTTCCGGGAATTTCAAGTAGCTTTGCATAGACGAACAAAAAGTAATCAAATAATCTTATCCGATAAAATAATAATAATAATCATGTCTTTCTTTCCTTTTCTCGAGATTTTCTCACTGGAATTCAATAAATCTAATAGCTGAATGAGTTAATTTCCGGTGCATGAATTTTATTGTTAATAAAACATTGACGTATAAATATATATATATATATATATATATATATAAGAGAGCATTTCTAAATTAGGTCATGCTAACTAGACTCAAGTCTTCATTAATTATTCCGGAAGTTGTTGGCTACCGTGCAATGCGCATAAAAAAGTATCCCGCAATGCATATCCGGTACAAGTATGAAAGGTACTAGAGCTTGCATACTGATGGTATTCAACAATGTAAACTTCAGTTATTATAATTGTGAATTTCAATTACTAGTAAATTCATATTTATTTTAGCTACATTTCTTTTTGTATAAATTCACATCCCTAATAACTGAAGTTCACATTCATAGTTATTAAAGTTTATATTATTGGATATTATCAGGTACCGGGTCTAAGACTTTGTATTCAAGCATTATTAATTTTAAAAATTTGAGGAAGGAGGCTGGTTTTTACCTTCTCTTTAGAAAACGGCTGAGCACCTTTTCTTTAAATAAAAAATAAAAAATTGGTTGATGGTTGTTAGAATGGTTTGTTTCCCACCCAATCAATAAATAATTAAGCATAAATCATTTATTAGCATTTATTAAATACTAATTTGTATCAACCAATTATTAATTGATTGGTTTTTAGAAAGTGGTCTTAAAAAAAAAAGGGTATTGCTCATTTAGTTACTAAACTTTTAATCTTATGCAACTTTGATCTCAATATTTTTTTTTATAGCTAGAATGCCCTTAAACTATTAAAATGTTGTTATAATAGTCATTTCCGTAAATTGTTGGATGGAGTCCATAAGTAACTTGATCAAAAAGTGATGCAAACTAATGGATTCTGTCTAAAAACTTAAAAAAGAACTACAGGAAGAACATTTTTAAGAGTTTATGTTCATTTCAACTACAAAGAAAAGAACAAGGAATCCTACAAACTGTTAAAATATTGTTATAATATACATTTTCATTAGTTTTTGAATGAAACCCATTAGTAATTTGATCAAAAAGTTATCCTATAACTAATGGATTTCGTTCAAAAATTAATGAAAATGACAATTATAGAAACAATTTAATAATTTAGAGGATTCCAATTATGAAAGAAAGATGAGGAACGAAGGTTGTACAAGATTAGAAATTCAGAGACCAACCTAGCAATTTACCAAAAAAAAATATTAATAAATTGAAGATATTGGTTAAAACAAAACTTAAAAAAGACCCCTTTTTTTTTTTTTAAATATATGTGTAACTTTTGGATGTATAATTTGGATTTAAATTAAATTGTGCGTTTGGTATGGCATTTGAATTACTAGAGTTAAAAAGTATAAAAACTTGAAGTGTGTTAGGAAAAAAATATCAACATGGAGCTTGTTTTGAACATCTCGAGATTCTATGCAACTTCTTTTTTTTTTTTTTTTTTTTTTTCTTTAAATAATTTCATTTGGATTTGTATATGGAAAGTTATGGACTTTTAAAATTTGAGTTAGAAAATCATGAATAATAATGAGGGAAACAGACAAAAATTGGATTGTAATTTTAGGATCTATACCATAATACCAAACATGGGCTTAATTTTCATAATCTCTCGTCGAATCTTTGTGAGTGGACCTTGCAGAAAAGAAATGTCTAGTAGCAACCAATACGAAAAAAGAAAGAGAAGAGTGGTCGTTGGCTTATTGCAGAATATGCTTTTGAGTTTTGAGTGGAAAAAGATGTTTGTTGTACATTTGGATCCATTGTATAGTTTGTCCTTTATTATTTTCTAGAATGCTAATTTTACTGTAGGGTTAATTTCAAAAATAACATCTGTTGGAAAAATATTATTAAAATTAACACCACTTTTGTTTCTTTTCATTGTTAGCACTACCATGTCAATTTTTCTTCTAATTTGTAAGACCTAGTAGCTTTTAAAGGATGCTAAATTCCGGGATTACTCCCCCTTCCTACTCGCCCAAATCTCGCTTTGATGCCCTAACTGATTTCAAACAATTTTCAATATTTTAGAGAGAGAAACTCCCATTTAGAGAGAAAAAGAAAGTGAACAAGAAAGAGAGACCACCACCCACGGAAACCATCAGAAACCACTCCAAAACTGCTCAGAAACCATTCAAAACTATCGGAAACCACCACCCACGCCTCTATAAAGCTTTTCAAACTCTATAATGAGTGAAGAATCTTCTAAAATCACCCAAACCCAGTCGAAAATTCTTAAGCTCATGTCCAAACCCATGAAGTTGGTGGAGAAAAACAATACTCCCAAAATAGGTCTTTCTAAGTAATGGCTTCGGTAAAGAAAAGGCCACCAACGAAGAAAAATCCTAAAATACCAGCACCAAAGAAAAAAAAGAAGGGCACTTGAGAAAGGGTTGAAGAAAAAGTAGGAGAAAATCGAAGCTAAGAAAGGCAAAAAAAAAAAAAAAAACCCAAGAAGAGAAGAAGAACACAGATGTTGAAGAGATAAAAATTTTACATTTTCAATTAACTGTTGAAAAAGTTTGCATTTTTATATACATATGGTAAAACTATGAATTTTAAATGAAGATGTTTGCATTTTTAATTGATTACATAAATTTTTTTTTGCATTTTTATATGTGTTTTTGATGAGATTCTACATTTTAATTGATTTGTTTAAAAAGATTTGCATTAAAAAAGTAAAGTTTGTATTTTTATTTGATTTTGTGACATAAACTAAAAGTTTGTTGTTTTGTGTTTAGATATTGAGAGGAAATTTGAATGCATAGGTTTATATAAATTTTTGACTGCCGAAGGTGTTTGGGTTTGTGCTGATGTTTGGTTAATTGTTGGTGATATTGAAAAATGTGGTTGTGTAGTTATTTATTTGAGATCATGTTGTAATTTTACCCATAGGTCATTTTTATGAAAACTTGCTGGTCATCAATTTAATTACTCAAAGTTCTGTTATTTCTAGCTAGTCATTTTTATAATTACTTGTTGGTCATAAATATAATTACTCTCATGTGATACTATTACCACAGGTTTTGTATATTTGATGCGTACTGAATACTAAAATTACCCATGCAAAAATAAATATTGTCCTTAACATTATAGAGACTTGTAAAAATTTGAAGAGTGGTTGTCACCCCGACAATACTAGGGAATGATCCGGTAATCATGCATTAAGAAATTTCTAAAGTTGAAAACGCTTAGCTGGGTTGGGCAGATCTTGCACAACATTGTAATGTGTTTAACGGATCATTCAGAAATGGTTGATGCTCTCTAGTTTAAGGTTGGTAAAGACCTGGGCAGATTTTTCATCAATGAGTTATGCCTGATAACCGCATGAAATGTGTATGGTCTACCCATCTCGCACCAGCAGATGATAACCGATTAATGAGTAGATAATTTTCTTCATCACAAGCCCTGCCGACAACACGTTTGGAGGTGCAACTATCGAATGCAAAATTTGACAATGACGATGACACTATCAAGCTTGGCTTATTGTATATGATATTTTGCAGTCCTTTTGCAAATGCAAGTTCCATGAAAATAGACCCGAAATATTTTGCCCTAACCAATAACTTGGAGGAGTTCAATGCTTTTCCATGGGGCGTGGTCTCACGGGAGGCAACCCGATCTTGCAATATGTAATGCAATTAAAAACAAGCTGACTACAAAGAGAAAACCATTAAAGAAGACTGATAAACTACATTATAGTATCGCGGGCTTTCCTTATGCCTTAGTCATTTGGGTATATGAGACCATCCCAACAATAACAGGCAAATTCCCGACCAAGCACATTGAGGCCAATCCTCATATGCTGTCATGAACCTCAGTGGATAATGTGAAGTTTGATGCTGTGATATCGGCTTTAATCATTGTTGGCGACAAACAAGTAATTTCTATACTAAATTATTATTAATGTTAGTGTCAGTACAAGTATTGTTCATTTACATAATGACCAAGTGGTCATTTTTGTAATGACTGTACTTTTGTTAGTGTTTAATTAGTGTTGGTCATTTACATAATGACCGAGTGGTAATTTTTGTAATGACCATACTTTTGTTAGTGTTAATACCTGTGTTGGTTGTTTACATAATGACCGGGTGATAATTTTTGTAATGACTATACTTTTGGTAGTGTTAATACAAGTGTTGGTCGTTTACATAATGACCGAGTAATAATTTTTGTAATAACTATACTTTTGTTAGTATTAATACAAGTATTGGTAATTTACATAATGATCAGCTGATAATATTTGTAATGATCATACTTTAGTGAGTGTTAATATCAATTTTGGTCATTTACATAATGACTGAGTGGTGATTTTTGTAGTGACCATACTTGTGTTAGTGTTAATACAAGTGTTGGTCATTTACATAATGATCATGTGGTAATTTTTATAATGACCATACTTTTGTTAATGTTAATACCAGTGTTGGTTGTTTACATAATGATCAGGTGGTAATTTTTGTAATGACCATACTTTTGTTAGTGTTAATACCAGTATTGGTCGTTTCCATAATGACCGGATAATAATCTTTATAATGACCATATTTTTATTATTGTTAATACCATTGTTGGTTGTTTACATAATGATCGGGTGGTAATTTTTGTAAAGACCAAACTTTAATTAGTGTTATTACTAGTGTTGGTTATTTACATAATATCCTGTGGTAATTTTTTATTGAATCAAATGTGTCCAGTTGCATTGTTTTGTGATGATGCCAACTAACAAAGAGTTGAAGGAGCCATATGTTGCGTAACCATTTTTTAAGAACCCTACAGTTATGCCTCAGGCACCTCGTAAGACACCTGTCATGCAACCAAGTACTACTACAAACTCCGATTGGTTGGAGTTTCAGAAAAAGATTCAATGAGAGGTCAATTCAATGAACAAAAAATTAGGCGACTTGAAAAAGGGATAAAAGAAATCTAGGAAGCTCCTATGTAGGGTTCTAAAATTGTGGTATAACCTCAATAACAATGTTAAGGGGAACCCAATACTACGTACCATGTGAGCTACAGGCACAAGAGGAATGTTCAGAAAGATGACTCATATGCCATGAAGAATGATTCTAATGATCTCTGATTTGGCACTTAAGATGATGGCTTCCTCGACTCTGACATCCAATCGTTGCGGATAAAGGTGTAAAGGCAGCCCTGGACTTCTTAAATACTGATAATGTGATTTTTTGTAGTTGCTGGTAATTTCTATGATGATCCCATGGTAATTTGATATAATGACCACTAATGTTTTCCCATTTTGCAGGAAGATAAAGATGAAGAGAAAGAATATAAAGAAAAGGGTGAGGAAGAGAGAAAATGAAGATGACGAGCGAGAAAACGATGAGGTAATCCTGAAAAATTCTATGTCAAATATACCTTATTTACAGATGATAATTTCTATAATAACTCATGGTAATTAATCGATATAATAATGACCAACTGGTCATTTATGTAATGACCAATTGGTCATTTTTGTAATGACTAACTGGTTAATTTCATTGTTGACCAATTTGTCATTTTTGTAATGACCCATGGTAAATAATAATGACCAACTGGTCATTTATGTAATGACCGCTCTTATGTTTCCCTTTTGCAAGAAGAGAGAGATAAAGAGAAATAAATTGAAGAAAATGAATTTGATAAGGGAGAAAACGATGAGGTAATCCCCAAAATTTTTGTGTTGAGTATACTTTATATGTAGATGGTCATTTCTGTAGTGACCAATTGGTAATTTTAATTATGACTTAACTCTAAAATTACACAAGAAAAATAAAAAGAGTATGAAGAAGGAGATGAGGGAGAAGCCAAGGAAAATGAGAAGAAAAATGTATGAAAATAGTAAAGGAAATGAGGAGGAGAAAAAGGTTGAAGCAGCTAAGGAAAAAGAACAGGAAAAAAAGGATGAAGAAGGCAAGGGAGAAGAGGAGGAGAGAAATGATGTAGAAACAACCATGGAACAAGATAAGGAGGAGATAAATAATGAAAAAGCAACCAAGGAACAAAAGGAGAACATAAATGATCGGGTTGTTACTAATTTCTTTAACAAACAAACATAGTCATTTTGATTGTTACCTATGAGTCATAATTTTTTTACTTATTTGATATTTGTCATTTATAGATCTCTAAGTAGAAGAGGTCTAGACTTTCAAGGCTTAGACAAAAGAAGTCTGGACCTGTGGTTGAGAGTGGCTCACCAGCCCATGCTCCGATGAAGATGGTCATTTGTGTCCTCCCTCGAGGTCTCTCAGATGAACCTCTTAAAGAGAACCTAAAGCGGCTCAGTGTGTGGATAAAGAAATGATTATTAAATAAACCTCCTCAAGGATAATTTGGTCATGACGAAGAACTGTCCTTTTGCTTTGAAAATGAGATTTAATATTGTCCTTACTAATTTAATTATTATTGTTTTCTTTTAGGAAATGACCTGCCTGATACATCGCAAAGTATGAGATGTTAGACAAACCCCATGACCTCGGATTTATGGTAGTTGAAAAAAAAGGTTAGTTTTATGAGTTAGCAACCTTTCTTGTGTGGCTCTGAAATGAAGTAAGTAGTCTTTTTTTTTTTTTTTTTTGACCATGTAGTCAAGTTTTGTTAACCTTATATTAAGTAAGTAATTTTTATATTGACTCGTACTATTTTGCCCTTTGCTTGTGGTTTGTGTATTAGCACATTAATGTTGCATTCTACTATCTGAGGAAGAAGATCATACATTTCTCTGAACTGCTACAACGAAAGGTCAGAACAGTAGACATGCTTTTTAATGCCAAGATCGGTGCATTGTGACCCGTATACGAGAAAGTACCAAATAAATTTGATTGGGAATTGTGTGATTCTTTATTGAAGATCACACTTGGTGTGTCTATTCATAGCAGTTTATCATAGTTTGAGGTGAAGATTTGAATCATTAAGTATTAGCAAAGCTTGACCTTCTGTATTGGACAATTGAAGTATACGACTCTCTTAATTATGAAGGCCCTCACAATTACAAGGATTGAGAAGCATTAGAATGTATGTCCAAGGTTGAGTGGATCAATTTATTCGAACTCAAAATAAGGAACCCTCCGGAAACTTACCCAATACTTGTCACCATTATGCAAGATATTCCTTAACAAGAAAATGTGTGAGTTAATGTATTGATAATATATTCCTACGACCTTCTTAACAATTATAATGATATAGTTTGTAATTCCTTTTTATTTGTGAACCGTGAAACATGGGTGATTGTGAGATTTTTACCATTAAGAATGCTAAATGTTTGATAGAAGCGAGGAACATCCGTTATTGGGTTTTTCAATGACACATGAATATGTATCGGGAATGACTAATATGTTATCTGTTGTCTCATGTAAAGAGGAAGGTTGAAGACAATTACAAAAGTGATTAGGAGGTAGATATGATAGACTTATAAATAATTAGGTCATGGACAATGCGGATCTAGATACAAAAGTGATGAAAAGGTAGATATGATGACTTTTTTTTATTGACCTGTGGTAGAAGGTTGAAACGTGTAATAGTTAATATGTTATCTTTGCACTTCAATATATACTTGTTAAACCATTAGCACTGAGAGGGTCATAATGAAATTGACTTGTTGATCAATATGAAAATGACCAGTTATATTAAACTGTCAAATGTTAGGCAAATCTATGTTTTCTTTTTCTATTATAGACAATGTATGACAACTCCCATTTGTATTTTAGAACTCCTGTTGTTATATCAATGTCAAGATATAAGTATCATACATCATTAGCATTAAAAAGGTCATAATGAAATTGACCTATTGATCATTACGAAAATGACCATTTGTGTTAAACTGTCAAATGTTAGGCAAATCTTTTTTTTTTTTTTTTCATTATAGACAACATATGACAACTCTCATTTATGTTGTCATGTTAATGTCAAGATATATGTATTACGCCATTAGCATTGAGAAGGTCATAATGAAAATGACTTGTTGGCCATTACGAAAATGACTATTTGTGTTAAACTATCAAATGTTAAGCAAATCTATGTTTTTTTTTTTTCTCATTATAAACAATGTATAACAACTCCCATTTGTGTTTTAGAACTCTGTTGGTACTTTAATTTCAATATATTTATTTCAAACCAATAGCACTGTGATCACAACGAAATTGACATGTTGGTCATTATGAAAATGACCATTTACATTAAACTGTCAAATGTTAGGCAAATCTATGTTTTTTTTTTTTTCCATTATAGACAATGTATGACAATAAACATTTATGTTTAGAGCCCCTATTGTTGCGCCAATATCTAGATATATGTATTACACTATTAGCACTGGAAGGTTATAATGAAATTGACCTGTTGGTTATTATGAAAATGACCATTTGTGTTAAACTGTCAAATATTAGGCAAATCTAAATTTTTTTTTCCATTATAGACAACGTATAACCACTTTTATTTTTATTTGTTGTTACGTTATTATCAAGATATATATATCACATCATTAACATTGAGAATGTCATAATAAAATTAACCTGTTGCTCATTATGAAAATAACTATTTGTCTTAAATTGTCAAATTTTAGGTATATATAGATAACCAAACACAATCAGTCATAACATCTAAATAAGAAACCCATAAATGTAATACTTAAAATCAATGACATAAAGTTATAGCGAATTGTGCGTAACTGTAGAAACAAAATAGTGATAAAACCATCATATAATGATACTATGAGATGTGAAAGATCTCTGCAACCTAATTGTTTGGCCTGTGCATAATGGTATTGGGTTAGTATAAGTTTGCCAGTTATATCCATAACCATGACATCTACTGCACTTAATAGTCTCCAGTTCCTTACCTTAGAACAAAATTATAGTATTCATTGGCCTTCGATGACCACGCTTCGTTTTAGAAGGATTGACAACTTGGGATCTGACTTCTTCAAAAACATCCCAACCTTCGACGTTGCCAATCAAATGGACTACAGGCTCATTGGATGCATAGAGAGGCCCTCTCGTGTAGTAATAGAAGCAATAATTGTACAAATCAATTCATTTGTGATTACAGACGGCCATAGCATGAGGACAAGGAATTCGATCTACCTGAAAACGTCTGTAGGAACAGGTCCTTTCTCTCATATCCACAATTTAGGTCTGAACAGCCATGTTGATAACGTCATACTCAAACTGATAAGCTAGCCGAGGCTGTAAACAAAGGGAAGTTAAACACATTAGTTTTTTCAAAGTCATTATCAACATTACTGCAAGGTCATTTAAAAAATTACCAATCATAACAAAATTTAGCGTCTACCGTAAGTTGTTTTTAATAGTTATCACGTACCCTTACTGTTAGTTCCAATGAAAACTATGTGTGAAGAAGTTTCTCCGCCTTTGGGGCCAGTTTCAATGTAAGTTTTAGAACCTCTTCACGTACGTCAACAAACCATCTTTGCAGTAGTTCGCTTAACCATTCTACCAAAAATCTCACTAGCGTTATCCTTGCTTTTTGATCCACATTGTTCAATGACTCGACAATGTTGGTTGTCATAATTGCATACCCCCGTCTATTGAAGTATACTTGCGACCATTTTAAAGGATCTACTTCAAAAGGTATCGGTGCATGTCGGGTTTATGATTCCGGATGGATTCCATATAACGCTGGTGCTTGCAACAAGATTTGTACCTCGTCTTCAAGTTTACAGCCAAGTGTTGAACACATATCCCAAAATCATCATATGTATAAACAATATTGGCTATATATTTGATACCCGTATGCCTATTGCCACAAGAGCAAGAGGCTTTCACGTGCATGTTGAATCCCTTGGCTTCTCGAAGAACCATTTCCTTGAATCATTGCTATCCAATGGAATGATATCAAAAGCGAGTGGAAATATGAAGCTATCTGTATTATGGCAACAAGCAATAAGTAGCATTCCTCCAAACCTAGCCTTTAATGTCGATCCACCAACCACAGTTATTGGATAACAATGAGGCCAACCATGCTTCGATGCAGCTAAGCACATGTAGAAGTATTTTAAACTCTTTTTTGAGTCGGTCTCAATGTGAATGTTGGATGTAGGATTTTTTTTTTCTTAACCATTTCAACCCAGGCAAGCAGAACTGTAAAGCATCAAGAGAGGTCATTATTAAAAAATAATTGCCATGTGGTCAATATTTAAGTTACCATGCTGGTCATTAAAATAATTACCATGGTCCTCGAGGTTTATATGAGGTATTAGTCGGATCCACGTATTTTGCCATCATCCACTCCCCAATTCTCCAACTCTTGGCTTGACAATAATGCCCTTGAATGATTTCAATAAAACAAGTATGGACTTCATCGTACTTCTTCACAAAAAACAATTCACTACCCTTCATCATGGCTGTATGTAACTACCATGGACATTTCTCATTATCTATACATACCATGTGCAATTGAGTAGTGGTCGACTTCTTCACCTTGAATTTGTAGTGTTTAATCATGGCATCATAATGAAGATGGTATTGTAGTAGCTTTTTGTTATAAAAATATTATTTATGAGTATTGTGATAGGTGTAAAATCAGCAATTACTACTGCGCCATAAAAATTGTGACTTCCAGATACATGAACAGATTAAGTTCTAGTTCTGTTGACAACAGATCTAATGCTTCCTACGATACTCCTCTCGTTTGAATCATGAGCAGCTTCCTCAACATTGAATTCCCCGACATTACAATCATCATGGTTCATACCTAAGTCATTGTTCAAGAATTCATGTTGCTTTTCAAGTTTATCTTCCACGTGCAAATCCATACCTAATATAGAAGAAGGGATAAGAGGCAGGATAGGAGGAAGGATAGGAGAAAGAATGATAAGATTGTTAACAACTACAGGTTACACAGCTTCATTACTTTGTCTACCAACCCTAAAAGGTTGCACAGGTCTGTGGTTGCTTTCCCCTACCTTAGGTGGTATCGCTTCAGCCACTACCACATCCAATATATCAATACTAATTAGGAATTTGCTCTGCACATGAACATCATTCTTTTGCGTCACACTGTATCCCCACAGGAGGCATTCCAGGCTCAACGATATATCTTATGACTATAGTCTTCTCTAGGCCCCTCATTCCAATAACACTTTTCACCAACTCAATAAAACCAACATAAGTTGTAGTGAGGGGCACCAATATTCCGTTCATTTCACCATCAACGCATCTCGATGTACCATCCCACTGACTATTATACTTGATGAAAACACAAACCACAACCATTCCTAAATGAAACAGCAAAAAGTTAGTCAATATCATAATTACATTATAAAAAAAAAGGGAAAAAGATGACTGATATAGAGAGAGGAGTTATATATTGTAGGTAGGGTAGGGGGTTGGGAGGAGCTTCGATTTGCATAACATCTAGTTATATTTTTATATTATAGGCAACATATGATAACTCTCATTAATGTTTTAGAACCCTTGTTGTTACGTCAATGTCAAGATATATGTATCACATCATGAGCACTTAGAATATCATAATGAAATTGACTTATTGGTTATTATAAAAATGACCATTTGTATTAAATTGCTAAATTATTTGCAAATATATATATATTTTTATTATAGACAACGTATGAAAACTCTTATTTGTGTTTTAGAACCTTTGTTGTTACATCAATATTAAGATCTATGTATCGCACCATTAGCACTAAAAGGTCGTAATGAAATTAACTTGTTGGTTATTATGAAAATGACCATTTGTGTTAAACTATCAAATGTTGGGCAAACCTATGTTTTTTTTTTTTTCATTTTAGACAACGTATGACAACTCTCATTTATGTTTTAGAACCCCTATTGTTATATCAATTTCAATATATTTTTGTCAAACCATTAGTACTGAGAAGGTTATAATAAAATTCTCCTGTTGGTCATTATGGATATGATCATTGGGGTTAAACTATCAAATGTTATGCAAATCTTTTTTTATTATTATAATCAATATCATAATTACTATTTGGTCAAAATATTATTGACCGGTTTGGTCATCATAATGATGACTAGAAGGTCGTTATGTTGTTTGCCAGTACTTTGGAAAATTTTTCAAAACGAGAAATATTACAGTAAGAGACAAAAAAAAAAAAAAAAAACAGGAAATCTATCTTACTACCCACAAATGCAATATGAGACAACAGATATTGCAAGATCATACTTTCAAAAGTTTAACATAGTCATTTTTTAGATTATAATTCAAAACGCAAACCCATTTAAAGCATAAAGAAATAAATAAAACCAAAGAACAAGCAGCATTGTAAGACCCGAATTTTCATGGACTTATGATTTCCTTGTTCATAAGGAATTAAAGTCCAAATGATGTGTTTATAAGGTGTTTCATGAAAAATTATGAATATTAATGAGAAATTCATAATTTTATTAGCTAATGTTTAAATTTTCATTGAATTGGCTATAAGACTCAAAATAGAATGCCAGGGTTAGCAAACGGCATTTTGAGTCGAAAAAAAAGGCAAAAAAAGTATGTGATTTTATGAAAGTTAAAGGTTTGACTAAAAATCAACCTTGACCGAGAAATTCAAAGTTTGACCAAGATGGGTTACAACATTGACTTTACAGTATGATGAAAGGCAGTATAGAAAGAGACTGCGAAAACATTTTTATGGTCAAGATAGTAGGAATAAGCCTTAAAATCACCCTAGAAAATCAAGCACACCGAGTTAGGATAAAGGGCAAAACGGGCTTTGAAAAATTATATTGTCCGATTTTTTTTTCACAGATAAATTTTGGATTGAAGTACAATCTAAAAATACTATGTATGAGCAAAGCACAGTATAAAAAATAACTGTGTAGTACAAAAACGGACAGTTTTAAGAGAAAAAGGAGCCAAACAAGGCCCTTGTTTCTTATGGGAGTGACATCACCTAGCTGTCAAATTATGACGTCATAAATGTTAAACCAAGCATGGAAAGAAATTGTGGAAGCTTCTAGAGCTCCCTAGAACCGGCCACCTCACCTCCCTTAAGTGGAAATACTAAAACTTTGGGACAAATCCACAATTTCACTAACTCTCCCCCACCTCTATAAATAGGAGAGCCAAAAACCCATTTTTAATCACAAAAGCTAGCCAAACTCTTGCCAAAATTCTGCAGAAAATCTGTGGTTTGGGGGTGAGAAAGAGGAGAGAAAAACCAAAATTTCTTGAGGGTTTTTGTTTGAGTGCTGCTCGGCTTTGCTAGGGAGAAACAAGAAAAAAATTTGAGAACCTTGGAGACCCATTTTTGGCTGCTGTGGTCGTGGGTTTGGAGGAGAGAATAGGAGAGGAAAAGTTGAAAAATTTTAGGGGAAAACCTTGGTGAGTGTTCGGGTTTGAATGGATCTACCAAGGAGCCAAGAAAAATTTTGGGTATCCCACCTAGAACCAAAACCGTGAGCAAGGAACCAAGGGAAGCAAAAGGGATCTTGGAATTTTCAAACACTAACTTGGGTCTAAGGTAAAATCTTGAGCCAATCTTTTA
>CM046378.1:4645715-4827892 GCA_025413485.1 Ficus microcarpa
ATTAAATCCAATTCTAGCATTTTAATTATGTTTCAAGTGGGTTTGTAAGGACATAAGTCCACTTTTAATTTCTAAGCCCTAGATGTGTTAGTGTGTGCTTGGTTAGGGATTAGGGTGTGCTTGGCTTATTTATGATGTTTGCTTGCATGATTTGTGCTTGAAAAAAATTGTTAGGATGCATGCTAGATGTGATTGATATGTCCCCTGATTTTTGGTCAAGAAATCTGCCCTAGGCAGTACTTGTGTGGCTGCTAATTTAAGAATGGATGTGTGGTGCAAGCTTGATTGTGGTGCTAAGATAGAACCCATCAGCCCAAGGATTAGGGCTTCTGGTTTAGGGCTGCATGGGCACACGGGGTTGACATGCTTGAGTTTAAGGAACGTTAGAAACGCTGTGTGTTTGGTATGTAGGCTCCTGAAGTGGTTGGTCGAGATAGAATCCGCGAATTAGGACGTAAACCGGACTAAGCAACCGAAACTGCCAGTTCGGATTCAAAACTAGCCAGTTTCGGGAAAGTGAAAATTTAAGACCTTTAGAGGCCGAACTGGGTAAAACTTAAAACATAAAAGTTGTTCGGAAGGGTTTTTCCTAGGGGCCAGCATAGCCAGAATCTCAAAATGAGGCTCCAAAGGCCTCCGTTTTTATCAAAACCAGAGGCTGGTCTGCCCAGACCTAATTTACACGTCCAGTCAGTTCAAATGAAAACTGACAAAAATATAAGCGGAACTGGATTTTTCATAAAACACGAAAGTTTTAGAACTCTTTGAGGGCTACAAATTTTGTGAAGACAAGTTTTTCAAATTCAGATTAGATTTTTAAACTGACATCGTTTTCCAACGGCTGTGCAGTGAACTGAAAATTCATGCACAAGATTTTCTAAAACTAGTTCAGAAAAACTATTTTTCTTCTAAAACCCACTGTTTTGACTACGAAACTGTTCCAAAGGTAGTTTCCAGCCCTAAATGATTTTTATAAAGATCCGTTTTGAAAACGTGAATTTTTACAAGTAAAGTTAACAGTTTTGAATTTTTCCTCAACTCTTTCCAAGTTAAGAAGAGAAAATGAGATTTTGTAAACCCAGTGCTTTCAAGATTTTAAGTCAAGGTAAAGCAAAATAAACGTAACAGATGGTTTTCAGTTCTAAACAGTTTTATAAAATGTTACCCAAAGAAGTAAGAATTTTTACAAGCAAACTAAATGATTTTTGAAGGTAATTACACAAGATTTTCCAAAAGTAAGGAAATGGGATTTTAAGGTAAAACTGATAATCAAGCCGACTACGACGGTAACCGGATATTATATCCAAGTTACAGGATCAAGCCCAAGGATGACCAAGGGTGGACTTTAGTTGACACAATATTGAATTAAGGTTGACCTTAAGGGTTACCCAATATAATCCTAAGGGATACACAAAATATATGATTGGGCTAAGATTTAAGGGTTAATGGAGATGACCCAATGTTTATGATGCAAGAGTAAAGCCCAAAGGAAGAATGATAAACCTAAACTCAAATAGAAAGATTAAGGGCTTAGCACCAAAGAGAGGTTATCCAACGTGACCTCATAAGGAATAATCAACGTTTGATTATTCTTAATATGGTAAAATGACCAATGATGACCAAGTAAGGTAACAAGTATAGGGGACATACAACTAAGATTAGGTAAATGTTGGATAGGTCACCAACATTTTATGATAGGATCCTGATCCTATATTCTTTCAAATAACAGGAAGTGAACTACTGTTGCAAACTAATTTAAGAACGCAACACTCAGGACACGACATAAGAGGTAAGTACAAATCTCACCTGCAGTATGAAAGATAGTATGCTATTTTGAAAAATGCTATTACATGTTTTGTGCTATGTTCCAAGTAATGCCATGTTTGCAAATGCTATGTTTACTAAAGTACTATATTTGCAAAGTGTCATGCTTTTAAAAGTGCTATATTTGCAAAGAGCCATGCTTTCAAAAGTGCTATATTTGCAAAATGCTATGTTTTCAAAAGTGTTATATTTGTAAAAAAATATTATGTTTGCAAAAGTGCTATGATTGTAAAAATGCCATGCCATGTTATGAATGAGATGAGAGTTATGTTATGATATAGTGACATCATAGGGCATGTTCACTAAAGATAAACAACATGGTAAGAAATCACAAGTAAGGTGTCGTACCAACCTCCCATCAGGTGGAGGGTTATTCATGTTCAAGTTCTGATTATCAACCTCTCGTTGATGCGTGAGGGTATAATCAGTTACGTTTCCCAGAATTGTTAGGGACCTTGCAACCACTAACTCTATCTGGAGGCGCACTCATGGTACGTACACAATGGGGCCCATATGAAAGATAACAAGTTCAAGTTAAAAATGGATGTATAAATGAACATAAATAGTTCATGCATATGTTATATGATGATTGTATGTTTTCAAGATGCCTTAAAATAAAAAAATGTTTTGTGAGATAAAGTTTGTGCTTACTGGGCGAAAGCTCATTAGTTATATTTCATGCTGTAGGTAAGAAACCTGCAGCCTAAATGATGAGCTATAGGCGGACGGTGCGGCGGATGAAGGGCGGTATGGATACCACTGCGCATATATTCCGCAACCTTTTTCTAAGTTAAGAAGTTTTTGTATATAAGTATATATGATAAAAACAAGTTATGTTATATGGTATTTTAGTACTAAAGACTTTAAACAAACTTTCTATTTCAGTATGTATGTAAGATAAGTTTCTATGAGCAAACCCTTTTATATATATGTATGTTAAAAAAAAAAAATATTCCCAAATTTTCAAGTAAAGGAAGTTAAGTATATGAGAGGTGATGGCCCTACGTAGGATGAGGGTGTGACAAGCATTACCTTAGATCTATACCTGATCTAAGCTAAAATGAGACTGATGCAGAGTGGGAAGAGTGAAAAGTGGATCAGGAGATGAGCTACAACCTATTTCAACGATGGTGAGGATATAGAGGGTGAGATGAATAGAGTGAACAAGAATGGGGAAATATTTGTTAGACTTAAAGTGAATTAGCTGAGCTCAGATCCTCAACAATGGTGAAGACAGAGTGCGTTAGGCTAGGATGAGAGGAAAACAAGGGAAAAAATGTGATATTGTGACGTCTTAGAAATTCATAAACTTGATTCATGAATTATTATCATGAATTTCTTTTATTAATATACTTCTAATGAATTATTTTGATGAATATCAAATTTCAAGATCATGAATGATTGTATATGTATCATCAGTATGATGATGTCGATGATCTAATAATATTGTGTTTCTCCATTTAAATTAGAAATTTTAAATACAAAAAGATGAGTTGAACGACATATAAATTTATACGAAAAATTTAATTATGTCGTATCAGAGAGATAATGTTAATTTTAGGGAAGAACCCCAATTTTTATTAGCAAATCAATTTAATGATTTTAGTATTTATTTTAGTCATATCAATGGTTAAGTTTTGGGAGTATGATTGAAAAATTAATGTGTCACATTGATAGAAGATGAGTGAATAGTATTTACTCTTAGAAAATCTGAAGGTGGAAGATTGATCAAGAGTTGCGCTTAAGTTTGAAATCAATAATGTAGATTTTATGTTAAAAAATCCTTAGCAAATCAATGGCCAAGCTTTGGATGACAAGTGACCAATGAGAGCTTAAGGTAAGGATTAGTGTGGTAGAAGATCCAATGGATGAAAATAAGGATGACAACTTTTGATCAATGGTAGAAAATTGGAAGAAAGAAAAACAAAATAAAAATGAGAAAGCAAGGGGGGAATCCAGATTTTTGTATCAAAAAACAAGAAGAAATTTGAATAAATGAAAAAAAAAAAAAGAAAGTGGTGCATGTATGCAATCTCATATAAGAGATGACATGATTTATTTTGGCAAGTTGACCCAAAAAAGAGACAGGTGAAAGTGACCCCATGTCTCCACTTTGTTGAATAAAATTTTCAATCCAATTTCCTCCCTTTAAGAGGCGGCAATGAAAGGGAAAATCAGTCAAAAATTTTTCAATTTTATCCCTCAAAATACAAGTCCTTTAAGGTAAATGTTGGCTGAAAACAAGCCCCTAACACTTCATTTTATTCTCACATAAGTTAAGCTCAAAAACCCTTACTTCTCAAGCTATCACCAAGCTCAAAACATAAAAAAGAACCACCAACACTATTTTTGTGACGCCCTGATCCACCACCTGACATCCACGCGGGGCCGACCACGCGGATGCGGGACGCCGGGACCGTCACCTTCATACATAATTTACTTTACTTTGTAAATGTGGAGTAAAATATATATATATTTTTTACTTCTTTTGAAACTTGATTGCTTGAATTTCTCTTTCTTTTAAAACTTGAGAATTCATCTTAAAATCTTGACTTGAAGTCCATGCACAACTTGTGCATCATACTTTGAAACATTTCGTACATACATAACATAACTTCATATTTAACATATATGAAAAACTGCATAACTTAAACATAATGCGGAAAATATTGCGTAGTGGTATCCCACACCGCCCTTCACTTGCTGCATCATCTCCAAGCCCACCAAGTAAGGCTACAAGCCTTTTATCTCTACCTGCAGTATGGAATATATCTGATGAGCTTGCGCTCAGCAAGTACAAACGCGATCTCACAAAACATTTTTATTTAAACATCTTGAAACATACTTCATCATATGCATGAACCATTTATGTCCATTTATGCATTTCATTTTTACTTGTACTTATCTTTCATATGGGCCCCATAATGTACGTACCCTTAACATATAGCGCGCCTCTAGATACAGTTAAGGTTTGCAAGGTCCCTACCTGCTCTAGGAAAACATAAGTGATTACACCCTCCCGCATCAACGAGAGGGCGAATCTGTCACGACCCGACTTGTCGCCACCGAGGTCGACGCGGAGTCCGACCGCGCGAACCTGGAGCGCTTGGTTCGGTTCGTGACATTACTTACTTGCTTATCTTGCTTGATTGAAAAATTAAGTTACCCAATTTTTAGAGTAAATTTTTTTTTTCTTCTTTTCTAAAAATAGTTACTAGAAAACTTTGATTGCGGAAATCATAAAACTTTAAACTCGATTAAAGCATAATTTGAAACTGTTTTTCTTTTATAAAATTCTAACTTAAAATGTACTCACTCGAGTATTGAGCTTTCACCTATGAGGAAAGCTCCATACATACATACATACATGCATACATACATAATTTAAATCGTGGACCAGTCCCGAGACCGGTGCACACGTGGCAACTTGCTTGCCATGAAAACTAAACATACATACTGAAAACATAATGAAAACACATTTTCATTTTAAACGCACTTCGGAAATCCCGTAGTAGTCCATACCCACGTTTCACAATCTGCTGCGCCATCTCTCCACAGTTGTAACATGTATCGCCTGTAGGTAGCTTACCTACAGCATGAACGTAAGCTATGAGCTAAAAAGTTCAGTAAGCACAACATCCTATCCGCATGCACACTAAATGCACGACAAACGTGAACCAATTATAATTTATTATTAAACTTAATTTGGGTCTCTCTACTGGTCTAATCTAATCCTATCTTGCTATTATAACATGTGTATATGTACTGCGGTATGTAACCATGGAGTGATTGAAGGCGGTCCGTCCAATCCAACTAAAACCATGAAACACAAAGTTTAGCATGGAGTAGTGGAGGCAGTCCTGCCATATCAAGTCAACCCATGGAACATGCCGTTTTAACTTACCACAGAGGCAAAGTCAGTACAACACATCATGTTCTACCTAACTTATCTCATATCTTACCATCATACTTATTTTTAGTGAACATACTTCATGATGCCATAAAAATTTAACATAAACATGACATGCAACAGCATAACATAATTTTACATACTACATGACATGCATACATGACATAGTACATAACATAACACATACATACATGGACATAACACATAACATACATAACATAACAAACATAACATGCATACATGACATACATAACATGCATACATGACATACATAACATGCATACATGACATACATAACATACATACATAACATGCATACATAACATACTACATATCATAAAACATGTCATCCTATTCATGCGTTCATGCCGTAGGCGGAATTGTACTTACCTTTCCGTCTGACATTCTTGACTAACTGTCCTCTCTAATGCTGTTCCACTCCTGGCACAGCTGCAGGTTCTGCCTGCTTAACAAAGACAGGCTCTACTTAAATCTCATGAAAAATGCAGGTAAACAAACCAAAATGTCTACATGATCTTGGTTGAATGTCCCTTACGTGCATAGCATCTAATTTGGTTACCAAGGGTAACCTGGCGTGCCAAGCCAACTAAACCTCTAAGGGTTGCTTAACTATATCTGAAAGTATCGGGTTATATCCGATAACCCTTTGGTTAAGCTCAACGGTATCCCTTGGGGTTACTTTGGATAACCCGTGAGGATAAACTAACTCTATACTATAAGTCAACCAAAAGTCAACCATGGTCAACTTTGGTCAACTATGGTCAACCCCCTCGGGTCAACCTCTCGGGTCTCGGGCTCGACCCGGTAACTCGGGCATAACACCCGATTACCATTCGTAAATTAACGTGGGCTACAAACTTTGCTTGAAAAAGTCATTTTTCCACACTTAGAAAAACTTAGGGAAAAATCCCAAAATCTCACATTTTGTGTAAAAATTCATAACTTGTTTCATAAAATCCAAATTCTTGATTTTATGCTTTGTAAATTCATTTTAGGTCAAAAACCGTCTTTGGAACGATTTTCATGGCCAAAAGACTTGTTTAGGGTTGAAAAACTATTTTTCCAAACTCACTTGTTGAAATTGTGGTGCAGGGATTTCGGATTCCCTGAGCACTCTTGATAAAACAATTTTTGTCTCAAAATCGGTACGTGATCTTAAAAAGTTTTCTTCACGAAAGTTCTAGCTCTCGAAAAATGCTAAAACTTTCGTGTTTTGCAAATTTCCTAATTCGGCCTAGATTCATCCCAGATTTAACTTGAAACTGACTGACCCTTGGGAATGGGTCTGGGGACGTAAATTGTTGGGCCACGGGTTTTGTCATTTTTGAAGGCCTTTGGAGCCTTATTTTTGAAAAACGGCTCAGGTGTCCCCTAGAAAAAGTTGTTCCGGACAACTTTCGTGTTTTACGCTTTCCCAAATTCGGCCTCTAAGGGCCTGTTATTTTTTGTTTACGAAAACTGGGCAGTCTTGGAACCGAACTTGCCAGTTTCGTGTTACATTGTTTTTACGTGTCCTACTTCGGCTTCTAACTCAAACCGATCATACGGGAGTCTAATTGAACACATGCACGTTATCTAAACGTCCCACATGCTTTGGACATGTTTTCCCCATCGGGGTCATGCAAACCAACCGAAACTACAACCTAGGTTTGCATGCTCTAGGGTTTGGTTCACCAAGCCAAACCGAAATAAAATCTCACCCTAGCACCATAGCCTCCCACGGCAGCACTATAACAGGGACATACTCAGCCAATTTCATGCAAACCAAGCAACAAGCAAGCACCTAAAATCATAGCACCAAATCAGAAAAATCAAGCAAAGCTAAACTACCTAACCATGCACCCTAATCAAGCCTTACTCCCTAGCAAGCACCACATAAAAATTTCTGAACTTAAACCTATACAAACCATGGCTTAAATACATCATAAATGCACCAAATTAATGCTCAAACAAGGCTTAGGGTTAGGGTTCCTCACCTAACCAATTTCGGCAACTTGGTTCCCCCATGGCTGGCCGAACCTTGCTGCCTTGGCTGATCTCACCATGGCTGCCCTCCTTGCAGCCGAAGCCTCCTTCACCCAAGGGCTCCAAATTTTCCAGCCATGAACATACAATCATACACTTAATTAATCATCAAATCTTGTATGAAATTAGTCTAGGGTTTTGAGGAATTTTACCATAGCTTACCCTTGGTTCATGGAGCCGAATTTGCTTCTCCCATGGTGGCTGCATCTGCTCGCTGTTTTGGCTCACCAAACCACACCAAAAATTTTCATCAACCCTTGGTGAAGCTTGCTGCCATGGCCGTACCTTCATGGCTGCTCACCCACGAATTTTTGCTCCAAAAATTTCTGCACTTCCATGGCTGAAAACAGCCCACACACAAGGCACAAAAACTCACCCTTGGCTCCTTGGTTGGCTCCCTTCACCATGCTCGGCTCCCTCCAAGATTGGACCCGAATTTTTCCTCTCCTTCTTCCTCCTTCCTCCCACAGTTGCAGGTCTGAAATTTCTAGAAAAATCCAGATTTGGCTTGCTTGCTTGAAGCTCCAAGCCGTGCACCTCCCATGGTGGATTTCACAAATTTTTTTCCAACTTGGCTCACGGATTTATTCTCCCTCTTGGCTCCGAATTTTCTTCTGAGTTTTGGCTGTGGGTTAGGCTGTTTTTCTGGGTTTCTTCTGCCCCCTTTGCCGACTCTCACATGGAGTATTAAAGAAGATAATAACAAACTTTTTAAAATTCAAATTTGGCCCCAAAGCTTTGGATTTCTTGGCCTTTTCTCCACCTTGGAACCGGCTGGAAGCTGCTGGAAAGGGGCTGAGGTGTCCTGCTAAGTCATGGCTGATGTCATGGCTTAGCTCACCAATTTTCAAAAATTCCATTTTTGCCCCCGAAAATAGAAATTTTTGCAAAAATACCCTCTAGGTGTCCGATTGTCTTAAAAATCGACACACCCATCCTATTTGATGATATAATCATCTTGGTAACTTCATACGTCCATTTTGTCAATTTTCCAAAATTTACACTTTTGCCCCCAAAAGTGAAAATTTTGCATTTAGGCCCCAAAATTCCAAAATTGGCCATAAAGCTTACTTTTCAATCCAATATCATTCTTTTCATGTTTTTATGTGATTTTCTTCCATAAAAATCACATATTTCCAAAATTTACATTTTTGCCCCGAAAGACAAAAATCTTCGCATTTTCGCCCTCGAAGTGGCTATTTCCTGATTTCTTCTTGCAAAACAAGTTATTTCCTTATTGGGCCTCATCTAATAGCGTCACGTGGCGTACTTCTCATATTTTTTCAAAATTTACATTTTTGCCCCCAAAAATGAAAATTTTGACGTTTTTGCCCTTTGGCCTGGATTGGCCTCCTTTGATGATTTCTTGACTGAATATATCAGTCTGGCCTTAACTAATGCTAGGGATGCTTGATTTACGAGTGATTCTACTGTCTAATTGGGCTATACCAACCATACTGACATATTTTACAGTATTTTTAAATACTGCAGCATTTTCCAATGTCGGGTCAACTGTTGACCACTTTTGGTCAAACTTTGACTTTTTCGGTCAAAGTTGACTTTTCGGTCAAACTTTGACTTTCTTGGTCAAAGTTGACTTTCGTGGTCAAACTTTGACTTCCTTAGTCAAAATTGACTTTCTTTGTCAAACTTTGACTTTCTTGGTCAAAGTTGACTTTTCAGTCAAACTTTGACTTTCTTGGTCAAAGTCGACTTTTTGGTCAAACTTTGACTTTTTCGGAAAAACGTCCCTTATCGCCCTTTTTCGCCCTGAAAAGGCGTTTTCTAACCTTAAAAATCTATTCTGAGTCTTATTGAGCCGTAAGACTCCGTAAAACGTGTGAAAAACTCTTAACTGAGTTTTTCCGCAAACATATCATATATGCTCATAATTCCTTTTTTAGAAGGAAAAATGGCAACAGGAATTTCTAGGTATTACAGAATCCATAATTTGAACATAAAAATCCTCCACCTTGGGGGAGGTTGGTACGACACTTTACTTGTGTATTTTTACCAAGTGGTTTATCATTAGTGAACATACCTTATGATGTCACAAAATCATTTCTCATACATGCTCATGACATATTTTAACATAACATGGCCGCTTTAAAACATGGCATCGTTAAAATATGGCAGTCTTTAAAATTATTTAAATCATGGCCTCATTTAAACATAATAGCTTTAAAACATAACATCTTAAAAAACATAGCATTTAAACATGGCATAGCATTTTCATATTTGAACATACATTGTTATTTTCCATACTACAGGTGAGGTTTGTATTTACCTTAAGTCCTATGCTCTTGGCGTATATTCCTCGCGATATCTCAACAGGTTCCTATTCCTGTTTCAAAGGAGGTGTAAGATAAGATTAACTTATTTTACCATAAATCATGACAGATGATGTTGGTATCCTAACCAACATCCATGAGCAATCCTAGATGTGTGTATGTTGTATGTCCCCTCTAATATCTCTTGTAAATCTGATTGGTCACTTTCTTCTTCTTGGGCTTATGTTTTACTTTTTCTTGATTCATAATCCATTGGGTTATTATCTCTTCAATAACCCTAGGTCTTAGCCCATTTCATAAATCTTGGTATCCTTTAGGGTTATATTGGGTAACCCTAAAGGTTAAACTCTTGGTCAACCCAAGTCAACATGTGGTCAACCAAGGTCAACCCCCTTTTGGGTTTAACATTAGGCTTCGGGCTTAGCCCAGTAACTCGGATATAATTCCGGTTACCGTTCGTAGTCGGCTTGATTACTCATTTTTACCTTAAAACCCCTTTTCTTGATTTTTGGAAAGCATTATATAATTATCTTCCAAAAACCCATTAATTTGCTTTAAAAACTCTTACTTCCTTTATCTTGAAAATACTTGGCCAAAATCATTATTTTCTTTACTTCTTGGAAAAATGTGGAATTTCAATTCTAAACCTTAAAAATCCCACTCTCTTCTTGAAAAATCTCATTTTCCTTTAACTTATGGAAAATCCCATTTTTCTTCAACTTGAACACTTTGGGTGAATAATCCCAAAACCCTTGTAAAAGTTCATTTTCTTAAAACGGAACTTCGTAAAATCATTACGGACTGAAAATCGCCATTGGAACGGTTTTCGTAGTCAAAATTACGGGTTAGAACACTTTACATTTCTTTTGAACACATTTTGTAAAACTTTGGCGCTTGGATTTTCGGATTTCCTGAGCACCCTTCGTAAAACCAACCCAGTTTAAAAATCCGTTCATTATCTGAAAAACTTGTCTTCACGAAAGTTGTAGCTATCGAAAAATGCTAAAACTTTCATGTTTTGCATAAAACCCAGTTCTTGCTAGATCAGTACCATTTTTCGTTTGAAACTGGCTGATCCCGAAAAACGGAGTGAAAACTGGCCCTAGGGATCAGCCACGGGTTTTCATAAAAACAAAGGCCTTTGGAGGCTTATTTCGAGATTCTGTTCACATAACTCTCTAGTAAAAGTTGTTCCGAGCAACTTTCGTGTTTTAACTTTTACCCCGTTCGGCCTCTAAGGGCCTCAAAATTCCACTTTCCCGAAACTGGCCAGTTTCGACTCCGAAATGGCAGTTTCGGTTGTTAATCCGGTTTTACGTTCTAGTTCACGGATTCTAACTCGACCGACCACATCGGGAGCCTATACATAAATCAAGCAATGTTCCTAACGTCCCATACATTCATTCTTGTCCATCCATCACACCCATGCAGCCCACACAAGCCGAAAACCCTAGACTTGGCTGCATGTTGTTCTTGCTCTTGCATCCATTAACTAGCATCACATTCATCATTTTTCTTCAACCAAATCAGCCACTGCCTTAGGGCTGATTTGTGACCAAAATTTAGGGGACTTTACTAACACATCTAGCATGCATCCTAATCATTTTTCAAGCATAAAATCATGCAAGCAAATCATCACAAATAAGCCAACCAAACCCTAACCCTATCAAGCACATACACCGAAAATCAAAGGCTGAAAAAGAGATGGACTTATGTTCTTACAATCATCTTGAATCATCATAGAAAAATGCTTAACTTGAGCTTAAATCCAAGATTAGTTCAAGAAATTACCTTAACCCAAGTTAGGGTTTGAAAATCCTTCTTTTCCTCCATGGTTGCTCACCCACGGATTCACCATGAAAAATGGAATCCAATAACTTTTTGTTAGTTCTTTCTTGCTCATCAAAACCGAACCTTATAAGAATAAAAATCCAAGTTTTTACTCACCTTTTCCTTCTCTCAATGCCTACGGTTTTTGGCTCCATGGAGCACCAAAAATCTTTTCTCTTGGCTCACAAAATCTCTCTCCTTTCTCCCCTAGCACAGCCGAACACCACACAAGCCTCATCCTCTAGCATTTTTTTCCAGATTTCTTCTTCTCTTTTCCTCTCCTCTTCCCACGGATTTTTCTCTTGAAAACTGGCAGAACTAATGGAGGAAATGAGAGGGGGAGAGCTGCCGAACCTTGGGGCAAAAGGGAGGACACCTTTATCCCTTGGTTTTTGGCTTTAACCCTCACCTTGCTTGCTTCTTGCTGCTGCCGAAAGTGATGGGAAAAGTGGGGGGACAAGCAGCGGTTTTTGTGGAGAAAAGAGGGAGAGGTTAGCTTGCTTTTGTGGTTTTGTTGACCAACTTTTCTCCTTAATTCAAGGCTTTATCACATGCCTTTCTTTTCCCTTGAATGCAGTCGAACATTAGAGGGGGAATGGGCTGCCTTGTGTCCGGATTTTTGGGGGAGTAAATGGCTGATTGGTTGGCCATGGGGAGGGCTGTTTGTCTGAAAATTTGGACAGCCAAGTGGTATCCAATGGGTGGTCACTTTTTCCTCAAAAAATGACTTTATGCCATGTCTTTCTTTTCCCTTGGTGCTGCCCATGAGCTGGCCGAATAAATTGAGGGAGAAAGGGGGAGCTTGGTCGAACTTGATAGAGTGGAAAAAGTGCCCCACATCTTTACTTTAACTAGATCACATTTAGTTCCCATTTAGTTACATCTCAAGGGGTACATCATTCCTCAATTTAAGGCTTTGTTTCCCATTCCTTTTCTCATGCTTTTTCTTTGTTCTTCTCTCCTTGTGCTGCCGGCTGTTTGAGGGAGCCAAAGGGGTTGTCTTGGCCAAACATTAGAGGGAGAATGGGGGCCCTTGGATGCTTGATGAGTTGGCCATTGATTCATGGCTTTTCTCTTTGTCTTGTCATTCCTTGTGATTGCCGAATTTTTTTTGGAGGGGAAAAGGGAGTGTGTGGCCGGTTGGTGGGGGCAAGGAGGAAGGCTAGTGGGTTCTAGAGTCCTTCTAGATTTTTCTTCAAAGCCACCTAAGGCTTGTGATGTGTCACACACACATGTGATCATCCCTTAAATCAAGGGTCTTGTTGTCATTTTTCTCCTTCAAAATTAATTCATTCCCTTTCCTTGTGTCACACAGATATTAAAAATATTGTAATCCATAATTTGGTCCAAAATTCTTCCGTATAAAATTGAACCGAAAACTTTCTTTCTCCAATTTTTCGGAGACCTTTTTGTCCTTTAATCTTGATTCGGTGTGCTTGATTTCTAGGGTGGTTTTTTTACGGCTTATTCTTACTTTCTTGACCATAAAAAGTCTTTGCAGTCTCTCCTTTTACTGCATTTCATCATTTTTCGGGGTCAACATTTTTGACCCGTCCTTGGTCAAACTTTGACTTTTTTGGTCAAGGTTGACTTTGTCAGTCAAACCTTTGACTTTCTTAAAATTTCATTCTTTTTCATTCTTTTTCTTCCCTTTTCGTTCTTTTTGACTCAAAATGCCGTTTACCAACCTCGGCATTTTATTCCGAGTCTCATAGCCGGTTTAAAAGAAAATTCTAACCTTTGCTAATAAAATTATGAATTTCACATGGCCATTCATAATTTTCCATGAAATATCACGAAAACACATCATACGGACTTCTAATTTCTAATAAAAAGAGAAATCGTAAGTCTATAAAAATTCCGGGTATTACAATTCTCCATCTCCAACACCCCTCTAGCACGCTCCTCCCTCCATTTTTAAGCTCTAAACAACCTCGTTACCAAGTTCAAAGAAGTGTGAAATAGAGTTAGAGGATGTTTTACTAGGGTAACCTGGTGGTATTTTTTATGTTTGAGTCATTTTTGGAGAACTAAAGCATGATGTTTAGTTAGAATCTTAATTTTAGACTTCTTCTTACTTAGGAAAAATTTTTGAGAAGAACTTTGGCGGTTGAGATCTTAAAGGATCCAAATAGCATTTCGGTATCTACAAACTTTATTAAAGCTTGTAGTGGTTGTGGTAATATAGCATGCATTAGAAACTTTGGTATGAAAAATAAATTACGTGATAAGATTCTACAGAGGATAAACTTCATTTTAGGCTTTGGAATCACTTGATTTGTTGTTGTTTGTCTAAAGTTATGTGTATTTGAAATTGTGATACAAAATTAGAAAGAAAATGAACATCTGGGGTATAGTCTAGCCATGGGTTTTATGTACTCCGAACCCTTTAGTCTCAAAATTTTGAATTATAAATTATAGATCTAAAAACTACATTCTTTTATGCCTTCCAAAAAGGTATCATCCACCTTGAATGGATAAAGATGCATTTTTTGGTGAATTTTACAAGTTTAAACTACGAACCGAAAGTCTTCGCAAAAACCCTATACTAGCCATGGTTTTGTATATTTTGGGTTAGAAAACCATAATATTTTATAAAACTATTCTTGTCATACAAAATAGACACTATATGCTTTCTGATGACATATCTTTTGCCTTATTTGGACTTGTAAGTGAATTGTTATGATTTTTTAAAATTTACCCATGAATCTAGACTTATGGTACATATATGGGACCAACAATGACAAAACCTAAGTTTATGGTATGAAATACTTAAACTCTAAAGAAAAGAACTTCACATCTATAAAGTAGACATCTAAAGTTTTGAAATAAGATATTATGCGTTTAAAATGAATATGTACATAAATTTTAATAAATCATATATATTGTATTGAAATACGGTAAACTGAGATTTCACCATAAGACACTTAGGAAAACACCCACATTAATATTTATTTGAAATCTTCAAAAACAAATTATAAAGACAAAAACTAGATACTTTAAGCTTTTTAACGACTTATCAAGTGTCCAAAACAAGATTATATTCAAATTTAAATAAATCTTACAAATTAAAATCCTACACCGACAAAACGATTAAATATTAAAATGTGACATAAGGGTAAGTCATAACATATGTACATATTTAGTTATGAAATGAGTTGATATTATATGTATGATTAAATAATGTGAAAAACCCTAACTTTATAAAGTTGAATCAAAAGTTTTAAATAGACTAAAATAAAGTACACTAGAGGGTTATTGAGCATATATCAAGAGACTATCTTAACACAACTAAATAATCATAACTAATTGGATTGGGCCTTACAAGCCCAATATTAGATGGAAGGCATATACTTAGGTGACTTCTTGTCAACTTGAGTGATTAATTAATTAAGAAATAAATAAATAAATAAACTAATAAATATATGTTAAAATATAATTATCTAAGAAAGTTAATTAGTAGTTAATAAAGTAACTAATTAATTAATTATTAGATTTAGTAAGTGATAATTAATAGTGTAGGCAAAATTATTATGTTGAGTAACTACATAATTATAATATATGATTAATTAATCAGTAATCATTGATATAATTATTAATATAACTATGAGTGATTAATTAGAAATTAATCAAATATTAATTATTAGAATAATCTAATTGTTAATTATTAAAATGAGAATTTCTAATTGTTAATTGATAAGTTTATATGAGAAAGAATATTTAAGTAACATAATTAAATTATTAACGATATAATTATCAATTAGTCAATTGAAATTATGTAAATTAATTATAATTACTCCACTAAATAAAGTAATAATTAACTACTACCATATTAATTAGTTAATTAATTGATTAATCAATTGATTCATTAATAAATTAAATTAAATTAATTAAATAATAATTAGTAGAAATTTATTTTAACACTTAATAATTAATATGAATTAATTGTTAAGATTAATTATGATATAAATAAATCAAGTTCACTTTAGTTTATAAAATAAATAAATAAATGAATAAAGTAATATAACTATGATTGTATCTAATAATGAGGTATTGTTAAATTAGGATAATTTCTCAAATCTGCGTAATAGAATATACAACTCCAGAAATTTAAGCATATAAGACAAGCAAGTACAAACCTCACATACAGCATGAAACAAAATGTTTTTCGTTGTTGATGTTCTATGTTTTCTATGATTTGTCTTGATGAAATGATGAGTATATGAGTCATATGTATTGCGTTGATTAAACATTTAACGTGCATAATTTCTCTTGCACTGATATGATCGATATGCCTCACAGATATGTATGCTGTAATGATAGATGCATGATGACATGTAAATCTACACATTGTCACAAATAATAAGAATGAGGTTAACAAAAGATAGGATTAAGTATCATACCAACCTCTAATTAGTAAGAGGATATGATAAGAACGAAAGTTATAAGCTATGACATTTGATATTATTGGAGGGTCGCTTCCCCAACTCCTCATTGGTTGAGCACATATGGGTACGACAGAAGAGCCCTTAAATTGACAAGACATAAATATAATGAAACATAATTGAACACACATAAATCACATGCATTTTTGAATATTCACGATGTTACATGTGATGATATGATTTTATGAAAATATTTTATGAGATATTGTTTGTACTTGCTGAGCGCAAGCTCATACATGTGTATTTGTGCTATAAGTAACGCAGGTAAGTAGCCCGCTACTTAGATATTTTATAAACTAGTAAAACTGTGCTGAGGTGATGAAGGAAGAGAGTGGGATACCAACACAAATTTAATTTTCATATTTAGACTTCTTAAATTATTTTGTGTCGACTCTATTTATAATTATGTTTCTAATGTTTTAGTACTACTAAACTAATTGGAGTACTTTACGAGAAAAAGACTTTAGATTCTTTCCTATTAACTTACATGAAGTTATAGCTTTTTTAATATTATCTATGTATGAATTTGAATAGGATATTTATTATTTAAAAGTTTTCAATTTTCTCAGATAAAAATTTTAGTAAATTAAACTTTTGTAGTACGAATATGGTTTGTGTAAAAAAAAATTATGTATTTTTAGAACCAAACATAAATAAGTGTACTAAATTAAATAAGAACAAGTAAAATAAAAAACGGTCTGAAAAGTCGGGTCATTATAGATATAGAGAGAGGACTTATATATTATGGGTAGGGGGTGGGCAGGAAAGTGGGAAAAATGAAGGGCGAGGGCATTTTTGACTTTTTACATTCACTTTAATTGATGGTGATGATGCGGCAGTGCTAGCAATGAAAAGAACCAAAAATTATGCTAGTTTCAATAATATTTTTCTCACAGGTGCTATTTTTAAAATTAACCCTATATATAGTTTATTAGTTTCTTTATTTTTGGACAAAACTCTATAATAAGCGTTCATTTGAATCATTAGTTTGAGCTAAAATTTTTAAGTTGGAGTTGGTTGACTTTTTAAAAAGTTATAATTTTTATTAATTTTTCAAAAAAAGACAAAAATCTAATGAAAAAAAAATACAATTTAGTTGATGTTAAACTAATATGCCAAACAAAGTATAAGTGTTATATGTTTATAATAAGTTTCATAAAACTCTCACACACACATATATAAATGCATTACACACACACCGGCTTTTACTTTAAATCAATGCAAAAGAATTGCAATGACGTTATTTTGTAAATAGACGTGGTCAAAGAACAATCGTGTGATTGTCTACCAAATTCCTTTTTACATAGTGCGTTGAAGGACTGGCTTATTGACTTTTAACTGGCCATCCTTATTTCGTCCATTCTCTTTTATCGTTAGCTTTGCCAAAAAGCCCTTTCGCCTTTTTTTTTTTTAACACAGGTAGCAACATGAGTAAAAAAAAAAAAAAGGGTACAAGAGAATTGTTGGCCACCGTTAACTAACCCTTACCATATAATCACTTTAACTAAACTTAGACCATTCGAATAAAATGCCAATGTTAATAACTCAATTATACATTTGGTAAGGGGTGACTTGGTGACAAGATAGACCTACTTATAGACTTTGCTTTTATCAAGTTTTAGATCCAAGTTGTGACACACATAGAGTCTAACATTTGACAAGAAAAACTATGTGTTGTGTTCTTGTAACACCTACCCGATACAACCATACATCTTCCAAAAAAAGCCATATAAGGTTGTGTTATTCCCTTAACTTCAACCCATGTTATTCTCAAGTAGTTAAATAGATAAAGTATGAAAATGAGGGCAAATTTGAACTTTTGAGTACTACCTTATAGATAATAAAACTATATTACATTCAACCCATATAGCTAGCTAAGTATGTATACAATATAACACACAATTCAAAATGGGCACAGCCAAGTATATGTATATATATATATATATAAACATAGCTATATGGATAGTCAAAACTCAAAATAATAGGTCAGCTTGTCCATATACACAAGTCCACGAGTATCAGGAGTACAGTAGCCAACCATCTAGTCCTCAACTAGTGCTGAGAAGTGCACTCACCTACATCACCATAAACGAATGAGCTAAAGCCCAGTAAATAGAATCAACGCATGGCATAAAAAATACAGATATGCATGAGCTCATGACTTTACTTCTTCAATTAATTTATTCCATTTCACTTCTTATATTCTTTTTTATCTTTTACGTCGTTAGAGTTTCTGAAATGGGGTGGTATCCCAGATACCTTAGCCATCAGACCTTGTGGCCACAAAACAAACATCATAATAATGAATACCATCATATAGGGTAAAGTTATTTTAAACACTCTTTCTTCCTTGTGATCATCAAGGAAGCTTCCCATATGATAAGTCTCCATTGTGACATGAGGTCCATCGACTTCGTGACCACAAATATAATGTAACAAGGTGCCATCGTGTAAGGCATATCACATTTAAAATACTCTTTTCCCTCATGATCATCGAGGTATCTTCTCACACCGCAAGTCTCCATCGAGACATAAATGTCGGAAGTCTCAATCGAGACACATTTCATCAATTTTTAACAATAAACCCTTCACAAGTCACCAATAAATCATTTAAGCTACTCTCAAACTCATTAATTACATAAAATGCATTTGATACATATCTTTCATCATGTAGTGCATGACTGCTCATGCCATCATGCTATGTAAACCATATGCCCAAATCTCGCTTTCAACTACATAATACACATGCATGACTCTTATGGCGATACAGGTGCAATTTTACTTACCTCGTGATTGGGTTTTGCATAAAAGAATTCTCGGGCTTTCTCTTGGGGGATCTGGTGTTCAACACCTCTGAAATATGGAGCCATTTAACCACTTTATTGTCACTACAACAATTATTAACAATAACAGTACCAAGGAGGTCGTTTCCCTACAATGGACTTTTAATTTAAAGTCTAGTTCTTAAAAAAATTTTGCCATAATTTCCCCTGTATTTAAGCCTCCCCAAAGCTTAAATATCTCATACAACACCTAAAACCAATATAATTTCTTCAAAATATCCATAAATTGCAAGAATGTTACAAAATCACAATTTCCATTTCTCACTACCCGGTACCAGTATTATGGTAAGGTCCATAACTCCCAATACACAAGAAAATAATCAAAACGGCTTCAGGGGTATTTACTCAACAGATAGAGGGAACAAATCTCAAATTTTCAACTCCAACAAAGCCCTATTGCATATAGAAATAAATAAAATCTGAACCACAGTGAAAACTGACCTGAAACTAGATAGGTTCCCAAAACGTGGGTAAAACCCTAATCTCTGAATTGAATTAGCTCTCACTGTTTACAGAATTTAACCTAACATAATATATGACATACCATTCAAAAAATCAAAGCTTAATTCCATAGTAAACCCTCTGAACCAACATCCAAGAAAACAGAAACTGAAACTGCCCTTACCTTGGTACAAACTAGGCTTTTCCTTGATATTCTCCACCAAAAATTGATCAAACCACTCAAGATTACTTTTAATTTCTCAAAACCCTAATCAAATAAGGTTTTTAGAGGCAGAGGAGGTCGGACATGGAGGGCTGGAGCAAAAAATGAGCCACCTAGTTGCTTTTTTAGACTTTAAAGTGCCAAGTAAGCACCTTAATTACTTAACCATGAAGTAAATTCACCTAACAGTCTGACTTTTCAGCTTATTCACCTCCTTAATGGGGTGTTGAATGCTCACACAAATCCTTAAATACAAATTAGGCCTTAACCAACCAACTTGCTTACCGAATGTAATATATACACTTGCACCGAAGATCCCGTACACCTAAAACCCTATCTTCGGATCTTCACCATGTTTGAGCTCCATAACTTATTTAATCCATTAAATTTTAGAGATGCCACTATCATAAACTCCTTTTTTAGAGATGCATAGGAACCTTGTCATTCATTAACGCATTATATATAACTCAACACTTATGCATTTTTAAGACATAATGTTTATTATGAACATGAAAAATACATTTCGATAATCACTCAAACATATGATTCATATGCATGACATCATGAAAGGATGCAATACATTGGCCAACAAGTATGTGATAACTCTGGGCGTCACAGTTCTCTTCAAGTTTGGAGTTTGTTAACTGTGAAAACCTAAAGTCAGCTTCCTTTTCATTTCATTGATCCAGCTAGCGAAAAACAATTAGCAGACTCTAATTGGAGTTAAACTGGGATGAGAATGTGAGGACACGATAGATATATATATATATATATATATATTTTTTTTTTTTGCTACAAAAAAAAATGAGCATAATATATTGTACTTTAATGCATTATAATTTTCAATGTTACATCTACCTTTTATCATAATTATTAAAACTTTAAAGCTCATAAAGACATATTTTAATATTGTAAATAATTAAACGGCAAAGTCAATGCATCATTCAATATAATAAGTTATTAAATTTGACATTTTATATACTTAATGGCAAATTCATCAAAAAAAAAATGTAATAATTATCAAATTTAATAATAAAAATAACATTTATTAGATGGTTTTTCTTATCCAAATGTCAAATTTAGTTACATTACATTGGAGATGCTAATATAGTTTTGATTGCATATTAAATTTAAGAAAAGTTTTACATAGTATTATAATCAATCTCAGCTACTAAATATGGACAACTTTTGAGATAGTGATCAACTCACATCATCCCATGTGAACAAAAGATGTAACAATTTATTAGATAGGGTTAATTTCAAAAATAACACTCGTGGGAAAAATATTATTAAAACTAGCACCACTTTTGTTTTCTTTCATTGCTAGCACTGTCACATCATCACCATCAATTGAGGTGGATGTAAAAAGTCAGAAATGCCCTCAGCCAACCCTAAACCCATCATTTTTCTCACTTAATCACCCAGCCCCCTACCCACAATATATAAGTCCTCTCTCTATATCTCATTTTTTGCCCTCATGTTCCTCTCACCCTAGCCTCATGACCTCTCTCTTCACCATTGTTGAATATCTGAGCTCAGCTATTTCGCTCTAAGTCCAACAAATCTCTACCCATCCTTTTTCACTCTATTCACCTCATCTTCTATATCCTCACCATAGTTGAAGAAGGTTGCAGCTTATCTCCTAGTCCACTTACCACTCTTTGTACTCTGCATCAGCCTCTTCTAGCTTAAATCAGGTACAAATTTGAGGTCATGTTACTTGTTTTTTGGTTTTATTTGTTTCTGTATGCATTAAATAGGTTTGTATTTTGAATTAAAATATAAAAAATGACTATGTTAAACTTTTGATAGTAAGATCTTGTAATATCTGTTGTCTCCTGTAGCACCTATAAGTAGTAAGATAGATTTCCTATGCTTTTTTTTTTCTTTTGTCTCTTATTGTAACATTTCTCGTTCTGAAAAATTTTTAATAGTACTAATGGTAAACAGTATAATGACCTTTTGATCATCATTATAATGATCAAATCAGTCAATAATATTTTGACCAAATAGTAATTTTGATATTGGCTATAATGAAAAACAAGCAAAAAAAAATATTTGCATATCATTTGATAGTTTAACCCAAATGACCATTTTCATAATGACCAATAGGCCAATTTCATTATAAAGTTCTCAGTGCTAATGGTGTAATACATATATCTTGATATTTACGTAACAACAGGGGTTCTAAAACATTAATGAGAGTTGTCATATGTTGTCTATAATATAAAAATATAATTAGTTGTTATGCAAATGGGAGCCCCTCCCCCCTCCCCCAAATAATATATTCCTTTCTCTATGTCTGTCATTTTTTTCGCTTTCTCTATAATGTAATTATAACATTGATTAACTTCTTGCTATTTTGTTTAAGAATGACTACGGTTTGTGTTTTCATCAAGTATAATAGTCAATGGGATGATACGTCGAGATCTGTTGGTGGTGAAATGAAGGGAATATTGGTGGCCCTTACCACAACTTATGTTGGTCTTATTGAGTTAGTGAGGAGTGTTGTTGGAATGAAGGGACTAAAGAATACTATAGTCATGAAATACGCTGTTGACCCTATAATGCCTCCTATGAGGATACATTGCGACGCTGACTTTAATTTCTATAGACAATTGAAGAAAAAGAATGTTCATGAGCTTAGCAAATTCCTAATTAGTATCAATGTATTGGATGAGGCTGTGGCTGAAGCGATACCACCTAAGGTAGGAGAAAGCAACCACATACCTGTGCAACCTTCTAAGGTTCGTAGACAAAATGATGAAGCCGTGCAACTTGCAGCTATTAACAATTTTATCAATTTTTCTTCTATCCTTCCTCATATCCCACCTCTTAAACTTTCTTCTATAGTAGATCTAGACTTGCACATGGAAGATGAACTTAAAGAGCAAGATGAATTCTTGAACAATGACTTAGACATGAATCATGATGATTGTAATGTCGGGGAATTCAATGTTGAGGAAGCTACTTGTGATTCAAACAAGTGGAGTATCGCAGGAAGTATTGGAGTCCAATTTATTGTCAATGGAGTTAGAACTCAATCTGTTCATGTGCTTGGTAGCGACAACTTTTTTTGGCGCAATAATAATTGCTAATTTTAAACCTATCATAATATGCGTAAATAATATTTTTGATAACAATAGGTTACTACAATACCATCTTCATTACGATGCCATGAGTAAACACTACTAATTCAAAGTGAAGAAGTCGACCACTACTCTATTGTACATAGTATGTATAGATAATGAGAAATGTCCATGATAGATACATGCGACGAGGATGAAATGTAGTGAATTGTTTGTTGTGAAGAGGTACAATGAAGTCCATACTTGCTCTATTAAAATTGTTCAAAGGCATCAACATCATGCTAAGAGTTGGATGATCGAGAAGTGTGTAAAAGCCAAATTTATGGATCTGACTAATACCTCATACATATCTCGAGAAATAATACAGGACATGCATGATAAATTTGGAGTGTCTTTCAATTATCTGAGAGCATGGTAAGGGAAGGAAGCTGCATAGACCAGCCCAGGGGTGATGATGCAGAGTCATACAAAGGTAAATCCTATATTGACCATGGTAATTATTTTAATGACTAGTATGGTAACTTATATATTGACCACATGGTAATTATTTTTTAATAATGACCTCCATTGACCCTTTATAGTTTTGCCTGCCTGGGATGAAATAGTTAAGAGAAAAAAATCCTAGATCCAACATTTACATTAAGACCAACTCAGAAAAAAGTTTAAAATACTTTTACATCTGCTTAGCTGCATCGAAGCATAGTTGGCCTCATTGTTATCCAGTAATTGTAGTTGATAGATCGGCATTAAAGGCTAGATTTGGAGGAATGCTACTTGTTGCTTGTGGCCACAATGCAAATGGCTCCATATTTCCACTTGTTTTTGGTATCGCTCTGTCAGAGAGTAATAATTCGTGGAAATGGTTCTTTGAAAAGCTAAGGTATTCAATAGGCACGTGAGAGTCTCTTGCTATTGTGGCGGATAGGCATGAGAGTATCGAATATGTAGCCATCATTGTCTATCTAGATGCTGATTTCGGGATAGCATTCAACACTTGGCTATAAACTTGAAGACAAGGTACAAAGATTTCAAAGCCCTATAAAAACCTATTTTGATGATGCCTCACAAATGTAATAACCAACATTTTTATAAATGCATGTTTTCCTTTTTAAGGAAATTCAAGTTTGAAATGCACATGTTATATAAGATGTATGTTATGATTTATTTGCACATTCTTGAATTCTTAAAAGTTTAAGATTCAATGATAAGTTATGTATGTATAATTCGAGCCTTTTTATAGAAGAAAGGTGAAGTAGATTTTTGAAAACCGATATTGGTCAAGGTTGGATCAACATGACCTAAAATATGGTTAAGGCAATAAGTAGAAAAAGTTATGAGACCACTATAGGTAAATTAAGTATAAAGTAGATGAAAAACCAAATAAGACCTTATGGGATGATATTTTGTCTTAAAAAGGATAGTAAGGTATGGAATGAGGACAAATGTCACCAATTAAGGCCGGGTAGTTCCTAGGGGCCTAAATGTAAGAAATTTTACTTTTTGGGGTCAAAATATAAAATTTAAGAAAAGTTTTGGGTTATGAATTTAATAGGTGTATTAAACTCTGAAATTCTAGATTTTACTAACTAGAATCCAACCAAGCTGAAGATCAATCATATTTGGTTGATTTAGTTAAAGGTCAATAAATCATCTAGTTAGGGCTAGATTGCATTACTCGGTTTAGACACATGGCTGCCTAGAAGCCGCCCACCTTATTAACTTGGAGATGAAAATTTCAGTTTTATGAACCATTATACAAATAAAAGAAAAATGTAGAATTCGTGAGAGTTGGACACCTCACACACTAGTTAGAGTTATAGGCAAGTAGCTATGCTTACTTAAACCCTAAATGGGTCCATTTGTGACAATTCATGGCCGAATCTTTTGAGGAGCAGCCACCTCACAAGGAAAGCTGTAAAAACAAGGGTTCAAAGCATGCATGTTGACTAGCAAATCCATGCACCAACCCCTACCAATAACCGGTCACTCAAGGGGTTGACACCCCATGAATCTTAGCCCAAAAAGTTTAACTATAAAGCTTAGATTGTTTGCCCAAAAGCATGCATATATTATGCACCTCATAATCAGCCATACAAGGATTGACACCTAACACTAAGGAGCCTTGAGTATGTAAGCTTTAGTGTATAATAGCACCCACTTGGTCGGCTGCCATCTTAAGGGCTGCCACACACACACCAACTAGTTAGGTTAGTAGGTGAAGTAGCCTTGCTTGTATCTCAATTCAAGGGCTGCATGTCTCAACCCTTAGCCACCGAGTGCTCCTAGGAAGACACCTAGCCACCGAATGCTCTTAGAAGGACACCTCAAACTTTAACAATCATAAGCAAAATTTTAGAAAGGTTACTTGTCAAGTGATCAAGCCTAGGCCGGACACCTCATAGAATTCATGCACAATCTTAATTCTAGGATGACACATTGACATCTTTAAGGCACATGGTTTCACCTATAAATAGGTGAAAGTTTCAACACTAGAAAGACTTTAGAAAAGCTTAAGAGTGAGCTGTTTATACCTTTATCTCACATATAAAACCGAGCCTAGTAAGGAGAAGAACAAGAAAAGAAAGTGAGCTTAGTGTTAGAGGAAATCCAGAGGTAGCATTCTAAGAGTGTGAAGAGGATTCTCAACTTTAGCTCTAATTACTCTTCTCGAAAGTTAAGGTAAGCTTTACTACTCTATGATTTTTGGTCAAGTGTTAGATTAAGCTTTAAAATATGTATGAGCTTAGGTACACCTCTTAGTTTGCATGCACCAAAAGTTCGGTTAGTATGGATTTCGGTTGATATAAGTTTTGTGGTCTCTAGCTTTGATGTTATATAAGTTTATGATTTTTGGTTTTAAGTAAAAGTTAGTAGGTTGTGAGAAAACCTATAATCTGATCCATGCATGTATGTATAAGCTCAGGAAATATGTTTAATGGACGAATAGAAAAAAAAAAAGGGGGATAAGCTATGTTGCAACTAGTGTTGTAGGAATCTTAAGAAACCTAAGTTGGTCTAGCTTACCATTATCGTTTTGCATGAAAAATGTTATGATTATGAAATGAACCTAGGGTCTTAAAAAGGATAGGAAACACCCTGCAAGCTATGAATGAATCACGGTTTTAATTATTTAATTTAGTGTACACACAAATTATGTAAGAGTTTGTTTGAAGAAATCTGCCACTCTCGGTGTAAAATGAACGGTTTTTCTAGAAACATGATTTTGAGGCTCTTAGAGGCTGAATTTGTAAAAAGTTAAAACTACAAAGTTTTTCAGAAGAGAAAATCCTAGGGGACAGCGTGAACAGTTTTTAAAAATAAGGCTGCTAAAGCCTCTGTTTTCATCAAAACCCGAGAGCAAAATTTTAGGTTTATAAATGTGGTCGTGAACTTTCAAAGTAAGAAACAAGCAGAATAGAAACTGAATTAAGATTTTGGAAAAAAAATAAAAGTTGTAGTTTTACATGTGGTCTACAACTTTTGTGAAGAAAGTTTTGTGAAATTCTAAACAAATTTTTAAGTAAACACATAATGCTTAAGACCGTGCAGGGTGTAGCCTAACCCTAAGCAGATTTTCAAGAAAAGAAAAAGGGACACTTTTACCTCACAAACTAATGATCAAACTTATTGTTAGGGTTAGTTAAAAGCTAGTTGGTTTGTTAGAGTCAGTGTGATACTTATACTATAATTTTTATGAAACAGGAAGGTAACCTGTTGTGGTTTTGTGGCGGAACCTATAATTAAAGATTTAGCTAAAAAGGGTAAGTACAACTCCGCCTACAGTATGGACGAAAATGTTTTCAATACTTGTATGTTTTCAAGTTTCATGCATACATATTGATGTTGCATATGATGTATGTTTATGTTAAAGCATCACGAAGCATGCTCACTAAGATCAACTCACTTGATGAGAATAAGACTAAGTTTTAAATGCGAAACTATTCTTTATAAGAAATTGTTTTCAATAAAGAAAATGTTTTCAAGTATGTTTATGAAGTAAGTTTTTCTCGTGTCGTATCGACCTGCGTTAGGTCAGTTTGGTTCATGGTTTGAGTTGGACTGGGCTGGCCGCCCCAACCACTCCATGGCTGCGCGCCACGGTACGTACACTTATGTTATGTAAGGGTCCTAAAAGTTAAGTTAAGATAAGAAAGCATAAAGAAAGCACAAATGATTCATGTATTATGATTTATAAAATGTTTTGTGGATTATATATTGTACTTGCTGAGCAAAAGCTCACAACTTACGTCTATACTGTAGGTAAGCAACCTACCGGTAAATTTTGATGCAAGACGGTGGACACGGCAGAGCAAATTGTGAAATTTTGGGGATGGAGTCTATCAGCTGTTAATTATATATTGTTAATATTAATTTTATTGGTATGTAAGTATTTATGTATGTACTAGACATCTAGATCAAAAGTGGAAACGAAGAATACTATATATGTAGATAAATAAATAAGTAAGCTACTAAGTAAACCTTTTTCAGTTAGTTATAAAGAAAAAAAAAATTTATTCCACACTTTCGCTACTATGAGATAAGATAAGATTAATTGATATGTAAGTTTTTAAGTATGGTAACGGTCTACGTTAGGTGGGGCGTTACAACAAATGTATCTTGTTAGCGAGCACTAACGTCATATGGAATCCATCCAGAATCGTAACCCCGACATGCACCAATACCTTTTACAAGTAAATCCTAAAAAATGGTTGCAAGCATACTTCAATGAACAGAGGTGTGCAATCATGATGACTAACATTTGTCGAGTCATTGAACAATATGGATCGAAAAATCAGGTTAATACCAGTGGGATTCTTGGTAGAATAGTAAGGGGAACTACAACAATGGTGGTTTGTCAATAGATATGAAGAGACCCTGAAACTTATATCGAAACTGGCCCCTAAGGTAGAGAAACTTCTTCACACATTGTTTTCATTGGGATTAGTAGTAACGGTACATGATAACTACTAAAAATGACTTACAATATACGCTAAATTTTGCAACGATAGGTAATTTTTTAAATAACCTTGCGATAATGTTGATAATGACTTTGAAGACACTAATGTGTTAAACTTCCCTTTTTTTACAGTCTCGGCCAGCTGATCAGTTTAAGTACGCTGTTACTAACTAGGTTGCTCAGACCTAGATTATGGATATGAGAGAAAGGACTTGTACCTGAAAATGCTTTCAGGTGGATCAAATTTCATTATGACCTTCTCAATACTAATGGCATGATACATATATCTTGAAATTGATATAACAGGGGTTCTAAAATACAAATAGAAGTTGTCATATGTTGTTTATAATGAAAAAAAAAAACATAGATTTGCCTAATAATTGACAATTTATAACAAATCGTCTTTCATAATGATTAACAGATTAATTTCATTATGATATTCTCAGTGTTATTGGTGTGATACATACATCTTGACATTGACGTAACAACAGGAGTTCTAAAATACAAATGGGAATTATTATACGTTGTCTATAATGGGAAAAAAAAAAAAAAAAAAAAACATAGCTTTGCCTAACATTTGACAGCTTAACACAAATGGTCATTTTCATGATGACCAATACGTCAATTTCACTATGAACCCAGTGTTAATGATTTGGCAAAAGTATATTGAAATTGATGTAATTACAGGGATTCTAAAACATAAATAGGACTTGTCATACATTGTCTATAATGGAAAAACAACATAGATTTGCCTCACATTTAACAGTTTAACACAAATGGTCATTTTTATAATGACCAACAAGTTGATTTCTTTATAATTTTCTCAGTGCTAATAGTCAGATACATATATCTTAACATTAACGTAACAATAGAAAATGCAAATGAGAATTGTCATATGTTGTCTATAATGGAAAAAAAAAAAAAAAACATATATTTGCCTAACGTTTGATAGTTTTAATACAAATGATCATTTTTATAATGACTAATAGGTCAATTTTATTATAACCCCAATGCTAATGGTTTGCCAAAAGTATATTAAAATTGATGTAACAACAGGGATTTTAAAACATAAATGGGAGTTGTTATACATTGTCAATAATCGAATAAACTAATCTCTCAACCAGGATTGGAATAAACTTGGACATACATTCTAATGCTTCTTGGACCTTGTAATTGTGAGGGCCTTCAGAATTAAGAGAGTCTATACTTCAATGGTCCAATATAGAAGATCAAGCTTTGCTAATACCCAATATTTCAAGTCTTCCAAGTGCATTGGAATTAGTAAAGTATTCACCTCAAATTATGACAAACCGCAACAGATAGACACGCCAAGTATGATCTTTAGTTAAGAATCACAGAATCTCCAATCAAATTTATCTAGTGCTTCTTGTAGACGGGCCACAATATACCAATCTTGCACTAAAAAACGTGTCTATTGTTGTGATATTTTATTGTAGAAGTTTGGGAAAATATGTAATCTTCTTCCTTAGATAGTAGAATGCAACGTTAATATGCTAAATACACAAACCAGAAACAAAGGGCAAAACAGTATAAGTGAGCACAAAAATTACTTACTTCACATAAGGTTGACAAAAATTAACTACATAGTAAAAAAAATTTGACTACTTACTTCATCTCGGAGTAATACAAGAGAGGTTGCTAACTCATAAAACCAACTTTTTTTTTTTCAATTGCCATAAATCTGAGGTCATGGGGTTTGTCTAACGTCTTATACTTTGCGATGTATTGGGCAGGCCGTTTCCTAAAAAAAAGAAAATAATTAAATTAGTAAAGACAATATTAAATATCATTTTCAAATCAAAATGATATTTCTTCATCACGACCAAATTCCTTGAGGAGGCTTCTTAAATAATCCTTCGTTTATCCATACCCACAACTGTTCTAGGTTCTCTTTAGGAGGTTCATCTGAGAGACCTCGTAGTAGGGCATAAATGACCATCTTCATCAGCCACTCTCAACCACAGGTCCAAACCTCTTTTGTCCAAGCATTGAAAGTCTGGACCTCTTCTGCTTAAGGATTTATAAATAACAAATATCAAACAGGTAAAAAAATTATGACTCGTAGATAACAATCAGAATGACTATATTTGTTTGTTATAGAAATTAGTAATAACCTAATCATTTACATTCTCGTCTTGTTTCTTGGCTGCTTCTTCATTCTTTCTCTCCTCTTTATCTTGTTCCATGGCTGTTTCTATATCATTTCACTCCTCATCTTCTCTCTTGGCCTCTTCATCCTTTTTCCCCTCTTCTTTTTCCTTAGATGCTTCAACATTTTTCTCCTCCTCCTTTCCATTGTCATTTTCATACGTTTTCTCCTCATTTTCCTTGGCTTCTCCCTCCTCTCCTTCTTCATGCTCTTTATATTTTTTCTTGTGTAATTTCACAGTTAAGTTATAACAAAAATTAGCAGTTGATCATTACAGAAATGACCATCTTCATATAAGGCATACTTAACATAAAAAATTTTTAGGATTACCTCATCGTTTTCTCATTGTCATCTTCAACTTCTTCAATTTCTTTCTCTTTATCTCCCTCTTCATCCTCGTCCTCTTGCAAAAGTGGAATACATGAGCGGTCATTACAAAAATGACCAGTTAGTCAATAATAAAATTGACCAGTTGATCATTACAGAAATGACCAGTTGGTCATTATTATATCAATCAATTATCATGCCATTACAAAAATGATCATCTACATATAGGGTATATCCGACATATAATTTTTCAGGATCAACTCATCGTTTTCTCACTCGTCATCTACATTTTCTTCCTCATCCTCATCCTCTTACTCATTTTCTTTCTCTTCATTTTTGTCTTCCTGCAAAAGGGGAAAACATCAGCGGCCATTATATCAATTACCATAGGGTCATCATAAAAATTACCAACAATTATGAACAATTACCTTATTATCATTTAAGAAGTCCAGGGTTGCCTTCGCAGCTTTATCCACAATAACACCAATGTCAGAGTTGAGGAAGCCATCATCTTGAGGGCTGAATCGAAGGTCATTAGAATCAGTCTTCATGGCATTCGAGTCATCTTTTTGAACATTCCTCTTGGGCTTGTAGCTCACATGGTACGCAGTGGTTGGGTTCCCCTCAACATTGCTATTGAGGTTATATAATAATTTTAGAATCCTACGGAGGAGCTTCCTGGACTTCTTCTGTCCCTTCTGAGCACATTTAATTTTTTGTTCACTGAATCGACCCTCATCGAATATCTTTTTGAAACTCCAGCCAATCGGGAGGTTTTCGCAGTACTCGGTTGTGTGATATATGTCTTACAAGGTGCCGAAGGTACAACCACAGGGTTCTTCAAAAATAGTTGCGCAACATATGACTCCTTCAACTCTTTGTTAGTTGGTATCATCACAAAACACTACGATTGCACACGTTTGATTCAATAAAAAATTACCACAGGATATTATGTGTAACAACCCGCCTTACGTAGACTGTTACTATACTTATTTTACTTAATTACTTAACTTACCTGACATTACAGAAATACTGAATTAATTTTTTTAAAAATAACTCAAAACCTAAATCAATCACATACTTATATATATATATATATACACTCAGTTGAGTAGTGGAGTTTCAAACTTATTTTAACACACTGTAATTTATACTAGTAACAAATAAAAACATTTTATTTTAAAATACGTAGCGGTATCTAACCCGAAGTTTCATAGCTAGCCGAGCCATGCCCCATCGTCTTGCATTAAGTATTGCCAATAGATGGCTTACTTATAGCATAAACATAAGTCATGAGCTTTCGCCCAGCAAGTACAACTATCATCTCGCAAAACATTTCATTATAACATAATGCATGTACTAATTATGCTTTCGTTATGCTTTCTTAGGTTAGCATATTTTTGGGCCCTTACATAACATGAGTGTACGTACCGTGGCATGCAGCCATGGAATGGTTGGGCCGGCTAGCTCAGTCCAACTCAAACCATGGACCAAACCTGCCCTCGTGGCAGGTCTGTACGATACGAGAAAACTTTTTTGCCATCATACTTGAAAACAATTTCGTTTTTGAAAACAGTTTCTTTCTTGAAAATAGTTTCATTCTTGAAGACAGTTTCTTACTTGAAAATAGTTCCTTAAAAACAATTTCTTGAAAACAATTTCTAACTTGAAACTTGATACATTCTTACCATGTGGTTTATCATTAGTGAGCATGCTTTCATAATGCCACAATAATATAACATACAACATATGCATTATAACAATTAATACATGAGCTTTGAAAAACATGCAAAGCAATAAAACAGTTTACCTATGCTGTAGACGGAGTTGTACTTATAGGTTAACCTAAGTTCTTGGTTTGTCATTCCAACGAGACATGACAACAGGTTACACTTCTGTTCCAAATAGGGCGTAAAATAAGAATTATTCTATCTTACTATAAACCATAACATTCAATATTGATATCAAATCCAACAACCATATGTACCCTTAGGTTCAAGCCCAACATGTTAAATTGGAATCCCATTTGGTCACAATAAGTAGCCACTGGTACAAAACCCAACATATTAAATTAGTATCTCAATTGATTACTATGGGTAACCATGGATACAAAGCCCAATATATTAATTTTTGTATCAAATCTGGTTACTATCCGTCATAATGTTGTTACCATTTTTCAAATAACTTGCCCATTTTATCATGTTTTCTTTCTTCTTATAAAACCTTGTTTTATTAATTATTTATAAAATTTCAACCTTTTAATACCATTTTTATAAAATCGTAGTTCCTTTTGAACAAAGATAGTAAAGTTGTAAAATTTTGAAAACTGCTTTTGAAAACCATCCTGTGATTTTAGTCGTTAGAGCATGTGCAGGAATTTCTTGTACCATGCATTGTTTTGAAAGAAATTTAGTTTTATCTTTAAATCGGTTTTGAATTTGAAAAAGTTTTCCTTATGAAAGTTGTAGACCTCAAATAATCCTACAACTTCTGTTCTTTACTCAAAACTTAATTCTACCTTTAACAAATCCGTTTTCCTTTTTGAAACGTCCTAGAGTGCATAATGACTGGGCCGACCAGGTTTGAGAATTCATAAAAATAAAAGCCTTTGGAGCCTGTTTTTCAAAAACTATCCATGCTACCCCTTACGATTTTACATTTTCTACAACTTTGCACTTATAAATTTTCCCAAATTCGGCCTCTAAGGGGATTAAAAGTCAGTTTCCAGAAAACTGTCCCATTAATTTTTTTAAAACGGGCAGTTTGTGTTAGTTGGTTTTTGTTTAAAATTTTACACGCACTACCTCAAACGGTCATAACCGTGAGCCTACGTCAACATACAACGCATCAGATAGGTTCATAACATTCAACCATACATTCATCTTCTTACTTGAAAAACACCAAATAGGTAACCTTGCGTAACTTACCAAATTGTGTTTTTACGTCAAATTCCATAACCATCATACTTAGATTATCCACATAACCATCATTCACAAACCATCCATATTCAAGCATTTGAAGGCATATTCACAAACATCTGGTAAGCAATCATAACTATAAACTCATTCCAGAGCAAAAATCAAACCTATGCGTAGATTTATCAACACCCTAAGCATGGATCTGAGCCCTACCAATCACATAAAACCATAACATAGGGCAACATAAAATTTATGAGCTTATGCTCTTACATCCCAAAGCTTGAAATAAGTGTAAATCTCTAATTGAACTTAATGAAATGCTTAAAGGGGTTAAAAGGAATACCTCTAAGTTGCAATGATTGATCAAGACCTTGGGTTGAGAAAAAATTTTCCTTCTCACTCCACCAACACCAAGCAGCCACTCTTGCTCTCTCACTCTTTTCTTTTCTTTTTTTTTTTTTTTTTCTTTTTTTGGTTCCTAAGGGCTAGTGGAAAGTTGGAAGAGAACTAAAAATTTTGAGACTCAACTAAATGGTTCACAACCAACCTCACAACATCTATTTATAGGTGAAAATTCTAGAATTTCCGACAATTATTTCTTTTTTCTTAAAATTACATATTTGCCCCTAAAAACAAAATATTTGATCATAAATCCTCTTAGGTGGCCAGCCATGTAGAGCCATTTTAGGCCAAGAAATCTTTTCATAATCATCCACCTGATTCTTTTCAATTTTTCCAAAAATCCCAAAATTCACATATTTATCCATGGTGAGGTGTCTTCCAATTAGGGCTCCATTTGGCATTTCCTCTTAATATACAGTCCATTTTCTTAATAACGCAGATATTACAAATATTGTTTCCCACTATTAACAGTAATGCAATACTGAACTGCAGTCCAGAATTCATCTGCACTTAATTAGACTGCATATAGGTTATTCTCAGAACTTGAAGCTACTTGGTCCTTATTGCTCCAAATATTATTCCTCATAATTTTAGAGCAATCCTATACGTTAGTCTTAACTCTGCATCCGTAATGACGGTCGGTCACAGTATAATTTCAATACTGCTTATTATGCTGCAGTACCGTCTTATACCGATCATAAGTTATCTTGGTCATACCTAGGGCAGAATAAAAACATAAATCATGATTATGTCTTTTCACCAAAAGGCCTCACATTTGACCTAATAAACTATCATTGACTCTCATAACCAATTAAATGAGAACTCAAACATATTATGATAATTCAGATCATGCTTTCCACATAAACATACATTGTACAAACTTTGATTCCTTTAAAATGAAAATCATTAATTTGTACGAAAGTTGGCTATTACAATCTACCCCCCTTAAAAATTTTCATCCCCGAAAATTAAAATAAGTTGGGTTAGCTTTTTCTCATTTCCTCTTCTAGTTCACACGTTGCTTCTTCATTATTGTGATTCCGCCATAACACTTTAACCATATGAATCGTTTTGTTCGTTAAAAAATTTTCTTCCCGATCCAGAATCCAAACTGACCTTTCTTCATACGTTAGATCAGTTTGAACTTCAATTGGTTCTTGTCCTAGAATATCGGAAGAATCACATACATACCTTTTAAGCATTGAGATGTAAAAAACATCAAGCACAGAAGCTAATTCTAGTGGCAAGGCAAGCTTGTAGGCTACTTTTTCAATCCTTTCAAGGATTTCAACTGGTCCTGTATATCTCGAACTAAGCTTTCCCTTCTTACCAAACCTCATTATTCCTATAAGAGCAATCTTAAGAAAAACAGAGTTTCCAACTTGGAATTCTAAGGGTCTTCGACGTTTATCGGCATAACTTTTTTGTTGACTAAAAGCTATGTCAAGTCTCTATTTGATCATCTTGATATCTTCTAAAGTTTTTCTAATGAAATCCATAGTTTGAAGCTGCTTCTGTCCAACTTCTTGCCAATGAATAGGAGATCGACATTTCCTTCCGTATAACGCTTCAAATGGAGCCATACCAATTGAGGCATGATAACTATTATTGTAAGAAAATTTGATCAAGGGCAGTTTCTGATTCTAGCTTCCCTTGAAATCCAAAACACATGACCTCAGCATATATTCCGGTGTTTCAATGGTTTGTTCTGATTGTCCATCAATTTGGGGGTGAAAAGTTGTGCTGAACTTTAATTTTGACCTCATAGCAGTGTGAACACTCGTCCAAAATCGAGAGGTAAAACGCTCATTACGATCTGAAATATTTGATTTTGGCACTCCATGCAGCCTAACAATCTGGGATACATAGATTTCAGCAAGTTTTTCCATTGAAAAGTTAGCCTTAATAGCAATAAAGTGAGCTGATTTAGTTATCTATCAACAATAACCAAAATCATATCATTCCCACTTGCGGTCCTGGGTAATCCAACAACAAAATCCACAGTAGTTTGTTCTCATTTCTATTCTGGGAGCTCGATTTTCTGAAGATCTCCGCCAGGTTGTCGATGTTCAGCCTTAACTTTCTAACATATTAGGCATTTTGAAACAAAATCAGCAATCTCATTTTTCATGTTTGGCCACCAATATTTTTCATGAGGCCTCATGTGCTTCTGACATGACCTGTTTCTTAAGAAATTCAAAGTTAGGAACATAAATCCTTCCCTTGAAATAGATTATTCCGTCCGTAGAGGCCTTGAATTCTTTATTCTTTTCTCCAAGGAAAAGTTACGCCTTGAGCAAAAAGGGATCCTTCCCTTGATGGAGCTTAATAGATTCTAGGAGATTGGATTGGAAAGTTAGAATAGATAATCTCCCAGTGATCATCTCCATATTGAAATCAGAAATTTCCTTTTGAAGTAGCTTTGGCAACGTTCCAAGAGACATCAACATACCAAATGATTTTTTGCTTAGAGCATCCACTACTTTGTTTACTTTTCGAGGGTGGTAAAGAATTTCACAGTCGTAATCCTTCATGAGTTCCAGCCATCTACACTGCCTCATATTTAGCTTCTTTTGAGTGAAGATGTATTTGAGACTTTGATGATCGGTATAGATTTCACATTTGTTCCCGTACAAATAGTGTGTCTAGATTTTTAATATGAAAACTACTGCCGCGAGCTCTAGATCATGTGTCGAATAGTTCTGGTCATGATCCTTCAATTGTCTTAAGGCATAAGCGACCACCTTCCCCTTTTGCATTTGGATAGCCCCTAATCCGGTTTCAGAAGCATCACTATAAATTATGAAATTCCCTACGTCTACGTCAGGAATTATTAACACCGGTGCATTAGTAAGCCTTTTTTTAAGCTCTTGAAAGTTTTCTTCACACTTCGGTGTCCATTCAAACAGCTGCCCTTTTCGCGTAAGAGCTGTAAGAGGTATAACTATCTTGGAGAATCCTTCCACAAAACGTTGATAGTATCTAGCTAAACCAAGAAAGCTCCATATCTCCGTAACATTTTTCGATGTTGGCCACTTACTGACTGCCTCTACTTTAGCAAGATCGACATAAATTCCTTACTTTAAAACTATGTGGCCTAGGAAATGAACTTTTTCCAGCTAAAATTCACACTTTGTGAACTTGGTATAGAGTTGATTCCGTCTTAATGTCTCCAAAACCATCCTGAGGTGCTACTCGTGTTCCTCCCTTGACCTTGAGTAGATTAGAATATTGTCAATAAAGACGATAACAAACTTATCTAAGTACTCTTTGAATACATGGTTCATAAGATCTATAAAAGCAGCCAGTACATCAGTTAATCCAAACGACATGACGAGAAACTTATAATGCCCATAACGTGTCCGAAAAGCCATTTTAGGAATATTCGCCTTCTTGATCCTAAGTTAATGATATCGTGATTGCAAGTCAACCTTCGAGAATACCACTGCTCCCCTAAGTTGATCAAAAAGGTCATCAATTATAGGGAGATGATACTTGTTCTTAATCATAGTCTTATTCAGCTCACGATAGTCGATGCACATCCGCAACGATCCATCTTTCTTTTTGACGAATAGTTTCGGTGCTCCCCATGGTGAATGGCTTTGTCAAATGAACCATTTGTCCAACAGTTCTTGCAACTGCACTTGAAGTTCCCTAAGTTCGGCCGATGCCATACGATAAGGTGCTTTTGATATTGATGCAGATCCAGGTAATAATTCTATCTCAAAAGAAATTTCCCGCTCTAGAGGAAGTCCAGGTAGGTCTTTTGGAAAGACATCCACATATTTGCTTATAATTGGGACATTTTTCGGCTTTAATTCCATCTCTTGTTCTTTTTTCACAATGTTAGCTAAATATCATTTGCATCCATTAGCCAACAATTTCCATGCCTTCATTGCCGGTACAAACCTTGTTGATCAACTCCGGGACTGACCATAGAAGTTGAATTCCTTTTCGCCAAGAGGACTAAACATAACACAGCACTTTCGACAATCAATCTTAGCATTGTACTTCCCTAAGAAGTCCATTCCTAGGATAACATCATAATCTTGAAGCTTGATCGCAATGAGATCTACATAAAGCTCTCTACCACAAATGGCTACTAGAACATTTCGCATCCAATAGTTAGACAACAGAATTTCTCCTGATGGAAGGGAGGTTTTGAAGGGTTGCTTTAGGTTAACAACTTCTCTTCCTAATTTCTGGGCAAACTCCCTCGATACAAATGGATGAGTGGCACCAGAATCAAATAGGGTAATAGCATTATACGTGGTCATAGAAATCTGACCTGTTACCACGTGAGAAGTTCCAGTTTCCGCATCCCCCTTTGTGTAGGCGTGTATCCTGGCTTATGGTTCAGGAGCTTCTAGTCTACCCTGTGAAATTGATGGGCCTTCGATCGTTGCTTGCACCGTATGCAACTGACTGCTTGAATTCCTATTCGGGTACTGTGGGTTCTGATTCTGGCTGTTTAAGGTGCAATTCCTTGCATAATGGCCTCCCTTGCCACAAAAATAGCAAGCGTTTGTTCCCAATCTACAAACTCCAAGATGCCTCTTCCAACATTGCACGCACACGGGATAGTTATTGGTATTACCCCCATTTCCTCTGTTGCTCTTCGTTTGCGGGTAATTCTTCTGTTGACTCGAACTAGTAACATTCCCTTTCCTTTTGTTCTTCCCGAACTGTTTGGAATTCTGGGTAGAATTATTGGTCTAGCCCTTCGAATAAAATTCTTAGTTCTGCTTAGGCTGTAATTGCTTCACCATGGCTTTTTTTTCTTTCTTGGCCTTAAAGATCTGAGCCCTTACCTCCTTGTCCTGGTTAATTCAATACTCATATCTTATAGCCCGACTTATACAGTCTACCATAAGGGGTTGAAGGGCTGTTTCCAACACTAACTTGCTTGGCAATGTCCGTTCGAAACAACTTCATCATTCTTCTTACTTTCTTTATTTTGTTTGGAACAAGTTCTGAGCATAGGCGGGCTAGTTGTTTAAATTTCTTAACAGCTTCCAGTATTGTCATCGACCCTTGTTTCAAACTATTGAACTCATCTTGTTGGGCTACATGGATTTCTCTATTATAATACATCGCTCTAAATTCAGTTACAAAATCCTGCCAACTCAAATGTGAAACATTTCTGCGCATTTAGACTGTCATCCACCAATGTCGTGCATCCTTTTCAGGTGCAAAGGAAGCACAAAGGACCTTTTTTCGCTCCATAAGTCCCATAAAATCCAAAATTACTTAGATGTCAATTAACCAATTGTTGGCTTCTATTGGTCCATGAGTCCTTCAAATTCAAACGGCTTCTTTCGTCTAAATCGCTCATACAACAAGTCCTCCCGAACCATGGTTGGGTTCGCTTGTATCACCGCAGGCACATCTGGCACTACTGGGACTTCAAAATTCTGTGGAATCCCTTGATGAACCTCCAGTATCTGAGAAGCTACTGGGGGTACAAGATTATCTTCGGGTAGAATTTCATTAGTGTGAGGCATCTGATTTAGATGAGCCATCTATTCTCGGAACCGATTTGTTTCTTATTGCTGTTCCAGCAATTGTCATTGTAAATTGGCTATTGCATTCATAAGATCAGGTTCTTGCGAGATTTGGTTTAATCGAATGCGTGGACGTACCATCTTCAAATTCCTATTTACTCACAAGAAAAGATATTGTTATGCTTATAATATCCCTTCTCTCATTCATATCTTACCATATCAGGTCACACAACATCATATTAAATCATATCGTAAAATATTATAATAGAAGTCCATCGTTATCTTATCATATCGTAGCATAACTTCATCGTAAATTCATCATAAACTTGTCATGAGTAATAGTTGATCATTATATCATAACATCATTATATACATTTCATATACAAACTTGTCTTTTTGTATATCATACAAAAGGTATATCATTTTTTGACAGTGTCTAACACTTGTCTGGTACACATCATATTTACTATACACATATGGTCATGATGGAAGTGTCGACCACTTTACCATCATATATATGTACAATCATAAGGTCAAAAGCGATAAAAAAATATTCAAAATGAAACTTGGATCTATACTAACTATTCTGTTGTGACGTTAGAGAAAACATCAGAGTCCACATCCCAATCATCATCAGCAAATAGGATCTCCTCAAGGTCTTCCTCTTGCTCCTCTAATTCTTCTTGCTCTTTCTCAATATCTTCCTCATCATCACTCGCGATGATGATTACTAGAGGATCTTCAGGGTTTTCCTTTAGATTGGCTGGAAAATCTGTAGGGTCTGTATCAGTATCATTTGCTTCAGCCTCCTCCTCCTGTGTAGGAATATCCTGAATGGGTAGAGCTGGAATAGGGTCCTTGGCAGAATTGGACCTCCTTAGAACACTGGCTCCCTGATGCCGGCATCATCAACTGGCATGAGTGGGTGATCATCGTCAGATGCAGCAACCTTAGCATATGTGCTCTTATCTCAGCTTCCATAATAACATCTATCATGTTATCCAAGGTCATCTCAATTATCGGGGGTAGAGTAAATCGCCTAACTTCAGGAGGTAACCCTTCCCTAAGAATATGCAATGCCTGCAACTCCGGTCTATCTATATCTGGGGGAATAAATGGCAACATGGCATCTTGAAACCTTTGACAATAGTGGCCCATGGACTCGTTTGGGTACGCATGCCAAGCTGTAACATAACTGGAATATCACCTCATGTATATGTCGTTATATATTTCAGGGTCGCGGTAAGGCATGTTGGCTTCTTCTCCCAGTTGTGGCCCATAGAGTGCAACAATTAAAGCACGGAAGTTCGCCCATGATGCTCCTGGAATTTCCAGGTCCCTTAAAGTCAGCCACCAAAGACGAGCATCTCCAACCAAACATCTACTAGCTAACATAACTTGAAGGTGTGCTTCTATATGACATAATCTGAATATTGTCTCCATATCATGTAGCCATTCTGCTAGTGTCACCATTCTTCAAGTCCCGTCGAAGGTACGAGGTTCCATTCCTAAAAATACCAACGAAGCATCACGATTCTCTTCTATTCGTATCGGGTCCATGTAATCTATCATATTATACTCACATAATAAATATATATGTACTAAAAGAAAAATCTATTTTACTTACAATGATTGTGGCGCTGGCAGGAAAACTGTGAAACCGGAAGGCAGGAAACTCGCTTTGATACCAACTCTGTAACGACTTACCTTACGTAGGCTATTACCATACTTATTTTACTTAATTACTTAGCTTACCTGATATTGTGAAAATACTGAATAAATTTTTTTTTTAAATAACTAAAATCCTAACTCAATCACATACTTGTATATATATATATATACATATACTCAGTTGAGTAGTGGAGTTTCAGACCTATTTTAACACACTGCAATTTGTACTAGTAACAAATAAAAACATTTTATTTCGAAACGCGTAGCGGTATCCAACCTGAAGTTTCACAGCTAGCCATGCCATACCCCATCGTCTTGCATCAAGTATTGCCAATAGGCGGCTTATCTACGGCATAAACATAAGTCTTGAGCTTTCACCCAACAAGTACAACTATCATCCTGCAAAACATTTCATAATAAAACAATGCATATACCAATTATGCTTTCATTATGCTTTCTGAGGTTAGCATATTTTTGGGCCCTTACATAATATGAGTGTATATACTATGACGCGCAGCCATGGATAGGGGTGGCAATACGGGTCGCGACACGACGACACGAATCGAAAACGACACGAATTTTACGAATGGAAAATGACACGAATAGTGGACGGGTCAAATTCGGGTCACCCGAAATTGACACGGAAAAGAATGGGTCGTGTTCGGGTTGGACCCGAACACGACACGAATTGCCACCCCTGGTCGCGACACGACAACACGAATCGAAAACGACACGAATTTTACGAATCGAAACGACACGAATAATGGACGGGTCAAATTCGGGTCACCCGAAATTGACACGAAAAAGAACGGGTCGTATTCAGATTGGACCCGTGGACCCGAACATGATACGAATTGCCACCCCTAGCCATGGAGTGGTTGGGGCAGCCACCCATTCCAACCAAACCATGGACTAAACCTGCTCTCGTGGCCGATCAGTACGAAACGAGAAAACTTTCTTGCCATCATACTTGAAAACAATTTTGTTCTTGAAAACAATTTCTTTCTTGAAAACAGTTTCATTCTTGAAGACAGTTTCTTACTTGAAAACAGTTTCTTAAAAATAATTTCTTGAAAACAGTTTCTAACTTGAAACTTAATTACATTCTTACCATGTGGTTTATCATTAGTGAGCATGCTTTCATAATACCACAATAATATAACATACAACATATGCATTACAGTGATTAATGCATGAGCTTTGAAAAACATACAAAGCAATAAAACAGTTTGCCTAATATATTAATTTTTGTATCCCATCCGGTTACTATCCGTCATAATATTGTTACCATTTTTCAAATAACTTGGCCTATTTTATCATGTTTCTTTCTTTTTATAAAACCTTGTTTTATTAATTATTTGTAAAATTTCAAACTTTTAATACCATTTTGATAAGACCGTAGTTCCTTTTACACAAAGATAGTAAGGTTGTAAAATTCTGAAAACTACTTTTGAAAACCATCTTGTGATTTTAGTCGTTAGTGCATGCGCAAGAATTTCTTGTACCATACACTGTTTTGAAAGAAATTTAGTTTTATCTTTAAATCGATTTTGAATTTGAAAAAGTTTTTTTCACGAAAGTTGTAGACCTTAATGAATCCTACAACTTTTGTTCTTTACTCAAAACTTAAGTATGCCTTTAACCAATCCGTTTTCCTTTTTGAAACATCATGGCCGTGCATAGTGACCGGGCCAGCCAGGTTTGAGAATTCGTAAAAACAAAAGCCTTCGAAGCCTGTTTTTCAAAAAATGTTTACGTTTCCCCCTAGGATTTTCCATTTTCTACAACTTTGCACTTCTAAATTTTCCCAAATTTGGCCACTAAGGGGATTAAAAGTCAGTTTCTAGAATACTGTCCCATTAATTTTTTTAAAAACTAGCAGTTTGTGTTAGTTGGTTTTTGTTGAAAATTTCGGACACACTACCTGAAACAGTCGTAACCATGAGCCTACGTCAACATGCAACGTGTCGGATATGTTCATAACATTCAACCATACATTCATCTTCTTACTTGAAAAACACCAAATAGGTAACCTTACATAACTTACCTAATTGTGTTTTTAGGTCAAATTCCATAATCATCATACTTAGATTATCCACATAACCATCATTCACAAACCATCCATATTCAAGCATGTAAAGGCATATTCACAAACACTTGGGAAGCAATCATAATCATAAACTCATTTTAGAGCAAAAATCAAACCTATGATTAGATCTTTCAACCAAATCACCCTAAGCATAGATCTAGGCCATACTAATCACATACAACCACAACATAGGGCAACTAAAATTTATAAGCTTATGCTCTTACATCCCAAGCTTGAAATACGTGTAAATCTCTAATTGAAACTTAATGAAATACTTAAAGGGGTTAAAAGGAATACCTCTAAGTTGGAATGATTGATCCAGACCTTGGGTTGAGAAAAATTTTTCCTTCTCACTCCACCAACACCAACGGGCCACTCTTGCTCTCTCACTCCTTTCTTTTTTTTTTTTTTTTTTTTTTCGGTTCCTAAGGGCTAGAGGAAAGTTGGAAGAGAACTAAAAATTTTAAGACTCAACAAAATGGTTCATAACCAACCTCACAACACTTATTTATAGGTGAAAATTCTAGAATTTCCAACAATTATTTATATTCTTAAAATTACATATTTGTCCCCAAAAACAAAATATTTGTTCATAAATCCCCTTAGGTGGCCGCCCATGTGGAGCCATTTCAGGCCAAGAAATCTTTTCATAATCATCCACCTAATTCTTTTCAATTTTTCCAAAAATCCCAAAATTCACATATTTATCCATGGTGAGGTGTCCTCTAATTAGGGGTTCGTTTGGCATTTCCTCTTAATTTGCAGTCTATTTTCTTAATAATACAGATATTACAGATATTGTTTTCAACTATTAATAGTACTGCAGTTTAGAATTCATCTGCATTTAATTGGACCGCGTATAGGTTTTTCTCAGGACTTGAAGCTACTTAGTCCTTATTGCTCCAAATATTATTCATAATAATTCTAGAGTAATCCCATACCTTATTCTTAACTCTGCATCCATAATGATGGTTGACCATAGTATAAGTTCAATATTGCTTATTATACTGCAGTACCGTCTTATACTGATCATAAGTTATCTTGGTCATACCTAGGCCAGAATAAAAACATAAATCATGATTCTTCCTTTTCACCAAAAGGCCTCACACTTAACCTAATAAACTATCATTGAGTCTCATAATCTATTAAATGAGAACTCAAACATATTATGATAATTCAGATCATGCTTTCCACATAAATATATATTGTACAAACTTCGATTCCTTTAAAAAGAAAATTGTTAATTTGTAAAAAAGTTGACTATTACATTATGCAAATGACCAACACTTGTTTTAACACTAACAAAAGTATAGTAATTATAAAAATTACCACCCGGTCAGTATGTAAATGACCAACATTGATATTAACACTAACTAAAGTATGATCATTACAAAAATTACCACCCGATCATCATGTAAACTATCAACACTTGTATTAACATTAACAAAAGTATGGTCATTTCAAAAATTATCAATCGGTCATTATGTAAATGACGAATACTGATATTAACACTAAGAAAAGTATGGTCATTACAAAAATTACCACCTAGTCATTATGTAAACGACCGACACTAGTATAAACACTAATCAAAGTATGGTCATTATTAAAATTACCACCCGATCATTATGTAAATAACCAATGCTAGTATTAACACTAATAAAAGTGGTCATTACAAAAAGTACCACTCAGTCATTCTGTAAACGAACGACACTGGTATAAATACTAACAAAAATATGGTCATTATTAAAATTACCACATGGTCATTATATAAATGACCAACACTGATATTAACACTAATAAAAGTATGGTCATCACAAAATTACCACCCATTCATTATGTAAATGACCAAAACTTGTATTGACACTAACAGTAGTAATAATATAGTATAGAAATTACCTGTTTGTCGCCAACAATGGTTAAAACTGACATCACAACATCAAACTCACATTATTCGAGGAGGTCCATGACAGCATACGAGTATTGGTGTCAACATGCTTGGTCGTGAATTTGCCTGCTATTATTGGGATGGTCTTATATGCCTAAATGAGTAAGATATGAGGAAAGCCCGCGATACTGTAATACAGTTTATCAACATTCTTTAATGGTCTTCTCTTTACAGTCAACCTGTTTTTAACTGCATTATATATTGCAGCTCAGGTTGCCTTCCACGAGAGCAGGCCCCACAGAAAAGCATTGAACTTCTCCAAGTTATCTACTAGGGCAAAGTATTTCGGATCTATTTTCATGGAATTTGCAGTTGCAAGAGGAATGCAAAGTATCATGTACAGTAAGCTAAGCTTGACAGCGTCATCATCATTGTCAAATTTTGCATTCGACAGCTGCACCTCTAAATGTACTTTCGACATGGCTTGTAATGTAGAAAAATATCTACTCATTAATCGATTGTCAACCGCAGTATGAGATGGGTAAACCCAACACATTTCATGCCGATTATCATGTAGAACTCGTTGATGGAAAATCTACCCCAAGTCTTCACCAACTTCAAACCATAAAGCATCACCCATTCCTGAGCAATCTGTCAATTGCATGACAATGTTGTGCAAGACCTACCCACCTAGCTAAGTGCTTAACTTTAGAAATTTCGTAATGCATGGTTGCCGGATCACTCCCTAGTACTGTCAAGGTGACAACTACTCTTTCAAATTTTTACAAGTCTCTATAATATGAATGAAAGTATTTCTTTTTGCATGGGTAATTTCAGTATCCGGTATACGTTGAACATACAAAATCGATGGTAATGGTATCACGAGAGAGTAATTATATTTATGACCAACAAGTAATCTAAAAAATGACCAGCTGAAAATAGCAGAAGTTTGAGTAATTAAATTGATGACCATCAAGTCATCATAAAAATAACCTATGAGTAAAATTACAATATGATTTTAAATAAATGACTACACAACCACATTTTTCAAAATCACTAACAATTAACCAAACATCAACACAAACCCAAACACCTTCGACAACTAAAAATTTATATAAACCAATACACTCAATTTTCCTCTCAATATCCAAATACCAAACCAACAAGCTTTTAGTTTATGTCACAAAATCAAATAACAATGCAAACTTTATGTTTTTTTATGCAAATTTTTTTTCAACAAATCAATTTGAAGTGTAAAATCTCATCAAAAACACATATGAAAATGCAAATATTTTTTTACATGATCAATCAAAAATGCAAACGTCCTAATTAAAAATGCACATTTTTACCAAATATATATTAAAAATGGAAACTTTAAATGCAAAATTTTTACATCTTCAACATCCGCGTTCTTCTTCTCTTCTAGGGTTCTTTTCACCTTTTTGGATTCCTTAACTTTGATTTCCTCCTACTTTCTATTCAACCCTTCCTTGGGCGCCTTTCTTTTTTTCTCTGGTACCGGTTTTTAGGATTTTTCTCCATCGGTGGCCTTTTTTCTGCCAAAGCATTACTCAGAAAGACCTCTTTTTGGGAGTAATGTTTTTCGCTGCCAACTTTGTGGGTTTGGACATGGGAGACTCAAGAATTTTCGATTGCATTTGGGTGGTTTTAGAAGATTCTTCACCCATTATAGAGTTCGAAAAGCTCTATAGAGCGCGTGGGTGGTGGTTTCCACCGGTTTCTGACGGTTTTGGAGTGGTTTCCGACGGTTTCCATGGGCGGTGATCTCTCTTTCTCGTTCACTTCCTTTCTCTCTTTAAATGGAAGTTTCTCTCTCTAAAATACTAAAAATAGTTTGAAATCAAGTTAGGGCATTAGAGGGAGATTTGGGCGTAAAGGAAGCGGAGGTAATTTCGGAATTTGGCATCTCTTAAAAGCTTCTGAGTCCCACAAATCAGAAGAAAAAATGACGTGACAGTGCTAGCAATGAAAAGAAACAAAAATGGTACTAGTTTTAATAATATTTTTTCCAGATGAAATTAACCATTTACAATATTCTGATGTAGAAGTCTTAGATGAAGTTTATCCTCGAAATGTTTGTAATTTTATCGGGATCTTCTCTTTTCGTAAAAGTTTTTAGTACTAGATAAATGAATTGAAATTCAAAAAATATAAAGTACTATAGAAAAAACAAAGGGGGTTTATCTTGCAGCTGTGCTTTACGCTGAAACCTCCTGTGTTTTGTCAAATTATAGTGACGCTTTACATCAAAACATTCTACATGTAACTGTGCTTTACGCTGAAACCTACTGTGCTTTACGCTTTTTTATGTAAAATGTTTTTTTTTTCCACTAAAAAAAAAACATTTTACATCAACACTTTCGTTCACGCAAAAATACTGAAACGCACCGTTGTTAGTCAGTTGTATTGAAAATTAATAAATAAATAAATTTTGATGGTTTATATTTTTTAAATACCAAAAATATCCCTCCGTCAATCAGAAAAATACAATTTTTCCCTTGAAATGAGGATTTTTGTTTTAAAAGAACATCCAAAAAGTTTGAGGTTAAAAAGATCTTTACTCACTTATAATTATATTAACTTCCTTTTTCTATTTATTAATTTAAAAGCATATGCGATATATATAATTGGTCATACTTAAAAAAAATTATCCAAATAAGAAAAATTATATAAATAAAAAGGAAACAGAATAAAACAATAAAAAAATATCGGAAAGTAAAAAAGAAGATAAAATAGACCAAAAAAATTAAAAGAATAAAATATTAAAAATATATCAATGCAAAAAAAAACTAAAATGAAAAATAAATATGTAGTTTAGAAGACAATATTTTAATACGTTAATAAAAATCTTCTTAAATCAACATGATTTATTTATAACAAAATATCTAAAAAAATTGAATAAAATATAAAAGTTTTACGAAATGGAAAATATATATTTTTTGAAGAAATAATGTAAAATAAATATTTATATTAAGAATAAATCTTAAAAAATGTAAGTGATAATAGAAAAACATTCAAATAATGTTGAAAGAAAAAAAATCTTTAAAAAATTAAAATAAATAAATAAGAAAATCTCTTTTTCTCTTTCTCATCACATCAGTGTTGTTTTCTCTCTTTACGTTCCGATCCCAATGCGGCTATGCCTACCCCCATTATGTTTCTTTTTCTTTTTATTTTTTCCCCTCTCTCTCTCACTTCAGACACTTTCTTTCTCTTCTCTCTTTCTCTCTCTCGCTTCACATCATTTCAAGGACCCCACATGTCGCCTCTTCACTCATTTCCACACCGACACCCGTGCCCCCCCCAAAAAAAACTGTCAAACAAAAGTAAACAAAAAACAAAAAAACAAAAAAAAAAAAAAAAACCGTCAACACCAAGTCTACCCTCTTCCTCTCTTAAGCTTTGTTTGGTTGGTTGATTCAATCCAACTCAACTCAAACCTTTTTTTTATTTTTTTCTCAAAAAGTTTTTATCTTTTTCTTAAAAAATTTTTATCTTTTCTAAAAATTTTAAAAAAATTTAATAATACAACTAAAATATTTCAACTCAAACTAACCAACCAAACACACATTTAGTCCCATTTCCTTGTGTCAGTCAGACAAGTGAAAAAAACCCAAATAGAGTCCAAAACACACGTTTTGTCCAAAACGTGCGTTTTAGACGACAACAGTGATTTTTTTTTTTGCTCTTTTTAAATATGTATATATTGTATAGATACCCAAAAACTCCCCTCATTTTATCCTTTGAAATAAAAAATATATATGCGGAATTAATTTTTCATAAACTCAAATTTTAATAATTTTTTAAACTGATTTTAATAACTTTTAATAAACTTTCAGACACTCAAATTCCTAAAGTCGTGATTGGGAAAGAAAAAAAAAATCTTTAAAAAAAATGATCACTTCTTATATGCCGGAGCAGACGGGGGTGGGACTAGTTGTGGACTTGCAGTGGAGGGGACCGCCTACACTTGCGATAGGGGAAAAAAGGCGCTTGGTTCGCTCGGGGAAGGGTTCGTGGCGGGGTTTCAGTGGAGGTCGTTTGTGCTAGAGTCACACATAGGGGACGAGGGGCAATGGCGGTGGGGCACATGGGAGGCGAGACAGGTTGTGGCAGGTCCGATGGCAAGGGGGCAAGGTGGTGGAGCTCTGACTGGTGGGATGGACACAGAGCTATTACTGATGGGGGAACAAATTACTTAATATACTAAAAGGATATAAACTTTTACTGTTCAGTAAACAATAAATTGTACAGTAAAATGGCCCTTTTATCCTTCAAATCCTTTGCCTTTTCCAGGGTTGCATAGTGATTTATCGGTTTTGCCCTTTTGGCATTGTCCGGACTTTTTTGCCCCTTTTTTGGTGTGTACCAGTTATGTAGTGTATAGTGGTTTCTCTCTTTTGTCCTTGAAACCCTATTTGTGGGTTTCTCTTCCCCTTGCCGCCGCCCCTTTCCTCATTTGGTCTCTATCTCTTCATTGTTTTGTTGCTTTCCTTTTTTCCTCTTCTCTCCTCTCTCTCTCTCTCTTTACATTTTTTTGGCTCCCCAAACTCTATGTTTGTCTTCCTCTTCCTCTTGCCGTCGCCCCTCTCTTCATTTTGTGTTTGTCTTCTCAATGCTCATCTCTCTTTGGTTTTTCTTCTATCGGCTGCTCTCTCTTTTTCTTTAGATTGCATGCATTTTGGGTTTTCAAATCCTAGGTTTTGGTTTTTTGTTGATGTGTTTACCGATTCTTTCTCTTTTTTTTTCCCATTTATTTTTTCTCTGGTGGGTTTGTTTTCTTGGATTTTTAACATTTTATTTTAGGGTTTTTTTTTAATTTTGGATTTTGAGACCCTAGCTCTTAGTTTTTGTGGTTATGTTCACCGATCCTCTCCCGCCCCCCCCCCCCCCCCGGTGGATTTGTTTTGTCAAAATTGTAGGATTTGATTTTGGGTTTTTTTTTTTTTTTTATTTTTTGAGTGTGTATTATTATTTTTTATTTTTTGGTTTTTGTTGGTGTATTGATTGATTCTCGGCTGCTTTCTTTCTCTCTTCAGATTTAGTGCATTTTGGGTTTTCAAACCCTAGGTTTTGGTTTTGGTTATTGTGTTTACTGATCCTTTCTCTCTCTCTTTTTTTTCTTTTTTTTCGTCCGTGGGTTTGATGTTTCGGATTTTTAGAGTTTGATTTTAGGGTTTTCTTTTTTAGGGTGTGTATAATTTTTTTTTTCTTTTTTTGGGTTTTTGTTACTGTCTTCACCGATTGTGTCTTTTGATTTTTTTTTTTTGGTAGGTTTGTTTTATTGGATTTTTAGGATTTTATTTTATGGTTTTATTTTAGTGTGTATAATTTTTTTTGTTATTTTGTTGTTGTATGATTTTTTTTTTTTTAGAGTTTTAGGTTTTGTTATTTGTTTTGTTGCAAAAAAATTTTTTTTTCAATATTTTGTAATTTTTTCGGCTCTTTTTTTTTTTTTTTTTTTTGTGTTTTCGGTTTTTTTCTTCATTCTCTATATGTATATAGTGGAAGAAATATATTTCTAATTTTGTTGTCCTTTTTTCTCCCGATTTTCTTTGTTATTTTTTTTTGGGGGTTGCATGGTTTTTTTTTAAATACTTTTTCTATTATTTGATTTTTTGGATTCATGGTTTTCGAATTCTAACTTTGAGTTTTATATATATATTTTTAAGCTTTGTTGGTTACCCTTTCATTTGCATCTTCTTCTACTATTGATGCCACAACTTTTTGTCCCCATTTATGTCTTTGTTTTATCCAAACTTAAATTTTGATTTGGGGATTTTTTTTCATTATTCTTGCTAAAAAAAAAAAAAGGGTATGTTTTTGTTTTCCTTTCATTTATTTCAGTGACTTTTCCCCCCCTTTTTTTTTCTTCTTTCTTAGATGTAATATAAATTAATTTTGATATTCGTTATTTGTTAATCTGTTTTTGTAGATTGCAGTGATAACGCTACTAAAGTGGCTAATTGGGAGTGTTAATGGAGATATTGAAGACTTTTTGTTTCTAATGTTTGTAATTTTTTTTTATTTGGTTTTTATCCCCCGGGTAATTTTTTTTGATTGATTTTATGGCCGAAATTTGTTTGCTTATTTTTTGTTTCTATAATTTCTTATTATATTTCATAACTATATTTTATCTTTTAGTTAGATTTCAATGGATTGTTAGGCTTTCCCATTATTTAATCTTCTGGATTGTTCATGCACTTTGTTTCTGTGGTCAGAGATTTTAGTCTTCTTATTACTGATCTGTGTTACATATTTAATGTTTATAGATTATTTTCTTTTAGCTCTAATTTTCTTGTAGGCTATAAATCTGTTATTTACACTATAATAATTGCTTTGTCTGAGATATATAACTTTGTTATTAATGCTTCTGAGTTGTTTTAATTGTGTGATCTATTTTGCATGTGAATGCGTATTTGGTTCAAATAGTCCTTCTGTTGTTTACCGACACTTTTTTTTTTTAATTTTTATTAATTTTTTTCCTCCAACTTTTTTCTACAGATAACTTTTTCTGTCATTTATTACTTTGTTCTCACATTTTACTATCACTCTCTTCTTACTACTTTCTTAATTGCTTTGCTTTAAACCTCCTTTATTTCTTACCTGCAAAGTTTTATTGTGCTCTTTCTTATGTTCTGAAGACTAATCATATTGGGATATTCATTGTTTTGCAAACTTGCTATTTTTTATTTAGGTACTACTGTTATTTATGTATCTTAATTACAGTTGATTATTGTTTTATTGTATTATGATAAATTGCTCTTTTAATTCTTAACATTCTGCTTTTATAACAATGATTGGTTTCTTTGTTTTTTTTTTTTTTTTTATATATTTATTTGTTTTTCTTCTTCCTGTTTTTTTAATATTTTTAAACTCCTCATTTTTTCAGTTATGATCATTGTTTTACTATTATAAAAATATTGTATACTTTATAATTTTGTTATTGTGTTAAATTTTTTTTTCACCTGTTTTATGTTAAATATATTCTTCTTTATATATGGTTTATAAAAGTTTAGTATTTATAGTTGTATGATGCTATTTGATGAATATTGTTGTGATGAGTGTTGTTTACTTTTTCATATTTTTGTTTCCTGGTTCTTCTTTTTCCCCCCTATTTTTTCTGTTTCCCACCCCCCCCCCCCGACACAATAAATGTTTTTTAAAGGAATTTTTGTAAAAAAACATGTAACTTGTTATGATGATCTCAGTTTAGATATGTAATAATGCATATATCAGATGTTTTAGTTAATTTGGTATATGTTACTGAATATGATATCATTAATAGAATATCATGAATAACTAATACATATTATTTGACAGTTTTTATAGTTACTGTAGATGTTTGGGAGTTAAAATATTTTTATTTTTTGGAGAACAAAATAGTATTAAATATGTTAGTATTTTGTTCAGTTGATTTAATATTTATTCTCCTCTCATTTCTTTGCCCTCTGCCATTCTCTGTCTTATCTGATTTTTTTAGTTTATACTCTCTTAATCTTACCTTTTGGTTTTCTATATTATCTATACTGATTGTTTCTCATTTTTCACTACCTCTTTTAGTCTTTAGTCTTTTTTCATTCTTTTGTTCTCTCTGTCTACCATTATTTCTTTCTTCCTATTATATTTTTTCCCCACTGCAGATTCCCAAACATTTCATATGGTAGCTATCAAAAGACGAAGTTGAATTATGATTTAGTTATTATTTATAGATATTCTTATCATATAAGAGATTTGAGCTTCGTCTAATAATTCTTAGTTTTTTATTTATTTTTTTACAAACTGTTTATTTAAAATTTTAAGAACATTTGTTATGTTATGTATATATTAAATTTTTTATTTAGATTATTATATGAGATTGATTATTTTATAGGTTTTTTTTTCCCGGCCGGTTATGAATTTACTGTTATGTTATTATTTTCTCTTATTTTTTCCCTCCATAACTTGATATAATTTTTTTTTTCATATTTTTATTACCTGGGGGTTTATCTTATTTTTTATTATATAATACTCAATTTTTTTTTATTTTTTTTCTTCCTTTCCTGTGCAACGCACGAGTATTAAACTCGTTTTCAACTATTTGGCTGCTATTTGTGGCTAGGTTTATACTTGTGGGAGGACAAAATCGACGATTCAGATTGAAGCACATTTTGATCTATGGTAAAAAGTAAAAGTAATATAGTTGTTTGGATATTTTAGTAATTTTATGTCAAAAGTTAAAAAAAAAAAAAAAAAAATAAAAAAGGAGTATCGATGCTTTGATCAAGGGGATATCTGTATGATTCTGATAAAACCAAATTTAGTATCGTATATTTATCCTATTATTACAATATATTACGTGAACCTAATCACTCTTCTCTAAATACCAAACACAAAACTATTTAATTAAGCTACATACCATTGAAGGGAAGCTATTAATTTTTCTTAGTTTCTATTTGTCCCCCCGCGCGTCTTTAAGTTTCTTTCTTTTTTTTTTTTTTAAATAAATATACCTATGTTAGGTTTAAACTTTAAAGTCAGCATTTACCCGTGTTTTCATCCACTTACGCAAGTAAATTACTGATATACTTTTCTATTATAGTAAGTAAACTATTAGTTAACCCTTTTTATCTCTAATAATTTCTCTTCTAACGCACCGAAGTAAGCAACTATGGGCACAACCTTTCACGATTTGCTACTCAATTAATAAGGCAATGATTTCTATAAATGTAATTATGAATAGATCCATATTATTTATTTTATAATAATGACGATCTCGACGACGATGAGAACTTTGTGTCTATATATTGGGTAAACCAGTGGTTAACGAATTTTTATCTCTTTATGATGCACAAAAATTCCACAATCATACTCTACAACTCCAATTTTCAAACCCCAAAATACCAAATAAATAATAGGAGGAAAAAAAAAAAAAAAAAGGCCTCAACAACAACAAAATCCTAAATGCTCTGCACAAAGAAAACCGAAACAAATCCCCAATTCCATAAGGAAAATAACAACAAAGAATATGTATGTTGTCTTCACAAGTCTCGGTCTCTTTTTCTATGGCAACAGTCTGGCACCATGGCATGAGTGTTGGAAAAACTGCATAGGGTAATAGTTGGAAAAACGGGATTTATACATAAAAGTCCATCTAAATGTACGGGCGAAATGAGTTAGAAGAGAATAACCTCTACGAAGACGGAAAGAGTATGTGATTAAGAATCTTTCGATACTCAACGTTGATTGAGAATCCTTTATTCTTATAATCCGATCTCCAGTTACAATGATGTCATTGAACTCCACACAATTTGCCACTTCTCAACCTCTGCATTATTTGCGGTAGCACATTTTGGAGATTTATTTTCTTTTCTTTTCTTTTCTTTTCTTTTTTTTTTTTTTTTAATGAACAGATTTAGGAGAGTAGCTCCCTGCAAAAGATGAAAACACTTGGATATGCAGATAAATAATGACGTTGAAAACATAGAGTTTTTCAGTAACAAATGGAAGGGATTAATTAGACGATGATTTTTGAAAACCTATCACAAAATTCCATACATTAGATTACATTTTTTTGGAAAATAAAAATTTGTCAAGGTAATAATGAATCATTAGTTGTTACGACTTTTGAATTTAATCCCAGGACCCCTCATGATGAAAAATTTGGGATTTGAAATATTTGAATGAAAACATTTTAATTGAATGTTGAATACAACCTTTTGAGAAACAGTTCTCTAAGTGTTATTTGACCCATTGCTTGTTTGGAATAAACAAAGAACTTTTTGGATGTGCAGTTAAAATGGAATATTACCAAAATTGTACGAAATATTTTCTCCAAACAGAGGGTAATATACTATTGGCCATTCATTATGGCTTTTGTAGCCGGTTGAATAACGTGACCGATAAAAATAGCAATTTCGACGATTGCCTGTCAAAGAACACACCTCTAAATATTACCACATTTAAAATAGTTTCACGATTTTGATCTCTTATAAAATAAATCAAAAATTAATATAATATGTCTTTTCAAATATATCCAGTAGGTTAAAAAGATAATCTACGGATAGCACTGAGGTCAACATAGCCGATCGACAATCTCTAGTTGTGGCGTCGGCACCGGGTGCTGTCTCCAGTCTTCCATATTACTCTTTTATTTGAAATACAAAATTGTCATCCGTCATCTTCGACTGCGGTCAAACAAGAGTAATATGGTTTATTACTATTGGTAATCTATACTAGATTATTTTTTGCTACAAAAATTTAACTCCTTCGTTTTTTTTTTTTTTGAATTTTTTATATCTAAAAAATACAAATGTAAATTTTAAAAGCACAGATTAAACTATTTTTCATCTATTTCCACATATAAAACACAACATTAAAAAAAAAAAAAAGGAAAAATACATTATCACTAATTGATCATAAAATCATGCAAACATGCAAAACTAATACACCCCGAGCGTCACTTAGATACACCCCGAGCGGCACAATTTCTCATCATGCTTACAATCTTGGTCCTGAAACATTAAGAGGAGAAATGAATCAACAAATCATCAATTGCGGAGTTCTGACACCATTAGATCACAATATAATAGATCGTCACACGGAGGGAGAGGGGATGTCGTGGACTTAGGTGGAGATAGGAGAGAAGCGGCAGAGGGAGAGAGGAGAAAGTAGAGAGAGTGGGCAGGAGGAGAGAACCAAAGAATGGGGAGAAGAGATGAGGGAAAAAGGATAGAGAAACTAGATCTGAAGAAAGAGAAAATAGAATTTTGGTAAAAGAGAAAGAAAGGACATTTCAGTTATTTTATCATATAATAAAAAAAAATTGAACCAAAAAAAAAATAAGAAAAGGGTAAAAATTCCAAATAATCATTTAGGGATGACAACAATTTTAAACATATGTATTATCAGAGAGGATGTTTTCATAATTCTCTCATAAAATGCCACATAACCCAGTAGGACACTTTTGATAAATGCCATAAAATTATGTATTGAATTGATTTTTGCCACACATGAAAAAATTCCTGCAAAAAATGTCATTGATAGCATCATAAATATTTAAGTATCTATTAATTTAAAATGCCAATTATAATTATTATCATTGTGGTTGCAGACATAGTTTAGCGGTAATGCCACACTTAACTCTTATCAAAAGATGTTAAATTCGAATCCCTCTTCCCCTAAGTTCAAAAAAGAAAATTAATAATTACTAATTGATTTCTATGATGTAACCATCTGGGTTACTAAATAGTAACCAGTTGGTTACTAACCGCCAGCGGGTGTTTGATTCGTAACCACCTCCGTCGACAAGTAATCGGTTGATTACCAACCGTATGCTGTGGGTTTTCGATTGGTAATCACCACCGTCTATAGGTAACCAATTTGTTACTAACCACCGACGACCTTTCGATCGACAACCGCTACCACCTGTAAGTTACTAGTTAGCAACCAAATGGTAACTAATTGGTTCCCAACTAATAACAAGATTCCAATCAGTAACCACCAACGCCAGCCGGTTTGGTGGTTACCGGTTGGCCACCAAATGGTAATCAGTTAGAAACCCTCAGCCTTCGTTTTTTGCCTTTTCTTTTCTTTTCTATTTCTTTTTTTCTTTCCTTTCAGCTTAGGCGCCAGAGAACAACTGGGGTGGGCCCCGCCATTGACGTAGCTAAATACGTGGTGATGTGTGACTAGGTATGGAGTTAGTGTGGTCCACGCATCAGCTTTCTGCGGGGCGATGGAGCGAGCAAATGCGAAAATCCATAGTGTGCTTGCAACAGATCAAGTACTGCTCTGTGGGCTCTGTGCATGGACGCATGGTGAGGCGTGGCTGGGATAAACTCACAAGTGCACGCTAGCTCGGTGGAACGCACGGCATGGGATCACAAACTTTGTTGTAATGAAACACATGACGCTCTCTAAGACTCTACTAGTGATGAATATAATTCAAATTTTAATCCTTTTTTTAGGTTATTTGATGACCGTTTTGCCCCCAATTTGAGTCCAAAATTCCCTTTTTGCCCATTCTCACCTAATTGATGACAAAAACAATTACTTAGAGGGGTAAATAAATAATAATATATTAAAAATAATATTAATATAAATAAAATAGATTACACAAAATAAAATAAATTAAAATAAACTAAATAAATTACACAAAATAAAATAAATCAAAATAAACTACTCAAAATCAAAATTAAGCAAATTAAACTAAATTAACCTAAAATAAATTAAAATGATCAAAATTATAACCAATTTAGATTTGTAAAAGTGGTAAAATAACTCTATTTTGTAGAGTTATTAGTGAGTGAGAGCCGCCACCAACCACATCGCCAGCCTCACCACCATCGCTTCCCCCATGTCATGAATCAGAGATTTGTCACTATTATTGAACTAATATCTAAATCACTATCCGTTGCCCATCCTTTCGTCACCTCGTAACACTAGGAGCCTCTCCGCCTCGCAAACCCTTATCAGGAAGCCACCAGCGTTGCTCAATGTCTCTTGGATGATGGGGAAATTTTTTTTTTTTTTTCAATGTAATCAAATGCAATTGTTTCATAATAAGTTTGATGTATTTTTTCGATCTCAACTGTCAAAAGTTGATCTAAAAGTTAAAAATTTTTACTCTATAAATAGGGTAAAGTAACCTTATCCCATTGTAGAAGTCTCCTTATAAAGTTGTTGTCTGTAAGACTAAACGCTTCCCATGAAAACGCGTCCCAAGTGTCCTTATACGTGTTTTTTTTTTTTTTTTTTTTAATTTTCAGAAACAATTGCCCTTGTAATATAGTGACCCTTGGAGTCCAGCGCTCTAGAGGTCTCTAGGTTATGCTCTAGTTCTTTCTTTTTTTATTTCAAATATTTCATTATCAATGTTATTTTTTTAATAAGAAAGCATCTTTGGCTAACAACTACGAAATAAACTATCTCAAATTTTATTTTTTTTTTAAAAAATGAGTATGAAATGTCAAGTATAGACAATGGAAAAGACTACCTTATAACATGGCGATATCGAAGTTGACTCTCTCTTTGTCTCTTCTTCATCAGCTTCTATTCCACAACAGTTTTGTTCTCTCGTTCTCGTCCGATGCCTATATTCTTATTTTATGCCCTAAAACCCAATAAACTAGTCAAAATGAACCATTCAAAGGGTTAATTTCTACCAAAGTTGTTCAACTTCCTCTCTTTCCCATCATTGAAAGACTAAAATCCGTCTCTCCTTTTTCCTTCTCTGTCAGATTCTCAGAAAACTCTCTTGGGGTTTTGTCCATTTCGCCCTTTTTTTCTCCCCCTTTCATCATGGGACAAGAACCAAGAAGACTCTCGGATGAATATGAGATCTCGGACGTGTTAGGCCGAGGAGGATTCTCGGTTGTGAGAAAAGGACAAAGGAAATCGTCGCCGGAGCAATATGTGGCGATCAAGACGCTGAGAAGGATCGGTCCATCGACTTCGTTGTCATCGACAAAGAGCCATGGATTGTCCACTGGAATGTTCCCTACGGCCAAACAAGTCTCCATCTCCGATGCGCTTCTGACAAACGAGATTCTAGTCATGCGGAGAATCGTCGAGAGCGTCTCACCCCATGCTAACGTGATCGACCTATATGATGTGTTTGAGGATGACCGGAGCGGCGCCGTTCACCTGGTTCTCGAGCATTGCTCCGGTGGTGAGCTGTTCGATCGGATCGTGGCCCAAGAGAGGTATACAAAATATATGTTTCGTACTATCACTAGTTCTAAAATTAGAAGCCATATTTGTAGTATATAGTTCTGGAAAAATTATATCAAGGGATATACCCATTAGATTTTTATTAAGTTTTGTTAAATTATCTCTTTTTTTATTTGAGATAATTTTGATGTTATCAAAACCTATATCATACCCTATATCATTATACCCATTAGAATTTTTTTTTTTTTTCATATATACTCCCACCAAATTTTCCATACTTTTGGACTAGTTCCTAAAGTGATAATAATTGTGATACTTCTCAGATTTTTAAAATTAAATTATGCTAAACAATTAGAGGGATACTGTTCGTAACAATTATTGTTTGGATATTTAAATACCATTTTTGAAAATGTCAACTCGTCAACCAAGATCACTATAATATGCCATCTAATTTTTTACGTAATAATTCTTTTTTTTCTCTTTAGTATTAAGTGGCATAGACATCAAACCAGAAGATTATTTTTTCTTGGCTTTTTTTTTAATCAATTTGAATACAGATTTCAGGGTGCATGGTTGTAGAATTAATTCCTATTACATTTTCTTTTCTAATGAAAGATGTTAATCCTTTAGGATAATACATGGATAATTTATTGAATCAATAGTTAATTACCTAATTAATTATCAAAAAACGTGTGCGACATATATAATTCATACAATTAGGTACAACGAGGTTGGCGCGGCTGCGGTCATAAGGCAGATCGCAGCGGGATTAGAGGCGCTCCACCGGGCGAATATCGTGCATAGGGATTTGAAGCCGGAGAACTGTTTATTCTTGAATGAAAGTCAGGATTCCCCGCTGAAGATCATGGATTTCGGGTTGAGTTCTGTGGAGGAGTTCACTGATCCAGTTGTGGGGTTGTTTGGTTCCATAGATTATGTGTCTCCAGAGGCTCTGTCTCAAGGAAATGTGACTCCTAAGAGTGATATGTGGTCTTTGGGTGTCATCTTGTATATACTGCTCTCCGGGTAAATGCTATCTTGTGATTTTTTTTTTAATTTCCAAAGTATTTGAGAATATATATATATATATATATTTCAGATTTGTGGATAAATGTTTTGGAAGAATTTTACCAAAGTTTTGTAAAATTAAGAAAATGACTTTTTTAATGATCAATTAATAATTAACTTATTAACCATGATAAATCAATGATTGACCAATGTACTTTTCACTTAGTTGACTATGATAAAGAAAAATAATTTGGAGTATCAGTGATGTTGAACATCACATTTAATAGAGGGTGAACTCCACCTGTGGATCCCATATCATATGATCCGTCTTCTATTAGTGTGTAATGGCCAATATCATTGAAGCTCGGCAACATTGTTCTATGGTAAATCTCTGATTAACTAAATTCATCTATTGATTTAACTGTTTTCCTAATTAAAAAAATTGGTCATTTATTCGATTAAAATTTAAAAATTTTACCTTTTTTTTTTAAAATGCTTTTCTTGTTTTCTACGGCCAAATATTTTATTCCAAAAATAATGCTAAAATTTTTTTTTATTGAATTTTAATGAGAGAAAAATTTACTGAATAAAAACGTATAAATGGACATTATTCATCATTCCAAGGTCATTAGCACAGGCTTACATGCTCTAATGTTAGCAATTTCTTTTTTTTTTTTTCCTTACTAAAATTTTTTGCATTTAAACTTTATACATAAACTATAAAGAAATTTAATTTACACCATTAATTTTTATTTTTTATTGTAAAATAATATTCATTTTTTTGTGCCCGCTGTTTTCAATTTTGAAATCGATATGTAAAAAATTGGAGACTCTACTACTTAAATTCATACATAGGGAGACAGAGAGAAACAATAAAAGAAAAAATTTGTGACAATTTTTAGTGTACATTTTAACCTTTTATTATAATATTTTAATTTGAACTCAGCTCCTGAAAAAAGACTCGATGAGAGGATTTTTCGAGTTACCGAGCTTATAATGTTGTGAGTTTTCAAATTAAGAGGAACTTTTAAGAGATCGTAGAATTTTCTCTAATACATATATGCACAATTTGTGTTCTGTGTACAATACAGGTATCCACCATTCATTGCTCAGTCAAATAGACAAAAACAACAGATGATAATGGCTGTAAGTAGATTGTTTCTTGCTTATTTACCAAAAATACATCGATTAAAAAAAAAAAATTAGAGGGTTTCTTTTATTGTGAACTGCATAGATTTTGGGCTGCTTTCCTTTATTATTGTTGGTGATTTTTATGCAATTGTTGGTATGGGATAGGACCGAGTTTAATGCTGCATCAAATTAACGTGTCAATGTCAAATTTTAACATTTAGTTAAGACATTTATTCTTTTCTTGAAGGTAGGCTATTTTTATTTTGAAGTTGATATCGTGTTATATTTAGTCAATGGCAAATTTAGAAGCAAGTGCAGCTTATGCCAAATTGTAACAACTGATTGTTATCGGCTAATGTGTTGGTATTTTTATCTAGTAATCACAATATTACTATTTTTAAATCATTTAAAATTAAAAGTTAACTATTAAAATGAAAACTAAATAATTGTAACGACAATTAGATATTACATTAAAAATAAATATTTCATGTAACAGAAAAAAAAAAAAAAGGATAACGTAACATATTCATTATTCTCACATTGTTTTTGTGACAAATATAGCATTTCACAATGGTGGTTGCGTTATAGTTGGATGCCAAATTGGAAAATGTATTTTTATGATTTTTAAACTCTCTTTGATGCTTGAAACTATCTATTTAAAAAGAAAATATAACGAAAACGCTTTTGATAATGGATGATGACAATGAAGATGCTGCTGATAAAAATAATATTAATTAACAGGATATTTATGATTTACTAGACTTTTTTACTTTTCCCAATACCCAATTCTGTTTTCAAGAAATTAAAAAAAAAATGGTTTTAATGCAGGGGGATTTCAGCTTTTACGAGAAGACTTGGAAGAATATCTCTTCATCAGCAAAGCAATTGATTAGGAGTCTCCTCACAGTTGACCCTCAGAGGAGGCCCAGTGCTCTAGAGGTATGGTATGCTCCACTCCTGTCTCTTTTTTTTCCCTTTTTTTTCTTTTTTTTTTTTTTCTTTTTAATAAATTGTAAGTACCATTATTATTATTATTATTATTATTCATCGTCGTCGTTGTAAAAAGGAATCTTGTCCAACAACTATGATACTGGAGATATTGTTCCTAATGTTGGTAGTTGATGGCTTGGTGCAGATCCCAAGGGAATAAAAAATCTCCAATCTTTTAAAGATATAATTTCTATCTTAGTTTTATGAAATTACTCATCTCACTGATCCAGATTAGTTAACCTTGAACTTGCAAGTTTCTTTTTTTTTTTTTTTTTTTAAACAAATTTGAACATGCAAGTTGGGTACCGAATACAGTCTCTTCCGTCATAATTTATTGATTAATTTATAGCCATATAGTAATGAGACTAATTTTATTATAAAATAACATACATGTCATGTCATGTACTTAATGGAGCAGTTGCTAGATCATCCATGGGTGAGAGGTGATTCAGCCAGGGAAGATCAAATGGATGCTGAGATCGTAACCCGGCTTCAAAGGTTTAACGCTCGACGCAAGCTTCGCGCTGCGGCAATTGCAAGTGTTTTGAGCAGCTCCATTTTCTTGAGGACCAAAAAGCTCAAATCCCTACTTAGCTCCCATGACCTTTCACAAGATGAGATTGAAAATCTCAGGGTTCATTTCAAGAAAATGTGAGTTAACCAATATGCAAAACCGTATTCTAGGTTTACAAAACCATAACGATTTCGATTCAAATTATGCTAACGGAACATATTTTGGGCAAAGTGTAGATGTGCAAATGGTGATAATGCCACTCTATCCGAATTCAAGGAGGTGCTGAAAGCGATGAAAATGTCATCACTAGTACCTCTAGCACCTCGTATCTTTGATTTGTTCGACAACAATCGCGATGGAACTGTCGACATGCGTGAGATACTATGTGGCTTCTCCAGTCTCAAAAAATCACAGGGCGATGATGCTCTCCGCTTGTGTTTCCAGGTCCTGAACTAACTTCTGACATATATATGCTTTTTATAGACATGAAATAAAAATAGCTTGTCCTACAAAGGAGGTTTCTCTTTGTTTCTTCTTCAAAATTTCGTCACATACTCATTTTTCAGCACGAATATAACGACCTAGTTATGTATATTTCAATTATTTAGTGGAAGCAGGTTTATAATTTTTGTTGTACAACGAGGGAACAACTAATTAAACTTTACAAAAGAATAAACGAATATGTGAAACAACCCGGTAAAGTCTCCTAACCGTATCGCTTCTTTCTTTGTTTCCGGGAGTAGATGTATGATACAGATAGATCGGGATGCATCACCAAGGAAGAAGTAGCTTCCATGCTCAGAGTAATATCTCTTTTCTTTTCTAGTTTCAATCTTTTTGAGTTGGTTTCACCTACAAATAGATAAGATACTCGTAACCTGACCGAGTGATTTCATGTTGCAGGCCTTGCCAGAAGAGTGTCTACCGGCAGATATCACGGAACCTGGGAAACTGGATGAGATTTTTGATCTGATGGACGCCAATAGCGACGGCAAAGTTACCTTCGAGGAATTCAAAGCCGCTATGCTGAGGGATAGCTCTCTCAAAGATGTTGTTCTCTCCTCTCTTAGGCCTCTATAAACTCTGCATGTCACAATTTATATATATATATATATATGTATGTATTTCTGTAGACATAGATGTTTAGCCAATAGCACTACTGACCAAATTAAGGAGTGAAATGAATCATGACACTTGCAAGAACATTTTCTGTTATTAATATATTAGGAGCTCTGTAATTTAGCAACATACTAAAAAAACAGGCGAAATCCTGAGAAGTTGATTCTGCAAGACTGTGAATGAAGTTTTAAGACGTCGCGAAAGAGTTATGTCGATTACCAAGGATCAGTCCTATATATTACATGTGAAAATAATGAATATATTATTCTTTGCAACAGTGATTTTTCTAAAGCATACAAGAACATTTTAATTTATTATGTACACCAATATTGCACCTTTGTAAAGTTAAATGATGTATTACAACGCCCAAATGTTACAATATAGAGCCGTCTTTTGTGAAGGATTGAAGACAAACTCTATTTTTATATAAGATCTCGGTGCCCTTCTAACTTGGCTAAATACTTGAGGGAATGGTTGGAAAATAAGAAACGAAGTTAAATGATCGATCTGAATGAGTTTGTTTCTGCTTATAGTTTAGTTTTGTTATATACTTTAGGTCAGCTGCAAAGGCAAACTTTAATTTATGATAATTAAATTATCTTTAGATCTAGTTGCTTTAATCATAATTAAAGCATCTTCCAAAATGTCAATAAAGTGTTTCACTGCGTGGACATATTAAACTTGAGTTTTTTTTTTTTTTTAATAATTTATTTCAATACTATTATCCTACATTAATGTGTCTAAATGATTGAATTCGTTGTACTACCCTGAAACAACAACATAAAATGGAAAAAAGATCTGTTGCTCCTGTAATTAAAAGTGAAAAAAATGTTGTCGAATAACCAGATAAAATTTCATGTGTTTGGTTATCTATTGTGTTTTCAAAAAGTTAAAATGGTTAAAATGATTATCTCATGTGTTTGGTTATCTCATATCTCATGTGTTTGCTGATGTTCAAAAAGTTAAAATGGTTATCTCATGTGTTTTCATTTTATAACCAGATAAAATTTACTCACATATTTTTGTAATCACAAAAAATTAACTTTTGATGTCAGATTTGGGTAAAATTAGTTGAGCAAAAACCTCATATCCTTAAAAAATAAACGATGATGATCTATGAGAGAAAACTCGCGAAAAAAAAAATTACGAAAAAAAATTAAGAAAAAGAGAGAGAGACATAGAAGTGTTTTGCGTTTTGAAAATTCTATATGTGAAATCCGTGACACCGTCATAAAAAATATAACAAGTTACAAGGATTATATGGTGATGATCTTGAAAGAGACGAACAACCCTATGGGAGGAAGATCATCGCTATGAGAAGGAGCAAGGTAGGGATGAAATAGTTGATGGTAGTGATTAATCGTCACAAGCCGGAGAGGTCCTGCAGCATCTCAGCTTTAGCAACACAATTTCTCCCGATGACATTGATTGGTTGTTTGTCTTCCAGATATGAGTCGATGGTATTTTGGTCCCATTATAGTTGTTTCTATGCGGAGTTAATGGTGGCCCTAGTGTTATTGAGTATAGCCCTCAATTGATCCGGAGATCCATTAATTGTCAAGGTTTTGTCAGAAAGAGCTATAAATGTGCTCGATTCCAATATGCCAAGATATAAACCTGTTGTCAAGCCTTAAGCATACGCCTTTCCCTTTAAGCATCATCAAACTTTACTAATAGATCCATTCTTATTGGAGTGTTTTGTCTCATGTACTGCAGGGTCATTTATTATGTTTAGTATCTTTGTATCTCCTTATGGGATTTAATAAAAATTTCGCTTTCAAAAAAAAAAAATTATTCTTTATTAATTCATTTTAAACTTATCAACTAGTCTTCTCACCAACCCATCCAACAAATAAAAACACCCTCCAAACCCACCCCATAACCCACTTAAGTTGGCGGGGACGGAGTGGGTTTTCCCTATTGTGGGTTTGGGGTACTCGCAGGTACCCCGTTTACCCAATTATCTATTTTGATCATATAAAAAATAAAAAATAAAAAACAAAAATACATCTCTATAAGCTTTTAAGTTAAAATAAAAGTTGTTTTGTAGACAGAAATGGATGGAGGGAGGGAGCACGGTTTTTATATATGAAAGGGTATTTTGAATGGTTTTAAAATTTAGTGTGCAAAATGAACGAGAGGAGTTTAGTGAGTACTTACATATATATATAATTTAAGGAAAAATAAAATTTATTTAAATATTAGGAGGGAAAATTTTGTCCAAGTTCAGGGTACTCTAAAATTAGAATTAATTTCAGTAAATCTATTAGCTATATAAACAATAATGGATGGAGGGACATGTTGAATGAATTTCTCTATATAAAGGGGTATGTGAAACGGCTTTTAAAATTCAATGACAAAATAAAAGGAAGTTTATAGTTTAGGCAATATTTACAAAAGGAATAAAGGTGGCACAAACGGAAATTAGAAATACCAATTCAACTAAAACGTGGCTTTGTGAATGTTCTCTCTCGCCCGCCCTCTGTTTTTCCTTTAAGTGATATTATGTCCTTTTCTACGATTTTAAAAGATTGTTTGAATTTGCGTTATTTTCAATTTCTTTCTTCCCTATTAGAATTCTTCCTTTAATGGGTGATTATTTGATGAATTGCTCTTTTTGCCGGTCAATTTGACAAACAAATTGTAAGAAAAGCTTATGATTTGATTAAAGGGGCAGAAATTTGGCATCTTTCTGCTATTTCTGGTGACACTTTTTTTTGCTGGAAATGTAGCTTATGATTTTATACCAGCTGCTTAATCTTAGTTTGATGTCTTCCTTACTCCTTCATGTCCATCACTTAGTCCTCAAAATATCCTTTAAAGTCTCTTCCTTGTACCCGTTTCCAAATTATGCTGCCACCGCCGTTTGTCCGTGAGTTCGTGTTGCTCTTACAAAGGTATTCGAAAAGGCTTGTCTGTGTCAAGTCTGTCCATGCCCAACAGTGTATCTGAGGACCAGTTTTTGGGTACAAAACTTGTTTGTGAATACAGTGACTTGAATAGTTTGGTTAATGTGCGCAATGTGTTTGATCAATTTTCTCAACCAAGAACGATTTTGTGCAATGCCATAATCTGTGGGTATTTGCAAAACGAGTGGTATAATGAGGCCTTTGGATTGTTTAGAATGATGGGATCTTCTGGTTTGGAGGTTGAGAGTTAGACATGTCATTTTGCACTTAAGGCATGTACCAGCTTGTCGGATTATGAAACGGGCATGGAAGTTGTTAAAGTTGCTGTTGAGAAAGGAATGGAAAGGGAAAAGATTTTAGGGAGTGCAATAATTGGTTTTTTGGTAAGGTTTGGTAAAACTGATGATGCAAGAAGTTTATTTGATAGGATGACAGAACGAGATGTTGTCTGTTGGAATCCAATAATTGGTGGTTATGTGCAAGCCAGTCAGATTAGTGAGGCATTTGATATGTTTTTGAGTATGCTGAACTCGGGTATCACACCAAGTCCTATAACCATAGTAAAGCTTGATTCAAGCCTGCATTACAAGTGGGGATCTGGAACTTGGAAAATGTGTTCATGGTTTTGCTCTTGGATTGGGAATGGGAAATGATATTTTGGTGCTTACGTCATTGATTAATATGTACAGTAATATGGGTGAAATTGTGATTGCTCATTTGGTTTTCGAGACCATGCCAATGAGAATTTTAGTTTCATGGAACCCCATGATTTCGGTATGTGTTCAGAATGGATTTGTGCTTGAAGCTTTTGCCCTTTTTAAGAGACTATTGAGAAGTGGTGGTGGGTTTGACTCACGAACCATGGTTAGCCTTAGTCAAGGTTGTTCTCAAATTGCTGATTTAGATAATGGGAAGATCCTTCATGGTTGCGTTTTGGGAAGGGGCTTTGAACTGAATCCCATTTTATCTACTGCATTAGTTGATCTCTATTACAAATGTGGCGCCTTAAACCAAGCAAGTTTTGTCCTTGAAAGAATGAAGATGAACGTAATTACATGGACTGCTATGCTTGTAAGATTGACACAAAACGGGTATGCAGATGAAGCCGTGAATATTTTTTGTCAAATGCAAGAAGAGGTTGTGGGAAATTCTGTAACTCTTGTTAGCTTAGTCCATTGCTGTGCCCAGTTGGGCTCTCAGAGGAAAGGAATAAGTGTTCACGCTCATTTATTTTGTTGCGGACATGCGTTTGATGTTGTTAACAGGACATCATTGATAGACATGTATGCCAAGTATGGAAGAATCGACTCCGCTGAGTTGATTTTTATAAAAAGCTCCGTTTGTGAAGATGTTGTTATATAAAACTCTTTGTTAATAAAAACCAAAAGAAAACCAACCACACAAGAGACACCGATTTTATGTGGAAAACCCTCCAATGCAAAGGAAAAAACCACGGGACCGTAGTCTGATATCAACTTCCACTATATCAACAATAATGGGATTACAAAGTTGTCTCTAGATACAACTAGAAGCTCACAATCATTAAGATAAAACACAATCTTGGCTACACAACAAGTTTCATCATCAACAAGATGGATTTCAACACATAACATAAAAGAAATCAGTTTTAGGTGTCAAGTGGGTATTTGGGAAAAAGCACTTTAGAGACACCAATTCGAAAATCATAACCGGTAGATGAGAAGAGCTTGTCACAATAATTCACCACGTCAAATTTGAGTACCAACGGACACCGTTTCACCGCTCAATCTTCTTGCACAAACCCAAAAACTCCACATTCTCTCTCTGTATTTCTCCCTCGCGCTCTCTGTTTCTTTTCGCGCACATACATGGCTGCCCCACCTTTTTTCCTTTTTTCTACTACTCTAACACACGACTTGTTCAACAAGCTTAATACCCTTTTTTTTTCAATAGGTTTTTTTTTTTTATTTATTTATAAAACAAAAGCTATTGGGCTTTTAGCCCATTATTGTCCAGCCCACAACATGGGCGGACAACCCAACAATTCTCCCCCTCCGCGTCATGTAGTGGGCTTGACCAAGCCCGCTCTCTGCTTGCACGCTTCAAGTTTCTCCTTAAACAAAGATTTTGTTAACATATCCGATCCATTCTCATTTGTATGAACTTTCTCCAAGTGCATTTTCTTTATTCGAGTACATCACGAATCTAGTGATAACTAACATCAATATGCTTGGATCTTGAATGCAATGTTGAATTTTTGGAAAGGTGGATGGCACTCTGATTGTCACTGTAGACAATGTACTTCTCTTGTTGCAGACCCAATTCTTCAAGATACTTTTTCATCCACAAAGCTTCTTTGCAGGCTTCAGTAATTACAATATACTCAGCTTCTATACTGGATAAAGCAACACATTTCTGTAACTTAGACTGCCAAGAGACTGCTCCCCCTGCAAAGGTCATCAAGAACCCCAAAGTGGACTTCTTGGAATCAACATCACCTGCCATGTCTGAATCTGTGTACCCTTCTAAAATAGGCTCACTACTGCCAAAGCATAAATACACCCTAGAAGTACCTCTTAGATATCTCAATATCCATTTCACCACTGCCCAATGTTCTTTTCTAGGATTTGAAAGAAATCGGCTGACAACTCCAACAACATGAGCAATATCTGGTCTTGTGCAAACCATGGCATACATCAAACTGCCAATTGCAGACGCATAGGGAACTTTACTCATTTCTTCTTTTTCTTTCTCACTTGATGGACATTGCTTAGAAGTAAGCTTAAAGTGCCTTGCAAGTGGAAAACAAACTACTTTTACCTTGCTCATATTGAGCCTTTCAAGAACTTTTTCAATATAACCTTCTTGAGATAGTCAAATTTTCCCATTCTTCATATCACGGGAGATTTTCATGCCGAGTATTTGTTTTGCCGATCCCAAGTCTTTCATTGCAAAAGACTTGCTTAACTCCTTTTTAAGCTTCTCAATCTTGCTAGTATCATGGCCAACAATCAGCATATCATCAACATAGAGCAGGAGGATAATGAAATCATCACTGGAGTGTTTCTTTAACACACAATGATCAGATGAAGTTCTAGAGTATCCATGACTCACCATAAAAGAATCAAACTTCTTGTATCACTATCTTGGTGCTTGTTTGAGCCCATACAAACTCTTTCGAAGCTTGCACACATGATTCTCCTTTCCTTTGACTTTAAACCCTTCTGGCTGCTCCATATAAATTTCTTCTTCTAAATCATCGTGAAGAAATGCAGTTTTCACATCAAGTTACTCTGTCTCTAAATTCAAGTGGGCAGCTAGACTAAGAACAACTCTGATGGATGACATCTTCACTACCGGAGAAAATATCTCTTCAAAGTCAACACCTTTCTTCTAATCAAATCCTTTCACAACCAATCGAGCTTTGTACCTTAGTTGTGAGCTATTGTTTTCAGCTTTCAACTTGTAAATCCATTTGTTCTTGAGCGCTTTCTTGCCTTTTGGTAACTTGACCAAGTCGTAAGTGTGGTTCTCACATAAGGATTTCATCTCTTCCTGCATGGCATTAGACCACTATTTCTTTTGCTCATGAGAAATGGCTTCTTGGTAAGTTTCAGGCTCTCCACCATCTGTAAGCATCACATACTCACTTAAATTGTGTCTTGAAGGAGGTTGGCGCTCTCTAGTAGATCTTATCAATGGAGGCTCATCTGGTGGTGGTGGCGATGATTACTCAACTTGTTCAGCTGGAGGGACAACATCATCAGTTGGAGGGACAACATCATCAGCAGGAGGGGCCTCATCATCAACAATATCTCCACCATCTTCTTGCATGTCTCCCCTCTGATCAATATTCACTACAAGTGAAGAAACTAGATTCAAATTTACAAGAATCTCAACAGAGGAACTGGTCTTTTGAACTTTATCAGCATCATCACCAATTTGATCTTCAAGGAACACAACATCTTTACTTCTGACAATCTTCCTATTCACTAGATCCCATAATCTGTACCCAAACTCTTCATGACCATATCCCAAGAAAATACACGATTTTGCCTTATCGTCAAGCTTGGACCTCTCATCTTTAGGAATATGAACAAATGCCCTACAGCCAAAAACTCTCAAATAACCATGAGAGACATATTTCCCTATCCAAACTCTGTTAGGAACATCACCATTCAAGGCAGCTGCTAGGGAAAATTAATCAAGTCGACTGCAGTCCTCATAGCCTCCCCCCAAAAAGACTTAAGAAGCTTAACATGAGAAAGCATACATCTTATCCTTTCTTTAATGGTCCTGTTCATTCTTTCTGCCACACCTTTTAGCTGATATGTCTTTGCTGAAGTTTTCTCAAGCCTGATTCCATGGGCTTTACAATAGTTTTCAAATGGCCCCCTGTATTCACCACCATTAGCAGCTCGAACTGACTTCAACTGCTTTCCTGTCTCTCTTTCAATCTTGGCATGAAATTCTTTAAAGACATTGAACACCTTGTCTTTAGTTTTCAAAGTAGTAGCCCAAACTTTTCTTGAGTGGTCATCAATAAAAGTCACAAAATAGAGTGAACCTCCAAGAGTTTTAGTTTACATAGAGCAGACATCAGTATGAATCAAATCAAGAATATTTGATCTTCTAGATGGAGGGTGTGAATGAATTGCAATTCTATGTGTTTTCCAGCTAAACAATCAATACAAGTTTTAATTGGCATACCTTGCAAACTGGGGAGGAATTGCTTTCTAGCAAGAATTTGTAGTCCTTTTTTGCTAATGTGACCAAGCCTCTTGTGCCAGAGATCAATACTTGCATCCTTCTTAATAGCATTTATCTCTCCCTTTTTGAGCTTTGCTTGTGTGACATAGAGCATATTCATTTTCTTTCCTCTTGCAATCACTAAAGAACCTTTGGTGAGCTTCCATTTACTTTCACCAAAATAATTAATGAAACCCTTGTCGTCAAGTCTACCTGTACAGATCAAGTTGAGGCGAATATCCGATACATGTTTGACATCCTTGAGTATTAACTTGCTTCCAAGATTGGTCTCCAAGCAAATATCACCAATACCCACAATTTTAGAGGCATCACTGTTTCCCATCTTTGCCAAAATCACCGACAGAGTAAGAAGTAAAGAAATCATCATGAGCAGTAACATGAAATGAAGCACCAGAAACAATTACCCAATCACTCTCCTGGCATGCAAGGTTAACATAACTATCATCACAAACAATGACAACGTCACCCTCAGTGGCTACTATATTAGTCTCTTTCTCATCTTTCTTTCCTTCACCCGCTCTCTTTTCCAAAGCCTGCACTCTTTCTTCATGTGACCTGGCTTGTTGTAATGGCAATACTTGAAACTTTTTCTGTATTGGGATTTTCCTCCAGATGTATCCTTTTTGCCATGACCTTGAGGATGCCTACGCTTCTTCCACGCCTTTCATGTTTTCCAGAAACAAATACCTCAGAAGAAGATTCACCCTTTTCCTTTCTCCTGGCTTCTTCGTTGAGCAAACTGTCCTTAACCATCTCCATGGTTAGCTTTCCTTCTGGCGCTGAAGTACTTAGTGATACCACCAGTGTTTCTGAGCTTTCAGGCAATGAGCTGAGAAGTAACAAAGCTTGTAACTCATCTTCAAGTTTCATCTTCATAGTTGTCAACTGGTTCACCAAGCCTTGAAAATCGCTTCTATGTTCAGTCATACTCTTCTCATCTTTGTACTTCAAATTCACAAGCCTTCTAATGAGCGTGGCTTTATTTCTGAAAGTATTCTTCTCATACATCACTGCTAACTTTTGCCAGAAAGCATCAGCTTTGGTTTCTTCAGCAATGTGATGGAATATATTGTGATCAACCCACTGCCTTATTATAGCAGCAGCCTTCATATGCAATATCTCCCAGTCCTCATCGCTCATTTTTTCTGGCTTTTCCTTGCCTAGAACAGGCCTAAACAAATCTCTGCAATACAACATGTCTTGCATTTTCTTATTCCAAATGGAATAATTCGACGGGGTTAATTTTATTATCCCAAACGAATTTTGTTCATCCATCTCAACACACAAGAATTTTTCTCTAACCAACCAAAAGCTCTTATACCACTTTGTTAATAAAAACCAAAAGAAAACCAACCACACAAGAGACACCGATTTTATGTGAAAAACCCTCCAATACGAAGGGAAAAACCACGGGACTGTAGTCTGATATCAACTTCCATTATATCAATAACAATGGGATTACAAAGTTGTCTCTAGATACAACTAGATGCTCACAATCATCAAGATAAAACACAATCTTGGCTAAACAAAAATGTTCATCATCAACAAAATGGATTTCAACACATAGCATAAAAAAAAAAAAAAAATCAATTTTAGGTGTCAATTGGGTATTTGGGAAAAGCACCTTAGAGACACCAATTCAAAAATCAGAACCAATAGATGAGAAGAGCTTGTCACAAGGATTCACCACGTCAAATTTGAGCACCAACAGACACCGTTTCACTGCTCAATCTTCTTGCACAAACCCAAAAACTCTACTTTCTCTCTCTTTATTTCTCCCTCAAACTCTCTGTTTCTTTTTGCACACACACATGGCTCCCCACCTTTTTTCTTTTTTTCTGCTACTCTAACACACGGCTTGTTCAACAAGCTTAATAACTTTTTTTTTTTAAACAAAAGCTATTGGGCTTTTAGCCCATTATTGTCCAGCCCACAACATGGGCGGACAACCCAACACTCTTTGATAACAGCCTATGGCATTCATGGCATTGGAAAGAAAGCTGTAGGTATCTACAGAATAATGATGGAGGAAGAGATTGAGCCAAATGAAACCTCGTTTCTTACTCTTCTAACTGCTTGCAGTCACTCGGGACCAGTGGAAGATGGAATCAGATTGTTCCACATCATGGAAAAAGACCATAAAATTACACCACAGAAAAACATTATGCTTGCATTGTGGATCTTCCAAGTCGACCAGGGTGTTTTCAAGAAGCCAAGGCATTAACTAAACGAATGCCTTTTGAACCTGGAAGTTCTATTCTTGAAGCTTTGCTGAGTGGGTGTCGAACTCAAAAGAATATTGAGTTGGGTATAAAGACACCAGATAGATTACTTTGTTTGTACTCTATGAATCCTAGGATTTACGTTGTTTTGTCCAATATCTATGCTCAAGCTTGGAGATGGGATGCAGTGAATTATGTTCGAAGCCTCATGAGAACATGAGGACTGAAGAAATCACCCGGATATAGCTCCATCAAGGTAGAAAATCAGGTTCATACATTTTTTACTGGAGACGATTCGCATCCAAAGCGGGCAGGGATTTATCAGTATTTAGAGAATCTGCCATTAGAAATGGAGGCTTCTGGCTATGTGCCAGACACGAGCTGTGTTCTGTGAAATGTTGATGAACCGATGCAGATGAAGTTGCTGTGGGGCCATAGTGAGAGATTAGCTACAGTTTTGGTCTTTTTAGCTGCAATTGGCATCTCTCACAATCAGGATCACCAAAAATCTACGAGTCTGCAATGATTGGCACAATGTGACCAAACAAATATCGAAGATAGTTCGGAGGGAACTTCTTGTGAGAGATGCCAATTGATTTCATCACTTTGTTGATGGGAAGTGCTCTTGTAAAGATTACTGGTAATGGGCTTTCTTTAAAGGATGTGGCCAATGTGTCGAAATGTTTTCTATGGTTACATTTATTGTTGAGACTGCCTAAAAGCAGTTTTAAAACGAATTTCATCCCAACCTCGTTCTAGGTTACAATAGATCGAGCCTTTCAAAAATGGATGTTTGACGAAAGAGCTGAAAAAATTCAGAGAAAAAAAGGTCCTTAAATCCTGGAGGTGAAAGACAACTTTATTTTAGGTAAAGTATTTTGAAAGCTTGAAACGACCAATGCACTATGCGGTGCCTGGCATTTATTTCATCAATATAGGTCCTGAAATCGAGGTCTAGTTTGAACTTCATACGCACTCAATATTTGGGTGCAACGACCCTTGGACGCCGAAGGCGTCTTTGGGGTGATCTCGTAGTTCTTATGGAGTGGAGAAGATGGGATTCGTCACATTTCACTCGAGATTCTCCAGACTGGTAACGAGCTTGTTGAAGTCTTGTGGTTAGTCCTCCTTAGCGCGAACAACATCATACGCACTCGATATTTGGATTGTCCAGAATGGTAAGGAGCTTGTAAAGTCTTTGTGGTTAGTTACGACAGAGATCATGGTAATAGTTTTCACACTTATTTTAAGCCTAGGAAATAAAACTTTGTTGTAGTAATTTGTCCTAAATTTTGTCAAATTATCTATGATTTTAGTTGTTATTTTAATTTGCATTTCATCGTCAGTTGGTTTAATTATGATCGTATCCTAGGTTAGGTTTCTGGATTTCTAGTTGTGCTGAAAATATGTCTATAAATGGGCTAATTATTCAATATGGAAGAGCAGACTTTGATTATTCAAAATATGCAAATCATTTCTTTTGGGATGGGCCAGCTTTGGCTTTGTAATCTCTTTTCCAGCTTGATACATAGAATGACCACAAGACTATTGTTCATGGAATCACCCACTCATATTTTTTCACCAAAATGACATATAGCAATCATTGGAAGGATCTCCCAAGAATTACACGCAGGACGAAGTTAAGAAGTTTACTTAGGGGGCTTGAATTAAGCCAAATCTTAACTAACTTAATTGTCTAATAAATACTAAAATTTTATGAGAGTTCCTTTAAAAAAAATTAGGAGGGGTAAAGAGAGGCAAAATGGAGGAAAATTAATATTTTTCTTAAGTAAAATAAAAATCAATTAAAAAAAATCAATTTGCCACTCTAGGCCAGGGAGCTATAGGCCCCCCCCCCCCCCCCCCCCGAGCCTATGATAGCTACGCCACTAATTACACATCATAGTTTTCTACTATCGTGAGTAATAAAATTATAGAAAATAGATAAAAATAAGGAAACATAAAAACACACACTTCTCTTATTCCCTATGTATTTCTTTTACACCTCTTTTTAACCCTAAAAATAGCCTCTCAATATAAAGGAAACTATGGCAACCAAAATTACAAGCTTCAAATCTCTATTATATCCTTACTGTAGTTTTGTTATGGGCAAGATAAAAATGTGTGATATCTCTTTGGGACAACATTGAGGCTCCTCACACTCAACATGATCGAGTTGTTAATACCGTTGGCCATTATTTGATCCCTAATTTATTATTTGGACAAGAACCCTCTTAATTCCATCACAACTGAAGTCACTGAACCATCGATCACCTTCACCTGCTACAGCTTCGTTGGGTCAAGATGCTGACAACATCGCACTGGTGTGCTTTGACCATGTCTCAGTCGATGACGGCACTGTGTGTCTTACGTATAGGGTAACCCTAGTATCTAGGTTGGTAGAAATCAATTAATCATTCTACTAAAAGTTGGGAGAAATCTAGGTATCTATTTAGACATGACATGAAATATTTCGGGAATCCAAGTTGCGCGGGTTGCAATAGTGTTTTTAGAACTTACAACGGCTTCAAGGATTATTTTTCTCAATCACTTGTTCTAAAACGCTCTGCCAATGTTACATAGAATTTAAAAAATAATTTTTGGTGTCGCATTTTTTTACGTAAAATTAATGGTCAGATTACTCAGAATTTTCGAATAGACAATCAAGTCGTAACAGATAAACTTGCAATTCAAGTATTTCATTCCAGACTTCTTCACCAGTAGTCAAACGCTCAATATTTGTTAATGCTTCGTTGCTTGTGATGCTCAGCTGCTGCCCTTCTACATATTCAATGATATTCTTCACTTAGATGTCTATGGTTTATATGAAAACCTTCGACTCAAGATCATACGCTCTTTTTTCTTGTTTGAATTTTTCTCCTGTTCAGTTTCTTTCTAGGGTTTTGCTGAGATTATTTTCATCGAGAGGATGTTTCGAGTATTCCATCACATGGTTTTTCTGCATTTTTACTTAATTATTTAGTTGATTATAAGCTTTGGGTATTATTTTTTGACTTTATATCTTTGTTATACTTTTCCAAGCATAAAATTTAGGAGTACCGATCGCCAACTTAGTTGGGATGCTTCTTCTCTAGCTGATGCCTGTGTCCATCTAATGTTACAACATAAAAATATTTGTAAAACACAGTTCATTCCTAGAAGCGGAGGAAAAAAAGGAAGAAAGAAAGAAACTGGCCTACATTATGTGGCTTCGTTCATTTGTAATTACACATAATTATATTTTCACAGGATTAAAAAGAAAAAATTAAAAAAGAGAAGAAGTTCATCCAGAAATGAATTTCACAATTCACAGCTCACATGTACAAATAAGTTTCCAGCACACCGTTCGATGGAAACAATGTATATCCGACTGAGTTAGAGATGTGAAGTGCTAACCTAGCTTTGTTTATTTGTAATTACACATAATTATATTTTCACAAGATTAAAAAGAAAAAATTGAAAAAGAGAAGAAGTTCATCCAGAAATGAATTTCACAATTCACAGCTTACATGTACAAATAAGTTTCCAGCAAACTGTTCGATGGAAACAACGTATATCCGACTGAGTTAGAGATGTGCAGTGCTAACCCTAGCTTAAACCTAACTAGATGTGACCCAACGAATGGCCGAAAACTAGCCAACTACATCTAAAACACTATTCTGTTAAAATGAACATTCACATTCTATACACTAAGTTACAAACCAGAGCACACTTTCAATAGTTCTACTGCCGGTGCCTTCGGAATCGGGTGATAACAGCCATGATTTGGATATTGCGTTATTAGCTTTCCATGGGGACATAGAAGACATAATAAACTCTTCTTTATGATTTCCATCCCGTAATTAAACTCTGCATAGACATCAACTTATTACAAAAATATAGTATTTTAAAATTAATTTATGACATAAAATAATTCATCTTAAACAAGAAAGAGAGAGAGAGAGAGAGAGAGAGAGAGATTTACTCAAATGATGCAACCATCAAGAAAAAAAATGTGCAGGAAAGAAACTCAGTTAGTCAACTGTTTTTCTTATGAGAGAGAGAGATACATAGAGACCTATTATCTTAAGTTAACCGATCCAGAAAGTCCATAGAACGAAATTTAAAAATCCAAACATCCATCCGAACTATAGATAAAAAGCCTTGAGCGATACCGAACCTTAACGATTTATCAATGGAGCAAAAAATAATCGTCTTTCATGTGAACACCAGGACAGAAAAAAGTACATATCATTTGTGATATTGGTCAATATTTTAAAGAAGAAAATAGTAGGTTGTAGGATAACGTCATGTATTTCCCTAGCTCTTTTTCTTTATAAATATATATATATATATATATATAGGGTCTGTGGGAATATTCGGTTTGTTACCGGATATTAATCATTCCAAATATAGATTGACTGATTTGTTTCCCAATTGTTTTGGGAAGTTACTGTATAGCAGCTAGCAGATTTTTAGGGATTTATTTTCTGGCTTTCCACTTCTGGAGACCGAATATTGTATGTATATACAAGTATTGTATCATTCTTTGATATATGAAAATACAATCAATTTTCCCTAAACTTACTTTTATGGTATCAGAGCCATAGCCGTCATCTCGAAAACCTTAGCCTTCAAACTTCTCGTCTTCACAATTCCGAGAGCTGTTCTTTCCAACAATGAGTTCAGAGAAAGAGATAATCGGTGCTGGTAAGGATGGTTCATCCTCTCCACATCCAGCCCAGTCATATCGACTGTGGTTGCACAGTCCTTCGGAGAGGGATCATCACTACAGATCACGAATCACAAGTTAGATGGCAAGAATTTCCTCCAGTGGTCCCAATCTCTTCTGATGGTAATCTTCTGATGGTAATCCGAGGGAGAGGAAAGATTGGCTACATCACAGGTGAGGTTCAACGGCCCAATCCGACGGATCCGACTTACGGTAATTGGGAACTTACTAATTCTATTGTTATGGCATGGCTGATTAACTCAATGGAGCCTCATATCAGTCGTACCTATTTGTTTCTTCGCACTCCCAAAGCCATCTGGGATGCTGTAAAAGAGAATTATTCGGACCTTGAAAATGCTTCACAGGTTTTCGAGATAAAGAATAAACTCAAGGATATTCGGCAAGGCAACTTGGATATCACCAAATATTACAATGTGTTGCAGACTCTATGGCTAGAATTGGATATGCACTATGAAGCGGATTGGGGTGATCTCGAAGGCAACATGAAGTTTAAAAATCATTTAGAGAAAGAATGGCTGTATCACTTTCTCGTTGGGCTCAACAAAGAACTTGATGAGGTAAAAGGACAAATCCTAGGCCGAAGACCACTACCTTCCATAAGGGAAGCCTTTGCTGAAGTACGCCGAGAGGAGAGCCAACGTCGGGTGATGCTTGGAGAAAAGAAGGACTCTTCTGTGACTTCTTCTGGAGAAAGACCTACTGAGAACACTGCTCTTATCACAAAGAGTAGTAGTGTTAACCAAGCTTATAGTGATCAAAAATCAATTCAGCACCCACGGTGTTCTCACTGTAACAAACTTGGCCATACCCGATACCGATGTTGGGATATTCATGGACGACCAGCCGATGCAAGACCAAGGAAACAGCCTCAAAGCAAGGGGTTTCAAGCTGCTACAGTGGAAAAAACAGAAGAAACCGACAACAATGGGATCTCTCTGAATCAGGATCAGCTAGAACAACTTGTCAAACTTCTAAAGCAGCAAACCGTGACCAGTCCCAAGACAGCAACAAGTAGTTTTGCTCATCAAGGTACTGCTTTTCATGTAGAAAATCAAATTCCTTGGATACTTGACTCTGGTGCATCCGACCACATGATAGGTAACTCATCTCTGTTTCATTCCTATACTCCATGCCATTGGAGCTCAAGAGTGAAAATTGCAGATGGAACATTCTCTTGTGTTGCTGGAAATGGATCTATCCGCTTGTCCGATAAATTTGTCCTAAATTCAATACTCCATTTTCCAAAGTTAGCATGCAATCTAGTGTCTATAAGTAAACTCACTCATAACCTTAATTGCACTACTAATTTTTCTGTTACTTCTTGTCACATACAAGAGTAGGGATCGGTGAAGATGATTGGCATTGCTAAGAAGGATGGCAGACTCTACTATTTTAAGAATTATGAATGTGTGAATACACAGGCTGCAATTGCTGAGAATGTATCTTCTGATTCCAATAAAGATGTAATGATGTGGCATCATAGGTTAGGCCATCCCAATTTCCATTATCTTAAACGTTTGTTTCCAGTTTTATTCAGTAATAAAAATCCTAGTTCATTTCATTGTGATATTTGTCAATTAACCAAACACACATGTACTTCATATCCTGCCAAACCTTACACAAAATCTCATCCATTCATCTTAATTCATAGTGAAATTTGGGGGCCTTCTCGTGTAAAAAATGTTACTGGAACTAGATGGTTTATTACATTTATTGATGATCACATCAGAGTATGTTGGGTCTATCTTTTTAAAGAAAAAACCTAGGTCTCACAAATCTTTCAAAACTTTCACTCCATGATAAAAAACCAATTCCAAACCGAAATTAGTCTTAAGAACCGACAATGGAACAGAGTATTACAAATCCATCTTAGTTGATCATCTAGCAACCAATGGTATAATTCATCAAAGTTCTTATACTAATACACCACAGCAAAATGGTATAGCAAAAAGGAAAAATCCTCCTCTACTAGAGGTTGCTAGAGCCCTAATGTTCACTATGCATGTTCCAAAGTACCTCTGGGGTGAAGCCATCTTAACTGCCTCACATCTTATAAATCGAATGCCTTCAAAAATACTTCAATTTCAAACCCTATGTCTATTCTTCTACAAACCTATCCAATGTTTTGTTTTTTCTCCTCTGTTCCCCTTGGGATTTTTGGCTACACAGCATTTGTCCATGTCCATTCTCACAATCGTTCCAAACTTGATCCAAAAGCAACCAGGTGTGTTTTTATTGGGTACTCTTCGACACAGTGTGGGTATAAATGCCACTCACCCTCTCTTCGTTGTATGTTTGTGTCAATGGATGTTAGCTTTCATGAAACCCAACCGTATTTCCCTAGCTGTCATCATCAGGGGGAGATTCTAGGAGAAGATGGATCTTGGGACGAATTTGATTCCCCAACGCTTTTATCCTTACCACAACCCACCTTACCCCAAATTACCGAGCCACCTTTGCCCAACCCAACCGAACCTCTTATGCCGCATTGTGACCAAATATTGGAAACAGGGGAACACAACTCAGTGGGAGACAGCTCCCAAATACCCCAGTTGCTTGTTTATTCATGCAAGAATCATTCTCGAAATAGTAGCAAGCCTGATGCCCAGCAAATTCAAATGTCTAAACCGGTCCCTTTCCCAGGTCCAGAGCCTACTAGTAGTTCGATTGACACTGGCTCCAACAACGATTCAGATCTAAATTTGCCCATTGCTCTCAGGAAAGGTACACGATCATGTACACAACATCCAATCTCGACTTATGTCTCATATGAGAAATTGTCTCCGAGTTTTTCAACCTTCACCACTACTCTAACGAGTATTAAGATACCAAAAGATATTAAGGAGGCTCTCACAGATTCCAAGTGGAGATTAGCAGTTCAAGAGGAAATGGGAGCTTTGGAGAAGAATGGCACATGGGAGATTGTGAAGTTGCCTAGCGGGCAAAAAACTGTGGGATGCAAGTGGGTGTTCACAGTCAAGTTTAATGCAGATGGCAGTGTCAACTTGTACAAAGCAAGATTAGTTGCCAAAGGCTTCACTCAAGCTTATGGTATAGATTACAAAGAGACATTCGCTCTAGTAGCCAAACTCAACTCGGTAAGAGTGCTCCTATCCCTAACAGCTAATCTTGATTGGCCACTTCAGCAGCTAGATGTAAAAAATGCTTTCCTAAATGGGGATTTGCATGAAGAGGTGTATATGGATCCTCCCCCAAGATTTGAGGAGAAAGGGAAATTGGTGTTTAAGCTGAAAAAATCACTTTATGGCTTGAAGCAGTCTCCGAGGGAGTGGTTTGAAAAATTTACTCAAGTTGTGAAGGAACGGGAATTTGTACAAGCACAATCTGATTATACTATCTTCTACAAACACTCTAAGGATGGCAAAAGAGCAATTCTTATAGTATATGTAGATGATATAATTGTTACTGGAGACAATCAACCTGAGTTGGAATCATTAAAGGAGTATCTTGCGAGCAGGTTTGAGTTGAAGGATCTAGGTGCTCTTAGGTATTTCTTGGGTATGGAAGTCGCCAGGAGTAGTTCTGGAATTTCTGTTTCTCAGAGGAAGTATGAACTTGATCTTCTTCAAGATACAGGCATGTTGGGGTGTAAACAAGCTGAGACACCTATGGAGCCTAATGCCAAGCTTGGAATTGATGGTGGAAAGGATATTGATCAAGCGCCGTATCAACGATTAGCGGGCAGGCTCATCTACTTGTCACATACTCGTCCTATATAGCCTTTGCAGTGAGTGTGGTCAGTCAATTTATGCACTCACCCAAAAAGACATTTTGAGGCAGTCTATAGAATTCTGAGATATTTGAAAAAGACTCTTGGAAGGGGATTGTTCTTTAGAAAGGATGATCACAAGGCTGTGGAGATTTATACTGATGTAGACTGGGCAGGTTCTTCAGTGGACAGAAGATCAACATCAGGATATTGCACTTATGTTTGGGGTAATCTAGTAACATGGAGAAGTAAGAAGCAACCAGTGGTAGCACATGGTATGTGTGAGGGGATTTGGATTGGAAGGCTATTGGAAGAGTTGAAAATCTCGAGTAATTCTCCCATGAAACTCTACTACGACAACAAGGTAGCTGTTAATATTGCTCACAATCCAGTCCATCATGATCGAACAAAGCATGTAGAGGTGGATCGTCATTTTATCAAAGAAAAAATTGACAATGGAGTCTTCTGCATGACATGCATTCCCACTCAGGAACAGACTGCCGACATCCTAACAAAAAGCCTCCACAAACCGAATTTTGAAGACGTGGTGGACAAGCTAGGAATGACAAATATTTACATTCCAGCTTGAGGGGGAGTGTGGGAATATTCAGTTTGTTACCGGATATTAATCATTCCAAATATAGATTGACTAATTTGTTTCCCAATTGTATATAGATTGACTGATTTGTAATTGTTTTGGGAAGTTACTATATAGCAGCTAGCAGTTTTTTAGGGATTTATTTTCTGGCTTTCCACTTAAGGAAACCGAATATTGTATATATATACATGTATTGTATCATTCTTTGATATATGAAAATACAATCAGTTTTCCCTAAACTTTCTTTTAGTCTATGACACACTATATTAATTTGAAAGAAGGTTTCTAATCTGGAGACACAAGACCTAGGCCCCCCATCCCACTCACTGGGTTAGCCCCAACGGTTTCCATAGTTCTAATTTGAAATGTTATAAATGGCAAGTCATGTTTTGACCACCAGCAATGCATAATACGTATATGTTGTGTCACAGCAGCACCATGGGGAAATTTAATGCTGACAAAAACCAAACATGTTAATGAAGTTCTTCAGTCTAGTATAAAGCAGCATAGAAAAATCTATTTTTCTTTTTTTTTTCTTTTTGGTTGATGAAGGACAACTCCCATGCAGTTATGGATGGAGTGATTGGACGAAACAGCACTTGGAAGATAAGGAAACTATAATGACATGTAATCAATTAGTTCAACCATAATGTGTAATGACAAAAGAGTACAGGGAATAAATGCTTACAGCTTTCATAGCTGTTCTTGGATGTAAGCCATTGATCTCAACATGGAACCTAGTGTATCTCTGGAGACTTGAAATTTTACCTCTGTTTCTCCAGTTGTTGTCTTTGTATCTTGGAGCTAAGGAAACATAAGAGCAGAGAAATAATCAGACTGGAAATTCATTTCAGAGGGGGCGAAAAAAAGAGTGGACATCGCAACTCACACGCTACTCAATTTTTTCCTTTTTTTTCTTTTTCTTTTTTTTTTTTTTTTTTTTTAAAGAAACAAGGATGGTATAAAACAGGAAACGGTGCAAAAGGAGTTTCAAGGACAAGTCCTCAAAATAAGCATCAAGGAAAATTAACTGAACAATCAAAGCAGAAACATTAACAACCCATTACAACCTTCCAACTCAAAAAAAAAAAAAAAAAAAAAAAAAACAACAACAACAACAACAACAGTAGGCTACAAAACTAATTAAAACTATCAGGGAAAAATATAAAGCTGTTGTTGGTCATTGGGGGTGGTTTGGGTCAACCAAGATCTAGTCTTCAGTTTTCCATATGGTCCTGTTGCTGCTGCATCGCCCACACCCCCCCCCCCCCCCCCCCGCCAAAAAAAAAAAAAAAAAAAAAAAAACCTTTCTCCCTCTTGTAGGATAAGAAGTGGTCATATGGACAAATTTCTTTCATACGGTGAGAAAAACAAAATAAAAACAAAGTCTCAGATCATTCAGTAGCATTAATACATCCTTGGAGTTGTCATGCAAAGATGATGTAAGATACCAAGGATACGCCACATGTGATGCATAGGTTATCACTTGCTTCTCTACCTTTTACTGACTTTATTGATAACTACATATTTAACTTGATTCTAGCAATGATAAACCTTGAAGCTCTAATTTCTACTGTTGAAAACCGTTTGCAATTAATCATCAAGTAGCGTATTTGTAGAATAACACAACCCCAGAATCAATGCTTTTCCATCAAACCACAAACAGTTGTTGCAGTTATAAAGAAGAGCACGTAACGCAATCACTTCAGACTACATCTACCAATAAATCATTAGATTACTTTCAGTTGGCCTGATACATTTGTGATTTTATATTAATAGGAGAAAGGCAACAATCATACTGTACTTCAATTTTTTGTTCATTTTATGTTGTTTTTGCAGCAAATAAGCGTGAACAAAGAAAAGACTAAAAAGAACTCGTCGTGTCGAACTTTTCCAAAAAGTTTCAGTTAATATTGAGAGAATGCCAAGACTTAGAGACAAGTTTGGATACCTTCAGATTGATGACAGCAACTTTGTTGGCGGGCGTAGACAGCTGCTGACTGATATAGGCCATGGATCTCAACATAGGCTCCAGCGTAACCCTTGTTAGCCTAAATTGCACTTCTGTCTCTCCTGTGGGGGTCTGCCCATAATCTTGCAGCTACATCAGAGGTAAAAGTAAAATAACAATGACAAGATGCCAAGAGAAACCTATTTTCGCAACTTATTTCAGATGTTAAATTCCCGAATTTAAATTCAACTAAAAGAGCAATCTAATAGATTAAATATATATCAGAGAAAGCAAGTAAATATAAGTTGACCAAATTTTCAGATTCAATACCTTCAAGTTTATCACAGCGACTTTGCTAGCTTGAGTTGAATTCTTGTTTTCTATAACCCAAGTCATGGACTTAAAACAAGTAAGAACCACCTACACCAATTTAAACAAGTAAATGAATAAATAAATTAAATAAAAAATAAAAATAAAATAAAAAACATCCAAGCATCATACAATGCCAAAAAGAATAAACTTACGTTGTTATCAGGTCCACTGTCGCGATGAATAGACATGGAGTTCGGCTGATTCAAATCAGAAACAGGAATACCAGCATCATTAAGATTAAAATGATGTGGCATTGCTTCTTGCCAAGGCCATAACGAGGGCACCATCTCCAATGCTGACAAATGCCCTCTCTTGTTACTTTCATCCTGATTATTTACGCTGCCCTGGGACGTAGGCAGTGCAACTTTAGCAACATTTTTCTTGACAGCAGCAATTTTTTTCCCACCCTCTCGTAGAGCACCAATTGCTGCATTATAGGTCTCAATGGAAACTGCCCCTTCCTCAGCATATTTAATGGCTTCCCGGCATAAATTGTTGAAGCGCATGGTAAGAGTCTCGATAGATTGTGGATATGTACTCGATTCATCCTGTCCAACTGCAGCTTTGGCATTCCTTGTCCAGCGCTTCAATATATAATGCGATGGAAGGGTAAGAACATTTGTTACAGTGAACACAGTTAATATATGTCTACATAGAATGCCGGAATACTCAAACATCTGACAGCTGCAATTTGCTCTCAGTTCTGAGACATTTAAAGTAACTGTGTATGCTTTGTCATCATGTTCGTATTTTGCAACCCGGTACTTACTCACTACCCCATCATCTTCAATATTATTTGCAGTATACACAAAAGTTTCGACTAGTTCCTCCTGAAACTTGGCAAAAACTTTTTTTGTGTAGAGGTTGGCTGCCTGTTGCTCCATTGGAGATGGTGTCTTCAGCACTGGTGTTGTACAAATTGTGTCATAATCAGCTTCTATTTCTTTCTCTAATGAATTCTCAAGAGCCCTCTCATACTGTTTAAAAAATAGTGGTATGGTGGTCTGCTGATTCACGTAGCCATCAAAAAAAAAACTAACACCTTGGCTTGAGGAAAGTGCAGCAAAGAAAGTACCACGGAAATAAACTGGGGCCCACTGCTTTCGAGCATTGTACACAGCCTGCAGCCATTCATTTCTGCGGAGATCATATCTATCGAGGAGAGATAACCATGACGATTCAAAGTCCTCGATAGTTTCTGAAAAGTTGATGCAGCTGTACAGCTCCCCATAGAAGGAAGGATGAGCCAAATATATGTGAGCAAGTCTTTCCTGGCCTTCTCTCAAGATGTGCCACTTGCATATACAATGACGAGTTTCTGGAAATGCGTGAGCAACCGCAGCCTGTATGGCTCTATCTTGGTCTGTTGTTATAGAAACAGGGGGCCGATCATTCATTGCAGAAAGCCATGTCTTAAACAACCAAGTAAACGAAGACTCAGACTCATCTAGAAGCAGTGCACAACCAAACAATACCATCTGACCATGATTATTTACTCCCGTAAAAGGAGCAAACGGAACCTGGTATTGATTTGGCCTATAAATTGTGTCAAATATTACAGCATCACCAAAGTAGTTATACGCTGCCCTTGATCGTGCATCAGCCCAAAAGACGTTAGTCATGCGGTTATCATCATCTAGCTGTATCGCATAAAAGAAGCCCGGTTTTTCAGCCTGCATCTTTTTGAAATAGTTTAGAAGATTTTGAGCATCTCGTCCAAGAGTTCTCTTCCAGCTAGAAGGCCTTGTATAGTTTACTGGCCCAATATTCCTTGCTTGGCGAGGGAATTCTACAGGGGAGACGCTCCTAACTCCGCAACTAGGTTCATGAGACACATGATTGCCATCTATGGAAACATAAATGTCACTTGAACTGTCCAGTGTATCAGCCCCATTCTTTGTGGCACCAGCAAAATGTCTACGAGGTCGGAGGTAATGGACCTTACCAGGAGTAGTCATTGAATGGTTGTGGTCCTCAATAAACTTTGTCACAACCCACCCATTTGCATCCTTCTTCTCTAATCTTAGCATAGCGTTACAGCTTTCTACATTTTTCCTTCTGAAAACCTCTCTAGAGCATGCAAATTCCCAAGTTACAATTGGTCCATCAGGCTTACTACGACTGAATTGACCAACATGGGTGCTAAAACCTACACGTCTGGCATATGAATCATAGAACATCTTGGCAGCATCTTCCGTATCAAACTCCATGCCCGCTTGAGGTTTAGCATTGCCATCATCCTCTCGATTACTGAGATCTCTCCCTGTCGAACTTGCATTTACGTTTTGCTTTTCACCTTTATTCAGTTCAGTGTTTTCTCTCACACGATGTTCCCTACTTTCCCCTTCACCATCCACCAATTCAACGTCCATGCCAGATTAATAAACTTGATAACTGTACGATTTCTTAATTCTTATATGCTGACTACAAGGAAGTACTCATCATTATCCCAGCCGAAGCAAATACTTAAGTAACCTGCATAGGTCATCCACCTCTATAAGCAAGAAAGTAATAAATATATCTTAGAAGAAAGATTAGACTTATGGTTCACAAGAGAAAACGCAAAGGAAATAATTAAATACCATAAATAACTATTAAAATAGCCAACAAGCATGTGTTTTAATCTCATCACAATCCGAATAAAAAAGAAACAGCAGAAACTTGCTGGAAACAACCAAAACTTTGGTAACAGAATCCCATGCATTCTTCCCCGATACAAGCTGTTTTCTACTTTACTTAAGACACTGGCAGTGCGACAAAAGATTAAGAGAACCTCTGGTATGTCAAAGAAACATGCCACTGCCTTTTTTTTTTTCCATGATTTTAACGAAAAGCTCTTGCAAAATGTAACAAAAACATTGAGTTATAACCGCCATTAGAAGATAAAACACGCAAGTATATTTGAAATTCTTAGGAACTCAAAATTGCAAAAGCTAAAAAAACAAGGCAGGGGTTAATAAGAATAGTAGGGGGGGTACCCAGATAACCCAGAAAAGTATTGCACCGTGCATAGCATGTGGATTCCACATGAAATGAATATACTACTATACCCCGCCCGCCCTGCAGCGACAGGACTAACTCAAACCCAAAACATTGTCGAAGCAAACGAGTAGCCCCGGAAGGCGGGGGTCGATAAGGATAAAGTGTGGTGTATCAATATAACCCACAAACGTATTGCACCCCGTGTAGCATGTGGATTCCTTATGAAACGAATTTACTAATATATCCCACCCACCCCGCAGTTCCGGACTGACTCGAACCAAGATCTTATCAAGGAAAATGAGCAGCCCTGTAAGGCTTATTAAATCTACTAATTTCATCAAAAACCAAATGAAATAGACAAATTGGGTGACAATGGTAATCAACTTCGAAGAACAAATAACGGAAACTCGTTTGTCAAAAGCAGAGGAAGCACTACCGAAATGCATAAACACACATTGTAAAGTCTCCATTAACCCACCAACAAAAATTCCTAGAAACAACAAATTCAGTGTTTATCGAATTCAAAGAGGTTCCAGAGAAAAATAAAATTAATATTAAAAATAAAACCAAAAATAAATCAAAACAGAATAGAAGAGAAAAGAGAATCACCTAGTTTGTTGGGGTCCCAGAAAAACTTCTCAGGTCGAAATCAAAATTTGGCTCCAGTTTGATGTCTGAGAGTTAGGGTTTTCAGTTCGGTTGGAAGAGCTTCAATTTCTTAATTGCTTTTTTCCTCTTCTACTCGATTTCTATGGTTTTTTTTTTTTTTTTTTTTTTTTTTTTTGTTTGTTTGTTATGTGTGAGTGAAAGAAAGACCAAAATGAGTGTGGAAGACTACGACCCCAAAAAGTCCCACGTCCCCGACCCTTCAAAAATTAAATTTAAAAAAAAAAAAAAAAAGGTTTGAGTTTTTCACTATTTTCTTTATTTTCCCCGGTAAAAGTTCGTTTCAACGGAAAATAATAAGAACAATATTTTAAGGTTAAAAAAACTTTTTATTTTTGAAATTAGGTTTTAAAAAAATGTGTACCTCCATTAAAAAAAAGATAAGGCTGCGATAGAACCTCTTTTCTATACCTATTAGTAGAACCCCTTTTTAAACCATGATATAATCAAACGGTTGACATGTTACTTATGTATGATAGTTATAATATACATTACCTCATACTAATATAAACTAAAAAATTAAAATAATATATAAAAAAAAGAAATTAAATAAAAACACAACCCATTTCCTCCCCGACTGTCGATGACGCTCCCTAGCCGATGACCTCCCCTCCCGAAGCCAAATTTGGTCAGCGTTTGGGGGGGCACCGACGTCGGGGGGAAGGGGCCTCCTCGATGTCGGGGGGGTGGGAGCCTGTGGACGATTGCAAGACCAATTTTTTTTTTAATTTTTTTATTTTTTTGAATTTTTATTTTTCTATTTTTAGTATATAATATTATTGGTTAAAATACATTATAGTAATCATGCACAAACAGCATATCAATCGTTCAATTATAGACGGTTTAAAAATGAGTTTTATCGATAAAATATATAAATGAAACTTTATCACAGACTTTTCTATAAAGATATATACTTTTTAGTTAAACAAATTGTACATTTCAACGATAAAATATATACTTTTTATTTGTCTTAGATTGTACCCTCTTTTTCTTTTTGTCGGCTTTTTGTTTTTGGATTTTTTTTTCTAATAAAGAGTTTTAATGAGACATCAGGACTGTCCAGATAGATCAATAGCATGAGAATTGTTTCTGTGTTGTTACTCTATTTGGAGTAGTTTTGTTTATTTTATCAAACCTTATCACATTTTTTTATTATTTATTATTTATTTTCTGTTAAATGGGTAGATACTGAGGGTGCTAAAAGGATGTTGACTATCTAATTAAAATGTTTTGGTGTACCTACTAATTTGTGTGGTAATTACACAAAGTAGCAGTTCTATCTAATCTATTTTAAGCAAATGATAGAAACATTTCAAAACGGAAAAAAATCGCATATTTCTTTTTAAAGATTTCATTTTTCCAGATTTACCCTTTTACGAGTATTCTTCTTCGTGTCTGACGATCTTCCTGCTGCGGCATTGCTCCATGACGGCGGGGAACTAGATTCGCAAGCCTATCCATCTCCATCGTTGTGATTTGAGCAACTAATTTTCCCTTCTGGTGCAAGCAAAGTCCTCGTTGAAATTTCTTCGATCTCTTGATGGCCATGATGGTCTTGTGACAATCGCGCTCTCACAACAGTTAGGGCGACAAATTGAAGCACGATGTCATCTTGCTACAACAGAGAATTGCGATGATATCTAGAAAGCCAGCGACTTCTTGTCTGGCAACTATGATTTCAAGCAACTGCTTTGATGATCCAGGTCCAGATGTCACGACCTCATCGGAGCTCCATGAGTGACGAGTAGCGACCTCCCACCGCGAGATCGCTGGCCTTGTCTATCGCCGAATTTGTCTTCTTTTGCAGCTACAGTGACTGACACTCATTCCACCCGAGGTTCGTGAGATCAATTAGTGACGATGCTGATGGCAATTTAGGATTAGCGATTTTGGGACTTTGGCTTAGATTTGTTTGGGGCTTTAGTTTGGAATAATTTAAGGTGTATTTTGTGATTTAAGAAATTAAGTAATATATAAAAATATAAAATAAAATAATGATTAAAAATAATTTATTTAATGAAATCTAACATATTTACATGAAATTATTGATATTTACGTTGGATTAACAAAATATACAAAAATTATAAAATTTCAATGCAATCAAAGAATTTATGTGTAAATATCATATTTGTTTAGTAAATATATGGATTTACTAGTAAATATCTTAATTAAATATGAGAAGTTATTGAAAAATAATGCAGACATTGAATTTGGCTATATGTAATTATCAATGTAAGTAAAGAATTTCCTTGTAAATACCATATTTACAGGTAAATCCAATTTGGAAAAAAAAAATGCAAATTCAGTTTAATCTTTTGATATACTATGATTTGGATTTACAACATAGTAAATATTGAGACTTACTAGATATATGATATTTTGAAATCAATGTAAATATGCGGATTACATAATCGAATTTATCAAATCAACATGACATTTACTAATAAATATGCGGATTTACAAAATCGAATTTATCAAATCAAAATGACATTTGCTAATAAATTTGCGGATTTACTTTTTTTTTTTTTTTTTTTTTGTTTTTTTGAAGTAATACAAGGATTTACTAGTAAATACTATTATGTAGATATGGGGGTTTATTAAAAAAAATAAAAAAAATAATGTAAATATTAGATATATGATATTTTAAATTCAATGTAAATATTTGAATTACATAATCAAATTTATCAAATAAAAATAACATTTACCGGTAAATATGTGGATTTACTCATAAATACAAGGATTTACTAGTAAATACTACAATGTAAATATGAGGATTTATTGAAAAAATTAAATTACAAATAATGTAAATATTATATTTACTTAATAAAAATAAAAAAAATAAAAATAAAATAAGATGTTGTGATTTGTGATAAATACTTAAATCAAGTAAATACGGAGATTATTAAGATGAGATCTACTGGAAAATATTTATTGGGTTTTCACAGTAAATATAGTAGGTTATAGGTTATAAAGTAAATATATTATTTAGAAATAAATTTATTTACTGATTTTTATTTTTCAGAATCAAAGAATATTGTTAATTAATAAAAGTCCCTAAATTTATTAAAAACTCGAAAACCACCCCAACCTAAAACTAGCTTTGCCAGAGAAGACAAAGCCAGCTTCACCGGAGAAGACAAAGTATCCGTTGACCAACGGAGAAGCTAGCGCTAGGAAGCCAGAGGTCCTGTGCTGACAGCGACGAGGACGGACAACTGGGATCTCGCACCGCCACCGACGAAATCTCGTGGGTATAGTTTGCGATTTTGAGATCATGATTTATCGCTGTTGCGATCCCACCGTTGCGACGCCGAAGGGCCTTGCCATTCTCGTCGAAGCCTCACCTCGACTGAAGCACGTATGGAGGCGATTACTTCGTGATTTTCCGGTGATTTCCTCTCTATTTTACAGGGTTTTTTGTCACCATTTTTTGACAATGTTCCTCTCCATTTTCCGTCGATCTCTCCCACAATCGTCGTTGAATTTGTTGGAAAATAATTGAACATGTAGGCCTATATATATAATTAAACATGTATTATAGGCTATCATAAAGTGCAACCCATTTAAAATGGTCTAACTAAGGTTTATTTTTATTGGGCTTTGGACATTAATTATAGTATAGGTTTATTATGTGTAGAGGCCTAATTTCATATTTCTGATTTTATGATGAGCTAAAATAGAAATATGAAAAGAATATAACTACTGAAGTTATATTAAACGATCACAGCCCCCAATTCATATGACACAATTTTTCTATTTTCTCTGACATCCCATCATCAGTAAGAATACAGAGATTTTTCTCTAAAGAAAATCGTATTGAATTGGAAAATCCGTAACCCATAATCATCTCCTTCTCATGGATCAAGGTATGCTTCCGCTCTCATTATCTTGATGATTTGACATAGTGGACCTTAGATGAATGGATTTTCTCCATTAAAGTTTTCGGTTTCTTGTTCTAACAAGTGGTATCTGAGCATTCTTCATGTTAAACCATTAAGAATTAAGTTTTCTTTTTAAATTAGGTTTGGTTTTATTGGATTTAAGGATGGTTATGGTTATGGATTCTTTGATTTTTTTTTTTTTTCAAAATTTCCAGATTCAACTTTTTGGATAAATATATATGAATAAAATATTGCTTGAAGTTTTGCATTTATATTTTTACGGTTTTTTTTTAATTTTGAGAAAGAACAAGATGTTGTTGGCTGCACTTTTGCAGCAAAGGACGAAAAAAAATAAAAATAATAAAGGTGTGCCGGCGGCTGCACAGTAAGAAAAGATTGAAAATTAGGGTTTATTTCAAAGTTTCCTGGGCTTTGGGCCCAATTTTTTTTTTTTTTTTTTTTTGGGCTTAAGCATAAAAATCAGGTTGGGCTAAAGCCTTTTGTAACGACCTGACTTTTCAGACCGTTAACTAGCTTACTTATTCTTATTTAATTTAGTCTTAACATTTAACATTTTATTTATATTCAGTTCTAAAAAAAGTACATAATTTTTTTTTAAATCATATTCGTATTACAAAAGTTAGAATTACAAAAAAATTTTAATTGAGAAATTAAAAACCTCTAGCAAATAATTATCCTATTCAAATTCCTATTTAGATAATAATTAAAAAAAACTAATACTTCATGTTGATTAAAACGAAATGGTCTAAAGTCTTTTTCTCGTAAAGTACTCATACTAATTTAATAGTACCAAAACATTGGAACATAACTATAAATATAGTCATTACAAAATAATTTAGTAAGTCTAAATGCGGAAATTAAATTTGTGGTGGTATCCCACTCCCTTCCTTCACCGCCTCTGCATAGCTTCGACTGTTCATAAGAACATCTAAGTAATAAGCTGCTTACCCGCGTTACCTACAGCACAAACACACATACGTATGAGCTTTCGCTCAGTAAGTACAAATAATATCTCACAAAACATTTTATAAAGTCATATCATCACACGTAATATCAAGAATGTTCGAAAGTGCATGTGATCATGTGTATTCATTTATGATTTATTATATACATGTCTTGTCTATTTAAGGACCCCTATGTCGTACCCATATGCGCGCAACCAATGGGAAGTTAGGGGAACGACCCTCCAACAGCCTCCAAAGTCATATCTTATAACTTTCGTTCTTATCATATACTTCCACTAATTTAAAGTTAGTACGATATTTAATCATATCTTTTATTTGCCTTATTCTCATTAATTGTGACAATGTGTAGATTTACATGTCACTATATATCTATCATTATGACATAATTATCTGTGAGGCATGCCGATTATGTCAGTGCAAAAGAAATTATGTACATCAAATACTTAATCGAAACAATATGTATAATTCATATACTTATCACATCATCAAGTCAAGTTATAACAAACGTAGAGCATCAATAAAGAAAAACATTTTGTTCCATGCTGTAGGTGAGGTTTGTACTTACTTGTCTTATGCGCTTAAACTTCTGAAGTTGTATATCTTACTATGCAAATTTGATAAATTGTCCTGATTTAACAATATCGCATTATTAGATAGAATTATAGTTATATTACTTTATTCAATTATTCATTTATTTTATAAACTGTAGTAAACTTAATTTACTTATATCATAATTAATCTTAACAATTACTTTTTATTAATTATTAAGTATTAAAATAAATTTCTACTAATCATTATTTAATTAATTTAATTTCATTAATTATTTTGATTGATTAATTAATTAATCAATTAATTAAGTAATAGTTAATTATTACTTTAATTAATTGAGTAATTATAATTAACTATATAATATTAATTAACTGATTAATAATTATCTTATTAATAATTTAATTATGTTACTTAAATTTTTTTTTCTTATATAATAATTAATAATTATTAATTCTAATAGTAATAATTAATAATTTGATTAACATAATAATTAATGTTTGATTAATCTCTAGTTAATCATCCCTGATCATTTTGATGATTATATTAATGATTAATTAATCTCTAATTAATCATGTATTATAATTATGTAATTATTTAATATAATAATCTTGATTATCATCTAATAACTCTTATAATTAATTAATTGATTATTAATCAATCAATTAATTAATTACTTTATTAATCACATTGGTTATGTATTAATTAATTAATTAACTAATTAATTAATTAATTAATAAGTCAATCAAGGTGACAATGAGTCACCTAAGGGTATACCTCTATTTTATTATTGGGCTAGTCCAATTTCCTTAATTATGTACATTTAGTTGGGCTAAGGTAATCTTTTGGTATGTGCCCAGTAACCCTCTAATATACTTTATCTTAGCCCATTAAAACTTATTATTTAACTTATGAAATTAGGGTTTCCACATTATTTGGTCATACACTTAAAATCAACTCATTTCATAACTAGATATATTTATATGTTATGACTTACCCTAATGTCACATTTTAATTTTTAATCGTTTTATCGGTGTAGAATTTTAACTTGTAAGATTTATTTAGATTTGAGTATAACTCCGTTTTGGACGATTGATGACTTGTTGGAAAGCTTGAAACATCTAGTTTCTGTCTTTATAATTTGTTTTCTAAGATTTCAAGCATTTCAAATATTAATGTGGACGTTCTCCTAAGTGTCTTATGGTAAAATATCAGATTACCAGATTATAATATAATTTTAAAGGATTTATTAAAATTTATGTACATATCTGTTTTAAATGCATGATATCTCATTTTGAAGCCTAAGATGTCTACTTTACAGTGATAAAGTTATTTTCTTTAGTACTTGAGTATTTCACATCATAAACTTAGGTTTTATCACTGTTGGTCCCACATTTGTACCACAAGTTCAAATTCATAGGTAAGATTAGAAAAATCATAACAATTTACTTACAAGTCCAAATAAGACAAAATATATGTCATTAGAAAGCTTATAATGTATATTTAGTATGATAAAAATAGTTTTATAAAAGGTTATGGTTTATTAACTCAAAATCTATAAAACCCGTGGCTAGTATAGGGTTCTAGCAAGGATTTTTGGTTTATAGCCCAAACTTATAAAATTCATTAAAAATTGCACATTTATCCATTCAAGGTGTATGATACCTTGTTGGAAAGCTTAAAGAATCTAGTTTTAGTTCTCTAACTTATAATCTAATATTTTGAGTCTAAAGGGTTCGGAGTATAATAAACCCGTGGCTGGTCTGAGCCCCAGAGATCCATTTTCTCCCTAGTTTTGTGTCACAACTTCAAATGCATATAAATTTAGACATATAAAAGCAAATCAAGTGATTCCAAAGCCTAAAATGAAGCTTATCCTTTATAGAATCTAAATATATAATTTATTTTTCATACCAAAGTTTTTAATGCATGCTATATCACCACAACAGCTATAAACTTCAACAAGGTTCATAAATCTTACCGAAATGCTCCGGGGATCCTTTAAGATCTCGAACCTCCAAGTTCTTTCCAAAACTTTTTCCTAGATAAGAAGAAGTCTAACATTAAGATCATAACTAAACATCATGCTTTAGTTCTCCAAAAAAGACTAAAACACGAAGAATACCACTAGGTTACCTCTAGTAAAACGTCTCTAACTCCGTTCACATTTCTTCGAACTTGGTAATGGGGTTGTTTAGAGCATGAAAATGAAGGGAGGGGGTGCTTGAGGGGTGTTGGAGATGGAGAATAGAGTTGGTGATTTTTCTTTTTATTTTGAGCTTGGTAGTGGCTAGAGAGTTAGGGTTTTTGAGCTTAACTTGTGTGAGAGTAAAATGAAGTGTTAGGGGTTTATTTTCAGCCAACTTTTACCTTAGGGGGAGCTGTCTTTTGACGGGTAAAATTGAAAATTTTTGGCTGAATCAACCCTTGCATTACTGCCACCTTTGGGAGGGGTTTGGAGGGAAAATTTAGTTCAACAAGGTGGAGACAAGGGGTCACTTTCACTTGTCTCTTCTTTAGGTCAACTTGCCAAAATAAACCATGCAATCCCTTACATGTGGTTGCATGCATGCACCACTTTCTTCTTGTCTCATTTGTTCACATTTCCCCTTGCTCCTTGAACCAAAATCCGAATTCTCCCCTTAGTTTCTTTTTTTTTTTTTTTTTTTTTTGTTTTGTTTTGTTTTTCTTTCTTTCAATTCCCACCATTGATCCAAGGTTGTTATCCTTATTCTCATCCATTAGATCTTTCATCACACCAATCCTTACCTTAAGCTTTCATTAGTTACTTATCATCCAAAGTTTGGCCATTGATTTGCCTAGGATTCTTTAGCATCAAATCTACATCATTGATTTCAAATTTAAGTACAATTCTTAATCAATCTTCCACCTTTAGATTTTCTAAGAGTAAATGCTAATCATTCACCTTCTATCTATGTGACACATTAATTTCCCAATCACACTCTCAAAACTTAACTACTGATATGATCAAAGTAAATACTAAGATCATTAAATTGACCTACTAATAAAAACGGGGTTCTTCCCAAAATTAACATTATCCCTCTAATACGAAATAATTAATTTTTCGTATAAATTTATATGTCGTTCAACTCATCTTTTATGCATTTAAAATTTCTCATTTAAATAGAGAAATTCAACATTATTAAATCATCGACATCATAACACCGATGATACATATACTATCATTCATGATCTCAAAATTTAATATTCATTATAATAATTCATTAGAAGTATATTAATGAAGAAAATCCATAATAATAATTCATGAATCAAGCTTATAAATTTCTAGGGCATTACACATTTAGCCCATGTTTCTTTTGGGCTGGGAAAGGCTGGATTAGGATCCAGATTAGGTTGACCCGACCCAGTCCAGTCTCGACCTGGTTAATATGGATTGTTGACCAAGAAAGTTGACTATTGACAGTTGACCGTTGACTTTTGCGTTGACCGTTGATCGTTGACCATTGACTCGAGAAATTTTTTTTTTCAATTAAATTCAAATTTTGGTTATATTTTTTATGGATATCTAATATTTTAAGATAGATTAATTAAAACAACATATTATCAAAGTAACCTCTCTTGTGTAGATTAATTTATTTGGAATATTAAGATAGTTGTGTATATGTAATTCTTCGGCCCAAAGGAAGGTTAATATTTTGGCCGAATTGCATGCACACTTGTAGTAATAAATATATGACAATTATAAGGTATTCCATGTGAATAATAAGTCGAACCAAAGATAGACCTGTTGTTTAACAGGATTTATTGTTATATTTATTTACTACACCAAGAGTACCACTTACAAGTTAATATTTTTGTTCAAAGACTAAATATTAATGTTATATTAGGTATCTTGTGATTGTGCCCACCATTATTTGAATTTATTGATTATTTGATATGCATTCTTATGTGAATATGTTATTTTGCTTGTTTTGTTCTTTGTTCAACTAGTGCATCTGCTTCTACTATATCTGCTAATGTCAATTCCATTCCTATTCTAAATGGGACCAACTTCAAGGATTGGAAAGATAACGTTATGATCATTTTTGGGTGCATAGATCTAGACCTTACGCTAGGATTAAACGACCTACAGACCTTACGGACAAAAGTTCCACTGAGGAAAAATAGGACATGGAAAGGTGGGATCATTCAAATCGCATGAGTCTCATGATCATGAAGCGTTGAATTCTGGAAGCCTTTAGGGGCGCTGTGTCTGAAAAGGTTACTACTGTCAAGAAGTTTCTTAAGGAAATTGAAAATCGTTTTACTAAAAACAATAAGGCTGAAACAAGTACCTTTTGGCGAGCTTGATTTCGATGAGGTATAAAGGAAAAGGAAATATAAGGGAATACATCATGGAGATGTCTCATCTTGCTTCAAAACTAAAGACACTAAAGTTAGAGCTGTCTGAGGATTTGCTTGTGCATTTAGTTTTGATTTCGCTTCCCACACAATTCAGTCAATTTAAGGTTAGTTATAATTGTCAAAAGGAAAAATGGTCTCTGAATGAGCTCATTTCTCATTGTGTGCAAGAGGAAGAAAGGCTAAAGCAAGAGAAGACCGAAAGTGCTCACTTGGCAAGTACATCTAAGGACAAGAACAAGAAAAGAAAAAAGGATAAGAAAGCTGCAAGTGGTCCAGCTTAAAAGAAACAACAAAATAATCAAGATGAAGAATCAAGCTGTTACTTTTGTCACAACCTTTGATACATGAAGAGGGAATGTACCAAATACAATGCTTGACGTGCAAAGAAAGGTACACTTCTCACTCTGGTTTGTTCTGAGGTTAATTTAGTTTCAGTACCAAGACACACTTGGTGGATAGATTCTGGTGCTACTACTCACATAAGTGTGTCTATGCAGGGTTGCCTGAGTTGCCGAAAGCCAAATAATGCTGAAAGATTCATTTATGTGGGTGATGGCAAATCGGTGGACGTTGAGGCTATAAGGAATTTTAGATTATTATTAAAGACTGGATATTATTTGGATTTGAAAGAGACATATGTTGTACCGTCATTTAGAGGGAATTTGGTTTCTATTTCTGTTTTGGACAAATTTGGTTACTTTTGTTCTTTTGGAAATAGTCAGTTTAGTCTTTCTTTGAATTCAAATATTATTGGTACCGGTTCTTTATCCTTTTATGATAACCTATATTTGCTAGATACAGTTGTCTCATTTAATAAAACCTTGCGTGTAAATTCACGTGGTATGAAACACAAATTAACCAATGAGAATTCCGCTTCACTATGGCACAAGCGCTTAGGTCATATTTCCAAAAGTAGAATTGAAAGACTTATGTCCGATGAGATTCTTAATTCCCTTGATTTTGTAAGACCCGAATTTTCATGGACTTATGATTTCCTTATTCATAAGAAATTAAAAGTCCTCAATATGTGTTTATAAGATGTTTCATTGAAAATTATGAATAACAATGTGAAATTCATAATTTTATTTGTTAATGTTTGAATTCTCATTAAATCGGCCATAAGACTCCAAATAGAATGCCAAGGTTAGTAAACGGCATTTTGGGTCAAAAAGGGCGAAAAAGTACGTAATTTCATGAAAGTCAACTTTGACCAAAAAAGTCAAAGTTTGACCAAGTAAAGTCAAAGGGTTGACTGTACTATATGATGAAATGCAGTATAGAAAAGATACTACGAAAACCTTCTTTATGGTCAAGATAGTATGAATAGGCCTTAAAACCACCCTAGAAAATCAAGCACACCAAGTTAGGATTAAGGGCAAAAAGAGTTCGAAAAAATAAGAAAAAAATCTTACGATCCGATTTTATACAAAAAAATTTTGGACCGAAGTACAGTATAAAAATACTGTGCATAAGTAAAGCACAGTATTAAAAATATCAGTATGGCACAAAAAATGGATTATTTTGGAAATAGCCAAACAAGGCCCTTGTTTTGCAAGATGACATCACTTGGCTTTGGAATTATGATGTCATAAACCTTATTTGGCTTGGAAAAAATTCTAGAGTGTTCTAGAACCTCCCATGGCCGGCCACCTACCCCCCCCCCTTAAGTGTGAATATCAGGTTTTGTGGGGTAAATTCACAATTTCCCCAAACCTTCCCCCACCTCTATAAATAGGAGAGTCAAAACCCATTTTTATTCACAAAATCTAGCTAAACTCTTGCTAAAATTCTGCAGAAAATCCGTGGGTTTGGGGGTAAGAAAGAGGAGAGAAAAACAAAAAATTCTTGAGGGCTTTTGCTTGAGTGGTGCTCGGCTTTGCTAGGGAGAAACAAGAAAAAAATTTGAGAACCTAGGAGACCCATTTTGGCTGCTGTGGCCGTGGGTTTGGAGGAGAGAAATAGGAGAGGAAAAGTTGAAAAATTTTGGGGGAAAACATTGGTGAGTGTTCGGGTTTGAGTGGATCTACCAAGGAGCCAAGAAAAATTTTGGTATCCCACCTAGAGCCAAAACCGTGAGCAAGGAACCAAGGGAGCAAAGGGGATCTTAGATTTTCAAACCCTAACTTGGGTCTAAGGTAAAATCTTGAGCCAATATTTCAATTAAGTTCAATTCTAGCATTTTAATTATGTTTCAAGTGAGTTTGTAAGGACATAAGTCCACTTTCAATTTCTAAGTCCTAGATGTGTTAGTGTGTGCTTGGTTAGGGATTAGGGTGTGCTTGGCTTATTCATGTTGATTGCTTGTTTAATTTGTGCTTGAAAAATTGTTAGGATGCATGCTAGATGTGATTGGTATGTCCTCTGATTTTTGGTCAAGAAATCTACCCTAGGCAGTGCTTGTGTGGCTACTAGTTTAAGGATGGATGTGTTGGTGCAAGCTTGATTGTGGTGGTAAGATAGAACCCATGCAGCCCAAGGATTAGGGCTTTCGGTTTAGGGCTGCATGGGCACACGGGGTTGACATGCTTGAATTTATGGGATGCTAGAAACGCTGTGTGTTTGGTATGTAGGCTCCCGAATTGGTCGGTCGAAATAGATTCCGCGAAATAGGACGTAAACCGGACTAAGCACTCGAAACTGCCAGTTCGGATTCGAAACTGGCCAGTTTCGGGAAAGTGAAAATTTAAGACCTTTAGAGGCCGAACTGGGTAAAACTCAAAACACGAAAGTTATTTGGAAGGGTTTTTCCTAGGGGGCAAAGTGGGCAGAATCTCAAAATGAAGCTCCAAAGGCCTCCGTTTTTATCAAAACCTGAGACTGGTCTGCCCAGACCTAAATTACACATCCAACCAGTTCAAATGAAAACTGACACAAATACAAGCGGAACTAGATTTTTTGTAAAACACAAAAGTTTTAGAAATCTTCGAGGGCTACAACATTTGTGAAGACAAGTTTTTCAAATTCAGATTAGATTTTTAAACTGACATCGTTTTCCAACGACTATGCAGTGAACCGAAAATTCCTGCACAGGATTTTCTAAAACTAGTTCAGAAAAATTGTTTTCTTTTCCAAAATCACTGTTTTGCCTATGAAAACTGTTCCAAAGGCAGTTTCCAGCCCTAAATGATTTTTATAAAGGTCTGTTTTGAAAACATGAATTTTTACAAGTATAATTAAGAGTTTTGAAATTTTCCTCAATTCTTTCCAAGTTAAGAAGAGAAAATGAGATTTTGTAAACCCAATGTTTTCAAGATTTTAAGCCAAGGTAAAGCAAAATGAACGTAACAGGCGGTTTTCAGTTCTAAATAGCTTTATAAAATTGCTACCCAAAGAAGTAAGAATTTTTACAAGCAAATTAAAGAATTTTTGAAGATAATTACACAAGATTTTCCAAAAGTAAGGGAATAGGGTTTTAAAGTAAAACTGGTAAGCAAGCTTACTAGGGACGGTAACCGGATATTATATCCGAGTTACAAACCCAAGGATGACCAAGGGTGGACTTTAGTCGACCAAATATTGATTTTAGTTGACCCAATATTGAATTAAGGTTGGCCTTAAGGGTTATCCAATATAACCTTAAGGGATACACAAAATATATGATTGGGCTAAGATTTAAAAGTTAATGGAGATGACCCAATGTTTATGATATAAGAGTAAAGCCCAAAAGAAGAATGATAAACCTAAACTCACATAGAAAGATTGAGGGTTTAGCGCCAAGAAAAAAGAGGTTATCCAACGTGACCTCATAAGGAATAATCAACGCTTGATTATTCTTAATATGGTAAGATAATTAATGGTGACCAAGTAAGATAACAAGTATAGGGGACATACAACTAAGATTAGGCATGAGAGTTGGTTAGGTCACCAACACTTCATGATAGGATCCTGATCCTATGCTTTTTCAAATAGCAGAAGCGACCTGCTGTTGCAACCCAATTTGAGGACGCAACACTCGGGACACAGCGCAAGAGGTAAGTACAAACCTCACCTGCAGTATGAAAGATATTAATCTAATTTCAAATCTGCTATGAAATGTTTTGTACTATGTTCCAAGTAATGCCATGTTTGCAAATGCTATGTTTACCAAAGTACTATATTTACAAAGTGTCATGCTTTTAAAAGTGCTATATTTGCAAAGAGCCATGCTTTCAAAAGTGCTATATTTGCAAAATGCTATGTTTTCAAAAGTGCTATATTTGCAAAAAAATATTATGTTTGCAAAAGTGCTATGATTGTAAAAATGCCATGCCATGTTATGAATGAGATGAAAGTTATGTTATGATATAGTGACATCATAAGGCATGTTCACTAAAGATAAACAACATGGTAAGAAATCACAAGTAAAGTGTCGTACCAACCTCCCATCAGGTAGAGGGTTATTCACGTTCAAGTTCTGATTATCAACCTCTCGTTGATACGTGAGGGTATAATCAGTTATGTTTCCTAGAATTGTTAGGGACCTTACAACCCCTAATTCTATTTGGAGGCGCGCTTATGGTACGTACACAATGGGGCCCATATGAAAGATAATAAGTTCAAGTTAAAAATGGATGCATAAATGAACATAAATGGTTCATGCATATGTTATATGATGATTGTATGTTTTCAAGACGTCTTAAAATAAAAATGTTTTGTGAGATAAAGTTTGTGCTTATTGGGCAAAAGCTCATTAGTTATATTTCATACTGTAGGTAAGAAACCTGCAGCCTAAATGATGAGCTATAGGCGGACGGTGCAGCGGATGAAGGGCGGTATGGATACCACTATGCATATATTCCGCAACCTTTTTCTAAGTTAAGAAGTTTTTGTATATAAGTATATATGATGAAAACAATTTATGTTATATGGTATTTTGATACTAAAGACTTTAAACAAACTTTCTATTTCAGTATGTATGTAAGATAAGTTTCTATGAGCAAACCTTTTTATATATCGGTATGTTGAAAAAAAGAAAAAAAAATATTCTCAAATTTTCAAGTAAAGAATAGTTAAGTATGAGAGGTAACGGCCCTACGCAGGATGAGGGCGTCACAGATTTCACAGGCTTTGAGGTTTGTGTTGATTATATTAAAGGGAAATAGACAAACATAAGGAGATTAGGTGCCAATAGAGCTTCGGATGTCTTAGAACTAATTCACATGGATTTTTGTGGACCATTCCCTACGGCTTCTTGGAATGGTCAACAATATTTCATTTCGTTCATAGACGATTACTCACATTATGACTACCTGTATCTCATTCATGAGAAGTCCCAGTCAGTGGACGTGTTCAAGGCTTACAAAGCTGAAGTTGAGAACCAACTTAGCAAAAGAATTAAAGGCATTAAATCTGACCGTAGTGGTGAGTACTACGGCAGATATGACGGATCAGGTGAACAACGTCCAGGACCCTTTGCTAAATTTCTAGAGGAATATGGAATAGTCTCATAGTACACTATGCTGGGATCTCCTAGCATGAATGGTGTAGCTGAAAGACGAAATAGAACACTTAAGGATATGGTAAGGAGTATGATTAGTTATTCCACCTTGCTAGAATCTCTCTAGGGAGAAGCACTAAAGACTGCAACTTATATTCTCAATAGAGTACCAACTAAGGTAGCAGCCAAAACCCCTTATGAGCTTTGGACGGGCAAGAAGCCTAGTTTGAAGCATTTTCACATTTGGTAATGTCCAGCTAAGGCAAGGCCTTACAGGCCAAATGAAAAGAAACTGGATTCTAGAACAATAAGTTGCTACTTTATTGGATACTCTGAAAAATCAAGGGGTTACAAGTTTTATGATCCCACTACTAAGTCCATTTTTGAAATGGGAACTGCAATGTTCTTTGAGGATATTGAGTTTTGGGGGAGAAATAAGGTTAAAGACTTTGTATTTGAAGAGGAATCTGTTTCTATTCCTATAATTGCTTTTGACAATGATCAAGTAGCAAGTCCAGAACATCAAGACAATGTTGAACAACTTCCCACACAAGATGAAGTAATTGTTCCTAAAGAGCAAACTCAACAACCTCAAGAACAAATGCCATTTAGGAGATCCACAAGAAAAAGGAGAAATATGATTCCAGATAACTACATAATATTTCTTCAAGAAAATGAGGATGGCATTGGAGTGATGGAAGATGATCCAATCAACTCTCATCAAGCCATGCAAAGTTCTAACTCTCATAAGTGGATTAAGGCCATGAATCAAGAGATTAAGTCCATGAAAGACAATGACGTTTGGGATCTTGTTTCATTACTTGAAGTTACGAAGCCCATTGGTTGCAAATGGATATTTAAAACCAAGAAGGATTTGATGGATAATTTAGAGAGATATAAGGCTCGTTTTGTTGCAAAGGGCTTTACTCAAAAGGAAGGCATTGACTTCAAAGAGACTTTTTCTTTGGTTTCAACGAAAGACTCTTTTAGGACTGTCATGGCACTTGTGGCACATTTTGATCTTGAGTTACATCAGATGGATGTAAAATCGGCGTTTCTCAATGGTGACATTGATGAAACAATTTATATGGTACAACTGGAAAACTTTGTGTCAGGAGACCCAAAGAGGATGGTTTGCAAGTTAAAGAAACCCATCTATGGACTCAAGCAAGCTTCCCGTCAATGGTATTACAAATTTCATCAAGTCATAGTCTCGTTTGGTTTTGAGGTGAATGTAGTTGATAATTGTGTATACCACAAGTTCAATGGGAGTAAGCATCTCTTCCTGGTACTATATGTCGATAACATACTACTTGCTAGCAACGATAAAGGCTTATTGCATAAAACCAAGAGATTTCTATCAAAGAAATTTGAAATGAAAGACCTTGGTGACGCCTCTTTTGTATTAGGCATACAAGTACTTCGAGATCGTTCTCGAGGTATACTTGGATTATTACAAAAGGGCTATATCGAAAAGATACTTAAGAGATTTGGCATGCAGAATTTTAAACCAGGTGACACCCCTGTTGCTAAGGGAGACAAGTTCAGTCTCAATCAGTGCCTTAAAAATGACCTTGAAGTTAAAGAAATGCAGAAGATTCCCTATGCGTCAGTTGTTGGGAGTCTAATGTATACTCAGGTTTGTACACGTCCAGATATAGCATACATTGTTAGGCTGCTAGGCAGATATTTGAGTAACCCTGGGATAGATCATTAGAAAGCAGCCAAATGGGTTATGAGGTATTTACATAGAATAAAGGATTACATGCTCACATATAGGAGATCAAACCAACTGGAGATCGTTGGATATTTTGATTCGGATTTTGCTGGATGTCAAGATAGTCGAAGATCCACGTCAGACTATATTTACCTACTGGCTGAGGGAGCTATTTCCTAGAAGAGTGCCAAGCAGACACTCATAGCTTTTTCTACCATGGTAGTGAAGTTTATAGCATGTTATGAGGCATCCAAACATGGAATATGGATGCGGAATTTTGTCACCGGGCTGCGAATTTTAGAAAGTGTTGAAAGACCATTAAAGTTATTTTGTGACAATAAGTCAGTAGTGTTGTATTCCAATAACAACAGGAGTTCATCAAAGTCAAAGCATATAGACATCAAGTTCCTAGTTGTTAAATAAAGAGTTTAGAGTGGTCAGGTGTCTATAAAGCATATTGGTACAAACTCCATGGTTGCGGATCCGCTTATTAAAGGGCTTCCACCCAAGGTATTTCATGAGCACATTGTTCATATGGGTGTCGTATCATTTGATGATATGTTAATTAAGTGGGAGTTTGTGTTTAGATGCTATTTCATTTCATTTGGATACTTTATGTTTATGGATATTTTTTGTAGAAATAAAAAATTCAGTTTATTTTCACTCTGATTTGTTTTAACTTGATCTCATTAAAGAATAAAGTTGGACTAGTTAAAAATAGGTATGTTTAGATCACATTACATGTAATTTTCATGCTACACATCCATACTTGATTTATGTCATTTGGTTATATCGATATACGTGACCATTGATGGATTTAGTTACGTTAAATGTAACGAAAATCGCTTTAATCCTATATTGATATAATTAATGGACGAGATTGTTCAGAGATGCCTTTGTTCATGATAGCAAAAGTTTTGAGCTCATTAGGTTATGCACATTTTATAAGGAAACATATGTGGCCCAAGTGGGAGATTGTTGGAAAATAATTGAACGTGTGGACTTACATATGTAATTAAATGTATATTACACGCTATCATAAAGTTCAGCCCATTTTAAAGTGGTCTAACTAAGGTTTATTTTTATTGGGCTTTGGGCATTAATTATAGTATAGGTTTATTATGTGTAGAGGCCTAATTTCATGTTTCTGATTTTATAATGGGCCAAAATAGAAATATGAAAAGAATATAACTACTACAGTTATATTAAACGGTTATGGTCCCCAATTTATACGACATAATTTTTCTATTCTCTGTAACATCCCATCATCAGTAAGAATATGAAGATTCTTCTATAAAGAAAATCGTATTGAATTGGAAGATCCGTAGCCCATAATCATTTCCTTCCCATGAATCAAGGTATGCTTCCGTTTTCATTTTCTTGATGATTTGACATGGTGGATCTTGGATGAATGGATTTTCTCCATTAAAGTTTTCGGTTTCTTGTTCTAACAGCTGCAATTCTCGTTCAAGATATCGCCGTCGTGTTCCCCTGTGTTTCTTGTCGTGCCCGCGGTTGACGACCACACTCGCCGGCGCTGGCGACGGGCTCGCATATATGAGCAGGAGAAGAATGTATGAGGCCGTGAGGGTAAAATAGGAATTTGACAAAACAATTTTTTAATAAGATATGCTATAATTTTCCCCTTTTCAAATATCTTCTATTTTGTTAGATCTCGTAATTAAGCTTTGTTTGACATATTAATTTAATTTTAACTAAATTATATTTTTTTATAGAATTTTTATCTTTTTTTAAAATTTAATAAAAATTATAATTTATTTTTAAAAAATCAATTAATTTCAATTGAAAATTTTTAACTCTAACTAACGATTCAAACGAACACTTAGGATTATGTTATTTGGTTCATTCTCCCTCATTCGTGTCACCATCACTTAGTTTTTAAAAGTGTAAAAAAAAAAAAAAATTTTACGGTGTAAAGTAACTAATTTAATTATCGTGATTGTGGACATAATCTAGTAGTTATATCACACCTAATTTCACCTTAAGATGTAGAATTCGTATCTCCCACCAACAAAGTTCAAAAGCAAAAAACAAGAAAAAATAGCAAAATAGCATTTTTGGATAGAATAATAATAAATTATAACATAAAATTATAAATATAATAATAAACATCATAATCAAATTTATTATCACATAATTCAAAATAAATTTAAAAAAGAAAAAAAAACATCATCATTCCTCTTTTCTCTCTAACATGAAATTACATATACAAATTTGTTATTAAAAATTGATCGTAAGATTGAAATTTTTTAAAAAATCGAAGAAAATTTAAAAATTTATTATAAAAATTTGTTATAATTTATTATTTTTAAAAAATATACATATTATAAATTTTAAAGGCATCCATAAACATGTTATTTGCTACAATTAAAAAAAAACATATTATAAATTTTAAAGATACCTGTAATCATGTTATGTGCTACGATTTCACCAAAAAAAAAAAAAACTTTTGACTTTTGTGGACACACATGCTATAAAGAATGACGTACGACGGATGTTAATATGAGCACACGTGGTATAAAAATGACGTACGACGGATGTTAATATGACGTGCTAAATATTTGACTTGTACAAGTTGAGAAATGACATATCATTAGCTGCCACCTATAATACCATTTTATTTATAAATATATATATATATATATATACACGAAAATGCCTTTTAATATTTTTTTCCTCAAAAAGTTATTCACTATTCTTATAGATTATCTATATTTTGTCATTATTATTAATGTTTTGAAGAGAATCATAGTCCAATAAAAATAAACTTTTAATCCTTTAACAAAAGAAAATAAACTTTATATTTTTTAAATAAACTAATTGAAGTCCGCGTGTATGAAATAATATATTTTTAAAATAATATAAGAATTTAAAGAGAATGAAAAACGAACACAAAACAATAAAAACAAAAAAAATAATAATAATTAAAAAGATCGAAAATTCCTTGAGAAACAAAAATTTTTTTTTCCAAACCCCACTACGGAACTTTAAAAAAACCTTGGACCATATCCTTTTTAACTAGGTTAGAAAATCAGGACGAAACACCTTTATGAAACCCCAAAATAACAAAAAAAATATATATATATATTCCCACTTACCTAGATTATAGATTAAAAAAAAAACTAAAAATGACAATGTTGTAAATGTTAAAAAGCGAATATATCAAGCATGAAAATCAAATATCAAATACTAGCAATTGTTATATTTAATCAAAAATTTGCAATCACACATAACAATTGTTGGGGTTAGACTTCGTCTTCCTATTATATCGTTAGTCTTTGACCATTTATCAAACGAACAACAGACTCCTAAATCAAATATACATTTGGGCGGGACCCAAATTATGGAATTACTTCATTCAATCATAAACAATGATCGTTCGTATTATTGGGCCGGACTCAATGTACAATCTTAGTTCGTCCTATCATAGATTATGATCGTTTCGAATATTGAACGAAACATGATCAAACGAACAGTGAATATAATATGAGCCACAAATGGTGCTTAGGCCAGAACAAAGCCTTGTTTTCTAACCATTGTTCGTTGTTCGGGCTTAACGAAAACTTATAAGGGATATTCCCCATAACCGTCAAGCTCACATCCAACAATGACATGTCAGATCATTCATGATAACTAACAAGTCCATGATTGACAATAATGTCGCAACTTAACTGCTAAGCCCACGATCTATAATCAGATTCATTCTGATAACCGCCAAAGTCCACAGCATGACTTACCTTTTCACACGTGTCCCAGTAGACATGGAGCGAAAACCGTTCACCACGAACTTCGGGTTCAGACCCATTATACTTCCTCTATAAATAGAGGAAGACTCCCTTTCAGAGAGGAGAACTTTTTTCTGATTCTGACTTACTCTTACACTGCCAAAATTCTTCCAGAAAAATTGTAATTCATTGTACTCGAAAACACTCATATACAGTGAATAAACCATACTCACAGAGGACGTAACATCCAATTGGCGAACCTCTCTAAATCTTGGTATTGATAATTTTCTTGCTGTTTCTCTTATTTTATTATTTGATGATTTCATAATTATATTTTTTTTATAGATTTCACCAACGATTGCCGATGGCCCAATCAATTATTTATGCTGTTCCTTTTTTCTAATTTTTGTTAATTCCCAGCATCTACAGTTTGGCGCCCACCGTGGGGCCCTTGGCCATCTTTCATCGGAGATTCATAAAGCATTCATGGCAGATGAACGTGGATAACGAGAGGAACCCTTGCAGGGTAACCCTGTTCAACAACCGGAAGCCTCAACTTCAACAGGAAATACCCAAATCGCTAATCTAACGCAATTGGTCGAAGAACTTACGCAAAAGCATAACATTCAACAGAGCCAGATGGAAAGCATCAGCGTAGAAAACCAAGTTCTCAAAAACCAGTTGATGGCTGTCAATGCACAAGCCGCGTATTCTTACTACTACAACAACCCATACGTTGGTTATTCAACAGGAGCGAACACTGGGGACTGGCAGCAAGCTACGCCTTACTACCCCAGAGAGCAGGAAACACTGCTCACAGCCCCGTGGCTCCAATGCAACCCCTGACTACACCAGGAAACACACCAATGGGGAACGAAAGGCAGCAACCGCACCAATACTAGCAACACCAATACCAGCAGTACCAGCACCAACAACAGCAGCCAGCACAAGAGTTTGGTTTCAGACAACGCACCACTCCAACCCGACGTTCGACACCGATTTACCACCATCACCTGAAGGTCCCATTCCACAAGGGACGATGAATGTTGAAGAAGTAATGCGAAGTATAACGGCCACAGAAATGAGAACGTTGGAAGCGCAAATGGAGCAACGCTTCTCTTCTCAAATACACAAGGCCACCACTTCCACACCAGGGTTTGATGATCTCGCTCGTGGTATCCAAGAGACGCCTCTCACAAAGCGGATTATGAACTCCATCACTCCAAAGTTTGGTAACATTACCTTTCCAAGGTTCGACGGAATGTTAGATCCACATGACCATCTACTTCAGTACAAGCATGTCGTGCAGTTGACGAACATTCCGACTACCATGCTTGACGACATGATGTGCAAACTTTTTGCATAAAGCTTGAAGGGAGCTGCTCTGAGATGGTTTCGTAATCTTTCCCCCGAATCCATCGATTTGTTCGACGAACTTTCACTCGAGTTCATGAGGAGCTATTCGGTCCACATCTAGTCAGGGAAAACAACGAAGGATTTATGGAGCATTGTTCAAGGTCCGCACGAATCCCTCCACACTTACATCAAACACTTCAGCAAAGCAATTTCAGAGATCTCCGGATTGGACGACGGAACAGTGAGAGAAATGCTGAAGAAAGGCTTGAAGCATAAATCTTTGTTCAAAAACGAGATCTGTGCCAGATATCTGCCCACGATCCAAGACGCCATGCACCGGGCAAAAGGATTTATCGAGCTGGAGGAGGAGAATAAACGAGTGGAACGTGACCTGACTCGAACAAGAGAGGAAGTAGTAAAGGCTCGTAACGAGCAAAAGAATACATTTAGATGCGAACGTTCACACCCGTCAAGACGAACAGAGCATCGAGAGCCACGAATAACGAGGCATGATCATAAGCGTCCATTTTTGCCACCCAAGTTTGCACTCAAAATCAATCCGTCAGAGCTAATTGCCCATTTAAAGCACCAAGACTTCGCACCTGGCCAAAGAAGCTACCAGAAAACCCGGCTAGAGACACGACGAAGTATTATGAGTTCCACAAAGATCATGGTGATAACACCATTGATTGCAGGATGCTGAGAGCTGAAGTAGCCGAGTTGCTGAAGAAATGTCACCTTCGTGAATTCCTCACCGAGAAGGTGAAGTAGCCGAGTTGCTGAAGAGAAACTTATGAACTTAGCAACGAGTCCAAAGAGCAAAAGATAGTGCAGCAGATTAAGGATACACCTTCACCATTGCCCGTTCGAGAGATGATTGGTGTTATTTGGGGGGTTCGATCTATAGCGGAAAGACTGTGACAGTAATCAAGTCTCACAGAAGAAGAGCCACACAGCCGATTACAGCGATTCTTCTTGACGATCCCATTGAACATGCGATTACATTCCACAGTAGTGAGGCAACCAGCCTCAGCCGACCTCATGACGATGCGTTGGTTCTCACTCTAAATGTTTCAAACTGTGAAGTAGGTCGAATTTTTATTGACAATGGGAACTCAGCAGACGTTTTATTCCTCTCCACCTTGAGGGGAATGGAATTATCTGAGTCGGACATCGAGAGCTCAATGACAATTTTGACAGGTTTTAATGGAGAATCGACCACAGCTGTTGGTAGGATTAAGCTCCCTGTTTTTGCAGCAGGAGAGAATAAGTTAACCAGTTTTTTAGTTTTGGATTGCCCCTCTGCCTACAACATCATTCTTAGTAAGCCGTGGATTCATGCTATGAAGGCAGTCCCATCCACGTATCATTAAAGGATCAGATTTCCTACGAAGAGGGGAGTTAAGGAGATAAAAGGGAACCAGGAGGTAGCTTGAACTTTCTACCTTCATTCAATGAAGATGAAGAAAAGCGACCGCTTATAGCAATTAGAAATGAAGGAAGATTTGAGCAATCACCCAATGCCGAATGTCGAACAACTCGATGAAATTCAAAGAGACCCAGCGGATCTGGATCAACTCGTTAGTGTTGGTTCATCACTCGATGACACCGTTCGTGGTCAGCTTATAAGCTTTCTTCAAGACAACCAAGATTGTTTTGCTTGGTCACATTCCAACATGCCTGGCATCAACCCTGACGTTACGACGCATCGATTAAATGTCGATCCTAATCACAAGCCAGTGAAACAGAAGAGGCGGAAGCTTGGCATCGAGCGGACTCGTATTGTCAACGAAGAAGTACAAAAGGTAATCGAAGTAGGTTTTATTAAGGAGGTACAGTATCCAGAATGGCTGGCGCACGTCGTCATTGTAAAGAAGAAGAACGGGAAATGGAGGGTATGCATTGACTTTACCGATCTAAACAAACCTTGTCTGAAAGATAGCTTTCCACTGCCATATATCGATCGATTGGTTGAAAGCGACCTTAGGACATGAATTGCCCTCGTTTATGGATGCATTTTCGGGTTACAATCAAATTCTCATGCATCCAGAAGACCAAGAGAAGACGGCGTTCATCACAGAAAAGGGAATTTACTGTTAAAAAGTGATGCCGTTCGGCTTGATGAACGCTAGAGCCACTTACTAGAGGCTAGTCAACGCTATGTTCGCTGATCAACTCGGAAAAATGATGGAAGTCTATATAGATGACATGTTGGTTAAATCGTTAAAAGCAGGAGATCATATTGGTCACCTCTCCGAGTGTTTTTCAGTATTTCGTCAGCACAACATGCGGTTGAATCCATCCAAGTGTTTTTTTGGTGTTTCGTCCGGAAAATTCTTGGGATACATTGTCACACAGTGAGGCATCGAAGCCAATCCAGATTAGATAAGGGTGATCATGAACATGCCATCACCGAAGAACAAGCGGGAGGTTCAGAAGCTGACTGGCCAAATCACTGCATTGAACAGATTTATCTCACACTCAATTGACAAATGCCAACCGTTTTTCAAATTACTGAAAGGGAATAAGAATTTTAAGTGGAACAAACATTGTCAGCAAGCGTTCGACGAGCTTAAGAGGTATTTATCGACCCCTCATATTCTGGCAAAACCTCTAATAGGCGAAAGTTTGTTTCTGTACTTGGCAATAATAGAGGATGCAGTCAGCGCCGTTTTAGTGCATAATGCGAACGGCGAACAACCAATCTACTACGTCAGCAAGTCGCTACTTGATACTAAGACGAGATACCCAGTTGTTGAAAAGTTGGCTTTTGCCCTCGTTACTGCCACGAGAAAATTGAGGCCGTATTTCGAATCTCACTCGATCATCATTATGACAACTTACCCACTGCGAGCATTTCTTCATAGTCCAAACTTGTCTGGACGTTTGAAAAAGTGGGCGGTCGAGCTGAGTGAATTCGACATCGAGTACAAGGTCCGAACTAGCCTGAAGTCGTAAGTACTGGCCGATTTTGTGGTTGAATTGACTCCAAATCCTTCAACAACGAACGTTGAAGCAACAGAATGGTGGACGCTTATGGTTGACGGAGCATCTAATGTCAAAGGTTCAGGTGTAGGGGTACATCTCAAATCCCTTGATGGTGATATCATCGAACAGTCATTCCGTCTTGGTTTTAATGCCTCCAACAACGAAGCTGAGTACGAGGCCTTGATCGCTGGACTTAGATTGGCAGCTAACGCATTGGGGGCTCATCGTTTGAACATTCAAAGTGACGACCACAACTCATTTGTGAACCAAGTGCCTGGAGAATACATGGCAAAGGACATAAGAATGGAGGCTTATTTGAACGTTATTCGATCGCTTCTTACGAATTTCGAGGAGCATAAGATCAAACGGGTTTCAAGGGATTTAAATACACAGGCTGATGCTCTGGTGCAACATTCAGGTTCCACATCCGAAGCCAAGCTTAAGAAGAAACATTCCTATTGGTTTTATTGAAGAACCAAGTATCAAAGTCGAAGCCACCATCACGTCAAAAGAAGCTGAAAAAGACTGAAAAACACCCATCGTGGCTCACTTAAAGGAAGGATTGTTACCTGATGACAAGCATGAGGCACGAAAGATCAAAACGAAGGCAACAAGATTTTCGATGATCAACGACATCCTTTATCGGCGTTATTTTAATAGTCTTTATGCTCATTGTGTTGACGAGATTGAAGTTACTACTTATGGTTTGAAGGACAATCCATGAAGGCGAATGTGGGAATCATTCTGGGGAAGGTCTTTGTGCAATAAAATCAAACAGCAAGGCTATTACTGGCCCACCATGTTCAAAGACAGCGAAGACTTCGTTAAACAGTGTAATAAATGCCAGAAACATTCCCAAGTATTTCATCAACCCGCAAAATGACTATCGAGCATTGGAAATCTCCTTATCCTTTTATGAAATACTCGATGGATATTGTCGGACCATTACCAAGAGCACGCGGTCAATGTAAATACTTGCTTATACTCACTGATTATTTTACAAAGTGGGTAGAAGTAGAAGCGTTCATGAATATAAAGGATTCGGACATCGAAGGCTTTTATTTGGAAAGGAACATTATTTGTAGATTCAGCTTGCCTCAGGAAGATAGTCACTAATAATATATCCCAATTCATTTCGGGTACAACTTTCGAAAATTCTATCAAGGATGGAAGATCGAGCTCAGCTTCTCTACCCTGAGGTACCCTCAAGGGAACGAACAAGTTGAAGCAACCAATAAGACAATTGTACAGAATTTAAAGAAGAAACTCAAAGCTCAAAAAGGATGTTGGGCAGATGAACTTCATGTGAAGTACTTTAGGCATACAGGACTACCCCTCGAAGAGCGAACGGTAAGTCTCCATTTTCATTGAGATTCAGTGCAGAAGCTGTTGTCCCAGTAGAGATTGGCATCCCTACACTCCAGGCGACAACTATCTTTCGAAAACGAGGATCAGAACCAAGAAATGCTCAACGACAGTCTGGAATGTACTTGACGAAAAACGAGATCGAACTTTGATACGCATGGCGAACTATCAGCAATCTGTAGCAAAATACTACAATTCTAAGGTTTGTCCATCCGCAAACATTTAACGGAAGGAGATATCGTGCTTCGCAAAGTATTCTAAAACACTGTCCGAACCAAATGCTAGAAAATTGGGAGCTAACTGAGAAGGCCCTTACAGGATTCTGAAGGTTATTCGTCCAAGTGTTTATTGGCTCGAAACGATGGATGGAATCGAAGTGCTTCGCAATTGGAATTCAAGTCATCTCTGCAAATATTACTTGTAATTTTCTTTTGAGAACTTTACCAAGTTTTTTTTAAAATTTTTTTAAACATTCTGTTTGAAAAGGCCAGATCCTTTACAGCGAACGTTCGATACGAAGTTCGAAACTGTAGGTCTGAGCCTAAGACAATGTTTAAGCTTACTTCTTAACCTGAACTACATTCGACTTGATCCCTAAACGTTGGGTACGTAGGCAGCTCGTATGCGTTCGTACGATTCCAGTCACAAAAAAAAAAAGAAACTATTTGGTCAATCAAACTACGAACGGCTTGATCCCTAAACACTGAGTACGTAGGCAACTCATCACATTTAAATGAATGCAACTACTTTTTCGAATCAAAAAAACATGTGCCTTTTTGTCGATTCAAATGACGCACAATTTTTGCGACCATAAACTCCTTGGTCAAAATTTAAAGGTTCAATGTTCGTATTCAACAAACTATACGACTCATAGTCGTTCAAGTCATCATTCGATGCTCATTCGCCATTCAATGCTTTGGTAATCATTCAGCATTCGGCATCACATAACATCATTATATGAAGAGATGTGGAGAAAAAAATTCTAAGTCTTCAATTAATTGATAAATTGTCAATAATGTTCAGACAAATACAAAATTTAAAACAAAATTAAAAACAAAATAACTAAACATCTATTCTCGTGTCCCTCGATCTTTAGTAGGATTAGCTTGAACTGCGGGCTCAACATCAGAGGGTCCAGGCTGATTTGGCGTTGACGCAGGAACGGACGCTGAAGCTCCGGCTCTTTCAAACTCGTCATACAGTTCAATCTCCTCGTCAACTCATCAGTTCCGAGAAGGACAAAGTGAGGAAAATGATGAGAATGTTCCGGCCGAACTTAGCCGTAATTATCAGTAATAGCCCCCACCCACCGCTTACTGTCGCCGAGTGCGTCAGCCAAGCAGTTCTAGCCGAATATTGGGTCGGTCAGAACAAGGCGCAACGGGCCCAGTTCTTTAAGGAAAAGAATGAGGAAAGGACACTGGCCAAGCAAGGACAGACCAAACCCGGCCAACCATCACAGCAGAGAGGTCAAGGAGAACCTTCTGGCCAACGCGGCAGCAACAAGCCGTATGGCAACCCCCAGCAGAAAAGGAAGTGGAATGCTGGAGGGCAAGGGAGCCAACAGAATCCTCCCCCGAAGAAGAATGCCCCTGACAACAGTGGAATTTCCCCTTGCCAGAAATGTAGGAGAAGGCACCCGGGAGACTGCCGTGCCGGGACAAACCTCTGTTACCAGTGTGGCAAGGAAGGCCACTTTGCTAAGAATTGCACTGCCAATGTCCAGCACCAACAGAATCATCAGAAGGGTCAGGGAAGTCAGTTACATGCCACCCAGATGAGGCTAGAAGGGCCTGCGATTCCTCAAGGCCGAGCTGAAGCTCCAGAACCGCAAGGACGCATCCATGCCTACACAAAGGAGGATGCCCAAGCTGGACCGTCCACGGTGGTGACAGGTCAGCTTCCTTTTGCCCAACAAGATACTTATATGTTGATTGATTCTGGAATTATGTTTTTATTCACATCACCTAGGTTTGCTAAGAAAACTAGGTAGAGATAATGGGAAAATTTGAAAGAACCTTTCGTATTGCATTACCCTCCGGGGAAATCTTGTTGTCTAATTATTGGATACGCCATGTTCCAATAATTATATGCGGTAGAGAGATGTATATCAACCTAATCGTCATCGATTCATACGACTACGACACTATCCTGGGTATGGACTTCCTAGGAAAGTACAACGCGGTCATCGACTGCCAGCGTCGTGCCGTTACGTTCAAACCAGTTAGGGATAAGGAATTCATCTTTCGAGGATCGACCCCGAAGCAGCCGAAGATGTTTATTTCGGCGTTAAAGGCTAAAAAGCTATTGGCTGAAGGATGCACGGGATTTCTAGCCAATATGGTAGATAAGACGCTAGAAACCGAAGGTAAGCCGGTGTTGTTTGTTAAAAAGAAGGACGGCACTCTAAGAATGTGCATCGACTATCGGGAGTTGAACAAGATCACCATCAAGAACAAGTATCCGTTGCCCAGGATCGACGATCTGTTCGACCAACTGAAAGGAGCCTCAGTCTTTTCGAAGATTGATCTACGATCGGGATATCACCAGCTCCGAATCAAGGAAGGAGACGTTCCGAAAACGGCGTTTCGCACCCGATATGGACACTACGAGTTCCTTGTGATGCCGTTCGGACTGGCAAATGCACCAGCCGCCTTCATGGACCTGATGAATTGAATATTTAAGGACTACCTAGATAAGTTTGTCATTGTCTCTATAGACGACATTCTGATCTACTCAAGGTCGAAAGAGGAGCACGAAGAACGTCAAAGGATTGCACTACGGATTTTGAAGCAAAATTAGCTTTACGCCAAGTTCTCCAAGTGCGAGTTTTGGTTGGAAAAGGTCCATTCCCTTGGACATGTAGTCTCAAAAGAAGGCATACCCATAGACCCGGCTAAGATTGAGGCGGTAAGTAAGTGGCCAGCCCCAAAAATGTCACCGAAGTACGCAGTTTCCTTGGATTAACGGGCTATTACCGACGATTCGTCGAAGGATTTGCCAAGATCGCGGCACCACTTAACGCACTCACGAGAAAAAGGCAAGGCATACGAATAGACTAATAAGTGTGAAGAACACTTCCAATAGCTCAAAAGCAAGTTGACGAGCGCTCCAATCCTCACAATCCCGGTTGTGGAGGAAGAAAACTTCGTGATTTATAGCAATGCTTTCAAAATAGGAGTGAGAGCCGTGCTTATGCAAAACGGAAAAGTGATCGCTTATGCCTCGCGACAGCTCAAAGAGCACAAGAAGAACTATCCGACGCATGATTTGGAGCTTGCGGCGGTAGTAATTGCCTTAAAAGATTTGGAGGCACTACCTCTACGGTATAAAATGCGAAGTGTACACGGACCATCAGAGTTTGAAGTACATCTTCACACAAAAAGAACTCAACATGAGGCAAAGAAGATGGCTCGAACTGGTTAAGGACTACGACATAGATATCCGATACCATCCCGGGAAGGCTAACAAGGTAGCCGATGCCCTAAGTCGGAAGTCGTCTTCCTCGATGATGTCAATCCGGTCCTTGACCGAGCCTCTTCAAAAGGAGCTAATGGAAGCCAGAATCGAGCTTATTACGGGAAGATTAACTGCTCTAACCTTCCAGCCTACCATTTTAGATGGGATGAAGGAACGTCAAGAAGCCGATGCCTCACTGCTTAGGACGAAAAACGAGGTTTAGAAGGGAAGGAATTGGATTTCCACATATCCGATGAAGGCATACTCTATCAAAAGGATAAGCTATGCATTCCTAATGAGGAAAAGTTGAAGGAAAAGATCATGGAAGAAGCTCACGAGACTCCGTATTCTGTCCATTCCGGAGCCACAAAGATGTACAAGGACTTAAAAGAGAGCTTTTGGTGGCCCAAGATGAAGAACGACATTGCTACTTTTGTCAGTAAGTGCCCTACCTGCTAAAAAGTAAAGGCGGAACACCAACGTCCAAGAGGAGAACTGCAGAAATTCTCCATCCCAGAGTGGAAATGGGACCAAGTGATGATGGACTTCGTGGTTGGTCTGCCCCGAACTCCTAGCGACAACGACGCAATTTGGATGGTCGTTGACCGATTGACAAAGTCAGCGCACTTTATAGCCATCAAGCTCAGCTTCTCAGTAGAACAATTGGCAGAACTGTACGTGGCCCAGATCGTTCGCTACCATGGAATCCGAAAACTATCATATCGGATCGCGACGGTCACTTCACTTCGAAATTTTGGAAGAGCGTGCATGAAGCAAGGGGTACCAAGCTTTCGTTTAGTACAGCTTTTCACCCACAAACAGATGGACAATCAGAAAGGACCATTCAAACCTTAGAAAAACATGTTGCGAGCATGCGTGATGGATTTCAAGGGAACTTGGGACAAGAAGCTTCCTTTGATTGAATTCTCGTACAACAACAGTTTTCACGCTTCAATTGGAATGGCTCCTTATGAAGCTTTATATGGAAGAAGATTAGATCTCCAGTCCACTGGTACGAGACAAGAGAAAAAGAGCTTGTATCTACGGACTTCGTTCGAAAGACCACGGAAAACGTGAAGCTCATACGACAAAGGATGGAGACTGCCTTTACCGGCAAAAGAGTTATGCCGACAAGCGCGAAGGCCTCTCGAATTTCAAGTAGGAGACTTGGTTTTCCTCAGAGTCGCTCCATTTAAAGGAGTTATGCGATTCGGAAAGAAAAAGAAATTGAGCCCAAGGTATATAGGACCGTTCGAAATAATCGAAAGGGTCGGTAACGTAGCCTACAATTGGCTTACCCAAGAGTTAGCATATGTGCACAATGTATTTCATGTATCAATGCTAAAGAAGTATGTTCCGGATCCCTCACACGTAATCGAGCATGAACCGATCGAGGTTCGAGAAGATCTGACTTACGAAGAGAAGCCAGTCCAGATTTGGCACGAGAAGAAAAAAAAAAAAAAAAAAAAAAAGTTTTAAGGAATAAGGTTTTCCTCTAGTCAAGGTACTATGGAGGAACCGCCACATCGAAGAAGCGACGTGGGATCGAGAAGTAGATATGAAGAGAGACTACCCGTTTTGTTCTAATTTTCGAGGACGAAAATCTTTTTAAGGAGGGTAGGTTGTAAGACCCGAAATTTTGAAAGACTTGTAATCTCCTTGTTCATAAGGAATTAGAGTCTAATTTATGTATCCATGATGTGTTATATGAAAAATTATGAATAATAATGAGAAATTCATAATTTTATCTAAACGATGTTCGAGTCCTCATTTAATGATTTTGAGACTCAATTAATGTTTTACGAGCCAAGAATGAAGTTTTTAAAGGAAAAAGAATGAAAAAGGATGAAATTTGACAAAAGTCAAAGGTTTGACCAAAAGTCAAAGGTTTGACCAAAAAGTCAAAGGTTTGACCAAAAAGTCAAAGGGTTGACCAAAAAGTCAAAATTTGACTGGGACGGGTCACAACGTCGACTTTACAAGTATGATGAAGGAATATGAAAAGAATTTCCGAAAATGAAGTTTTATAAACCGTAAATCCACCATAGATAGATCAAGCACACCGAAATCGTTTTAAGGGCAAAAAGGTCTCCGAAAAATTGGAGAAAGAGAGTTTTGGTCCAAAAATTTAATGGAATAATTTTTGGATCAAATTATAAAATAAAAATGCTCATCACAGTGTTGGAAATAACTGTAGAGCGCAAAAAGAGTTGTGAAAGACCGAAATGGCCAAACAAGACCTTGAAAGAGCTAGTGGAAGATGACATCAACTCTTGACATCACCCTCCACTAACTCAAGACTTCAAATGGCAGCCCCTACCCCCATGAAAATCCGGCTGCAAGTGAAGGAAAGAAGAGAAATAAAAGGAGACAAGGAGGTATGGCATAAAGCCATAAAATAAGGACCCAAAAGGTGGGTTAGGTATGAGATTTCCTAGAAGCCTTCTAGAGCAAACCATGGGCTGCCACCTATCCCTTTTCTCCCCACCAACTCCGGCCATTCAAGCAGCCATTTCCCCCCTTGGATTCGGCTGATCAAGGAAGAAAGAAAGGATGGGAACAATGACAAGATTTAAAGCCCAAAATCAAGGAAAAAGGTTGAACAACTCTTGTCCATCAAGTCCCTTCACTCTAGTCACTTTTGGTTGGACAAAAATGAGTCAAGCTCATGCCTTTCCATCCCAAAAATCCGGCTGCTCACTCCCTCCCACTCCCCATCATTTTCGGCTGCAAAGGAAGACAAGAAAGAGTGGACACAAAGCCTTGAAACAAGGGCAAGAAACCAACCACCAAATCACATCACTAGACCATCCTTTCCTTGTGCCTTTTGAAGGAAAAAGAGAGCCAAAATCTCTCATTTCCCCTTGTGCAAGTTCGGCTTTGAGAGAAAGAGAGTGAGAGCAAAGGAAAAATTTGGAATCCCATTCCAAGAGGAGGCACGGTTTTGAGAGAGAGAGAGAGAGAGATTGGAAAAAAATTTCCTTGTGAGTTTGTGGAGCATTGACCGACCAAGAAGCAAGAGAGGAAGAGGTAAGTAAATCTTGAAAAATTTCTTGGATTCCTCCTTTGATGATGCTCGGTTTTGTGGAGCCTTAGAGCTAACAAAAAAATAAAATTTTGGATGCATTTTCATGAAGAAAACCGTGGGTTAGGAGCAAGCCAAGGAAGGAAGAAAATCTTTGGGATTTTGAAAACCCTAACTTGGGTTGAGGTAAATCTTTTAAACCTCTTGGATCTAAGCTTTATTTAAGTGTTTAAGGTTGGTTCAAGAGATTTGTAAGGACATAAGTCCATTTAATTTTCAGCTCTATTTATGGTGTGTATGTGTCTTGATAGGTTAGGGTTGGTTGGCTAATTTTTCTATGCTTGTTGCTTTAAAAATTTGTGCATGAAAATGATGGATTTTTTCATGCTAGAAGATAGGTTGTATGTCCCATAAGGTTAGGCCAAAAATCTGCCAAGGCAATCCACGTATTGCATGCTAGCTTAAGACGTAATCCGAACACAACACTCAACACTGCCAGTTCGGGTTCGAACCTGAGCAGTTTCGGGAAAACGACAATATCATGCCCTTAGAGGCCGAATGAGGAAAAAGTTAAAACACGAAAGTTGTTCGGAACAACTTTTCCTAGAGGACAACGCGGACAGAATCTCGAAATAAGGCTCCAAAGGCCTTCGTTTTGCTCGAAACCCGTGGCTGAACTCTGGAACGTTCTCCACACAGTTTTCCAGACTTAACCCGTTTTCAAATGAAAACTGGTACTGATATAGGCCGAACTAGATTTTGTGCAAAACATAAAAGTTCTAGCATTTTTCGATAGCTACAACTTTCGTGAAGAAAAGTTTTTCAGATTCCGAGCCGATTTTTAAACTGGGCGCGTTTTGTGAGAGGCGCGCAGAGGGTCCGAAAACCAACAAATGAATCTCACGAAAATCTTTCTAGAAAAGTAATAAGGGTGTTCCAAAATGGTCATTTTAGCATCGGAAACCATTCCAAAGGTGGTTTCCGACCCAAATGATTTTACAAAATAATTATTTCAAAAACCATGGATTTTAAGGGCTCGGGTTTGAAATTCACATTTTTCCATAAAGAAAAGAAAAAGAGGATTTCAACCAAACATTTGCAAGTTGAAGAAAATAATAAATTTAAGCTAAGGAATTTTCTAACAAAAAGGAGTTAGAATTTTTATAAAAAGAATGAAGGATTTTTGGGAAGTAAATTGCACAAGATTTTCTAAAAAAAAAAAAAAATAAAATAATGAAGAGGAATTTTATAGTAAAATTGGTGAACAAGCCGATTACGAACGGTAACCGGATATTAGATCCGAGTTACATACCTAAGGATAACCAAGGGTTGACAAGAGGTTGACCCAAGGTTAATCAAGGTTAACCATAAGGGTGTTACCCAACATAACCCTAAGGGATACCCACATGTGTATTGGGCTAAGATCTAATGGGTTCAAGGGAATAACCCAATAGCATGGATATATGAGCAAAGCCCAATAAGAGAACAAGGTTCTAACCAAAAAGGTTACCCAATATAACCTCATAAGGAATTATCCAAGTCCAATAAAGAATAGGGATAAAAATGGCCTAGATGGATTTTATGAATAGGGGACATACAACCAAAAGTAAATATGAGTGTTGGTAGGTCACCAACACCGTACGAAAAGATCCTGATCCTATATTTTGGATATATCAGGAAGTGAATTGCGGTTGCCGACGGTTGAAAGGACGCAATTCTAAAGGAACACGGCACTAGAGGTAAGTACAAACCTCACCTGCAGTATGAAAACTAGTAAATTATGTTCAAGTATGTGGTTTTCAAATATGCTGCAATATGTTGTGTGCTATATCTATGAAATGCCATGTTTTATGAAAAGCGCTATTTTTGCGAAATGCCATGTTTATAAAATGCGCTATTTTCGTAAAATGCTATGTTTATGAAAAGGTGTTATTTTTGCGAAATGCCATGTTTATAAATGCGCTATTTTCGTAGAATGCTATGTTTATGAAAAGGTGCTATTTTTGCGAAGTGCCATGTTTATAAAAGGTGCTATTTTCGTAAAATGCTATGTTGATAAAAAGTGCTATTTTTGTAAAAGATTATAATAGTGCTATATTTGCAAAATGCCATGTTTATGAAAATGTCATATTTGCGAATGCCATGAATGAAAGGAATGCCATGCCATGTTATTAATGAGATATAAAGTATGTTATCATGTAGTGACATCATATGGTATGTTCACTAAAGATAAATAACATGGTAAGAAGTCACTAGTAAAGTGTCGTACCAACCTCCCAAGGTGGAGGATTTTTATATACAAGATATGGATTCCCTCGCGCTGATGTAAGAGGGTGGAGTCACTTGTGTTTCCTGGTGCAGTTGGGACTTGCAACCCCATCTAACTGTACTCAGCGGCGCGCTATATTATTAAGGGTACGTACACTAAGGGGCCCATAAGAAAGGTAAGAATGTTAAAAAGAAATGTATAAATGGAACATAATTGGTTCATGCATATGCATATGATGATGAATGTTTTTATGATGTTTAAATGTTTTGTGAGATTATGTTTGTGCTTACTGGGCGAAAGCTCATTCAGTTATATTTCATACTGTAGGTAAGAAACCCGCAGTTTAATGCTGGGCATTGTTGGAGCGATGTGGCGGCAGACGAGGGCGGTATGGATACCACTACGCATAGTTTCCGCAAATCTTTTGATGTAAAGAAGTTTTTGTATATAAGCATGTATGGTAAAAGACAAATTATGCCTTATGGTATTTTGGAACTAAATACCTTAAGTAATCGTTTGCTTGAGTAGTAATGAAGTATTACTAAAAACAAATGTTTTATAAGTAAGTTTCAAAAAAAAAGAGATAGGAGTTTTAAGAAAGTCAGAAAAAAAAATATATCCCTAAATTTTCAAGTAAAGTAAGTAAGTAAGTAATGTAAGGTAAGGAGTGACGGCCCCACGTAGTAAGGGGGCGTCACAGCGGTCGAGCTGAGTGAATTCGACATCGAGTACAAGGTCCGAACTAGCCTGAAGTCGTAAGTACTGGCCGATTTTGTGGTTGAATTGACTCCAAATCCTTCAACAACGAACGTTGAAGCAACAGAATGGTGGACGCTTATGGTTGACGGAGCATCTAATGTCAAAGGTTCAGGTGTAGGGGTACATCTCAAATCCCTTGATGGTGATATCATCGAACAGTCATTCCGTCTTGGTTTTAATGCCTCCAACAACGAAGCTGAGTACGAGGCCTTGATCGCTGGACTTAGATTGGCAAACGCATTGGGGGCTCATCGTTTGAACATTCAAAGTGACCCACAACTCATTATGAACCAAGTGCCTGGAGAATACATGGCAAAGGACATAAGAATGGAGGCTTATTTGAACGTTATTCGATCGCTTCTTACGAATTTCGAGGAGCATAAGATCAGACGGGTTTCAAGGGATTTAAATACACAGGCTGATGCTCTGGTGCCATTCAGTTCCACATCCAAGCCAAGCTTAAGAAGAAACATTCCTATTGGTTTTATTGAAGAACCAAGTATCAAAGTCGAAGCCACCATCACGTCGAAAGAAGCTGAAAAAGACTGAAAAACACCCATCATGGCTCACTTAAAGGAATGATTGTTACCTGATGACAAGCATGAGGCACGAAAGATCAAAACGAAGGCAACAAGATTTTCGATGATCAACGACATCCTTTATCGGCGTTATTTTAATAGTCTTTATGCTCATTGTGTTGACGAGATTGAAACTACTTATGGTTTGAAGGACACCCATGAAGGCGAATGTGGGAATCATTCTGGGGGAAGGTCTTTGTGCAATAAAATCAAACAGCAAGGCTATTACTGGCCCACCATGTTCAAAGACAGCGAAGACTTCGTTAAACAGTGTAATAAATGCCAGAAACATTCCCAAGTATTTCATCAACCCGCAAAATGACTATCGAGCATTAAATCTCCTTATCCTTTTATGAAATACTCGATGGATATTGTCGGACCATTACCAAGAGCACGCGGTCAATGTAAATACTTGCTTATACTCACTGATTATTTTACAAAGTGGGTAGAAGTAGAAGCGTTCATGAATATAAAGGATTCGGACATCGAAGGCTTCATTTAAAGGAACATTATTTGTAGATTCAGCTTGCCTCAGGAGATAGTCACTAATAATATATCCCAATTCATTTCGGACAACTTTCGAAAATTCTATCAAGGATGGAAGATCGAGCTCAGCTTCTCTACCCTGAGGTACCCTCAAGGGAACGAACAAGTTGAAGCAACCAATAAGACAATTGTACAGAATTTAAAGAAGAAACTCAAAGCTCAAAAAGGATGTTGGGCAGATGAACTTTGTGAAGTACTTTAGGCATACAGGACTACCCCTCGAAGAGCGAACGGTAAGTCTCCATTTTCATTGAGATTCAGTGCAGAAGCTGTTGTCCCAGTAGAGATTGGCATCCCTACACTCCAGCGACAACTATCTTTCGAAAACGAGGATCAGAACCAAGAAATGCTCAACGACAGTCTGGATGTACTTGACGAAAAACGAGATCGAGTTTTGATACGCATGGCGAACTATCAGCAATCTGTAGCAAAATACTACAATTCTAAGGTTTGTCCACGAACATTTAACGGAGGAGATATCGTGCTTCGCAAAGTATTCTAAAACACTGTCAAACCAAATGCTAGAAAATTGGGAGCTAACTGGGAAGGCCCTTACAGGATTCTAAAGGTCATCCGTCCAGGTGTTTATCAGCTCGAAACAATGGATGGAATCGAAGTGTTTCGCAGTTGGAATTCAAGTCATCTCTGCAAGTATTACTTGTAATTTCCTTTTGAGACTTTACCAAGTTTTTTTTTAAAAATTTTTTTAAACATTCTGTTTGAAAAGGCCAGATCCTTTACAACGAATGTTCGATACGAGTTCGAACCTGTAGGTCTGAGCCTAAAACAATGTTTAAAAGCTTACTTCACCACCTGAACTACGTTTGACTTGATCCATAAATATTGGGTACGTAGGCAACTCGTATGTGTTCATACAAGCCCCGTCATAAAAATAAAAAAGAAACTATGTTGTTCGATCGAACTACGAATGGCTTGATTTCTAAACATTTGGTACGTAGGCAGCTCATTACATTTGAATGAGTGCAACTACTTTTCCTAATAAAAAAAACATGTGCCTTTTTGTCGATTCAAATGACGCACAATTTTTGCGACCATAAACTCCTTGGTCAAAATTTAAAGGTTCAATGTTCGTATTCAACAAACTATACGACTCATAGTCGTTCAAGTCATCATTCGATGCTCATTCGCCATTCAATGCTTTGGTAATCATTCAGCATTCGGCATCACATAACATCATTATATGAAGAGATGTGGAGAAAAAAATTCTAAGTCTTCAATTAATTGATAAATTGTCAATAATGTTCAGACAAATACAAAATTTAAAACAAAATTAAAAACAAAATAACTAAACATCTATTCTCGTGTCCCTCGATCTTTAGTAGGATTAGCTTGAACTGCGGGCTCAACATCAGAGGGTCCAGGCTGATTTGGCGTTGACGCAGGAACGGACGCTGAAGCTCCGGCTCTTTCAAACTCGTCATACAGTTCAATCTCCTCGTCAACTTCAGCATCGACTAGAAGTCCTTGTTTGTACTCCTTGAAAAGATTGTATCGAGCCTTGACGGTGACTCTCTCATAAGCATCGATAACCTGCGCAACCAGCGACTCTTTGTCAGCAACGACGCGGCTTTTTTTGCCTCGAGGGTCTTGATTTTGGCTTGCGCATCGTCGTACCTGTCGGCGATGACTTTCATCATATCTGACCTCTTTTTCGTTGATTGCATTACATTCTCAAGCTTTGCCACCAGTACATCAGTGCTCGATTTCACATCTGCAAACTTTCGTTTGATGCCCAGCAATCTTTCCTCACGATCCTTATCTTTATCTTCGAGTTCTTTGATTCGAGTTTTTTGTCCAACAACTTTATCAATTGTTCGATAGAACAATTCCATTGCTCGAATGTTAACCTACATTATGAAGACAAGTTCAAATAGTCATTACATATGATATTCAATATTGAAACTCAAAGTTATAAGTTAAAAGGAAGTTTACCTTAAACCATCCCATTGCAAATCGTTGAAATGACTATGAACTCGACCCTCGTTCAATATGTCCGCATCTGCTTCTGAAAGAAGTTGACGCATGATTCCAACGCTCGTCCTTTTGTGTTGAAGGAGACTCAACCTAGATGGCAAATCTACTTCAATCTGCGGGACCTCTGAAGGAACCTTTGGAGGAACCTCTTGATTTGCTGTTTGAGGTTCGACGTCCATTTTTGGAGTCGCAACCTTCGATTTTTTGCTCCTCTTCGCGGGAACTTTCCTTTTACCCTTATCGATCGCCTTTCTCTTCTTAACGGGAGAGGTAACTGGCTTCATTGGAGGTTCAGAAGATGATTCAAGGATTGGCAGAGGCGTTGGTTCGTTGTTTTCAACATTCTTCTCAGTTGCAGCTGCCTCCGCAGCTTCCTTCGCTGCCTTCTCAGCTTCCTTCGCTGCCTCCCTTTCAGCCTTTCTTTTGGAAAAAATGTCCTTCGAGGAAGGAAAGTTCACATTCATGGTATCTAACGCTAACTCTGCGATTAAAACCTCTTCGTCAGTTAGCGATTCGATGAACAGTGGAGTGCTGAAAAGTCTCCTCAACGCTTCCCTGATCACGAATGGCCAGTCAACCCAGGAAGGAACACGTTTAGCAATATTTGATGGAATTTCGATGAAATCCTTCCAAAGGCTCAATGCTTTGAGTCTTTTAGGAACGTTTATTTCATCCCACTCCTGGTTTGGTAGAGCTAACAATCACTCGAGCTTCTCCTCGAATATCAGAGCCTTCGGCGGTGACTTCTTTAGTTCCTTGCCTGCAAAACAATAAATAATGTTAAACTCAATATCATTTGTTGTTTCAAACCCTTATGTTCTTCATTCGACACTTACTAAGAGTACCCCACAAAGGGTAAAAGGCATTTGCTAAGCCTCCCATTGATTTTTCGTTTACATGCATGAAGAAATAACGATCCTGCCAATAGCGATCAACATTCTTCATCTCACCAATCACCTATTTCTTCCTTCTCGGATACATCGAGTATCTTCCATGGTCTTTCGAGTTTTCTTGGGGATAGTAGATGGCGAGGATATCATTTACCGATAGCTCGACCTTCACTTCATCTGCTAACATAATCAGACCCAAGAAAACTCTCATACCATTTGGCATCAGCTAAGGAATTGCCAGTTGGTAATGGTGCATGCTTTGAATTAGAAGAGGGGGAAGAGGAAGTCGAAGCCCACACTCGAAGTAGATGGTGTACATGCATACCCACCCCTCTGAGACGGTGTCTGCTTGCTCGTCTGGAAGGGGCAAGCAAAGCTGAACTTTGTTCAAAAATCCATATCTACCCCTGATATCCGATAAGTCTCCCTCCGTTAATACAGAACGAGGGTTCGACGTTCGAAGAAAAGACTCCACACTTAAACGTCGTGGTGGTTTTGTTAAACGAGCGATTAGAGGAATTGACAAAACTCCCGCTCCTGATGTTGTCGCCGGTCGATTTCTCTCTTGTACTTCGCGACTTGACTCAATACCCTTTCGATTTTGGAAAAATTCATGTTCAAACTTTGAACGATGAAGGGTCGCTATCAGTTCTTCATCCTCCGAGTTACTGTCACTGGAATCAGTGCTCATCCATTCCACATCAACGTCTTCGATGATTTGCTTTTTCATATCCATTTATTCATAAACCGAATTTCAGACGAACAATGGTAGGATTTTGGATCTACAACCCTCTACTTACTCGAAAACCCTTCGTTTCTAAGGAAGAACACGAAGAACAGTAGAGCAAAATCCCAAAGAAAAACCCAAAAAAGAAAAAGAAAAATTCGCCAAATCCCCTCAATTGAATCACTCACCCAAATGAAATGCAGAAATTTAACCAAAGAGTTTCGAAATCAAAACAAAAAATACTTTACTACACCAAAATCACTTAAGATGGAGAAAAAAAAAAAAAGAGAAATCTTGCCTGAAAATTTGAAGACCTTGTGAAACTCTCGGGTTCTGATTTTTCAAATGCTCTAAATGCAAGAAATAGGCAAAGAGGGAGAATGCAAAGCGTTATATAGCTTCACAACACATCATCAGACGAATCTGATTTTCAAATGGTGCCTAATCAAACGGCATAAATCTTGAAACTGTTCACATTCCCTCTCTCATATGTACCATCACAACGGTTCGAATTTCAAAAAGGGGAAGCCGTCATTTCGAGATATCCAGCCCTGGCACGCCACGTGTACCACATGATTTCTTTTACTGGGCTTGAGATTTTCGAATAAGTAATGTAGCTTTATCAGATTTCAGTAACCTAATATATCAGAGACTGACGTTATAACATCATCGCTAATCAAACACTATATCGAGGATTCATCGCTCGATTGAGTGGGGGGCTATCTGTTGGGGTTAGACTTCGTCTTCCCATTACATCGTTAGCCTTTGACCATTTATCAAACGAACAACGGACTCCTGAATCAAATCTATATTTGGGCTGGACCCAAATTACGGAATTATTTCATTCAATCATAAATAATGATCATTCGTATTATTGGGCCGGACCCAATGTACAATCTTAGTACATCCTACCATAGATTATGATCATTCATATTCGAACATCGAATGAAACATGATCAGACGAACAGTAAATATAATATGAGCCACGAATGGCGCTTGGGTCAGAGCAAAGCCTTGTTTTCTAACCATCGTTCGTCGTTCGAGCTTAACGAAAACTTATAAGGTATATTTCCCATAACCGTCAAGCTCACATTTGACAATGACATGTCAGATCCTTCATGATAACTGACAAGTCCATGATTGACAATAACGTCGCAACTTAACTGCTAAGCCCACGATCTATAATCAGATTCATTCTGATAACCGCCAAAGTCCACAGCATGACTTACCTTCTTACACATGTCCCAGCTAACATAGAGCGAAAACCGCTCACCACGAACTTTGGGTTCAAACCCATTATTCTTCCTCTATAAATAGAGGTAGACTCCCTTTCAGAGAGGAGAACTTTTTTCTAATTCTGACTTACTCTTATGCTGCTAAAAATCTCCCAGAAAAATTGTAATTCATTGTACTCGAAAACACTCATATACGGTGAATAAACCATACTCACAAAGGACGTAGCATTCAATTGGTGAACCTCTCTAAATCTTGGTGTTGACAATTTTCTTGCTGTTTCTCTTATTTTATTATTTGATAATTTTATAATTATATGTTTTATGGATTTCATCAACCATTGCCAAGGGCCCAATCCATTATTTATGTTATTCCTTTTTACTAATTTCTGTTAAATTTTGACGGTAGATTCCCAGTATCTACAACAATTATCAAATTTATCATCGAAGCTAGTAATGTATTGGAGAATGAATTAAACTACAGTGGCGGTATCCATTCCCATCCTTCCATTGTTCCACCTGGCCCCACCAGTTCATTAGTCCATGATTGAGGTGCAGGCCCTTTGCTATGATAACCTAAAGCACAACAACATTTGATGAACTTAATGCTTACTCATCCCAAAAAAAAAAAAAAAAAAAAAAAACAATATTTGATGGACTTTGGGTAAGTAAGTTCAAATTTAAATCCCACAAATTATAGTATAAGAAATAATGCACGAGGAGTTATGAATTTTGTCCAATTATACTCGTTCCGTATTTCTTAACTCCTATTATGGGCCCCCTTGTGTGTACATAAATGTGGCATGCGACAAATGAAGAGTCCGAAGAATGACCCCTGAATAACACTATCATATTTCATTCATGGATTTCCATCTCTCAGCAGAGATTGGTACACAGTTAGTATTTCACTTTTTAGTTAGCCTCATACATGATAAGATGAGCATGTGTAAAGGAACATATCACAAAACAGTAAATCATATCACATACATAAATACATAATAATAATATGGCAATCAAATGCACACCTACATTAGTAAGTTATTCAATCATCAAACAAGGTTACATGATGTGGTGAGATTTACACTTATTTGGAATCAGCTTAGCAATTAAAATTAAAGATAAAATCAAAAGTGATTTATAATTAAATAGCTTTTTTTAATAAATAGCCCAAGTTTTAAAATTAGTTAAAAGGCATTTTTTCCCCCCTTTAACATATGGCCAATCACTGATTGACAATGATAAATCACTTATTAACCATGGTAAATTGCTAATTAACCATTATTTTGATTGACCATGACATAAATCACTAATTTTTTTAGTCAATTACTAATTGACCATAGTCATGACCATAATATAAATTTATCATTTTTCTGATCAATTAGTGATTGACAGTGATACTAATTTACCATATATCTTTAGTGGTTTTTTTTTTTTTCTTAGTCTGTCCTTTCTCTCTCTTACCCTTTCTTTCTCACTTTCCTCCACACTATCGAAGACCCGGCCCCACCCTCTTTCTCTCTCCTCTCCGATGGTCTGCCCTCCGTCTCTCCTCCCTCCGACTATCCCCCCTATCTCTCCCTCCCTCCCTCCCTCTCTCTCTCTCTTTTCTATCTTTCTTCACCATGTAATCTCTCCCTCTTTCTTTCTCTTCTCCACGATCTAAGTTGTGACATCACTGGAGAATTGTGATCCAAATCACCAGTGTGCTCCTCACTTCTCCCATCCAAACTCGGCAACAGAGGTCCCACCCCTAACGCATCATTGTCGTTGGGTGCTAGTGGCAGCTACTAGAGCTACGATGACAATTGTGTTGGAGATATGTCAGAGACAATAACAATGACTGTCGGCTTTTAGAGAAAGTGTGAAAGGTATAGGGAAAATAAAACTTTATTTACCAAAATAAGATAATTAGACCATTTACCTAAAAAGAAAGAAAAAGAAGAAGGCTATCTATTAGACTAGTTGAAACCGCATGATTCACACGTGTAAAGCGTATATGTACTAAAATTATTAAATATTTATTTTCTAAACGTAAACATTAAAGTTTCCAATGACATAATTAATATTAATCTGATACGACTTTGATATGATATGACAATTCAAAATGTGAATTTTTTTAAAAAATTTTTTACACTTTACCATAGAATTCTCCCTAAACTCACGTTCTGTTTGCCTAAAATTCAGGGAAAAAAAAATTCGTTTACTCCAATTTCTATATAATCCATTTGGCCTCAAACAAGAATCCTTCATGTGTAATTCACTTTTTGACAAATATGTTAAGCTATCAAAAAAAAAAAAAAAATGAACGTAAATACATATTTAAAAATATATATTTACTGGGACAAATTTGATTAAGAAAGTAATTCATTAAAAAAAAAAAAGATTTTCTGGAAATAAAAAACTAGAGCATTAAAAAAAATGTTATATGCAAAAATGTCATAAATTTGACACCTTCTTATATTTATGTCCACCATAATGGTAAAATTGATAATTTTACCATTTCAAAACACTAACACTATCAATTTTAATGTTAGAGTGAGTAAAATTATAAGGAATTACTCAAAGTATGACTTTACATCTAATTTTTTCCATTAAAAAAAAAGAGACAAATTTAGAAAAAGTGAGAGGAACAAAAAGGGGGAAAGAATAGAAAAAAGTAACAAATCAAGAAAAAGTAAAAAGTTTAAAAAAAAAAAAGAGAGAAAAAAGAAAAAGACATCATCACAAGAAGACAATAACTATGGTTGCAGGTAGGGTAATATAACACCTGACTCCACCTAAAGATGAAGAGTTTAAACCCCTTATCTCTAAGTTCAGAAAGGAAAAAAAAAAAAAAAGGACAATAACTAAACTAAATTTCTAAATAGTGTTTTTAGAAAACTTCACTCTTTTATTATAGTGTTATTGATTATATATATATTAGATTGGTTGACTAAAATGGATCACCTAGCCTAAATTTCCAAATCAGAATTTTCAAAATGATTGCCTTATTATATTCTCTCGTCCAATTATGTTTGATTGCCTTATTTAGTAATTAAAAGTTGGGGTGTTCACGAATCTGTTAACCCACTCATTACGCTCAATCGAGTCCAATCCGCTAAATTGGATTGGGTTGATGAACTAATGAATTGATTACGGATTGGGATTTTCCCAAACTAAATATTACAGATTGGATTACAGATTGAGGATTTTTCAATCCGTATAATCCATCTATCCGATATATATATATATATATTTAAATACATATTTATTTTGTCTCTAAAAAATTTAACAAGTATATACATGTTCAGGTATGAAACTAAAATTGACCCAAATTTAACAAGTATGTACATGTCAAGCATTACTTCAGAAGTTGTGGACATTGAATTATTTTAATGTGGTATAGGTTAAGTTAATGAGTATGAACATTTTATTTTGAATTTAGTCTAAGTTTGGTTGTTGTTCTGTACAGTAATGTTACAATTTAACTAAAGATTGAAGTCTTGAAGTTAATTGTTTTGTAATTTATGAAGCTATTTCATGTTTAAGCATTATATTTTTATATTTTTATTCCTAGATTTTTCGAATTGAATCCGTGAATTCAATCCGTGTAAAACCAAGGTTTATAGATTGTATTGAAAGCTTTACCGATTGGTTATGGATTGGGAAAATCCCAATCCGAATGTCACGGATTGATTTACGGATTGAGGCCTAATATGTGTAAATCGATCCGTGAACACCCCTAATTAAAATAGACAAAAACAAAACATCACATAATGTTGACTGGACCACCATGTAAGTAGTCACGTGACGATGATGTGACTGTCACATGACAATCAATAAAAGTGAGACGAAAAGCAGATTCATGCTTTTAAACAAGAGAAGGAGATAAAAAAAAAATTTTTAAAAATTAAAAGGGTCGTATGCATACATGTTGGACTTATGATGTGTTCTCGTATATATATATATATAATATTTATATATATAATATTTAGAGCGGATCTCTCATTCGATACTGGATAATATCTGATAATGTGAATTCTAATTATTATAAATGTGAACTTCAGTCACTAAAAATGTAAATTCGTGAATGTAAGATAAAAGAAATTCACATTTGTTTTAACTATATTTCATTCTACACAAATTTATATTTTCATTCTACAAAAATTCATATTTTCGGAAACTGAAATTAATATTATACAGTTATGGATACTAGACTTTTCGTATTTAAATATATTTAAATGCTGTATATATAGACACACATCAAACAAAAACATGCAAGTCAGCGGAGCAGACGATAATAATCATAATATTGGATCCAAATTAAAGAAACTCCTTGTAGCAAATAATTACTTATTAATGACTTCATCTCAGGAAACGGCAAAAATTGTCTCTAGATTCCCCCATCTTGTCTCTTTGCTTTCCTTTTGTTTTCTTCTTCTTTTCTGTTTCTTTCTTCTCTTTTATCGACGATAATAACCTAAAAGAGAGAAAAAAAATTTTATTTTTCTTCTCTCGCGCCAAACAAACATACCAAGTTCGTTCTTTTTTTTTTTTTTTTTTTTGTGTGAAAAAAGACCCACCCCGAAAACCATTAAAGATCTCGAAAATATCCAAACCTCTACAGTTTCTGAAACAAACTATTGGATCCTAAATTCAAACTGACGAATTACATACAACAGAACCCGAGGCCGAAGAATCAAACGACGAGATCGAGGAAGAAGAAGAGGAGGACAAAACCCCCGGCTCTTTTCGGCCGTTGATTCTATCTTCGACGATCCGAACATCGTTGACGCCAAAACCTGCATCGTCCAATTTGTCGAACACGCCTTCGAAATCGTTTTCGCAGGAATTGGACGGTCCCGAACCCAATTCCAATTCCGATCCAGATCCGAAGATCAAATCAATGTTATCCTCGAATCCTGTTTGGTCGAACAGGTCCAAGAGCTCACCGGGCTTCTCGATTGGAAGGTCCGGCACCGGGAGAGGGACGAATCCGGTGTCGAGGAAGCTCCAGGTGAGGTCGTGGTCGTCCGGAGAGCCGATCGACATGACGGTCGCCATTGTGGAGGAGTCCAAGCTGGGGAGGAGCTGGGGGCAGTGCAGCTGCGCGGCTAAAGCCGATTGCTCTTGCGGCGGAGACGGCGGTGATGGCGGCGGAGGAGAAGACGGCGACGGAGAAGGAGATGGAAAGGGAGAGGGAGAGGGAGAGGGAGAGGGAGCGGGAGAGGGCGAGGGAGTGGAGGTGTCGGCGGGGATGAGGGTTTGTTGGCGGCGAGGGTCGATGTTGGGGAGGATCTTCCTGCTGAGGCGGCCGATGTAGTTGCTGATGTCGAAGTTGGTGACTGCGTTTGGTCCTCTGTACTCTATTGCCGCCATGTCGTATGCCATCGCTGCTTCTTCCTGTGTCTCTGCACTCACCAAAAACGACAACTTCTTTGTTTAAAAAAAAAAAAATGCCCTTGAGCTTAATAATACGTTACTTAGTTAGTTAGTTTAGAGATTAAAAAAAAAAAAAAAGTTAGTTAATGTAGAGGAGTAAAGAAGAACTCTAGGTAGGATATAAGAAAAAATTAATGAAATTTTAACATAAATTAATAAAGTCTTCTTAAAAAAAAAAAAAAAAAAAAAAGTAGTATGCCTACCCATAAAATACTTTTTCTTGATGCAAAATCAAAAGTAAGATGAGTAAGGTTAATACGGGAATCCTTGATAAGACGGAGAGAGAGCTGAAAACAAGAATAATAGTCATTTTTTCAATTACTAAACTATCTATTTATAAAATTTTATTAATAATTTTTTTTTTATTTTTTGGATTAATATGGTGAACCGGAGGAAACTTCCTCCCTCCACCTTTCCTTTCCAACCAAACAGTGAATTAGCACTCTCTTATTACCTATCTTCCTCCACCCCTCTACCTCCCTCCAACCAACCAGAGTCGTCACTTATATCTAACCTGGTCGCGCGATGATTTATGTACCTAATTGTCTATAAGTTATCTAGTTAATATCCTTAAATTTCAGGTGAAAAGCTTATTTGAAATATTTAGGCAAGGCGAGGAAGAAGGCTACCATCCAAGCACGGTTGGTGACATTTTTCCAAGGAAAGTAAAGGGGGAAAAGCTGGTGATCATTTTAAATAGTAGGGAAAAAACAAATCTCACGTGTCCATGGTAGTTGCCACTACCATGTTACTAAAAAGTTCTAATAGTACAAAGTGGGAAATTAGATGTACTTGCCACACCTTTTGTCTACAAAGATTTTCTTAAGCACCCTAGCTCTATTTTAATAATATTATTATTATTATTATTATTATTATTTACTTTTCTTTATGTTGGTTCAAAGTTTTGGTTCGTGTGTGTGTGTGTTTTTTTTGGGGGGGGGGGGGGGTTTGGAATGGAAAGAAATGTCTTCTTCCTTTTTTTTTTTTTTTTTTTTCTTTTTTGGTGAAAACTTAAAATTTGACAAAGCAATGAGAAAATTATGGTATAATTACACGCCAAATATGTTACACTTGGCACTACAAAGCAAGGTTTGTTAAAAGTAAAAAGTAAAAAACAAAAAAAAAAAAAAAAAAGAAGAAGAAGAAGAAGAAAAACACTTTTTTTTTTTTTTTGGCTAAATACTTATTTGAATAGGTAGATGGTGAGGTCAAAATACTTGAAGGAAGCAAACCTGAAACACTGGATCCATGTTCTCTGACTTAGACCTTTGACCATGTTGGACAAACCATTTCTTTCCCAACTTGGGTTGAAAATGTTGGACAAACCATCCAATGACAAGCTTTTTATGACTAGGGTGCATAAACACTGGCTTTGTTTTGATAAAATTTAAAGAGCTTGGTTGGTTAATACAAGTTCAAAACAAAAGACCAAAAAGAAAGAAAAAAACTAAAGGGTTTTTAAAAATTTATTTTGGATTACCCGCAAAAAAGAAAAAATTAAAAAAACACTGAGTAATTATCATTCACAATCTTTTATCTTTCTTATTCAACTATAGAGAACTTCTTGAAACAATTTGACATGTATTAAAAAGAACACTGTATTATTGTTGATTTAAGGGTTATCAGTGTCAAAAAAAAAAAAAAAAAAAAAAAGTGCCCCAATATCCCCTACACTAACAGGTAGCTCTAATATTTACCCCCATGGTATACTTACACTTGTAAAACATTGTGTCCCCTATGTATCACTATTAGGACGGAGAATTTACCCAAATATCTTCTACACTATCAGGTAGCTCTAATATTTACCCCCATGGTATACTTACCACACATGTAAAACATTGTGTCTCCTATGTATCACTAGTAGTATGGCGAATTCTATGGGCGGGACCTGCATTGTTGCATCAAGTCATGCAACCGTTGAATCTCCCTCAGGACACTAGGTAAAAACAGCCAATGCAACGTTTGAATGCAAACATTGCAAAGGCGGAGACGCGGAGATGCGGAAACGAAAACCTAATTCCTAAATCTAAGTTTTAGCAGCTTAAGCTAAACACTGTTTTCTCACAAAAAAATGATCTTGACACCCCACATTTCCCGCAGCAACGGGTAGAACACAGTGGAACCCATCCGATTTTTTTGTCATGAGAAGTGTGTAGCCATGTTAAGCTCATGCAGATTGTGAACCAAATCCATGATTTGGATGGATGGCGTGGATCTTTTTATTTATTTATTTTCCTAAGGTGGTAGTGGTCCCACAGAATCAGTGAGGCACTTTGGGTGACCTGGGTAACTCACAGACCAAAGGGACAGAACAAGAGGGAACACGTGAGTCCCCGTGCCTATCACTTTAGGAAAATGAAAAAAAGGTTTGAATCCAGTGACATCTGCAAAATCTGATACTGTCCTGTTTTTATTTTGTTTTTTAATTTTTTAATTTTTTTAAAAAAGAACAGGCACTTGGGGGTGTCACGTGCCGTACTGCTGTCAAATCCCAAGATTCTAAAATTTTATTCCCTTGCCAATTAAAGTCAATCCAGATCCGGTCAAACTAATTGTTGGCTGATTGCCGTATCTTGTGGAATAGCCGCATGTAGACAATCCCAGCTCCCAACAAAAACAGTTACGCTAAGGCTTTAACTGTATCGATCTTATGGATGTAATCTTTTTTCTTAATTTTTAACTAATCAAGATAAGAGTCTAAGACTGTCATGATTATGTGCAAATTTAAAAAAAAAAAAAAAAAAAGGCTCAAATTATTATGTTTTTGTTTTTTTATACTTTTCTGAACAAATATTTTTTTAATCTTTTCCTAAAGTTTTTCTCTCTTTTGTTAAAAAAGGAACACATTATTAAGACGATAAAGTACATATAGTATGCAACTGATGCCACAATTTATTAAAGAAAACTCATCAAAGATGGAAATGAAAAACATTTCGACCTTTTCAGGAAAAAAAAAAAAAAAAGAAGAAGAAGAAGAAGAAGAAAGTTAGATTAAAAATATGTGCATAATGCATCTTCGTTTAAAAAAAAAAAAAAAGTTTTCAATGTATTTAAACAAGAAAACAAAAATCTTTGACAAAGTTTGAAATTATAAGGAAAAAATAGCTTTTGAGAGTTGATATTGTTCACTAAAGAAAGCAAGTCTAAGGCTATGTTTGGTAGGAGGGATGAAGAGAGTTGGAGGGATTGAGAATGTGAAGGATGGAGAGGATTGTATGAATCTCTTATGTTGTTTGGTAGGAGGGTTATTTGGTAGGAGGGTTATTTGGTAGGAGAGAGGAAGAGTTAAAAAGATAGGTGATAATTTTTTTATTAATTACTATATTATCCATTTTAAAATTCTTTTTTTTTAATTAAGGACAAAATTGTCTTGTTAATTGAAAATGAGAAGGAAAGTGTGCATCATTCCATTGATGAAAGGATGCATTATGACAGGCCCAAAGGGAGATATTCTCCCTCCACCTTTCCTCTCTCTCCTCATTTCCTTCCAACCAAACAATGGAAGTGGACTCTCCCATAACCCCTCTCCCTTCACCCCTCTCACTCCCTCCATCTCTCCCTCCAACCAAACATGCCCTAAGTTTAGGTTTTAAGTGAAGAGCTCAAGAATCATGAATAGGCTAAGTAATGTCTTAAAATAAAAATTTATGGATGTAAAAGTGTAAAGTAACAAGAAATATTAAATTGTGTTTTGGAGTCTTTAGCCAAAAAAAAAAAAAAAAAAAAAGTGTTTTTGAATGTACGAAATGTTGTTGCCATGTTCTGTCCTTGACTAATTCCGAATAGTTAGAATTGACATTTATAGCAAGCACAATTTTTTTTTAAAAACTTAATAATAAGAATAGTAAGCACAAAGTTGGCACTTACACTTCAACGCACAAGGAAAGAGAGAGAGAGAGAGAGAGAGAGAGAGATTATTAAAAATAAAAAATAAAAAAAGAAGAAGAAAGAAAAGAAAGAAAGAAAAAAAAAACATGCAGTACAATAATTGTTTGTTTGTGGGGGGAAAAAACAATACTGATATTTTATTATCTTTTTTTTTCCTTTGTTTGTTTGTGGGGTTTCTTCTGAAAGCTCCTCAAAAACTCTCTTTAAAAAAAAAAAAAAAAAAAAGAAAAGAAAAGAAAAGAAGCTCTTTGAAAAATCAAGAAATGTCAAATAATTTCTAAATTACACGTGAAAATGATTATGAAACTTTAAGGAATTATATAATTTATGTGTTTGTTTGTCGTTGTTGCTTGCTAGCTACCGATTTCTCTATTATATGCTAATCAAAGAAACATTTTCAATGTCATGAATTTATATATAATTTATATGCATGGTTAGAAATTTCCACCAAGTAGGACCATAATTTTGTACCATCTAAATAATAAAAAGCATAAAAAAAAATAATGCGGAAAACAATATGCAAAAGGTATAAATAAAATATAGTATAAGCGTGAGCAAATTTTAATATGATAATTAATGAAATTAGGATAAGAAAGAACGTACTATATGTTCCCAAGTACAGATACTTGTTCCCCAAAACTCTCCCAATTCGAGCCTCCCACCTTCCATTATGATGATGTCTGCACCCAAGCAATATATATGTGTGTGTATTCAACAATTACATATAAATTTATAAAAGAAAAACATATAATGAAAATATAGATTAAGGAATTCTTTTAAATGTCATGCATATCCAACGATATTTGGAGGGGTAACATGATCTACGACATTTTCTACTTTAGAAAAAAAATTCAGAGGGAGGTTGACCTTTATGCACTATTCATCTGGGTTAAGATTAATTCTGAAGTGAAGAATGATAAATACATTTACGAGTGTTATGAGTGTACAACTTAGGACTTTGGTTAATGTGGTGACCCATATTAACCGACGGCCCAAAGTCCATTTAGAGTTCACGTGGGGCTTAGCTCACTAATCATGGTTAAGAATGAAAAATGTCTTTTTAACAAGTTTCAACAACTTCGACTTCGATCCTAACAGGAGTGATGCTACAATCTTTTACTTTTTACTTGTAAAGCATGTAATACATGACAACAAATTTTTACTCACGAAACACATTAATATTATTTTAATAACATGCGTCTAAATTAGGTATATCACTTCAATTGGTTAAAAAAAATTCCAAACTTTTCTTACTTGGCTACTCCGCGAAATTTAGAAACTCCTCTAGAGAAGCCACTGCTCTGTCGCCGCAAAGAGGCCAGATATTCTTCCCTAGTCACCTTTTCCATTTCCTCTATTTCTTTCGTATATGAATTTATCTGCATCACCACATAGATTGCATTGTTAAATTCCTAAAATGAAGAGAAAAAATGGTAATAAAGTATAACACAACGTTAAGTATATATACCGGGAAATTCAAGGTTGCAGGAGGACCCCAATACTTAAGGGCTGCAAGATCATAGGTACGGGCAGCAGCCTCCTCGCTATCATAGGCTCCTGACCAATATCAAAACATTAATCAAATAATTTTTTTTAAAAAAAATCAAAATTTAATCATATTCAATGAGGAAATTGTTAAATGCACTTGTTGTGAGTGACCACTCATTGTTGGACCCACATGAATTCTGGGCCCACAAAATTCAACGGCCTAGATTTCGCGCACGAGAGTAGCCAATGCATTGAACGTTCCTCTTTGTAGTACTAATTTATTTAGTGTGGTTCTAACTTCTGACTGATGAGTTTAATAATTATTGTCTCCACAGTGTTAGTGTACATACTCAATCCTTCTAAATTAAAGAGGAATTCTTTTTCTCAGCAAAAAAAAAAAAAAAAAAAAAAAAAAAAAAAAAAAAAGAGAAGGAGGAATTATTTTTCTTTTCTTTTTTCCTTTTTTGGTCATACCATAACTAGGGGGAAAGTTATCTAACAAAGAATTAAAACTGAAAAACAAAAAACTATTTTATATTTTCATTAAGACTTATAAAGATAAGATTAAAAAGTTGAAGAAAAGGTAAACAGACTTACCCAGATAAACTAAATTAATGAAAGCAGAGAGAGCCAAACCGGGACGTTGCAAATGACAGAGATTATCAGGAATAAAAACAAACAGTCAGTACTCATAAAACAACCAAACATAACTTAATTAAATTAATTAAATTTAAAGTTCGAAAACCAAAATAGTTTATTATTAAACAAACACACTGCCTTGCAACAAATAGATCTCTCCTTGATTCCCTATAATAATCAAGAATTAATTAATTGATTAATTAATGAATTGATTTTTTTTTTCTTTGAATTACCTTGTCGTCCTTTTTTGTTCTGAACACTATTCCATGAACTCTTATCCCACAAGTGGGCTTCAAACCGGCCAGTCCATCGATGCCTGCACTCAAAATACGACGATCAAGCATGAATTCGATGCATGCAAACGAAAACCCACCAAGGAAAACGATCGAGAAAGCGAAGGAAAGAGAAGGAAAATCAATCAAACACAACCTTGTAACTCCTCTGTAAATGGAGCTTCTCCTTCCTGCCACAGAAGAAGAAGAAGAATTATGGATCTGAGTTTTGGCATTTTCTTTGGCACCAACAGAATGATCCTTCCTAGCACGTTTTTTCCCTTTGGGTTTCTGGGATTTGACCTCGAGAATCTCAGCCTCCGCAAATGAAGAAGTGGACGAATTGGAAGAGCAAGAAGAAGAAGAAGGAGGCGACCTCTTCATCTGATTTTCTGGGTCTCTCTCTCTCTTACTTTCTCTCTCACTTTCCAAAAAAAAAAAAAAAAAGCAAAAAACAAAAAAAAAGCAATGTACTAGTTAGAGAAAAAAACGCATGATATTTGACATTGACACTATATATATATATGTATATATATAAAGATATGTATATGTGTTTTGTGGGTAGGTGTATCTTTTCTTTCAGTACTAAGAAATACAAAGGAGAAAGGAAGGGAGAGAATTCTGGTAACCTAAAAAGTGGTTTACCAAAACAAAGAGAGGGTTGAGGAGAAGAGAAGAGAAAAGAGCACAAAAGGATATTATTGATTTAGAAAATAGCTAAAACCCAAGTTCTGGTTTTTGTGGGTGGGAACTTGGAACTTTGAAGGGAGAGCAAAATGGGAGGAGGACTTTATAAGTGTAACTGTAAGAGAAAAAAAGAGGAAAAAAAAAAAGAAATGAAAAGAAGGAGGGTGTTTAACCATGGGTCAAGGAGAGAATTTGAGTTGGGTTAAGTTTTAACCATGGGTTAATTAAGTGCCCTACACTTGGCTTTGAGGCGCAGCCATGCTACAAATGGGGTTTGCTCTCTTTGCTGGCCTTTCTATGTTTGACGAATCTCTTCACACTCTTCCAACTTCAAAAAATTATGGATTTTTTTTTTTTTAATTTTTGGTTTTTTCTTAATGCAGGTAAAACATGGTTATGAATGTCAGTTACTTAAATTTGTCTCTTTGGTTATAAGTTTACCTGAGAAAGAAGAGAAAATTGGAGTGTGCCTTTGATTCTGTATGTAGGAGGTGGGGTATTAATTATAGGTAAAATGAACAACTAATTACCCAAAAGTGATTTTCAAAACGGTTTAAAATTTGGTTATCAAGTAAATGATAGTTCTTTCTTTTTTTATTTTCAATATTTCTAAAAGGGATATAATAAGATACATAATTTAACTCCCCACTCCCAAATATATGTATCTATATATATATATATATATATATATAAAAAAGGGGCTTACTCCTTTTATGTTAAACTTATTTCTTGATTCACTATGAGGTTGTAAATTTATCCAACTTTAGAGTATTTGAGCAATGCCTAATAGTGTTAAGAAGAAAGAAATATGAAAGAAACATGAAAGTAATATATGTATATTGAAGGGTTGTTCTTCAGTTTGTTCACAATAAATGATTAACACATACTTAATAAATTGACAATACTATCCATATCTCCATCATCACTCTCAATTTTCACAATTATCATAAGAATTCACATTTAAATATCTTGGGCAACAACTATATTTAATGTCTCCTGTAATATCAACTACAGCTAATTGTAACGGTTAACGCTTTCTTTTTAAACGTACATTAAATGATGACCAAAAAGATGCAAACGTTATATTTTTTATTGCCAAGTCTCATACAGGAGATATATATATATATATATATTTCATCCAATGCCACAAAAAAGAAAAACAAAATCTGGTCATATTTAGTATAGAATTTTACTTTTTTTTTTTTTTTTTCTCTACGACATGAAGTTTATGTCTCACACTTATAAAAAAGAAATACAAACACTCTTAGATTTATTTTATATAAACAAATTTGCCTCTTACTTGTTGAGCTAATCCTAATGGGGTTAGTGCAGTATTTACCATTTAGCATATTTATTTTGCCCAATAAAATGAGCTATTTATCACTGATGGTGGTGGGTATGAGGGCAAAGAGGTTCTTCTTGTAACCTTTGTTTTCATCAGGTTAAATATTTGAGTCATGTATCATACAGGTTTGTTGGTTTGGCAATCGTTGTTGATAGACTCTATAAACCCATGGCATGTTAGCCGTTAAAGGCCCGAGAACAGAATTCTTTACCATCACATCAATGGTCGTAACTACTGCTTACATTTATCACTGATGGTGGTGGGTATGAGGGCAAAGAGGTTCTTCTTGTAACCTTTGTTTTTATCAGGTTAAATATTCGAGTCATGTATCATACAGGTTTGTTAGTTTGGCAATCGTTGTTGATAGACTCTATAAACCCATGGCATGTTAGCCGTTAAAGGCCCGAGAACAGAATTCTTTACCATCACATCAATGGTCGTAACTACTGCTTACCCTTAAGCGTTGAGCCATTAAGCATTGAGCCAGGGGTGTAAAGAGGCCACCAATCATTTTCTTATTTATCAAAAAAAAAAAAAAAAAAGAAATAAATGAGCTACTTGGTAACTTAACATGACGGCCGTAAATTATGTGGTTTATTATTCCTTAAGTAGAGGTTTAGTTATGCCATTTTTATGGGGTTGAATTTTTTTGGCTGAATAAGAGGAGGCTAGCTAGCCAAGAGGAAGACTCAAGACCTAAAACACGAGTATCTTGAAAAAGGTGGGCTCTACACACTGCTGCACAGCACACCTACTTCCTACGCATCATCACATAATTTCAACAGCAAAATTTCACCCTTTGCCAACACGAGGCATTCCCCACACAACAATGGACTCCAACAACTTCCACGTTGTACTCGATATCTTTTCTTTTCTTTTTTTTCTTTTCTTTTCTTCTCTTTTCCTTTTTACTTTCCTTTTTTCTTTTCTTTTCTCAAAGGTTAGAATTTGAAGCATTAACTGTTGGTTATAAAATTCTACGACACCAATTTATACCGTAAAAAGACCCGAAACAGTAAAACGATTTTTATATTTTATTAAACATATTATTTAGTTCTTTTGCTGGAAATTAAACATAATATTGTTGGTGAAATGGAGAGTGACACTATCAGTACTATATTCTGCTTCACAATATTATCTCAGGGCTAATGCCATATGCAACATATGTTAAGTTTAAAAAAAAGATCTAAGTCGTATATCATAAAAATACAACATATAATATAATGTTATATCACTTCACTTAACAAAGTTGAATTTTTAAGACGAAAACTCAATCTCTTATAATCTCAAAGTTCTCTACCTCTCTTATCTTCACAACACATACACATATCATCATAAATTTGCATCGCGGATGTATTCACTCGTGTTGAAAAGAAATCATTAAAAGCTTTTTTTTTGCTAATAATGATAATAACACGAGAAATATATTTTGTAAGATGTTTGTGATAAAGCCGTATTGATATAGTCCTTTTGAGAAGCACTATTGGTAGTGCTCTGTTTTAGACCCTTTAACATTGAATCGAACGATGGGGATATAAGAGTAGCACAAAAGCCCACGTACACATGATCAAAGATTAACTAAATATAGCATATAGTTTATTACAATTGAAAATAATAACATATTATTCAATAAATTCCATAATATTCCCTTGAAGCCTCCATCACCGTGGATGTCAAGTACCGGACACCGTCGTCGTCGCCATCGCCGTGGTCGTCCTGTAGCTGTCGTTGTCGCCATGCGTCTACTCCACGAGCTCCGTTACCAGAAGGCACCGTCGCCTGCAACCGCAGAGTAGCCGTCGCTGGCCTGTCTCGGAGGATGGCCAAACGCGACGATAAGAGACGAGATGCCCAGAGCTAGCTCTTGTGACAACGAGAATGGCTGGGTCGCGAGGCGAGAATCACGGTGAATGCAACAGCCGAAGCCACATGGGGATAAACGCAATCTAGACTGGACAAAACACGTTGGTGTCACGATTTCATACTCTTCTCCGACTCTGGCTCCACTATTTACTAGATCTTCTCCAACTCTGACTCCGCTTACCAATTCAGAAGTCCCAAAATTCAGTTTTTTTTTTTGGTAGAGGATGCATATATGAATAAGAAAATTTATATACTAAAATCTAGTACACCTTATTCCATTGTCATCCACTTCATTACACCACCATTATTGATCCTTAGATTAGACACTATGATATTGTCCCCTAGAAGGGTTTTATTACAGCCATTCCCTTATGATCCTATTCTTATCCCTTTGTAAGGGTGGTTTTACTTTTGACTGAATATGTGTGTATGTATATATATATATATATATATTTCAAAACTAAAGGAGGAATTTGAATTCTACAACTCATAATGCAGTTAAATATGAATTACCGTTAAATTATGTATGCAATCATTTTTAATATACAACTACCATAACATTAGGATGTATGAAGAGATACTACGCAAATTATGTAAGCTATGGAAAATCATTACAAATATATCATATATTTTGGACTTTTTTTTTTTTTTTTTTTCAGAAAATATAGTATCTATTTTAGACACGATCAAATATATGTAAAGATGTTTTTAATGCATATCAAATTCATATTATAAAGAGGTTAACATCCAAATTTGACTAACGTAATGGTAAAAACTCCCCAAAGAAAAAAAGAGAAAAGTTTTTAGATAGAAAAAAAAGCGTTTCTTTTTCTTTTTCTTTTTCTTTTTCTTTTTTTTGTGTGTGTGGGGTTTGTTTTTTTTTGGGGGGGGGGGGGGGGAGGGGAAGGTGTTCTAAAAACATATATATATTTTTTTTTTCTTCGAAAGAATTTTTTTCATTGTTCTAGTAAATATTGAAGGGTGACCTTTCTATGTTACATATTTGACGCACTTTTAAAAAAATATTATATGTATTTGATAAAGTTCAAATAATTATTGTAGCTTTTTTTCAATAAACTTAAAAAATAAGATATATTTATATCAATTTTCCTTAAGCTATTGTCATTTGAAAAAGAAGGAAAGAATCTTATTATATGTATTTGATAAGGTTCAAATAATTAGTGTAACTTTTTTTCAATAAACTTAAAAAATAAGATATATTTATATAAATTTTCCTTAAGCTATTGTCATTTGAAAAGGAAGGAAAGAATCTTAGGGTGACAATTAAGAGAGGACAAACCATAAAATATCACAAGACTAGAGATTAAGGAAGGAAGAAAACATGAATTCTATATTTAAAACCAAAATCCAGATATGTTTTATCAGACTTCTTGTTGTTTCCTTTTTAATATTGATTTCTGGTTTTTTTTTTTTTTTTTTTTTTTTTTAGTGATATTGTATATGGTTACCCTTTCTAGTGTTTTTAGCCCTCCATATAACAACTACTTAACCTGATTCAGAATTAACCAAGAACTAGCACCATTATGACTTATGCTCCGCTGAAATAAATTATTGGCTCCCACAAGCAGAGCCAACCCATTTAGTGGAGGCATATATTAAATGATAAAACTTTTAGACAAACTTATATAAGGATACTTAATTTTTAGTGAGGACAAAATAAAAATGAATGTTAAGTTTTTAAAGGTAAAATTGAAAAAATAATAAACATAAAGTTCATTATCCTCCACTTAGTCATGAGTGACTCTGATCATGTCCATCGTTAAATGTAACATGTCATCTAGTCTATGTAACAATGACTTTAAGAAGTACAATAACAAGAAATTTTACTTGTTATAACTCACGGTTATAACTTTTAAGATAATGATTATATAAAATAAGTATCATGTCACATCAATTATTTACAATCTTTCTCGACCTTGTGAGGATTTAACATCCGCGGAGTCATTAGCTTTGTAAACCAATGCCTCTACTTTTATCATCTTTTAATAAAATTTCATTTTTTTTTTATGTAATCATATATAAAATTATCCATAAACTAATTATATAATTATTATGTCACCGACTGTAGTTAAATGGTACGAATGTTGTAGGTATGGTCCTCACATATAAGGTGAACTGAAGTCCTATGACATGCTCTGACTGGTTTGTACAACACGTACCCTGGACTAGAGGATGATTTACCAATTGTTCGTAATGGCCCTTGAACAATAGGTTGTCCACGCCAAAATGGTCTCTGACATTCAGTTTTAAAAATTGTACTACTCTGAAATATTAGTGTTCTACTACGAGTGTTTGTCAACAATCTGTCCACATGTATCTTTATAGGTCAGCCATTTGATTTTCTATTGTCTGTTTGATGTATGATCAATCATTCATTGACTGATATTGGTATGCATCTTTACCGGTTATAATTGAATTTCTATAAAATAAATGATGTCAATATATATTTTTACTGGTCAAACATTGATTTTTGATGAGAAGATTGACTTATATCCGATGACCATTAATTATTTTCCTTTCAAAATAAAAGTTTGGTCCTTTTTTAAAAATATTTGCCCAAAAACCTAATTTCTCTTGTAAAATTTTATGTTCAGATCAAAATTTTGATTTTCTTGTGTCAAATTATTTTTAGCTTGACTCTCTACAACCACTTATTTGCCCAGAAACATTTTTTTCTTCAACAGTTTGCAGATGCTGACTTGTTTGATTTCGATCCATTCGACATCTCACGTGCCACCATTAAAACAACAAATTTGCACGGCTCTCAGATGCTGCCAAAATTCAAAAGCAAGATGGAATTGGAAAATAAAACTGGCCAAGTAATTTCTGCAGCCAAATAAGCGACATCCACAACATGATCATCGGACCGCCTCAACCTTCCTCGGATGATTTTGCCCTCCAACTCAAGTTGTTCTTAAAAAATGTAACAATATCAATCTAGACAAAGTAACAAAGCAAAGATGTATGATCACAAGTTTTCGACTAGATTTCTCTTGTATAATAATACAATAAAGAATCAAAATTATATACCAGGTATTCTATGTAGCAGAATCTCCCGAGCCAAAGGTGTGTAAATTTACCATAGATTTAGAAAAAAGATGCGAAAGGAGAAAATGAAACTGAAATACCACCACCGCAGAGTAGCAAATTACCGGATTCTATTCTATTTCGCATTACCACCCTGTCGAACACAAAGCTATGCGCCGCAGCCTGCAAATTATGCTCCTCCAAGTCGCAATTGTTTGATCTCAACAACGGGAAGTTAATGTCATCATCACCTTTCTCGATGTCTTTCCCCGATTTTCTGATGTACTTCTGAATGCCATGTTGCAGATCAGGAGTTTCCGTTGGCTTATGAGCAAATGAGAATGCAGAATTCCAATCCCGCGCTTTGTTCGCACTGGTAGGACTATATTGATCTAAATGGGGCTCCTTGGGGCTACTGCTTGCTATTAGGTCTGCAGCTACATGGATGTTTGCAAGTTGATCTAGAGTGCCCGAGTCCTGTCATGACCTAATTAATCTGTTAACATCCTAAAATATTATGCAATATACTATATATGCATGTGAGAAATGCTAAATGCACTCGTCAATAGCACGAGTGCATAATATGGGCTGTTGGTTCATGTGTGCCCTGCCGTGGGACCCACATCAATGATCTGCCCAAATCCTGCACTTGCATCACTCTCGAGTGCAATTAGCATTCCTCATATGCATATAACGAGGCAAGAGTACTACAGAACTAAATTCACGGGTGAATTTGATTACTAATCAAGTAGACATCCTCTTTATTAGTGAAACAACAAGTTAACACGAAAAACAATAGTATTTCATGCAACAAGCTTGAAGGTCATTGTTCTTTCAATTTACAAACAGGGATGGGTGGGGAGAGAGAGAGAGAGAGAGTGGAACGGATGCAATTTTATTAGTTCTGTTGATGCAAATATGTGCAGTTTAACTATTAAAAAAATATAGCTTTGTTTGCCTAATCATCTCATTTCAACTCAAACTATACTTTTTTTTGTCTTTTTTTCAAAAATTTGTCTTTTTCCCAAAAAATTTTTTGTCTTTTCTGAAAATTCAAAAAAAATTTACTATTACAACTAAAATATTTCAACTTAAACTAACCAACCAAACAAACCCTATAATTCTTAAGCATGTCTGGCACCCCCCTCAAGAGTCAAGACAGACCTGTTTATCCTTGAAACGACTGTTTGAGCTATTGGTGGCGGAAGCACTTGAGCTTTCTTGGAGTGACAATACACTATTGGCAACATAGGCATTAACACCAACTCTTTCGAAAGGTGCATCCTCTTGTGATGAGAAGTCAGAACTATCAAACGTTGATAAAGAAACGCATTCATCGAAGTAGGCCATGGCTTCTTCTGTTAGACGTTTGGACATCTTCCTTCGTTCTATGCTAGCCTGTAATCATATTTCATAAGTTAGCACAAGTACACTAAAAAAAAGGGGGAAATTTGTGCTGCATGTTCTGTCACTAAATAGATCCCAGTACCCTGTTGAGCTTCTGTCAAGGTACAAGAGAACAACCTTAAATACCAAGAAGAGGAGGAAAAACAAGTCATACTTTTCTAGTGGGACGAGACTTTGGTACATTAGAGGTCTTGGGATCTGGAAGTACTTCTTTCAGAATTCGGCTCAGCTCCTGTCCACGGTGTTCTTCAACAGCCAAATCTCCCCGAAGTTTTTTAGCCCGCTCCTGGGACTGCAAGTTTTGGAGATTTTCTAATCGGTGGAGATAGCATTCCGATAACAATAATTAGAAAAGAAATCTAGTAGAAGAAGGTCAAAATTTCAGGTTGATTCTCGCTAGCATAATTGAAAGAATGCCATTACCTTACGGCATACTCTCCTAATCTAGTCCAATGTAGTTATTTCTGTGGCAATTATAGTACCCCTTAAAGAATCAACTATGAACTTCCTTTAGTATGTCAACAAAGTATTTTAACCAAGGTACCAGGAGAATAAAGTTTCAACACCACAACAAATTATATTTTATCTTCAAAGAAACTAACTAGAAGCGATCATCAGATTCCTACCTATGCATCGTGATCGTGATCAAGATACTACAAGACAACTATTGAAACCAGCAGGGCCACACTAGCACTTGAAATCTGAAATCTTTGAGCAGAAGTAATCTGGATCATAACTTATTATAATGCTAAATGCTAGCAGAAAATTTACATGTTCCACCAAAAAACCAATAGCTAATTTGGATTGACTGTAGGTGATAACAAGATGCCTATAATTGCCATAAAGAGACCATTTTCCAGATCAAATTTAACCACAGGCACCCACTAAAAATCAGTAAAGACTCATCCAAAAAGGAAAACAAAATAAAATAAAACGGGTTAAATAAGCAACATGGAATTCTCTAAAACTGACATCCAATCTACATACTGTGACACCAAAACCCTACTAAGAAGGAAAAGTCACCTGCTCAAGCTTTTCGGCATATTCTCTTCTGATGTCCAAAACTAATTCTACTGCACTTGGATTTACCAGATCAGGAGGAATATCAGCTATATTTGTAGTAGAAATTGCAGAAGTATTACTCCTTCTAATGGCCTAAGCTTGTAAGAAGCAAAGAAAAAATTTGAGGATCAATATGAAGTGTAGGTAGCCACTAGACAACATTTCAAACATAAATTGTCAAACTAAAAATCCAATAATTCTCTACTGTCTTAAATATGTGAAATGTTCCTCCACAAGGACTACGTGACTGAAAATTCAATAGTGAATTGGGAAATTCTGAAACTCGAAATTATTAGCCCAAAAATCCTCAGTACACTTTGTAGACAAAGTAAAGAAGAACAAAATAAAATATCCCTAATTAACTGGACACAGTCAAGAGCACAATTGCCCAAGAAGAAATCGAATGATTGACTAAAGACATATAAATGAAAGTCAAATAATAATTCAGAAACAAGAAAATGAATCCAACAGAATATATCCAACCAATTGCACCTGAACACATGGTAAGAGAGAACAAGAAGCTTCCAGGACCAAAACAAAGAAAAAGACTGTGTTTAGACTACTTGCAAAATCATATAAAAAGAAAAGGAGGGAAACAAAATAACCATAGTGGATTCATCAGATGGACATCAAGTGGTTAATATTATCCCTCCAAGACCAAAAATTTTTCTTTTCCACATCTTCTTAACTATTTAATGAAAATGCATGCCAACTGACCAAAACCGTTTTCCACATGAACTCAGAAAAAAGTAGTAAAAAGCCTTAACCAATCTAAACCCTGTAATTCTATAAAATTAAAAAAGAAAGACGTCAAAAAGGAAAAAGTGGAAACAGAAAAATAAATGGAAAAAGCCTTAAAGAAAGAAAACATACCCTTTCAAGGTCATTTTGGATTTCAGATATTGCACGTCTCACTTCAGATCGGACAGTTTCATATATACCTCCAGCAGAAGCATTGCTTTCCAAAGGCTCCCGTCTGACTGATGACTGCAAAGGCAAAGTATGGAGTAAGTACTAAGGAATTCATTCATTAATACCAGCAAATTGTTATTATTAAAAATGTATGACTCAACCTTGCAATTACACTAGATTGCATGGTAACGAACCAAATTCAAAAATAATATTAACCCAACAAAATTCCCCATAATTAAGCTCACATCCCACCTTCATCTGTTCGCAAACTGCTTTAATGGTCTTCTCTTCATCTTCCCAAGTTGATGGATGTGAACGAGACTGAAAACGAAACATACACAAAGCCCAAACAAATTCATTAGTTTTCTTTCACAAATTACCATCAAATTATTCACATTGCAGATTTATAAAGTAAGTCTGCGTAGTTTGTACCGAATTCAAAGCAGAATCATGTGAGGGCTCCGCAACCAAATGCTGACTTGACCATGTCCGTAAACTCTTCCGATCCACCGTATCAGAACTACTTCTAGCTCTAACCGAACTTCTCTTATCTCTATCACTGCCCACTTCGACATCCGAGTTCTGTCTACTCCCAATTTTCTTCACTGAACTACATTCTTGCTCAGCTTCACTCTACACAGACACCAACATTAACTTTCACAAAAGAAAAAAACAAAAATAACAAAACAAAAATAACAAGAAGCACGGACGACAAGATATCAATATCTCTAGTATTTCCATAAGTATCTCAAAGATTTTATGTTAATATTGAAAAATGTTCTTTAATTTTTCCAAGATTTCTCTATATTTTCTATATCTCCGTCCAAATAAAGTAACAACATTTCTATAAAATACCCATATTTCCATTCTTGACTCTTGAAAAAAAAAAAAAAAAAAACACACAACAACAACAACAATTGAATTTTCTGAGAAAATAATGCCAAACCTCGGAATTGACGAGATGTCTCCTTGAAACAGGACACCGAGACACGGATCGATTGCGGCGACCGGTGTCGACCGTCGACAAGCTCCGACCAACCTCCTTCCTTCCGACCAACGCATCGGAGTTTCTCGCCACCGTTCGTCCCCTCCGACCGTCGCCGGCGCCGTCGAGCGAAGTAACCGAGACGGGCTTTTCGGAGGCGACGGGTTCAAGGTCAGGAGGCGAACCGGTAGACCAGAAGAGCGGATTGTCTCTCTTGTTGAGGAAATCGTCGGAAGAAGTAGAAGAAGAGGAGGAGGAGGGGAATTCCGAACCGGTCCGGGAAAATGCGCTGACGCTTCTCGATCGCCGGAGAGTGGTCTGCTGCTTCGTCGACGATGACGTGCCGGCATTTGGTCGAACACTCGGCGTGCTTGCTGATGATGAAGAAGAAGTAGAAGATGGGTTCGCGAGATTGCTTCTTCTGGAGGAGGATTTGAAGGCTGAAACAGCCATGGGAGGGTGAAGATGGAGAAATGGAAGAAACCCAATGGATTATGGGGGAAAATTCAAGTAGATTTGGAAGGTAATGCAATGAAAGATGGATTTTTACGTGTGTGATGAGACAAGAAAAGGATTTGGGAGGGTTGGGAAGATTGGATAATAGTCGCACAAGGACAAAAAGAGCAAAAGGAAAAGTTTTTTTGTCGTTTGTTTTTTATTTTATTTTATATATATATGGTTTTAATGTTTTTTTTTTTTTTATAATTATGAATTTACAGATAAAATCATAACAAAAATAAATTTTTTAATTATATTAAATGATATAATATTTTATGTAACTTATTATTATAAATTAAGTAATGTATTAATTTTTTTAAAACTTAATCCATTCCACCACTAAAATTTTAAAGTCATTACTTATTACATCCCACTTTTAATTCCAAAAAAACCTATAATCAAATTTTAATATTTTCTAATATTCTTTCACCGAATAAACTTCCCCCTCCTTCATTTCTTTAGTTTTAAAAAATATATATGTGTGTATATATATATATATATATATATCTCTCTTCAAGAACGATTTTGTGAAAGCAAGGAATATCTCAAACCCCCCAGAATGATTTTTTGTAAAGCAACCCCGCCCACTTTTCCATTCCCTTCCAAACAATCTCACGGTTTTTTTTTTTTTTTTTTGGGGTTTTACCTTGTTTTTTTGCCCTCCAAATTTTTCATTATTATACTATTACACTAATATACTAAAGGAGAGAGGGATTTTACTATTCTTTCTACAGTAAAATGACGGTTTCACTCTTCTCCCATGTGTTGATTTTGGCCTTTCTATAGTGGAAGGACGGTTTTGTCCTCACATCACTGGCTGGATAATTTTGCCCCCTTATTTTTGCCTACCGATTGGTTTCCCCACATTGAAAGGACGGTTTTGCCCGCCATTATTGTTAAGACAAATTTGCCCTTGGTTTTTGACAGTCGGTTCCTCTCGCCACAGTGGATTGACAATTTTGCCCCCCAAACCTTAATTTCCTCTTTCCCTTCTTCCTTCCACCGTCCATCATGCCTTTCAATTGTCTCTCTCTATTCTTTATGTTCTAACTCTCTCTTTCTATACCGCTATCTTTCCTTCTCTTCTTCTTGCTCAAGTTTTTAGCTTCCAAACCCTAGATTTTGGTTTTTTTTTTTTTTTGGCACTCTCGGCTGCTCATTGTCTCTTTTTTGCTTTCGGTTTGTACTATTGATGCTTTGTTTTTCTCCGATGTGTTTGTTCTCTTTGGATCTGGCAGTTTGGTTTCTGTTCATTGTTTTTGGATTTTTTTTTTTTTTTTTTTTACCATTTTTGATATTCTTGGGTTTCTCTGTTGAAGGTTTGGATGTGGTTTTGTGTTAAAAGTTTAGATTTTAATTTTTATTCTTTTTTCCTTTTATTACTATTTTCGAGCTCTTTTTTTTTCCCTCCCTCCTTTTGTTACTTCTTTAACTTATTATTGATTTTCTCCACTGGGTTTTCTTTATTTCATTTTTTCCGAATGGTAAGTTTTGATTTTTGATTTTTTCCCTTCCCTTTTTCCGAACCCTACTTTTTATTTGTTGGCTTTTTTCTTTTTTGAAAACGTTTTTTGTGTTGGAAGTGTAGATTTTAATCTTTACTGTGTTGTTTTCCGCTTCATTGTTGTTTGTGTTAGGTTTAGGTTTTTTTTTTTTTTTTTTTTTTTCATTTTTTGGGTTTTTTGGTCTTGGAACCCTAATTTTTTATTGTTGGGTTTTTTTTTTTGGGATACATTTTTTGCGGTGGAAGTGTAGATTTTTGCTCAGATTTTGGGTTTTTAAGTCTCAGAACCCCAATTTTTTTTTTTGGTTCTTTTTTTTCGGTACATTTTTTATGGTAAAAGTGTAGGTTTTAATCTTTAGTATGTTGTTTTTTGCTTCATTATTGTTTCTGTTTGGTTTTTTTCCCCCCCTCAGATTTAGGTTTCAGCCTCTATTGTTCATATTCTACTTTCTTTTTTTTATCATGAGTATTTTTTGATCTGTTTTTCAAGTTTTTGAAAACAAATGTAGAGTAAAAAACCTAAACAAAAGATAGGGTATGTTGATTTTTTTCCCCTTGTTTATTTCGGTATTGTGTTTCCCCTTTTTTTTATATTTGATTTTTTTCTTAATTGGTTTTTGCAGATTGGAATAACAATGGTGGGAAAATGGATGAATGCAAATATCAAGAGGAACATTAAAGATTTTTTCTCTGTTTATTTATATATTTGTAATTTTTCGCTTTTTTCTCCCCAGGTAATATTTTGTTGATTTTGTTTACAAGTTTGATCTTTGTATTTTGTATGTTGATGATTTTCTGTTATATTTAGGATTTGAAGTGTTCGGTGTTATTATTATGAGTTATTTATTTTTCTTTTAAATTTTAATTTTTATTTGGTTTGATTTTTTTATAAATAGGACTCTCTTTTTTTGTACTGATTAATTATGATTAGGTTAGTGTGTGTAATGTTTTATTATCATCATTATTTATTTTGTTGTATTTAATTTGTGAGGAATCATTGTTCTGTTTAATAATTGTATTGTATCATTGTTCTGTTTATTTTGGTGCAAGAGATTTGAATGTATTGTATCATTGTTCTCTACTTGTAATCACTGTTGGGGTTAGACTTCGTCTTCCCATTATACCGTTAGTCTTTGGATGTACATTAAACGGACGCTCGATTCATTGATGGATTATGTTTGGGCCAATGCCCAAGTTACGGACCTGCTCCTCGATACCCATCTATCGTTCGATTAATTGGGCCGGACCCAATCTGCCATTCACATGATATCGTTCGAAATTCGGTATGAGATCGAACGTCTAACTTGACTGCTCATACGAACATCGAGTATGTAACGAACGATGGACGACACGAGTCATACGATGAACGTTCGTTCATTATCAATCGTTCGTAGTTCGACCTTTCAAACGGCTTTTCAAGGGAAATATCTCTTAACCATCAGACTCACACTCATCGATGACATGTCAGATTATTTACAATAACTGACTATCTGAGTGTCACATTTCAACCGCTAAGCCTACGATTGCGTTCGGTAACTATCTAAGTCAACTGTACGACTTACATTCTGACAAGTGTCCCATCAGACAAGAACGATAACCGTTCACTGAAACTTCGGATTGAGACAGGGTTCATTCCTCTATAAATAGGGGAAGACCCCTCCTTCTTGAAAAAAAATGAAAAAACCTTTATTTGAAACCCATACATACATCAGAGATCCCGGACATAAAAAACTCTGACGCTGCCAAAATCCTTTCAGACATATTACAACTTTCTGTACTGTAAAAATTCCCAAAAATACAGTAGTAAAATCACTCTCAGAGGACGTAGCACATCGATTGGGCGAACCTCTTTACATCTTGGTGTTCATTTATTTCATGTTTATTTCAGATTCAAGCATTTACTTCCACTTTTATTTTCCAATATAAACATTTCTGTTCTTTTGGTATGCTTTATGAATTTCACCGACGATTGCCAGGGGCCCAATCTATCGTTTAATTCTTACATTCTAACTGATCTCTGTTAAATTTTTGACTGTAGTAATCCAGCATCTACAATCACAGTATCTAATTTATCTTTAACATTTAATGCTTCTAAATTGTCTGTTTTTTCCCTTTTTTTTGTTGTAATTGTGTCATTTGCTAAAAGTTTGTGGTTTACTACTTCATCATTATTTTGATTGAGATTTTTTTCTGCTGCAACTTTGTCATTAATGCAACTAATTGTGTTAAAATCTTTTATCTCTTATCTGTTGTCTTCAAAAAAGTTTTTTACTCTCTCTTGCACTGACTCTTTTCATTTACTCGACTCTCTCTTATAAATAAATTCTTTCTTCATTTATTGCTTTATCTATTTCCTTTACCATTAATACTTCTATAAAGTTCTCTAAACTGTTTTGCCTTGAATCTTAATTCATCTCTGTTCAAACCTGCTTTTTTATCCAGGTACTGTTCTTATTTAAAACTTTTAATTTGTCTTGATTGTTGTTTTCACTTTGTATAATTTTAATGCTTTCTTTCTCGGTTTTCCTATTGATTTATATATTGATTCTCTTATATGATCTCAACATGTTTATTATTATGATGATGATATTGTAAAGAGGTTCAATTTTTTTTATTGTGTTTTGTTTTTTTTTTCCTCTGTTTTTCATTTTTCTGCCTTTTTTTTTCCCCTTTTGTTTCCCAACAGTGTATACAGTTCTTTTTCTCTTAGTTAAGAATGTTCTATGAATATTATTGATATTATAAGTTACATGATTATGTTATATGTGATAAGTTTACTGTTTTGCATTGTGTTTATTTTTCCCCTTTCTCCCGTTGTTACTTTCGTGTTCTGTTGGTATAAATATTTTTAACAAGAAGTTTTGGATTACAAATTTTGTATGCTATGATGATTTCTATTTAACTATATAATAATGCATATACTAGATTTATTGTTTAATTTGGTGTATGTTGCTAAATATAGTATTATTGATAACATCTTTTACATATACTATTTGACCATCTTTATTGTTGATGTGGATGTTTGAGATTTGTGTTAATTTTGTTTTTGTCACAATATAATGGTACTGATTATATTACTGTTTTTATATTATTGTAATATTTTAATTTTTTTTCTCCTTTTTCCCCGTTCTCTTTGTTTTTTTTTTTTTTTTTTTTCATTTCCTTGCTGTATTTGGTGAAAACATTTGTAAGCCTTCCCCCCTTTTTTTTTTTTTTTTTGGGACATATTCCCAGACATTACACTTGGTAGCTATCAAAGATGATGTTAAATTGTATTATAGTTATTGTTAACAGATATTATTAAGGAGATCTGAGCATATCATAAAATATTTAATTAAAATTTTTATGCTATTTTTTATAGTATATATGTATATGTATATATTAAGTTATGTATTTAAATTAGTGTATATAATTAAGTATAATGCAGGTTTAAATTTTTATTTTTTTTTATTATCTTGCATTATTGTTATTATTCCTATTTTGTTTTTTGTTTTGTGCTTTGATTTTTTTTTTATTACCCGGGGATTTTTTTTTCATTATATTATTGTAATATTTAAATTTATTAGAAGAATTTCTGTATATAAATGCTTTTATAGTTAGAAATTATTGTAATCTTAATTTTATAGTTTAAATTCTTTTATTATGTAATTTCATAGATTTTATTTGTGTTGATGATTTTTTTTTCCTAAGATAACTTAATTTTTTCATTATTTGATTTCATAAATGCAAGTTTTTATTGAAGAGAAAAAATGCATAAAAAGGTGGGAGGGGGGAGGGGGAAGAGCGGTAGTAGTTAACATTTTAGTGAATTGGGTTTTTTTATTAATGCATGCTAAATTTTTTTCTTCAGTATAAATTTTTATTTTGTTTAAAAAACATAACTGAACATAATTTATTTATTACTTAATTGAATAAATGTAGGTTCTCATAAAAAAATAAAAAACTTAAAAAATAACATTTTGATGAATTGTTATATATTAGAAACAAATAAATTTAGAGCAAAAAATTTTTCGTCCGTACAGGATGAGATAGCTAGAACAGAGAGGGTGAGCAACGATAAAAAGTTTGTAGTTACAATTATATATATTAACAAAGTCAAAATAATATTCCCCAATTAATTTTAAATATGTAAAATAAAACAACATGAATCAAACAATATATAAGAATTACAAAATGGTCATTGAAAATAATTTAGAAGGAAAAAAAACTGAATTAACATAATAAAAAAAATAATTTAACAAATAAATAAAATTTTTTAATAAAATAATATCATATATACCAAAAACAAAATTTAAATAAACTGAATTACAAATTAAAGAGTAATATTTTCTTCAATTAATTTTAATTATGTAAAATAAAACTGCATAAATAAAATAATATATAAGAATTACAAAATGTCAAATTTTAAAAATTTATATGGAAAAAAGAAAAAAGATAAAACCAAATTAACTTAATTGAAAATTAAAATAACACAATTAAATTATATTATTGAACAATTAAAGGGATAATAAATAATTTAATTAAAAAATAATTGATGAGAATTTGTAAATATAAATTTAGAACAAGATGAGTAGATACAAATTTTCCTCCGATTTTTTTTTTTCTGTCATGAGATTTTATTAAAAATATATATATTTATAATAATTGTAATTAAATTATTGTAGATGTTGTATATAAATATTATTCTTTAACATTAGATTTATTAAATATGTAATATATTTTTATATTTATTTTATTAACTAAGTTATTATAGATGTTGTATATTAATATTATTCTTTAAAATTAGATTTATTAAATATGTAATATATTTTTACATTTATTTATTAATTTAATTAGTTTTTTCTATACTTTTTAACTACCTTTATTTAAGTTATTGAATTTTTCTTACTGTTAAATTTTTAGATTTTTAATTTTATTTGTTATTTATAGTCTTTTATTTGAAATGTATTACCACATTTTATTACGATGAAAAAACTTCTAATGCCGAATATTTTCTTTTAATTTTAATATTTAATATTATTATGGTATTACTGTTTCATTCCCCTTTTTTTTACTAAATAAATTGCATATATATTTTTTTTACCTTTATATGTATAATATTTATCTCTTAACAATATTTTATACTGTTGTTTCTATAATTTATATTTAAAAAAAACGAAGTTAAGAAGAATGAAAAGAAACACTTATAATGATACTAATGATTCAAAACGTTCAAAACTTTATTAAAAACAAAATTATACAAATGATAATGAAGCATCTACGGTGACAAATATATTTTCCAAACAATAAATTTGAAGAATCAAATACATAAATTATTACTGGTTTTCGAACTAGATTTATTCACTTATCTTCAACTCATGACACTGGCGAAGGAACATTTGTAATTTATCATCAATTCAAGAAAGTAATTTCTTCATCTTAAATTCTGTTTTTATTTTTTTTTTAAACAATTATAAAATTTAAGAAAATTGTTTACTAACAATTCTTTCCCCCCCCCCCCTTTTTTATACAAATTTTTTATTTAGATTTAAATGATGAATATATTGATATTGGAGACTATAATTGTGTATATCAATACTGTTGAGCACCATTTTAGAAAAATCAACAAACACAAAATACATATCCACCAAAATTTTTTTATGTTTCCAAAATGGAAAAATTATGATACCTTTAAGGAAAAAAACACCACGAATTTTGGATGAACTATTAGATTATCATGGAGGACCCTTAAGTGCAAATTTTAGAAAAAAAAATATTAGAATTTATAATTCTATATTTGCTTTTATTTCATTCAGAGCAAATATTCAATCAGATATTAATAAGTCATCAGAACCATATATTTTTAAGATTAGTGGACAAATTTATCATCTAATTGGATCTTTACTTCCAATTAATAATAACCTCTAAAATTCGTCAAATTATATATTTATGATACAGAAAATGAAATTCAAAATAAAATGGCAACCTTCTTAAATAATAATAATTTAAATAATTTAAATGAGATAATCATTTAAAACTTAATTATGATGTTAGATGAAACAAATAAATTAGTTCAACTTTTTAGAAATGTTAGGGATATTTACAAAAATAATGAAATATTATTGATGAAATTAAGATTAATTGGAAAATGACAAGGAGATAGTATACAATATAACCTTCCAACTTCAACAGATATAGATAGTTTAATTGTTGGAGACTTTGGTTTATATGAAAATGATAAAGATATTATTATTCATAATTAAATTGGAGAATTACAAAGAATTAATAAACTTCACCCATCTTATATGGCATTACAATATCCATTATTAATTCCTTATGAAGAAGATGAGTATAGAGTTGATATATAATGGAATCTAAATTTTATTGGTAAATAATCACGTAGAAATCAAATATCAATGATATTATTTTATGCTTTTCAATTTTAAGAACGATTACATGAAGGAAATGTATTGTTTAAAACTGGATGGTTTTTTTTAACAATTTATTGTACATAGTTATGCTTTTATTGAAGAAGATCATTTAAATTATGTTAGACAAAATCAAAATAATTTAATATCTAAAATTTACAAAAGTATCCAAGATGGTATAATTAGAGGTAATACAATGCAGAAGCAATAGGAAAAAGAATTATTTTACTATCATCTTACACTTGGAGTCTAAAATATATAATTTAAAATTATCAAGATGCAACGGCAATTTTTAGACATTATGAAAATCTTGATATATTTTTAACATTTACATGTAATCCCAAATGGCCAAAAATCAAAAGAAATTTAAATATAATTTCAGGATAAAAATCTAATGACAGACCAAATATTATAAATAGAATATTTAAAATAAAATTGAATCATCTGTTAACTACAATAAATTCAGGTGTTATTTTTGAAATTATAATAGCAGATGAGTTGATTTATTGTACATAAGAAAAAAAATAAACCATTAATTATTATTATAATTCTTTATCATAATAAATTAAACAAACTAACAATATTATTTTTTTTTCCTTTTGTCCTTTTCTAGATCTATACGTGATCGAATTTCAAAAACGCGATTTGCCTCATTATCATATGTTATTTTGGTTACATTCTGAACATAAATAAAACAATACTACACAAATAGACAAATTTATTTTCACTGAAATACCAGATCCAATAAAAGATCATTTAGATTATAAAATTATAACTGAATATATGATATATGGACAATGTGGATATGCCAAAAAAAAAAAAAAAATGCACCATGTATGAAAAACTCTAAATATTTGAAAAAATTTCTAAAACAAATAAAAAATGAAACAATTATAGAAGAAAATGGTTTAGTATTTTTATCGTCGTAGAGATGCAGAATTTAATATTATGAAAGAATGTATTAAACCTGATAATAGATATATTGTTCCATAAAATCAAATATTATGCTTAAAATATAGTGTTCATATTAATGTTGAAATATGTTCTCAATCTATGTTGATTAAATATTTATTTAAATATTTAACAAAAGGTTTAGAGAGAACACGAGCTATTATTGAAGATAATATTATTATTGAAAATAACGAAAGAACAATTTATAAAGAGGTCGATGAAATAAAAGCTTATCTTAATTATCGATATATCACACCTTATGAAGCAATTTAGAGAATATTTGAGTATTCAATCCATTATAAAAATCCAGCTGTCCAACGACTTTCTAGTCATTTAACAAATATGCAAAACATCACATTTTAATAAAAATCAACAACTTTAAAATATAATACATCAAACACAAATTTTAAAAAACAACATTATCATAATTGATAGAAATTAATAAAACTAATAAAATGGCTCAATAACTTACTTATATATAATTCCAAACGAAATGGGTGTGGAATAATAAAAATAAAATTTGGACTTATTGATAAAATGATCATACTATAGGAAGAACATTTTATATTCACCCAAGTTCGGGTGAGTTATATTACTTAAAATTATTATTGAATTATCAAAAAGATGCAACAAGTTATGAATCATTTCGAACAGTGAATGATATTATTTATCCTACAAATCAAATGACTTGCTATGCATTAGGTTTATTAGGAGATGATAAAAAATGGGACGAATCAATAAAAAAAGCATCATTTTGGTTGACATCTACTTAACTTCAACAACTTTGTATTATTATATTATTATTTTGTAATATTTTTGATCCAATAAAATTTTTTGAAAAACATTAGAAATTAATGTGGGAAAATATTTTATATAAAATAAGACAATTATTTAATAACCCAATTTTGAAATCCCAAAAAATGAATTATATAATTTTATATTATATGAATTAGAGAAATTATTAAATTTAAATCCATCTTTTTTATCGTATTATAATCTTCTACTTCCAACTAGATCGTTAATTGAAGATTTAAACAATAATCTTTTAAAAGAAGATTTCAATCATGAGATATATAAATTAAAAGAAGAAAATATCAATTTAATACAAAATTTAAATAAATAACAATATTTTATTTATAAAGAAATCTTAAAAGCAATTAAAGACAAGCATAATAGTTTATTTTTTATATATGGTTATGGAAGTACAGGAAAAACATACTTATGGAATACTATTATCAATAAAATTAGATCAAATAGTAAAATAGTATTAGCTGTAGCATCATCTGGAATAACATCATTATTGTTACCAAAAGGTCGAATTGCATATTCAAGATTTCATATACTTTTTTTAATTGATGAATTCTCAACTTGCCAAATCAAAAAATCTACTTAACAAGCGAAATTAATAGAAAAAACCACATTAATTTTATGGGATGAAGCACTAATGATTAAAAAAATATTATTTTGAAACTTTAGATAAAATAATGCAATACTTAAAAAATAATTTCGATCATCCTTTTGGAGGAATGATAATTATTTTAGGTGGTGATTTCAGACAATATTACGTATTGTTCTAAATGGCACAAAAAAAATATTATTGATGTAACTATAAATAATTCTTATCTTTGACCATATTTTCAAATACTTACTTTAACAGAAAACATGCGATTACAAAGAAATAATTATTCTATTCAAGAACAAATAAAAATTACTAAATTTTCAGAATAGGTTTTAAATGTTGGTAATGGAATGGCAAATAGAATAAAAGATTTAGAAAACGAATATACTACTTGGATTGAGATACCTGAAAAATATTTGATACAATATAGTATAAATTCTATTGAACAGATTTTTACCACAATATATGATAAGTTTCATAATAATTTACAAAATATTAATTATTTAAAACAACCCCTAAAAATATGACAACTGATGAAATAAATATATATTATCATTGGCACCTACAAATACAAAATTTTATTATAGTTGTGACACTATTCTTTCATCATCTAAAAATTTTGAATAATTAAATCTTTTATATTTTCCTGAATTTTTACATACTCTTAACTTTAATGGTCGACCTCCACATGAATTAAAACTCAAGATTGGAATTCATGTTATGTTAATACAAAATCTTAATCAATCAATGGGTTAATGTAATAGTACTAGAATGATTATTACATAATTAACAAATAGAATTGTTGAAGGACGCATAATTAACTCTAATGATGCAGATGAAAAGGTTGATATACCTAGAATAGAAATGATAATTTGTGAATCAAAATGACATTTTATTTTGAAAAAATGACAATTACCTTTAAAAAAATTTTTATGCAATGACAACAAACAAAAGTTAAGGACAATCTCTAAATAAAGTCGGACAATATTTAGAAGATGAAATTTTTAATCACGGACAATTATATATTGCTCTATCTATAGTGACTTCACCAAAAGGTATACATTTTTTAATATATTATTCGATTAACAAATATCCAAATTATGTTAAAAAGATTGTTTACAAAGAAATATTACACAATATTAATCAAAAATGATAAATTTATGTTAAAAATAATATAATATTAACTCTATCTTAATTTGTTTTACAACACAACAATATTTATAGTCTTCAAAATTTAATACATATATTTATATATATATTCTTGCTATTTATAGAAAATGTTCAGTCTAATACGAATGCTGAAATTAAGAGAGACACATCAAACCATATGTGCTCGAGCATGTCGATTATGGAAAAACATAGACTACATAATTGGAAACCTAATAAGCCTTGACTGCTTATTGGTTGGCAAACAGGTAACTCATTTTATTTCTTATAAATACTATTTTGCTAATAAAATATATCTTTAATTATTATGCAACATATAATTAATAATGATAATATATAAACATGTTTTTTTTTTTTTATAATATAGGATGAAGCAATACATGGCTTTATTCGCGTAAAGGATGTTGAATTCATAACGAATAAAATACCAATAGATAATATATATGAAATCAGCAACTTCTTCATCATGAACAACAAACAAAGATACAAAATTGTTTCTCATGTTGCAATATTGCAATTTGCAAGGTCCACAATTTTCAAAAAGGTTAAGGAAGACATACCAGAAATACCTCAACTCAAATCTAATTTTGTGGAGTTTAATCAACTAACACCAAAGGTCGACATCAATGATCTTTTATCAGGTAAACTATATTTAATATTCATATTCGTTAATCTATAATTAATAATTAATAAATTAATTGTCTAAAAAATAATAACTAATGGCTTCTTACTTATTATATTGTCTTAGATGTGATTGGTTGAATTATCTCAGTCAAAAGTATAGAAGAATTGACTATAAACGATGGATTAGTAAAAAGACGAAGTGTGGTTATTCAAAAAGCCCCTAAACTACCCAAATCAGCAAATTTTTTTATGGGTTGTTTAGGAGCTTTTTGAAATTTTTGGGGTTATTTTGTTACTAATTGTATGGATTTTTGTAAATAAAAAATATTTTGTCTTTTATTTGGAACAAATAATATTGATATTTCTAAATTGTGAATAATTTAATGAAAATATTAAATTTGAAAAACAAGTTAAATATTAACTAGTAATTATTAGATTTACATAGAGTATTAATATATTACCATGTAAATTGAAAATTCGATAACGAAGTAAATATCGTATTGAAGGGTAAATGTTTGGATTTACCTTATAGATTGCGCCAGATTAATATTGCTTCTACTAGATTGTAAATGAATTTACAATTGTTTGTATGAAAATATGAATTTTACTTTGGAAATACTGATAATTACGAAATAATATGAAGATTTATTAATAAATAATTGGATTTACGGATTTTTATCTATCTTACTAATTTTACTTAGTAAATCCATTTTATGTTACTCAGTAAATCCATTTATTTACCCGAAAAGATTGAATTTACTATTTTTAGATCAAGTAAACATCAATGTTTACTCTTAAATAATATGTTTATTGCCTTTTATTATAAGATTTATAAGTAAATAATGGGATTTACTGATTTGTAATTATCTTAGTAAATCTAGTTTATTTTACTAAGTAAATCTATTTATTTACTGGTAAATCTTTGGATTTACTGAGTTAAATAATATGAATTACCAAGTAAATATTGGATTTACTATTTTTAAATCAAGTAAACATCACTATGTAGTAGTAAATAATATGTTTATTGCCTTTTATTACAAGATTTACGGATAAATTATTGGATTTCCTAATTTTTATCTTACTTAGTAAATTGATTTTATTTTACTCGGTAAACCTATTTATTTACCGTTAATATTTGGATTTATTGAGTTAATTAAAATAGATTTACCAACTAAATATTGGATATCCTATTTTCAAATCAGGTAAAAATATTACTATTTATTGGTAAATATTAGGAATTTACTGGGTAAATATTAGTATATAATTTATTTACAAATTCTAAAAAGAGACATTATTTATAATTCCATTTATGTAACACTTATCATTTTTGTTTAAAAAAAAAAAAGCCTAAATTTTTTTTAAATTGCAAATTTATACCCCTGATTCGCATAATTTCCAAAACCAAACCATGTTGTTTACTGTCTCGTCGTTGTCAGAAAAGCCGTCCGTCATACAAGATTTGGGCAATGCCATTTTCTGAGCGTCGTCAAAGTTGGGCTACGCGAAATCACAAGGACAACTGCAAGAGGAGAAAACACGAAGATGGAGCCACGAGGATGCTCGCCAGAGTTTTTGCACAAATCTAGGTCTGTCGCCGGAGAAGACCAAGAGAGGAAAATTGAGAGGTGTAAGCTGAAAAGGATCCTCAGGAGATCAAGTTCACGGACGATTTGACGCGCAAAGCTTCTGGCCGAGATGGTGAAGCTACCAGGCAAGATCGCGAAGCTTCTAATGAAGGAGCTGAGCCATCATCAGTGACAGCAACAACGAAGAAACAATGCCGGCGACTATGACGACAGATTCCGGTCAATGATGATGTTGATTGCCAGCAACGGTGTGTAAAGGTAAAGTGTCACAGGGCCCAACTTTTTTCCTCAAATTTTCAGCCCTGTGATGGCCTAAGTCGCACACTTAGCTAGTCAGCCATTTCACATACACTCGCACAAATTTGCACAAATTTGCAAGCAAGCCGAACACACACACACGCACAAAGGCACACACAACTCGTTTACGAGAAAACCACCCTTTCCCAACCTTTCTATTAATCACACAATAAAAAGCTGCAAGGATCACACAATGCTTAACCGCTCTTCGTGTCCTTTGCCTTTCCCAACTCGGAATAAATATACATCACAAGGTGGTTGACAGCCCCAACCACGTAGGCACTAACTAGGCTACACCAACTTAGTACTTGGCCGTGTGGCGTGCTCCGCTTAGCCACTTAGACCACTTGCACGGCCACTCCTCGAACTATGCAGGAACAGACACCTGTCGGACTCTCTGACCAGCCATTTGTCCCACTCTCTGGGTCTTCTCGGTCTTGGTTGACTGCACCGAGTGAACCTGGACTGGATCACGGTCTAGGGCCACCCCAACAGCTAGCTGAGTCATGGGCCACGTGCTTGCGTCTCACGCCCCACGTCGCCCACATAGCTCTGCCATTGGTGTAATTGCTCGCCCCACTTGTGCGCATTTCATGCCCACCAGTGTCCCACGCACATCTTACCATTTCTGGTTGCCCCACGTCCGCACGTCTGCTAGGCCACGCCCCTCGCTGGCCCTGTCCTGGCCACGCTGGCCTGAGTTCCGCAAAACTCGCCCATCTGTCCGAGCCATGCTGACTTGGCCGCCCAAGCCTGCACACACTCGCCTTAGTCATTCCCACATGCCTAACGCCTTGCTGCCACCGTGCTTGTCCGCGAACCCTTAGAACAAGACTTCTCGACCAAGGTCACTCACCTCGGCCCATGCCACGCCGATGCCGAGGCCTGGCACCTGCTTAACCCACGCCGGTCCCCACGCGGGCCGGATGTCGAATCACGAGGGTCTAACATAAAGAGAATATAGGAGGTTGGTTGATTTGAGTGTTTCCATTCAAGGGTATTTTTGAGTTTTCATCTTTCTATTTTTATCTAATTATGATATTTGGTTATAATATTTTCATTACTGCTATTATTTTAAAATCATGTAATCCATTATACTATATCACTCATTCTCCCTAAAAAAATTTTAAAATAAAAAGTCACCTCAAAAAGTTAACAACAAGTTTCTCATCTAAATCTCATTTAATAAGCTTTTTAATTTCTATGTTCATTAATTGTCATTAAATTTTTTTTGGTCAATTACTTATTTTGTTACAACCACCTGATTACCATTATGCCGCTAAAAATGACGAAGTGTTGGAATTTTTTCGTGATGGCAGAGTTGGCTGCATCTTCAGAGACTCTTTTGATTTGTCAAAGGAGCAGCAAAGTTGGCGCTGAACAACAAAATCAATTTTAATTGTCATATGATTCATGCAGCCAAAAAGAAACCCAAAAAAAAAAAAAAAAAAAAAAGCTCAAATGCATGGAAAACTGTGGCAAAACAGATAACAAGATTTGATCATAAATGAACATAAACCATTAAAAATAAAAACAATGAAAACTGTATTAGAGTAGCTTTAATTGGAATCATTTAACAAGTTTTCAAATATAAAATACTTAAAAGCTTGTATTAGATTCACTGGTTAGAGATGAAATTTTTAAGTCAGAATTGGTTGACTTTTTAAAAACTAATTATAATTTTTGTTAACTTTTCAGAAAAAAGGCAAAGTTGAGATGAAAATTTTGAGTTGAAGATGACAAACCAAACAGAAGCTAAGCATGCGTTTGGTGCAAGGGTTTGGAATGTAGAATTTTGATTTGAATTGAATTATGCGTTTGATGTGACATTTGAATTGCTGGAGTTAAAAAATGTTAAAACTTGAAATGTGTTTGGAAAAAAAGATATCAATATAGAACTTGTTTCATTTGTCTCAAAATTTTATATAATTAAAAAAAATCATCTCATTTGGATTTGTATATGGAAAGTTATGGACTTTTAAAATTTGAGTTAGAAAACTGTGAATCGTAATTGTGAATAGTGAAATCGAAGGAAAAGGACAAAAATTAAATTGTAAGTTTACGATTCAATACCAAACATGGGCTAAAATTTATACAAAAAATAATGCTACAGATATTAACTCTAATCCTAACTTTTTAAGTACCAATTCATATATCATATTTTTATTGTTAAATGTAATTATTAATGTGACAATACTTTAAATGATAACTAATAAAAGAATGATAACTCATATGTCATATAGAGTGGTACTCAAAATTTGTTATTAGAATTAGTATATATATATATATATTTACGAAACATAAAAACTTTTAGGAGGGGGGGGGGATGCCTTTCGTGCGGCTGACACACAAAAATGGCGTAGTGAAGTTGACCGTCGGATTAGGTATGGACGGTTATAATGATGGGCGCATGAGGAGTCAAGGGCATGTCGAGTGTGTTGTGAAACGTGTTGCTAGCTGTACAGGTTTGTAGGAAAATTAGTACAAATAGTAAATAGTTTGACAGGTTGGTCTTAAAGGTAAAAAAAAACACAAGTCTCACGTTGAAAATATATTAACAATAATAACAAACATATAGGGATATTGAGTCGCTCCACTTAACAGCATTGGCCTTTTAAAACAGAAACTCAATCCCTTAACAATATCAAATTTCTTCTTATTCTCCCTAGTCAGTTGGTTGGTTGTATATGTATCCAAATTAAATGGCAGTCAGGTTGTGAAGAGTTAAAGTTAAGATATTTGAGAGGGGTCGAAAAAAAGTTTTGTGGAGTGTGTATTGTGAAGGATCCATGTTGGTTTGATGAATTTCCTTTGAGCGGAGTCGTGGTTTTTTAATAGCTCGCCATAGACATTTCCAATTCCAATTCCAATTCCAATTCCAGTTCCGAAAGGGGTGGACATTGCTGCCGGTTTGATGAATTCCCAGTGAAAGGTCCTGGTTTTTTTAGTAGTTGTTACAATTTTTTTGCTGAACGGAGACGAAGAGCAATGAATGGATCAAATTTGCAATGGTACAAGAGATCCAACGGTGGTTGGTGAACGAAAAACGAGAAAAGGACAGGTCTGAACTACAGCAGAAACATCGTTGTTGAAGTATTTTATCCTCTCCACGTGAGGGAAATTTGGCAAAGTTATAAGAGGAGAGGACGGCTGAAGGAATAGCCTTCATCCATTGAGGTCGCGAGGTTGATGCCATAGAAAGGTACAGTTTACTATTGTACGATCTGTAGAGGAGTGGAATTTAAAGAGTAGATGGGTTCTGGGTGGGAATTGGAGTTAGGTGTAGGAAATGATGAATTAAGTTGAATTTGAGAAATTTAACGTGCGTTTGGTTCACATGTTGGCGATAAAATTTTTAAGTTGAAGTTGGTTGACTTTCAAAAGCTAGTTATAAATTTTATTGACTTTTCAAACAAAAACAAAAACTGATATGAAAAATTACAATTTAGTTGGAGATGAAATGTTTAAGCTAGAGTTGGTTGACTTTCAAAATCTACTTACAAATTTTTTTAACTTTTCAGAAAAAGACAAAAACTGATATGAAAAATTACAATTTAGTTGAAGATGAAAATTTTAAGTTGGAATTTGTTGACTTTCAAAAACTAATTATAAATTTTGTTGACTTTTCAGAAAAAATAAAAATAAAAACTGATATGAAATATTATAATTTAGTTGGAATTACACTTAAACGACAAATAAAGCGTTAATTTTGTAGATAAGTAGTTTTATAAATGGGTGTTGAAGAACCTAATTATGTAAAGAATTGATACTTATTTAACTCAAAAAATCAAAACTTGGTTGCTTTAATGTTTGTGTGTTAGTATATTGTTAAAGACTACCAGCGAATGTGTAATATTTAACAAAAAATAATAATAATAATAAGGGGAGAATCTATGATAAAGCTCCTCTGTGAAGCACTATCCATGGTTACCATTTTATAGACAGTCATGATGAAATCGAACGTTCAAAAATATAGAAGAACACACAACCTCCAGGTGCATACTACTGCACCAAATAAAAGTTTATAAAATTAAAATGCCTAAAATACCCCCAATTGCCATATCTTTTCTAGTCATCCAAGCTTCTTTTGCCGGGAAAAAAATGGCGACATTGTGAAGCAAAAAGAAAAAATAACAACCTCTATAAAGCAAATCCAATCATCCTCACTGACCTAGACATCGCGGGACTCCCACGAACGCTAGAACCGACGGAACTCCAGATTCATGGAACTGACCTAGACATCGCGGGACTCCCACGAACGCTAGAACCGACGGAACTCCAGATTCATGGAACTCCAAACCCGTCACGAGATCTCCAAAGAGTTATGTCTCTCATCGGCTATCGGCCCATCTCCCATCAGTTGCCGGCCTTCTTTAACTCGCGCCATGGCTACCAGCCCCAGGATATCAGAGTTGCGGGCCATCGCTCAACTCACACCATTGCCGACTATTGCTCAACGAAGTCAGAGAATAGGCCTCGCCGGCCATTGCTCGATGGCAATCTCTTGGTTTGCTAACAGCTTCACAACCCCAAATCCGATTTTCATATGAAATCTCTAAACAGAATTTCCAGCAATAGTGTGCTTTGAATGATGGCCGGTGGGAGGAGGTTTTCTGGCCGAAGGGAGTTGTAATGGTAGCCGGTGGGTTTGTGTATTGAAGAACATCTGTGAAAAACAAAAAACAAAAAACAAAAAAAAGATTAAAAAAAAGTAAATGTAAAATTGAAAATAAAGAAAAAGATTGTTTGTTTGTTAAAGTATATAAACAATGGTATGCATTACTTCAAGACCATCTGTTTCTCCATACTATCATTTGACGCGGTTGGATCAAGCTCTACCATGGATTCTCCTAAAAATAATATCATAAATACAAAAGAAAATCGGTTTCTTAGAAACAGTAATTTCATTGATATTCTTTCTCCCTCCCTCCCTCTCTCTCTCTCTCTTTTTTTTTTTTTTTTTTTTTTTGGTAAATTGCTAGCTAAAAGAAGGAGAACTAAATAAAGATGAAGAATGTAGTGCCCACGGCACACCTAACATGTTTAATTGATATTCTGTTTTTTTTTTTTTTTTTTTTGGTAAATTACTAGGTTGGTTTTGGAATTTTTAACTTTATACAACTGTGATCCATGAAATTTTTTTCATAGTTGAAATGGTCCTAAACTATTAAAATGTTGTTACAATAGTCCTTTACATTAATTTTTAAACAAAATATGTTACTTAACATCACTTTTTAACCAAATTATTAATGGATTCCGTTAAAAAAATAACAAAAATGACTATTATAGTAACATTTTAATAATTTATGAGTATTTCTTGTTCTTTTTTGCATAATTGAAAAGATCATAAACTATTAAAAACGTTATTATATTAATCTTTTCCGTTAATTTTAAATAGAATCTATAATTAGCGTCACTTTTTAATCAATTATTAATAAATTTCATTCCAAAAATTGACGAAAGGATTATTGTAGTAATATTTTAAAAGTTTGAAGACGCTCCACCTATGAAAAAATGTTTAAGAACCAAAATTAAACGTTAACGCGTCGTCATTCTTCTGCAACACACAAGCCAATATCGGCTTCACCTTTCAATTCATGCAAGTGTGCAAAATAATAATAATAATAATAATAAATAATAAAGACATTTACCTATGCGTCCTCACTGACTCTTCTCTCTAAAAATCCTTCTCATAAACGCTCTGTTTTATTCTCTTGCTGTATCTTTCCATTGTTCTCTATCGTAACGACCGTCAAATCTGCTTTTCACCCCTTTTTTTTTTTTTTTTTTTTTTGGCTTAGGTATTATGCACTCTCTTATTTCATGAGATGTTTTGCCGTCTCTTTCATTTGGAAACTTCTACCACTATCAAGGTGTCTCTCTTTATAACGTCTCAAATGCTAATTAATAATAATATTAGAAATTAACATTAGAATTAATATAGGTAATATGATGAGATAGAAACTTCTTAATTCTAATATTATGTTGAGTTATTTTCACAGGTGATATAACGAGGACTCGATGTGGTAGAACAAAATTATACCAAATTGATAAATTTTCCTTATGATGATTTGATGAATTTATGTTAAAATTTGTTTTAGTATATATAATATAATATGTTATATAAATGGATATGTATATGTTTATATAATATATTATAATTATATTCTGCTAGCTATACGTATATTTATATATAATTAGTTGTATATATATAAAGAGGTTATATATATGGTATGAAATATTTGTGATGAAGTTAATGTCTAAAAAAAAGGGGGCAGAGTATGTTATCTGAAAAAGACTTATTTTAGATGATGTTAATTTCCAACTCAATTATGAATCTTTAAATGTCAAAAATTATTCTGTAATTTAGATAAACTTATAAAGCTTTCCATAAGCTTTCCAACGCCTACCATTTGTGCAAATTTGATGTTAGAGAAAGAAGTTATGACCAGTATATTATCTGAATACCTGCTAGTCACCGACCAGTTTGCCATGTGCGATTGTAGGTGCAAAAATTCTAGAAGTTAACCTAGTTGTTTTCTTTTTCTCCCACACATTTTCACACCCTAATAACAGTCATTCCATGGCTATTAAGAGACAATTAAACCAAAGAATTCAATCTTAATTAATTTCAAAATTTATTTGGGATTAAATTACTCACAAATTATTTTATAATTTTCAAAATTTCTCTTTTTACATGCTCTCTCTCTCTCTCACTTCCCTAGTCTCCCTCTTCCTATCATTCTCATTCTCCTTCTCTGCTCTCTCTACCCCTCTCACACGCCCAAGCAGAAAACAAAATATATATATATATACACATCCTCCAAACCTCCAAATTCTTTTAAGCCAAAATCAAAAGATTTCAAGGTATGTTTTGGTATTGTTTGATGATGATGATGATTTTGTTATTTGTTTTAGTTTTGGATTTTTGAGGGGTTAGATGATTTTCTTGATGAGTGTCTTCATGTGAGTTTGAGGAGATGATAAGAAATATTTATCGAATGATAATCGAAATAATGGCTATATGGTTGATTTTGTGAATAAGACGAATTTAAGGTTTTTAATTTCTCGATTTATGATTTCATTGGTATGGTGATTGAATAATTTTATGTGTTAGAAAAATGTTTTAGGGCTATTTCGTGTGTGTGTATGTATGAATCATTTACATTGTGATGATAATTTTTTTTTTATTTTTAATGATTTTCGGATTTAACCACTGCTACTGCAATTTCCAAATTTTATGATAATTATTCGAAACTACTTTTAAGGATGCAAACAGCCTCCATTTTTAACGAATTTGGTATTTTTGGAAAGCCCTGGATATCTATTTTCATTTGAAATTAGTTTCATATCATTTGGAGATACATGTGAATTTTTATGATTTTTCAAAGAGGCAGAGGTCCGGCTGCCAGATTTTATACAATTTCAGCATTCCGTATTCAAAACTTTTTTTGGCGACCCAAATGGTCTCTGTTTTTAATAAATTTAATATTGTTAGAAAACTCTGGATGTCTATTTTTATTTGGAATCAGTTTTAGATCATTTAGAGATATATGTGAATTTTTGTGATTTTTCAAATAGGCAGAGGTCCGGCTGTTAGTTTCGGTAAAATTTTATAAACCAAATTCAAAACTATTTTTGAGAGTCCAAACGGTCTTCATTTTTTAAGATCTAGGTACCATTAGAAATATCTGGATGTCTAATTTAATTTAAAATTAGTTTCAAATTATTTGAGCCCTGTATGAATTTATATGAATTTTTGAAGGGACAAAGGTCTGACTGGCAGATTCTATAAAGATTTGAAATTTCATGAAATTGTTCAATTTTTGTCTTGTAATGTTATTGAATGATGAAATAGGCTTTTTAGGCATTGCTATAATATAATGAATGTGTTTGAATAAATTATTATGAGCTTTTTTTGATTTTATTATATATATTATTCATGGCATGAACGGTTCTAAAGGCGAGTACCCGAAACCTTAATCGCGCATCACAATTGAAAATTTTGAAAATGTTAAGTAAAGTGTTTAGGTGAGTACACTCTCACCTGCAACATGAATTAAAGATTTGAGAAGTATATGTTCTGATGTTGATGATGATGTTATGATGTTCTTAAATAATATTTCTCCTATGATGACATTTTGATGAAGAATACATATATAGTATGTATATGTATTTTATGTTTTAAAATGGCATTGTACACCCTTGATGATGATGATAATGTTGTCCGGTGAGCGGACTTTTATTACCATTGGTTTGGGATTTGCTACCCCAACCCTTCTATGACTAACGCGCTATGATTGTACAAAGTTGGACCCAAAATATGACGGTTTTAAAAGTTAAAAAGTTTTTAAATGATGTTTATATTTATGATGATAAAAGAAAAATATTTATTTATATTTGTGAGATTTAAGTGTCTTACTAAGTCTTTACTTATATAAGTTAATTCACATTGCAGATAAAAGATATGGTAAGATATAGTGTTGGAGGAGCTTGCATCAGATAACGGGACAATATGTGATAGAAAAACGGGAAGAACGATCATGAAATGAACATTTTTAATTTCAAATAAAGTTTTAAAACTTTAGTTTATTATTTTTTGATTGGATGATTCATATATACTTAAATTTTATTTCATTAATTAAGTTTTAATATATATATATTAATTATGAAGGTTATTTTGATATAATTTTATAAAAAAAAAATTCTAAAATTTTCTAAAATTGTCTAAGTAAAGTTTTCCATTACGTTAAAACTTTTGTTTCAAGCTTCATATTTTCTGTAATTTTATAAGAGATGAATGATTAAATAAGAAGTTAACTGTAATGGTGGGTCGTTACACTCTTATTTTTATTTTATTTTATGGGGGGTTAGTCTTTCTCAAGTTTTTTTTTTTTATCCCCTTTGTATCTGTGAATTAAGAGGTAAATTCTCTGTTTCTTTCTCTCTATTTAACTCATGAGTCATTATTCTGTTTTATGCTTCTTTGTGAGATTTGCGTGAATTTTAAATAACTAGGGCAACAAGTTTTGTGTTCGATGAGTACTTTTGTAGTCAAGGGAGCTGTTCATCAGCCCCCTGTATAGGTCCTTGCATAATTTTGATAGAATACCGACACAAATCTTCTTTTGTATGGATATGTATGCAAACAATTCTGAGCACTCTTCTTATCCTTTTTTTTTTTTTTTTAATTACACAGGACTATAATCTGGCTGCTTTTCTGGCATTGCATCTTGAAATGCTGGTAGCTGACAGTATGCCTCGTTCAGCCTTGACAAAACAGGAAAATTTACCTGCACAAAAATTGACAAAGAAACTTGTCAATCAGATGAGATGGAAACCAGCACTATATTAGCATTGAAATTTATTAATTTTGACGTAAAGGTCTTAAGTTCAGCAGCCATATGGTTCGGTAACATCAAGACTAATGTCATACAACACTAACTCATTAACGTGTAACATTTTCCGTTGACACATGTCACTTATTGTAAAAGCTCCAAAATGTTACATAATGTTACATGTAGATAGACTAGTAATTATACAAGTCTAGAAAAAATGTTACTTCTGTCGGACCGATACGACCATCAGACTTGAGACTATTACTAAAATTTGAATAGCTCAGTAACTTTATGACAGTTAAAGAACTAGACAAAAAAGAAGAAAAATATCAATTGAAAAGGAAAAATATAATATCAGAAGAAAGAAAAAATAAACAAAAAAACAAAAAGCAAGAAACAAAATAAAGTCACAAATCAAATTCAAGATACTTCAAAGGTCATGGAAGTCAGACCCTTTATCATGACAACATTATGGTTGCTTTCCAAGCTACTACAACTCTAAATTGGCAATTGCTAGAATTGTACACAGCGACAGGGCCAGGCAAATTGTTTTAGTTGGAGCATAATTAAGGATAAAATTTTTATAGGAGCTTATATAGAGATAACTAATTTTTAGTGGAACAAAATGAGAAAAATGTACAGCTTTTAGAAGTGAAATTGAAAAAATAAATAATAATAAATAAAAGTTACACTGAAAGTGGAAGCCCTACAGTCATGGATGGCTTTGCTCCTGCTTGTACATAGATTTTCATCTGGAAGATACTTGGCATTGACCATGTAAATTCTCTTTCACAACTCAATCCTTCCGCTCATTTCAAACAATTTTATTTCTGGCCTCCCTATTCTTTTATTTCTTCATTTCTTTTTTCTCTTTTAATTATTATTGTTTATAAGTTTCTCTACTCCTCTTTAATTCTCCTAGTTGAATTATCTATGTGTTCCAGGCCTAAGCATTTGTATCTCCACAAAACCAGCTTGAACAATTTTTCATGATCTCAATTCTTCTTATTTCATAAAACACTATCAATGGAATGAAAAGACAAAAAAGAAAAAAGAGCAACTTAGTGCTACAAGACACTACGTGCACGAGCGTATGTAGAATTCGAAACTGGGAAACTGAAATAAAAATCAAAGAATTTAGATACGAACTGCTATTGTTTTATTAACTGGTATTCTTAAAATCCAGGCAAAAAAAAAAAAAAATAGTAGAAGTACCATGTCAAAGTTGAATCTTTTAATTGAAGAGTATATCTGGGGTGCTATGAATAAATCTGCCTGCAAATAGAGATTGGATGTTAATCTACGAAATGCCTGCATCTGGTAGCGAATGCGCACATTAAAAAAAAGTGCTATTTACAAAAACAACTAGCACAAACAAAAGCAAAGAAAACAATGAATTGATTAAAAAACTTTCAAACCAGAAACACTTCATCTCCAGTTGCATATCTTCCAGCGTAGTCTTTCAGCAGTTTTTCGAGCGCTAGAAAGGTTGCAAATAGCAATCAATATTAAACCTTGAATTCCACACCATCATAGAAAAATCGATCATAATTGGTAATTTACGGAACATGGCACACATCCCATTTTTAAGAAAGTTGTTTTTGCCAGTCAACACTAACCTCCAAATGTTTTTTCAATATGAGATCTATTCCATTCAAGTTTCTCTTGACAACCGGCTTTTTCTTCGATGTACTTCTGTAAACAGAAAAACAGTAGTGTGTCCAACAATGTATAACTAACGAGTGATTGAAGGGTTTACGAACATTAAATTTCGGACAACGAAAAGATAAGTGAAAAGGCAGTTAATGAATCTAGATTAGTACCTGGATATCCAGATTTTGAAGAGGTTGTATGCTTGACGAAACAATATTTGCAACCTACGTATGAATGTCACATAAAATGAGATCAATTGAAATACAAATTCTACTGAAAAACTAGCAGAACAAAGTGTTTAGAGAGAACAAACGAATTGGTAATGCTATTTAGCCAAGGAGAATGAAAAGCTAATGGGGTTTCCCGCATCTAATGACTATGAAGATTTTTTTTTTTTTTTTTGGCATATCTGCTCGGTTTTTTTAGATGTCCAAGAAAGCCTTTGGTCACCGGAATATCGAACTCACCTCCATTCTTTCTCATTATCTTTTGTTTCATTTGGTATTTTGGTTTCATGTTAAGTACTTAGAAAAATTATTTCTCAATATCGAACTGTACCATAGCATCAGAGTATGAATGTTGGTCTTTCACATTTTTGAAATACATTAATTTTTCCCCTTTTTTTTTTTTTTTTAAATCAGTTTCTGAACTTATTAGTGACAAAACAAAGTAATCATCCAACTTATTAGTGCCGATTTCACTTTTGCAACCTGAAATTTCATCAAATGATCTCCACAAGCTCAAATAACTAACTTTTTAAACCTGATTTATGTGTTTGTTTCAATTTTGCAAGGAAAACATTCAACCGTTGGTGTCATTTCTCACTTTATACACAAAATCATCAAATGACTATCGTTATAATAACGATAAAGCTAATGACTAAAGTTATTTTTATTTTAGTTATGGTCAGGACCAACTAGAAGTAATTTAAAACTTAACAGAGTGAAAAAGGAAACAGGAAGGGTAAAGTGATAATCTCTAAATCAGGTAACAGAAAAGTGTAAATCTTTCTCATATGCAGTGGGCAGACAAATGCCAAGAATGGAGAGAACTCAGGCAACAAGCAAGAAGTTTTGACGACATTACAAAACTGCAGTGACACATTTTATGAGAAGTGGTCGAGAAATTACCTGCAAGTTTACGGCTTTTCTTCGAAGATCTGTCGGCAAAAGAGGATGCTGTGGGTACTTTTCATCCAAATACTGAACATTTTTTCGATAATCTAAAGTTACTTACATTACAGTTTAGAACAAGATGTTTATATAAGTTTGGCTTGAGAAAAAGCTTCTCACCAATAAGATGGCAAAAGAGTCGGCCAACACCATATCTCCATCCACCAAAACCGGCACGTACCCAATTGGATTCAGCTTCAAAAACTCTGCTCACAGTAAATCCACATCCCACACAAAACAGATGCAGTTCTACTCAAAGAAAGAAAGAAAAAAAAGGTGAATTTCAATTTCAACCCCCTGAACTATGTTCCTCATTCCAAATTGGCCCCCCGAGTTTCAAAAATTACAAATCACACCCCAATCTAGTAAAAGCTCCCATGTTTAGCTCTTCTATAGTAATTCCACATGCTTGGTTAATGAAGAATATTTTAGGCTCATCATAGTGTCACACCAGTAGAAAGAAATTTATAATTATATATATATATATATATGAATTTAACCCTCACTTGCCTAATTAGCTAGCAAGCTCGTGTAGAGAGAGCACAACTTTCCTTTGTATCTTGTTTTCTTCATTTTATAAATTTATACAGGTCTAATGATCAAATACGTCGGTCCACCAATAGTGGAAGAGATGGTCACAGAACATATGATTGTCTTCAAGTTTTGATGTAAGCTTTTTCTTTCTATTCAAGTAGCATGACAGCTATATCTTATCTTATATCAGGTCACCCTTTGAAGATAGAAGAAACTATTATTAGATGGATAAGGAGTACGTGAGCGAGTAAGGCGATTTCAATCACCTTGCAGGCCTATTATAACTGTAGCTAACATCATTTCCCTATCCATTTTGTTACAGAAAGGGCCAAACACAACACTTTTTGAAAGATCGGGGCGTAGTTTGTATTTTCTTGAAACACAAGGGCCAAAATGAGATAAGTGCACAATTTTGGGCCAAAAATGAAATTAACCCAAAAAAGTAAACTAGCATGTTGGGATTCATTGGATCGAAACAAAACCTGGATTATGTTGTTCGCCTTTCAGAATGTTCAGTGCTCCATACTCGTACTTAAGGCCTACAATTTTGAATGAATACGAACTTTAATTTTTTATTTTTTATTTTTACAAAATATGAAAGGAAAAAAGTAAAAAAAAATTAATAAATAAATAAAGGGATGACCTTTCAAGTTGAGGGCGATTCTGACTCGAAAAGAGCAAGAACTCCTCCAAAAAGAGTAGAGCTTCAGAACCGGTTTCTCTTCTCCACTTGCCTAAAAAAAAAATTAAAAATTAAAAAAAAAGGAGGAAAAAAACACTCAGGGATTCTTTGTAAATAGGGATTTTTTTAGCAGAAAGTTGCAGAGATACCATGAGCCACAAAAACTGCAGAAGGGGAAAGAGGTTGAATGATTAGAGATTTATTTTATCTCTGTCTTTTCTTAAATTTGTGTCTACCTTCCAAAAATAAGTTAAATAATTAATTTATTTATTTGTGTTTGCTTTATTTCTGTTTGAGCTTTTTGATGAGTGTTGTATAGTTGTTCGATCTTCGACTTTCAAGTTTGACAATAATTATATTATTAAATTCTTCGATCATTGATAAGAACTACCAAATTAAAATTGAAAATGGCCGGTTCTACTTTTGGATTCGGACCCAAAAAATAAAAAAAATAAAAAAAAAAAGCACGCGTGGTACGTATGACTCAAGGATTGCTCAAAAGGAAAAAAAGTTTATGCATTTTTTTTCTATATTATCTTGAGAAAATATGTAGTAGAGTCCATTTTCTATATCATGTCGGTATAGTCTATTTTTAAACTGTTTTGATATAATTAAATACTGAGATATTATTTATGTACGATTATTATAATACATCTTACTTTACAGTAGTAAATGACTAAGAAATTCAAAAATAACAAAAAAAGAACTAAAAAAAACCCCACCTTCATGGGGGTTTCCTCGCCGGGTCGCAGGAGGGGGGGGGGCCAACGGCACAAAGTCGGCTAGAGATCACATGGGAAGGAAGGGGCTTCTTGCCAGAGGTCGCATTCGCTGGAGATCACAGGGGAGGGGGCTTCTCATCGAAGGTCAAGGGGGTGAAGATCGCATGAAGGGAAGGGGGGTTGGCCAACGGTGTGGATCACCATTGTCTTTTTTTAAATTTTTTGAATTTCCTTTTCTTATATTTTAGTATATAATACTATGAGTTAGAGTACATTGTAATTAGAGTGCTTTAGTGAAATAACCTTTTAACTTTCTTTAATTTACAAAATGACTTTTTAAAAAATTTAATTAGCAAAATGACTTTTTTTTAATAAAATAATATAAAAAATAAAGATATTAATATAAGGTTTAAAAAAACAAAAAAAAAAAAAAAAAAAAAAAAAAAAAGAAAATCTTGGCAGTAGTAGGAGGTGGTTCTTCTTCTTCGTCCAAATCACTCTTCGTCTTCGTGGAGGCGTGCAAAGAGGACTTCAAGGAGGGAGGCAT
>CM046378.1:4827992-4845815 GCA_025413485.1 Ficus microcarpa
TTGTGTGAGAGAGAAACGCCAAGAACCACCCCAAATCTTTCAACATTCACTTCATTCCGACAACAATGGTACACCCGAAGTTCTACGATCAAGAGCTTTAAAGAAGGAAAAAAAAAAAAAGGAAAAAATAAGATTTTTGAAAAAACCCTTTGCAAGGTTAGTAAATAGCTAGATGTTGTTTGTAAGGTAGTTTTAGAGTATTATATGTGAATGTATACGTTTAGTTAGCCTAAAAATCATTTTTTTTTTCATAAAATGAAACGAATTTGGGGATTGCCATTGATGTAGATGAAGGTTGAAGATGACTCAGACGGAACGACCGTCATTTGTTTCGAACGACCATGTGGAAAAATGATGTTTGTCCCTGGTCGTTCTGATAGTTCTTGCGATTTTTTACGGCTAGATGTTATTTGTAAGGTAGTTTTAGAGGATTATATTTAAATGTATTTGTTTATTTAGCCTCAAAATCAATTTTTTTTTCATAAAATAAAAGGAATTAGGGGATTGCCATTGATGTAGACGAAGGTTGAAGATGACTCAAATGGAACGACCGTTATTTGTTCCGAACGATCATGTAGAAAAATGATGGTTGTTCCTGATTGTTCTGACAGTTCTTGCATTTTCTTATGGCTAGATGTTATTTGTAAGGTAGTATTAGAGGATTATATATAAATTTATATGTTTATTTAGCCTAAAAATCAAATTTTTTTCATAAAATAAAAGGAATTTGGGGATTGCCACTGCTGTAAATGAAGGTTGAAGATGACTCAGATGGAACGACCATTATTTGTTCCGAATAACCACGTGTGGAAAAATGATGGATGTTCCTGATTGTTCCGACAATTCTTGCAATTTTTTTTAGCTAGATGTTATTTGTAAGGTAGTTTTAGAGGATTATATACAAATATATATGTTTATCTAGCCTAAAAATCAATTTTTTTTTTAAATAAAATGAATTTGGGGATTGTCATTACTGTAGACGAAGGTTGAAGATGACTTAAACGGAATGACCATCATTTGTTCCGAACGACCTTGTGAAAAAATTATGGTTATTCCTGGTCGGTCCAACAGTTCTTGCAATTTTTTTTTAGTGGTTGCAATTTTTTATATTAATAGTGTGGAATAATAACAAATGTTCCTACATAATTCTTGTTTGATTTATTTTTTTATTTTTTTGTGTTGATTGATGTAAAATTTATAGTTGTATTCTTTATATTGTTTGTTAATTAATAATCTCAAAATCCATGATAGGTATGAGTCAGATCTACATTCTCGTGGAATATAATGGAAAGTGGGAAAATGTGGATGGCTGATTTTGGAGGTGGTTCGGAGTTGGTATGAGTAAGGGCTTTGTGATTGATAGGAGTATCAATTTTTTGGAATTAGAAGAGACAATCTATGACAGAACAAGTATTGACCGAAGTGTGTATGCAATTGAGATAACACATAAACCTGTTGGTGACATATTTGGTGACACTGCTACACCAACTCTTATTTCCAATGATTCAGATATTATAAATCTAATGTTTTTGTACAAAGAAAAACGAGGAATGACTCTACATGTTATAATCAAAGAAGAATGTGATAAAGGAAAAAGCAATATATGTTCGTGGTGATAATAATTTGAATAATAATGGTAGTGATGCACTAGGCTTCCATGATGACTATTTTAGGTGTCAGATCAATGAAGAAATCCCATTTGTTGCAAGGTTTGTTCCAACTGAATTACTTGATAGTTGTGAGCATCCGTTACAGATTTGTGCAACTAGTACACCAATCAATGCAAGGATCACTGGCTTCGATCCAACTCCAATCATCGGCTCCAATCCAACATCAAAAGAGACAGTACTTGAGGAAGTAGCTAATGAAGATGATGATGTAGATAAAGCAGATGATGATGTACCCGAAGAAAGTGATGAGGTGTGTAAAGGATATGATGGTGTACCTGAAGAAGATGATGGTGTACTCGAAGGAGGTGATGGTCTACATGAGAGAGTTTATGATAGCCATTGTCAACATTCTAAATCTGAAAAGACAATATTTATTCTACTAATAAGTTCTGATAGCAGCAAAAATGATGGTTCAGATTTAATAGTGGGTAAACATTTTGATATCAAGGAAAAATTGAATACAAAGTTAAACCTCGTTGCCATTAATGGAAAGTTTCAAATGAAGGTCAAGAAGTCAACCAAGTCATTGAAGGAAGTTGTGTGTGTAGATGAACCAAATTGCTTGTAGTGGGTAAGAGCTACAAAAATGCCAGGTTCGAAATTTTTTGTCATTCGACAATATAATGGTATCTACACTTACTCATTGATGAACCGATCGATCAATCACAAACAAGCATCTAGTCGTGTAATTGGAGCTCGCATAAAAGGACACTTCATCGATTGTAAGCAACCACCCAATCCAAAAGTTCTCATGGGATTCATGAGTCAGGAACTAAAGGTTTAAGTAAATTATTGGAAGGCGTGGAAAGGAAGGCAATTTGCTCAAAATTTGATTAGAAGGACGCCATAACACAGTTTCATTATGCTCACCTCGTATTGTTACATGCTCAAACAGGTTAATAAGGATACAGTTACGCACATTGAAGTTGATTCGGATAATAAGTTCAAGTATTTTTTTTATGACTTTAGAAGTAGCTATACGAGATTTTAAGAACATGAGAAAAGTTATTGGCATAGATGGGGCTTGAATCAAAACTAAATATAAGGAGGTGTTAATAGTTGCTACCACACAAGATAGTCAGTATCACAGTTATCCCATTGCGTGGGGTTTGGGTGACACTAAGAACAATGATTCATGGACTTGGTTTTTTGAGAAGCTGAAAGAGGTAATACATAACTGCTTAGAGCTATGTTTTATTTCTGATAGGAACCAAAGTATTAGTTATGCGGTGAGTCACGTTTATCCTATGGCGTAGCATGGAGCATGTTATTATCATGTTATGATAAATATTAAGAACTGTTTCAAGAGTGCTGCTTCTCTTGGAGTGTTCAAGGATATTACTGAAGCATACTGTTTGGAGGAGTTTGAGAAACATTTCAGTGACATGAGTAAAAAATATCCAAAGATAGCTTAGTATCTCGAGAAGGATATCAAGTTTGAAAAGTGGTCAAGAGCTCACTTTAAAGGCAACAGGTCTGAAGTTATGACTACTAATATAATCGAAACTTTGAATAATATGATGGTGAAGGCAAGAGAGTATCTCATAACTGCAAGGATTGATTTCGTCCTCTTGACAATGGGACAATGGTTCTTCACTTGGCATCGAGAATCAGTTTTAGTGACCACAACAATTACACCAAAGAGAGAAGCAATATTTAGAAGAAGATTTGATACAGCTGGTTCATTGAGGCCATACCAACTGAATGAGAATAAATACATTGTGATGGATGGTGATTTCAATACATGTGTCAATTTAACAATAAGGAGTTGCACGTGTAGGGTTTTCGACATTGACAAGATTCCGTGCATCCATGCTATAGCTATAGCAGGTCTTTATCAACTGCAACATATTAGAGCTTACGTATACTTCCTTTATTTTAAATATTACACTTCAGATTATTGGATGTTGGCATATGCAGAAACTATTTATCCTATTCGTCCAGAATTGCAGTAGCACAATATCCTTGAAGAGGTAAGAGCAATTAAGGTAGTAAAGTCAGATGTGAAAATGTTTAGAGGGAGGCTAAGATTAACTCGCTTCCCTTCACAATGAGAATATATAGTTAAGAAGTATAAATACGCGACATGTGGTCATAAAGGACATAATTCAAATAAATGTCTCAAATTATCACATCCATCCGATATTAGAAGCAGCACCTAATAATGACAATTATGAGTTTGACAGTTTACATTTTCATTAATTTCGTTTTATGAATGCTAGTTATTTGCGAAAGTCATTAAATATGTTTGAGAAAGTCATTAATTTTGTTTTTTGTTTTTTGTTTTTTGAGCCTTTTTTTTTTTTTTTTTTAATGAATGTTAGATATTTGATATTTCATTTATTAGTTTTTTTTTTTTGGAACAAAAAAATGGACTATTTAAAAGCAATAAATAAGTGGTTGTTCTTGAATGTTTTGTAGTCGTTCCATTCTTTTTGTGGGTGGTCTGACGTTTTTTAGGCATATAATACATGAACAAAGATCGCATATGGTTATTTTCGCCTTTCATTAAAAGGAAAAAAAAAAAATTTTTAAAAGCCATTGTTTAGAAGGAACGACCGTATGGTTGTTCTTAAAATTTTAGTGGTTGTTCGTTCGCTTTTGTGGTTGTCCGTATGTTTTAAGGCAAATCATACATGACAAAAGTCACTAATCTAGTTATTTGGAATTTTTGTTTAAGGGAAAGAAAATGAAGTCAATATTTAGAAGGAACGACCGAATAATTGTTCCTGAAATTTTAGTGATTGTTCCTTATCTTTTGTGATCGTTCCGTGTGTTTTGAGGCAAATCATACATAACAAAAGTCACTAATCTGGTAATTTAGAATTTTCGTTTTAAGGGAAAAAAAATGAAGTCAATATTTAGCAGGAATGACCAAATGGTGGTTCCTGAAATTTTAGTGGTTGTTCCCTATCTTTTGTGATCGTTCCGTGTGTTTTGAGGCAAATCATACATGACAAAAGTCACTAATCTGGTTATTTATGCTTTTCGTTTAAGGGGAAAAAATGAAGTCAATATTTGGAAGGAACGACCGAATGGTTGTTCTTGAAATTTTAGTAGTTATTCCTTATCTTTTGTGGTCGTTCCGTGTGTTTTGAGACACATCATACATGATAAAAGTCACTAATCTGGTTATTTTTGCTTTTCATTTAAGGGAAAAAGATAATGTCATAAGTCACTGACCATGGTGATTTCGTTTTATGAATGCTAGTCATTAAGTATGTTTGAGAAAGTCATTAATTTGGTTTTTGATTTTTTTTTTTTTTTTTTGAGACAAATCATATATGAACAAAGATCGCATATAGTTATTTTTGTTTTTTGTTAAAGGAAAAAAAATTTAAAAAGTCAATGTTTAGAAAGAACAACCGTATGGTTGTTCTTGAAATTTTAATGGTTGTTCCTTCGCTTTTGTGATCGTTCTGTGTGTTTTGAGGCAAATCATTCATGACAAAAATCACTAATCTGGTTATTTATGCTTTTCGTTTAAGGGAAAAAAATGAAGTTAATATTTGGAAGGAACGACCAAATGGTTGTTCCTGAAATTTTAGTAGCTGTTCCTTATTTTTTGTGGTCGTTCTGTATATTTTGAGCCAAATCATACATGACAAAAGTTACTAATCTGGTTATTTATGCTTTTCGTTTAAGGGGAAAAAAATAAAGTCAATATTTGGAAGGAACGACCAAATGGTTGTTCCTGAAATTTTAGTAGCTGTTCCTTATTTTTTGTGGTCGTTCTGTATATTTTAAGCCAAATCATACATGACAAAAGTTACTAATCTGGTTATTTATGTTTTTCGTTTAAGGGAAAAAAAATAAAGTCAATATTTGGAAGAACGACCAAATGGTTGTTCCTGAAATTTTAGTAGCTGTTCCTTATTTTTTGTGGTCGTTCTGTATATTTTGAGCCAAATCATACATGACAAAAGTTACTAATCTGGTTATTTATGCTTTTCGTTTAAGGGAAAAAAAATAAAGTCAATATTTGGAAGAACGACCAAATGGTTGTTCCTGAAATTTTAGTAGCTGTTTCTTATCTTTTGTGATCATCCCGTATGTTTTGAGATAAATCATACATGACAAAAGCCACTAATCTGGTTATTTATGCTTTTCGTTTAAGGGAAAAAAAATGAAGTCAATATTTGGAAGGAATGACCAAATGGTTGTTCCTGAAATTTTAGTAGCTGTTCCTTATCTTTTGTGGTCGTTCCGTATGTTTTGAGCCAAATCATACATGACAAAAATTACTAATCTGGTTATTTATGCTTTTCGTTTACGGGAAAAAAAATGAAGTCAATATTTGGAAGAACGACCGAATGGTTGTTCCTGAAATTTTAATAGCTGTTCCTTATCTTTTGTGGTCGTCCCGTGTGTTTTGAGATAAATCATACATGACAAAAGTCACTAATCTTATTATTTATGCTTTTCATTTAAGGGAAAAAAAATGAAGTCAATATTTGAAAGAAACGACCAAATGGTTGTTCCTGAAATTTTAGTGGTTGTTCCGTATCTTTTATAGTCGTTCCGTGTGATTTGAGGCAAATCATACATGAAAAAAGTCACTAGTCTGGTTATTTTTGCTTTTCGTTTAAGAGAAAAAGATAATGTCATAAGTCACTGACCATGGTGATTTTGTTTTATGAATGCTAGTCATTAAGTATGTTTGAAAAAGTCATTAATTTGGTTGGATCAGTTTTGGTTTTTGTTTTTTGTTTTTTTTTTTAGGCAAATCATACATGAACAGAGATCGCATATGATTATTTTTGCCTTTCATTAAAGGAAAAAAATTTTAAAAAAAAAAGTCAATGTTTACAAGGAACGACCGTATGGTTGTTCTTGAAATTTTAGTGGTCGTCCCTTTTTTTTATTATTTTTTTTGTCATTCTAAGGTTTTTCACATAAATCATACATGGTTGTTCTTGAAATTTTAGTGGTCGTTCCTTTTTTTTTTTCCACACAAATCATACATGGAGAAAAACTCTCATATGAAAATTTTTGCTTTCGGTTTTTAAAAAAAAAAAAAAAAAAGTTAAGATTTAAAAAGAACAACCAAATAGTTGTTCTAAAAATTTCAATGATTGTTCCGGTCATTTTAATGATTGTTCATGTTATTTGGTTGTTTGAAGGAAAAAAAACTAATCTAGAAGGAACGACCAAATGATCGTTTGTTAACTTTTCTTCTGTCGTTCCTGTTATATTTGTGGTAGTTCCTGATTATACACATGTAATTTTCATAAACAAAAAAACCATAGTTAACGTTAAAGCGTTAAAAACTAAAATAGGAATACAATATTGTCTTTACATATGCATATATAACCATATTGTAACTCAAAGTACTGATAATACTAGATTTATTGATTACTTAAAGTGTTTTTGTGGGTTTAGAAGCATCTTGAACTTTTTTTAAGCATCAGACCTCGAGTGCTTAGTCTTTTTTGGCCACTGTACCACATAAGGTGATAGTACGACTGGCGCTCTTTTCCTCTACCTCTCCAGCTAACCCTCATGGTTTTTCACATTTTCAATATTGGCATTGGCTTACATACTAACTACCCCGTCATGTCCATATTCACCACCATCTCTTATTCGTTCGTCTTGTGAGGGATGTTATTAGCATTCGAAATTATCACCTCCACTATATCTGGTTTCTACACCTCGTGATAACTCTCGCTCGAACTCAACATTCACCCCGCCACCATGCCTCCTTATTCATGGCCATAGCAGATTCTATTTTTTTCATAATTGCCTTATTATTTTCCTCCATCTTCTACACAATTACCACCTCATGATTGGCCAACATTGATTTCATATACGGTTTGTACTCGCCTATACGATGATCAATATAATGCATCAATGACTCTAAAGTATGAGTTAAGGTTATGGGCATCGCGCCGTGCGTTTGGAGGCCAACAGGGGTCGAGAATGTAGGCATCAGACTTATTATTTTCATGGCCATAATAGACTCTATTTTTTTCATAATTGCCTTCTTATTTTCCTCCATCTTCTGCACAATGCCAACATTGATTTCATATAGTTCGCCTATGCAATATAATGCATCAATGACTCTAAAGTAGGAGTTGAGGCATTGGGCATCGCGTTGTGCGTCTGGGGGTCAACAGGGGTCGAGAATGTAATGCAGAATTGCCTTATTATTTTCATAATTGACTTATTATTTTCATGGCCATAGCAGACTCTATTTTTTTCATAATTGCCTTCTTATTTTCCTCCATCTTCTGCTCGAATCTGTTGACGATCAATATAATGCATTAATGACTCTAATGTAGGAGTTGAGCTTGTGGCAATCACGCCGTGCGTCTGGGGGCCAACAGGGGTCGAGAATGTAAGCGTCGAGCCATGCGTATCCTTGGAGGTGGCTGGGAAAGAAGAACCTCCTCTAGACTGTAGCAGGATCAAGAGAGGTGGGACTTGTAGGCATCGGGTGTTGTCGGTGGCAGACCATGGGGGTAGAGGATCTAATCATCTGTTCATAGGCCGAACTGGTGGGGAAAGATCTCGAGTGCGTAGCAGGATCACGAAAGATGTGACTTGATCTAAGTTCATCTATTCTCTCATTGGAATCAACAACACTACACAAGATGACATCTCCCTCTAATAAATTCATCAGGTCATCAATGACATCATCACTACAGTCCTCACGCCTTTTCATTCGCAAATAATATTCTCGTTGTCTCTCCTTGGATGAAGGATTTAAAGTAGGACGGATTGTAAACTAAATAAACACAATAGAAAAATAATGATTAATTGGACTACTATATCTAAATAAAAATCATAAAATTTAACATGTAACGAGTTGGTTAATACCTCAGCAGATCTCATAGCCTCCAAGTAAGGATCAAATGAGGTGCCAATAGAATTCTGAATATTCTACCAACGAAGTCACTGTGACCCATTTTTGTTCTTCTCATTTAAAGCTAATTTCTTAGCTATCATCTCACCTAACTTCGGCATTGCCTCAAAAGCTCATATCTGTATTATAAATTAAATTATAGTTATAATACAAATCAATTTATAAAATATTTAACTAAGAAAAGTATTAAAGAAAAGCAACCATAGAAGTTGTAAGCATCAAGATTTGTTAAACTTTGCCACCAAATCAATTTTTATGTACTTCAATGTCTGATTGTAACAAACATTCCCCCAAAGATATTGAGTGAAGAATTTTAGATCATTGGCATATTGGAGCCAAGAAGAATTAACCACCTTTTTGCTGTCAGAAGACGTCAAAAACCCTACTATCATGTACAGAAATGCTAACTTTACCCTATCTTTGGTCCTAACCTTTGTGACACTCAACTCTTTTACTTTTTTGACAACATCCGCTAATAAAACACTTTTTTTTTTGTTGGCCAATATTTGTTTTTCAACTCGTTTTTATCTTCTTGAGCTTTGATTTCATCCTCAGAAGGTCCACCACTCGTGTATAAACCTGAAATCAATACGAACTCATTGGGAGAGAACCTCAATGGTTTTCCCTCAATTAAGAACCACACTTCATGGTCCTTTTGACATACTATCTTTCTCAACAACAAATTATGAGCTAACGTACCGGAAAATTCCCCTCCGATGGGCAAGTCCATGAAAGGACCGAGTTGAGGGTAACTTCGAAAAACAGTCTTATCTTCCTCAATTAGTATCTGAATATCTTCGAGGATTGCCATTTTCGATCTGACTGTAACTTTGGCACTAAAGCATTCTGAGGGATAAGTGGAGGCAATTCTTGAAGCTCTGATGTGAGGACCATCCTAGATATGTCATGATCTTCTTCATCAACCTCCTCATCACTCGAATTTTCTGTAATCCCATTTGTTTCCTAAAACATACAAACATATGTCGTTTAGAAATATTTTTTTTAAAAAAAAAAAAAAAAAAAGGGAACCATTGCATAATAATTGTAAATAAAACAAATGGCTTATTATTTCATCACCTCGGCATCTACCTCATCACCTTCATCTGCTCTTGAATCTTCTATATTCTCAGTACTTTCCTGAAACATATAGTAATTATGAGCAAAAGTGTCAATTGCGGTTAACATTATGTCAAAATCATGTTATCTTTCTTTTGACACAAAAGTCTTTTTTTTTTTGCATATGGTGTTAATTTTAAAGTCACGTGGAATACATTAACAGCCATTTAGCTAAAAGAAATGCATGCATTCATGCATCATTCAAAATGTTTTTCCATTTAAAACCATTCCCCAACTAATAAAGAAAATCTAAAACCATTCCTTGAAGGGACAAAAACCAACTATCCAAATGTTTCACATTAATTACAAATACAATACTCGCTACAATGTTCAAAATAATGACAAAAAATCATAACGTACAATATAGGAATATCATCATAATTTTTAGAAGAATAGAAATATTAAAAGAAAGAGTAATTACTAAATATTTACATACAATTACAACGCCCATATTACCTCTCTAACATTCCTACCGAACCCCAGAGGTGAGGACGATAGTGACAATGTGGTTGGCTGCGACGACAAATCCGATGGCAGCATCAAAGACGGCGACGATGGAAGGCAGGACTCCAACATCTCGAGCTTCAAGAGTTGGCTGGAGGGAGTATGAGAACTTTGAGATTCAAGGAAATGGTACAGAATGATGGAAATATGAAGAGTTTGAAAAAGAATAAGAAAAATCGTACTCAAAGGCCAACAACGGTGTGGCGAAGCAAGAATGGTGGTGAGGAGAGCGGTGGGGTTTTTGGGGCTTGGAAAGTTGGAAATGGGGGAGAACGATAGAGGTTGGCATTCAAAAGTCTCGCTGTGGCTCTTCGAAGGAGCCAGAATCCTGAGGAAAAAAAAATTACACCATGAAACGTCACCCAAGAATACCCGTGTACAAGTCTTTTAGAATGTAGGACACATAAAGTAATTCTCTCATGAACATTAGATAACTAATTAGCAGCCAATCCATTAACACTATCTTCCATGTTGGTTCTTTCAGAAACTTGTGTCGATTCACTTATACTAACATCGTAAGTTAAGAAAGAACTAGAAGGAAAATAGAAGTTTTTATACCATCTCTCATCAATCAAAGCAATAGAAATCAAACCAAAAAATTAGCCAAAGTTCACATTCTTCAACAATAATCAGCAAGGGCTAACTAGATAAATATATCAACAATCAATAACAATATCAACAGATTATTGTATAGTGTAGTGTGTGAAGGCCAAACACAACTGAAGTTTGAATTTGAAAAGTCATATAAACAACATGCTTGCAATGACAAGACTACCAAAGTTCTTCTAACATTGTTCCCAAAACATGAAACCCACTACCACAATTTCATCTTAGTTGATATTTTTCAAGAACCAACAATAACTAAAGCAAAGTACCCAAAAAAAAAAGGGTATTAACCAACATTTAAAACCAAGGGAAAGCTATAATTTGACCCTCTATTTCATTTTTAATCTCAAGTTATCGTGTAACTATAAATCTTAAGTAATCATGAAACACGTATCAATTTAAGTTTATCCAGCATATGCAATGCTCAAATCATTGCATGGTTCTAAAAGCAAATGCCATCAATCACGTTCAAAGGAGCGAGAATGATTGGCCTCCAAAATCTGAGCCAAGCAAGAATACTTGCATTCGGAATTCCTACTCAAAACCTAATCATCTCAACTCGACGAATATTTGTAGACCCTAGTTTTCCTTTTAAAAAGTTGAAAAAGAAGTGTCTTAGTCAGCAAAATGTTAACATATCTGAATGAGGTTAAAGCCCCCGGGACGAATACAAGTTCGCTTTAGATTCAAAGTAATTACACTACCAAAGGATAGCCAAAACATAATTTCAATTCAGTTTGAGAGCCAAGCCCCCGCTGAAACAAGTACAAATTACAATAAAGGCCACAAAATACAAATTAGGAGCAAGAAGCCCTAATTGCATTCAAATTTCGTCACTGAATTTAACTTCTTTTCCCTCAAAATGTAGTAAAATACCCAATCAAAAACAAGTTTTCAAAGCTGAATATTTTCACACCTTTTTATTGAAATTATTCAAACACAAGTGCAATACAACAAAATAAAAACACTCACAACAATAATTAAGAGGCAAACAAATTCTAACATTCACCAATCTGAACGCATCCAAATCATAAAACCAATCATCACAATATATATATACACGCACACATAAATCCAAGATCAATGTCGAAACATTTTTTATTATAATTATTGATATAAAATTTTGTTCTAACTATTAGAAATAACCTGATCAGTGACCACCATAATCAAACAAAGCAAATCTCGAAGAAAAGTTTTGAGGAAAAATGTGAATTGTGAGAGACTAAACCAACGCGAACCAGAATTACCTAGGAACTCGCAAGATCAAATCGAAGAGGAACCTCGAACTCGTAATCAAAATGAGTTGTGACACGTCACCGGCGACAAAGGTCGTGTGTCGAGTGGAAGGAGGCTGGGAGAAAGCTTTTTCTTTGGTGGTGGGGATTGGGGTTTGGGGTTTGGCAGAGTGGAAATGGGAGCGAAGAACAAGGGTTTGATCTTTTGCTTCTTTATTTTTTCTCTGGTGGTGGGGTTTAGGGTTTGGCAAAGTGGAAATGAAGGCAAAGAATAAGGGTTTGATTTTTGCTTTTACTGTAGGGGTCTCTTGCAGAGGGAGAAAAGGAAGAATTTGGATGTTTCTTTTATTCAAAACTTTATTTTAAATAATTTTATTAATTAAAAAATTTTTAATTACACAATCAGCATTTTTTTGAATAAAAAAAATAGGAAAGTTATTTCCCTAATTTCACTTTCTTATTGAGTCATTTTGACAAATTCTTCTTGTAATTATCATATATAAGTAATATCTAAACCATTAAAATTCATTAAATGGTTTATAAAATGAACTCCAATGATAAAGTTTCTAAATGAGATCTTACCACAACCTTTCCCTCTTATCTATCTCCTCTATTCTATTCTATTACTTCTTTTTTTTTTTTTTTGGCTTAAAATTTAATTATATTTGTTCATGTCTTCCACTCCCTTATTTGGTTACTTTTTCCGCGTGATTTCTCACTTTTACTTACATAACATGTGTTAGTTTTATTCTTTCTTTTTAGCTCAACTTTGGTTTTATTTTAATAAATAGTATTTATAATTCATCGATAAATGACAATTTTTTTTAAAGAATTTTTTTAATAAATGTAGGAAGCTTTGTAAACTTAATAAAATAATCCTTTTTAAGAAAAGGTCCCTTGATCACTAATTATATTTGATTAATCAATATTAATATAATGACTATTCACGGACCATCACAGTTGACTTCTCTTTTTAACATTCATCTTTTATAAAACTATGGAAGATAATAAACTTGAAATAAAAATCTTGCCTTATCGGAAAAATTTTACTTAGATAATTTTAGAAAACTATAAAAAAAATAATAATAAACTTGTCCAAATAACTTTTTTTTTAAAACCATATCACGAAATAAAATTTAAGAAAGTCTATTAATTTTTCAATCAAATAAGAATAAACCAAATAACCAAAATTTTATTTGAAATTAAAAATGTTCATTCCATGTTCGTTCTTCTCGTTTTGCCATCACACAGAGTCTTGCTTCTGCTCCAAACTTCTCCATTACCACATCTTATCTTTTTCTTTATCTACAACATGAATTAATTTATATAAGTAAAGGTTTAGTAAGACTATTAAATCTCACAATTTTTTTTTTTTTTTTGCATCATTTTAAATTATTCTCATAAATGAAAACATTTTTGAAAAACTTTTTAACTTTTAAAACCGTCATATATTAGGCCCAAAGTTGTACCGTCATAGCGTATTAGTCACAAAAGGAATGGGGTAGTTAATCCCAAACCAACAGTGACAACATCATCATCAACACCATCATCATCATCATCAACCTCAAGAGTGTACAACGTCATTTTAAAACATAAAAATAGATATACATACATATATATATATATGATTTTCATTTTCATCAAAACATCACCATAAAAGAAGTATAAAAAACATCATAATACCATCATCAACATCAAACATATACTTCTCGATTCTATAATTTATGTTGTAGGTAAGAGTGTACTTACATAAACGCCTTATTCAACCTTTTTAATTTTTTCAACGGTGAAACGCAATTGAGGTCTCTAGTGCTTGTCTTTAGAACCGTTCATACCATAAATAATAAATATAAATAAAACGTTAAAAGTCCTTAATAATTCACCAAAAACATCCCTCATAATGTAACAGCACCTAATAGGCTTATTTCATCATTCAATAAGATCAAAATATGAAAATCTAACAATTACACAAAATCACAAAACTTTACAAAAACTGGCAACCAGACTTTTGTCCCTTCAAAAATTTATAATAATTTGTAAAGCACTCCAAATGATCTAAAACAAATTTTAAATAAAAGTGGACATCCAAAGATTTCTAAAAGTACCTAACTCATTAAAAAAGAGACTGTTTAGACCCTCAAAAACAGTTTTGAAATCTGATCATTAAAATTTTATCGAAACTGACAGCCAAGCTTTTGTCTATTTTAAAAATCATAAAAGTTCACACATGCCTCCAAATGATCTGAAACTGGTTTTAAATAAAATTGGACATCCAGGGATTTCCAAAAATATCATATTCATTAAAAATGGAATCCATTTTCATCCTCAAAAATAGTTTGGAAAACTGATTATAAAATCTGAAAATTCCAGAAATTGTAAAATCTGAAATTTTATATATATAAAAAATACATCAAAAATATAAAATCATCACCAAAACGTGCATGATTCACACATACATAAAATGAAGCCCAAAGGCATATTTTTAACCGATAAAATCCTTAATTCATTACTCCAACAAAATCAAGAATCAAGAGATGAAAAATTTAAACCCTAAAATTCTCTAATCAACAAAACCACTTCTTCCAATAAAAACCTAACAAATTCTTAATATAATAAAACATCATCAATCAATCATATAACCTCCCTCAAATACACATTCATGCCTCCCCCTCTTATCATCTTTCAACCAACATAAAACAACCATCAAGAAAATTACTCAGTCCCTCCCTCTTGAAATCCCCAAACACATTTGAAAGAATGAAGAAATCATACCTTGACAAATCTTTTATTTTGGCTCCAAGAATTGAGAAATAACAAGGGATTAAGAGATTAGGTTTGTTGGCTATTCAATGGAGTTTTCTTGTATTTTGAACACGAGAGAATGAAAGGGAGAGAGAGAGAAAGGGAGAACAGTGTTAGATAGATGGAGAGAGCAAGAGTTGAAAATAATTCCGTTGACTCATCATACTTATAAAATTAAGGAGATTGATTTGGGATTAATTGGGATTCAATTTTTGGTTTAATTATCTCTTAATAGGTGGGGAATGGTTGTCATTAAGGTGTGAAAACGTGTGAGAGGAAAAGGAAAAAACTAGGTCAACTTCTAGAATTCTCGCACTTACAATCGCAAATAGTAAACTAGTTGGCGACTAGCAGGTATCCAGAGAGTATATTGATCATAACTTCTTACTCTGATGACGGATTTGCACAAATGAGTAGGCGTTAGAAAAGCTTATCAAAAGCTCTATAAGTTTATCTAAAGTATATAAATAATTTCAGACATTTAAATATTCATAATTGAGTTGGAAATTAACATCATGTAAAATAGGTCTTTTATTGAAAAATGAAATATTAAGGAAAACTTATAATTTTTCTTATATACTTAATTCCATATATTATAACATAAAACACATCATATCATGATCATATCATTATTCATCAAAACTTTTCATTGAATGGCATGAGCTTATTTTTGAACATTAAAGGGATGTTTGGTGAATGAGTTTGAGTTGAAAATTTTAAGTTTAAATAGTAACTTTTGTTGAATTTTTAGAAAAGACAAAAAACTTTTTCAGAAAAGATAAAAAACTTTTTCAGAAAAAGAAAAAAATTTAAATTTAAACCTTAAGTTTAAACTTTTGGATCCAAACGCCCCCTAAATCCTCATCATATTTACCTGTGAAAAATAACTCAACTAACAACAAAAATAACTAAATATATTTTTCATCATATCTTCTATGTGAATGTCTAACATTAGTTTAGTAATTTATGGTTAATTAAAAGTTGGGTCATTACAATTATTATGTATTTTTCATTTATTGACTAGTAAATAGGAGGTTTTAATAATATTGAGAATAATAGTTGCAAATAGATAATTTAATCAGCAATATTTTTAGAACTTGTTCTTTCAATTATTTATATAAAAATACTCTTTACTTCTTCCTCCTAAATATTAGGGTTAATTTTATAAATGATCCCCAAATCATATGTCTTGTTTTATGTTGGTCACTTACTTTGATTTTACATATCACAATCTCTTAAACCTTTATATTATTACGCCAATGGTACATTTGTCAATATTTAATTAAAAAAAAAAAAGAAAGAAAGAAAAAAAGAAAGAAAGAAAGAAATTTAGATAGAATTTTAACAAGTACTAATTACTTGAGCTTTATTTATAACTACCGTCATAATTAAAAAGGTTTTAGAGAAAAATTATACCTATATCTTCAAAGCAAATTGTACTTTAATAAAGGACATAACATCATAGAGCTATTTTGCATGTACAAAATCTCTCTAAAAAATTTGTAATTATGATTTTAGCTTTAATTTAAAACTCATGTGATCTGAAGTGTTCAATTTATGTTTAATTTTTTTGTAAAATATTGACATAGGGGTCGTTATCATAACAATAGAAAAATTTTAGATAGTATAATGTGTAAATTATAAGCGACAAACTTGAGACTAAAAGAAGAGATCATTTGAGTCATGAAATCTCGCACTCATCCATCCATTAGAAAGGCTCCAATAGACAACAAAAATTACAAGAAAACAATTACCTCTTGGTCTTCATCTTATAAGTTTAGACTCTTGGGTTTTTCTTTTTTCTAAAAAGAAAAAAATAAAATAAAATAAAATTTGCGAGTTTGGGTTATTTCTCTCTTTCTTTGAAGAAACATGTAGAAGTAGAAACATATTCGTAGGATGTCTGTTTTCCAATTTCTACAAAACTGCAAGTGAAAAAACATATATTTTCCCTTGAAATTAACAATTCTCTCAACTGGGCTCTTAAAAAACAATTATGCTTTGTAAACCAATTTAGATTGACGAGCCTACTTGTAGCTCTAAAGGAAGACAATATTACATAATTTTCAGTTGGACTACTATATATTTGTGTTATTATATGTCTATTTCCTTTTCTTTTTTCAAAGTACTCCCGATCACCAAGAAAAGCTGCGGTTTCCGTAGATAGAAAGTTAGCTCCAAGTTCCAAATTCTTGATAAGTTAATTAAGCTCCCAAGAATTCTCCTCTGCCATTCTATTAAAAACCTCAAACCTTCACTTGCAAAGGCTTAAGATTAGCAACATCAGATCCATGGCCGGCTTCACAGATTGCACAACAAAAATATTTAGCTTCCTTTCGTATCTCCTCCTAGTAGAGTCAGTCCAATCCACGATGGATTTTGTGTACAATGGTTTCTTCCGAGCCAACCTGAGCTTTTACGGAGCTTCTTTCATGAGATCTAATGGCATACTAGCCATAACCAATGACTCGTCAAAGCTCTTCTGCCATGTTTTCTTACCAACTCCTTTTCAATTTAAAAATCTCGCAGCCAGAAAAAACATTTCTGATGTTGTGACCTTCAGCACCAACTTTTTGTTTTCTATCCATCCGAAGTACCCTGGTCTCAGAGGACACGGTCTCACTTTCCTTCTCACGTCCGCACTAAATCTAAAAGATTTTCTCCCAAACCAGTACTTAGGCCTACCTAATATCACCAGCAAATCTCAATCCGCCACTCGTATTCTTGCCGTGGAGTTTGACACGGTACAGAATCTCGAATTTCAGGACATCAACGATAATCATGTGGGAATCGACATATCCAGCTTGATCTCCAACATCTCTCAGCCTGCAGCATTCTACAATGCAAATGATGGAAACAACGACACAAATACAACCTTAAATTCTCAAGAGTGGAGACCCTTTTCAGGCCTGGATCGAATATGACAACCTGCAAGAGATGCTTAAAGTTTCGATATCTCCTCTTTGCATGGGGAGGCCAGCACAGTCACTTTTATCATTTCCCGTAGATCTCACACAGGTGCTGG
>CM046378.1:4845915-4865873 GCA_025413485.1 Ficus microcarpa
ACTGTATAAATCTACATTTTAAAAGTTTGACATAGTTACAATCGTCATTAAATTATTATCATACATAATAAATAACACTTAGATTTATTTACCAATAAAACATATTACAGCACTGTCTAAAAACCTGAAACAAAAAACAAACAAATTAATAAGAGACAACCACCAGTCAAAGTACTTGCAACATCATATACCAAGTCTTCTCCTGTTGATTTCGCACCATAAAGATACGAGTCCCAGATTTCCACTACCTCGTCATCCACGGCAACCAACATAACAATCCAATGTTTCCCCGGGTTGATTGGAACGTAAATCTGCAAAACTATAGAAGTTAAACCCATATTGCAGTGATATTGCTACTCTATATATGTATAAAAAAAAAAAGTCCATATAGTGCATTATTGACACAACCTTGCGGCAGTGCACAAGAGGGCCCATGAAAAATGACTGATAACGGTGCTTCCTTATGAATTCTTTGACATCTAGAGGATTGCCCATTGCCTCGCTCTTAAAATTAATGAATACCACTATCATCACAGTGACCTAACAGCAACTTTTCTCACATTAACACAATGACATAACGGTTTTGCTACCACTTACATTCATTCTCGTGTTCAAATACCAAGTCTGGGATTTATTACTCGTTGCAATCCGTTCACAGTCCGTCAGGAACTCCATGATGACATTTATGACCTAATTATATAAACTTATCAGCCACTGTAAGTAATATTTTCGTTGATAATAATATTGCCATTTTTCAAATTCAAAACCAAACCCCCTCTTTCAACTTCTCATTCTTTTTTATCTCTCTCGCACCACCCAAAAATTAAAAAAAAAAAAAAAATCAAAGAACATAATCGGAAAAATGCCAACTGCTAGAACTCCGGTCGCCGAAGACCAGAACCACAGGCCGAGGAGCGAGCGGAAGGCTCTCCAGCCGAAGAACTGCCTGGCGAATCCGGTCGCCGTAGTCGATTTTGCGAAGGCCAAGCCGAATCAAGAATGCGTGAAGATCTCTATGGTCTTGAACAAAGAGAATTAGCTGGCTTTTTCGTCCTCTCCGGCGGCGGTGGCGGCGAAGATCGAGTCGTTCGACGCGTCGTTGGCGGAGGAGCTGAGCGCGATCAGGAAGAGGCTGGAGAGGCTGAGAGCCGATCGGGAGAGAACGGAGAAGATGTTGAGGGGGAGGGATGCGATTCTGGATTTGGAAATGAAGGAGATCGAATCTCGAGGAGAGATCCAGAAGCAGCTCGAGATCGAGGTCGATAGGTTGTACAGATTGAATCAGCTTCATTCTCAATCCGTGGTGAGTTTGATTTTATTGTTTTTATGTGTTTGGATTCGATTCGGAATTCGAATTTTTTTCGTATTTGAATCGTGAAAATGCTTTCTTCAGCAGAGTTTTTCTCCGATTCGGTCTCTGAGAGAGAGGGAACGAGTGAAGAAGCCCACCATTGAATCTGAATCACCGGTAAGTCATGTTCACAACCTAATTTTGAGATTTTTCAAAATTTGGATTTCCATTTTGTTTAAAGAACTTTTTAAAAATAAATTTTCAGGAATTTAAAAATGAGGATAGGGAAGAATCGGTTGGTGAAAGCTCGCCGCCTGAATTAATTAGTTCAGCAGTTGCATCGGAAATTATTGCAGAGACCAAGTGAAACTGAAAAAAAAAAAAAAAAAAGAAGAAGAAGAAGAAGAAAGAAAGAAAAAGAAATCCTTTTTTTTTTTTTCAGTTTATTTTTCTTTTGGAGTTCTCTTTTACTTGATTGGCCTCATTGTACCATATCTTGAAAAGGGTAATATAATACCTCATTGTGTTGCAGTTTTGGACGTTGAAATGTTGCAAATATCATTATTTTCTTTAGAAGTTGAATTTGTCTCGTATCATCAAATTACTGAGAACCATTGTTACGAAACTCTATTTTAGATTATTAGTTAGTGTTCCAATTGGTTTTGTTGGCATAATGAACATAATACTGCAATGAACCAGAAATTCCTTAGAATCAGTAGGATTGAACTTGAAACTCAAAAAACCCGTCTTAGCTTGGTAAAAAGGATTCAATTTTAAGGAGTAAAAAGGCAACCAAGAACACCACCCACACCCCCCCTCCCCCACAAAAAAAAAAAGAAATAGCATGAACAAAAATTTTCAATACAACAGCCAATTTACATTACTCTCTATTATCGAACATCTAATGCAGTGGCAGCATGCCTTTCCGTAAATGTTGAACCAGTCATTCTCTGACAAACCATCAGGAGATTAAGGTTCTCCTTTTGTTCAACAGGTACGCAGTAAGCAAATAATTGAATTTTTCACTCCAAAGTTGCTTCCAAGTTTCAGCTTGTTTCATAACAACAGTACCAACTACATAGATTTCTGCCAGAAAACTCTTCATGCATAACATTTGAACATTCCAAGTTGAGTAGCATTATTCTACTTTACAAACCAACCAAAATTTCAGAACTTCCCAAACAAGTGTCTTCTTCACTATTTGTTCGTTGAGAGGAATAGGTGAAACCGTACATGTTGTGGGTTGGCATGGAAATTCAATCAATGGGTTGTGCCGCTTGGTACTTATTACTGTCTTGTATTGATCAACAACATTGCAAATTAGGAATTCATTATGATACCCTGTTCCATTTTATTTCACTATATAAAGTAAAGGGACCTGAAAAAAAAAAAAAAAGGGCTGCCACAGTAGGCTTCCTTCGCTTTTTCAAGCTCCACCCCTTAAAGAAAATTAAAGCGCTAACGCGCCTTATATTATTTAGTAAAGCAACCTTTCGCACTAGGAGCTAAGGCGATAGAAGGAGCAAGGCTCTAATCCCCATTACTGTTTAACACGAAAAGAATTCCTTTGATCCTTTCTTGGGCTATGAGCATCATATCTAAATATGAACAGCAGCTCTTTCTTTTTTATCATATTTTTCCTAGGAAATACAAAGAAAACTGCATTAAGCCTTAAAGAAATCAAAGTCTTGCTTGCCCTTACATTGAAGTCATTAACTTATCCCATAAGACGCTTAGCAAAGAAACTCATTTGTTGAGACAAACAGAGAGATATCAAAAAATTCGTAAAAGCATCGACTTGTGTCGAAATACTCTGAAGCTTTTCTGCCTCTTTAGGGGAGGATTTGACCCAGAGGTGCTTTGTAACCAAAAAAGCATCAATAAACTTAACTTGAAATAAATAAAAACCTGATAATATGTTATACAAAAGCTAGAATCCTTAACAACTTAATGCCCATTACGGTCTAGAATCAAATCTAGCCAAAAATAAGAGGGCCAATCCCAGAACTTGACAAACATGAATGCAAATAGCCCCTATAGTAGCCATTGTAAGACTTCTCTGTACAGAAAGAAAGAAAAATCCGAATGCGGTCAGCAGAACTTCCAGTGGTTGTTGCAGTTGACGCAAGTGACATAAGTAGTCATTGGCTCGTCGGCACTCCTCGTCTGCATCTGATGGTACGTCGTCTTTCTCTGCCCGCACTTTCCACATCTGAACTGATCCGTGGTTGCTTTCTCTTCCGCTGATGTGCCACGGCCAGTCAGGCATTTCTCCGAATATTTTTCTTCAATCTGCTTAATCCGAAGCTGCAATTCCTCGCTCGCCATCTCCGTGTTCGACATGATCACGAGCTTCTCTGGCTTCACCTTTCCCAGGAGAACTTTCCTTCTCAAGTCCGGATTCTTGGAATCACTCATGTTGAACAAGATCGACCTGATTTTCTTGTTCTGGCCCCTGATCTTCTCGAACATCGCAGTCTCCACCGCCACCGCAACTTCAACCGGATCACATGTCTCCACTTGATGCTTGAGACTCTCCTCCTCAATTTCGGTAGCAACTCTGGACAGTGCCACCACAAGCCGTTCTCTGATTTTGCAGCGGGACACGCTGATGTTGTCCGATGACACGCTTGAGATTTTCATGATCATGTGACGAAGAACATCATCAGCCTTGTTTGTAGTTTTTTCGATCAGATTGGTTTTTGCAGGGATGCTGCTGTCTCTTTCCTCTTTGTTTAACTATTCCACGAAGACAGCCTTCCATGTCTGGAAAATCTCGGAAGCCAAAGATCGGATACTTGCTTTTGGATGTTTCCTGAGAGATGGAAGCCTCTTTCCCACCTAAAATTAACATATACAGTAAATATTATCGAAAAATATTCAGAAAGAATGAAACAAGAATATTGAAAAAGAAAAAAGAAAAAAAAAACAGAAATACTAGCAGAGGTACCATGATTTTCTTTTGTAAGAATGTTTACCAGCATTAGAGAAAAACAAGAAACTGCGATTAGCCTAATAAAAATAAAAATAAAAAATAATAATAATGATAATAGAAAAAAAGAAAGAAAGAGAAGCTAGGTTATTGTTATACGTACCTGAGTAGAAAGAAGAAGATCCTTGGTTATGGGGAAACGTCTGAGTTGGTTTAGGGCATCCACGCATCGCGAAACCTCCGGTCCGACCGGCGAAATGTCGGTAGCCGCTGCGACATCCGCTGCCTTCTTCGCCTTGATGAAGAGATTCATCAACTCTTTCTCCATTCTTTTAGTCTCCATAAATAAAAAAACGAGACTTTCAAACAAAATAAAATAAAACAACGAGAGCTGCTTTTGAAGAGAATGTGATGTGATAAACGGAAATAATGCTTAGGTTTGATATCTAATATTGAAGTGTTTGGTTTACTCAGTTTCATGGTTTATATTTATAGTGTTTGGTTTCCTACTCAGATATGGAGATTGGATTTTTTTTTTTCCAAGTGAATTATGGAGATTGACGTACATGCAATGAAATTCAAGTAGGACTCAACTTTAACGTTATTCTTTTGGCCTTTCTAATGTTACGAATTTACGATTCTAACCTTTTGGACTTCTCATTTAATCCACACATCATGTTGTTATCAATTCGGTCTTTTCAGTAAATTCCTTTTTGCTCTGACCTACGACTATTATTTTAAATTTTAATTATAGAAAGCCTCAGTATTTAGGCTCTATTTGGAGAAGTGTTTCCAAAAGTATTTCCCAAACTTTTTTTTTGTTTTTTCTTTTAATTTTACTATTTATTTATTTTAAATATTTTTAAAAAACTCAAACTTTAAAAAGTTTATAACTTTATCATTTTAAATTAAAATGAGATTTTTTTTGGTCAAATTACATAGAATTTCAAAGTGAACGAAACAAAATCCATATTACTAATTTTTTTTTTTCCGGATACATTTTAAGTTTTTACACTTTTTTACTCCAAACAGTTTATTTTCATCAAATGCACATTTTAAAACTCAAATAATCTCTAACCTCTTAAAAATCGTCTCTAAACGTGACCCAAATGTGCCCCTAAGGCCAAGTCAACGTAAAATTAGCCCAAAAAAAAAAACATTAAAATTGTTATATTAGACTCTAAAAATTGTTATATGTATAGTCTAATGTTAATTATACTGACTAAATTTTAAGACATAAATTTTTAATCTCCATTTTTAAGTTTTTGTTTTAAAAAACACATCAAACCTGATTCTAAAATAATAATAATAATAATATTGCAATAAAACGAAATTTTTTTAAAGATGGGGATTTGTTTTCGGTTTCTATTTGTTTTTGCTAGTGAACCCTAATATATTTGTAATAACCAAATTTTTAATGTCCTTATTTTCCTTTTAAGGAATTATTTTCACTTTATGAAGGTATTCGTGAAAGAGCTCGGGTTACGGTTTTTGAAAGATTTTATGAGTTTTAGTGGGTCGAGAAGACTCAAAAATTGATTGTTAAGCTCAAAAACGGACCTTTCGAGTCGAAAGGGACGGAAAAGCACATGATTTTACAAAAGTCAACTTTGACCGAGAAAGTCAAAGTTTGACTAAGAAAAGTCAAAAGGTTGACTTTACGATATGTTGAAATGCAGTATGGAAAGTATACTGCGAAAAATATTTTTGTGAGCTAGATAGCAAGAATAGGCCTTAAAAATCACCCTAGAGAATCAAGCACTCTAAGTTAAGATTAAGGGCAAAAAGGACTCGGAAACATAAGAAAAAAATTATACTGTCCAATTTTACACAAATAAATTTTTATACTTCGGTACAGTATAAAAATACTGTGTATTAGTGAAATACAGTATTAGAAATATCTGTGTGGCGCAAAAATGTATAATTTTTGAAGAAAACTAACCAAACAAGGCCTTAAGGTAAGGTAAGGGTGATGACCTCATGTGACATCTTAATTATGATGTCATTAAGCTTAATTAAGCTTAGAAAAAAAAATTTAGAAGAGCCTAGAAGCCCCTTGGCCAGCCACCTCAACATCCCTTTGTGAGAATAGCAAAAATTTTGGGGAAAATTCACAAATTCCAAAAGTTCCAAAACCTCTATAAATACCCATGACTCCTATTCCTTTTAATTGAAAAACCTTGTGAAACTCTTGCAAAATTTCTCCTTGAAAAATCCGAAAATTGGAGAAGAGAAGGAGGAGAGGAAAACCAAAATTTTTTTAGGGCTTTTGCTTGGAGGGTGTTCGAATTTGCAAGGAGAAAACCAAGAAAAAGTTTAGAAATTTTGTGGGTCTCTTTGGGTGTGTGGCCGAGTGGGTGAAGAAGGAGAAAGGGAGAGAAAAAGTTGGAAAGTTTTGAGGCCAAACCTTGGTGTGGAGTTCGGCTTTGGAGTGGAACCACCAAGGATCAACCAAAAAAATTTTTTGGTGCCCCAATTTGAGGTGCTGCCGTGGACTAGGGAGAGCAAGGGGGATGAAGAAATTGTGTGACCAAAACCTAACTTTGGTCTATGTAAACCCTTGAACCCTAACTCCTTTATTTGAGTTCAATTTTGAAGTTAATTGGTGATTCAATTTGGTTGTAAGGATATAAGTCCACCTGCAATTTTCATGCACTAAAGTTTGGTGTATGTGCTTGATTTGTAGATCTATGGTATATGGCTTGATTTCTTGCTTATTTTGTGCTTGTTTGTGCTTGTTGGTTGATGGATTTTCATGCTAGATGTTTAGGTTGTGTATCCCCTGATTTCGTGTAAAAATCTACCCTTAGGTAGTGTGTGAAGCATGCTAGATTAAGAGTGAATGATGGATGCTTGTGTGAATGTATGCAAAAAGATGGAACCTTGCAAACCTAGGATTTAGGGCTCTCGGATTTTGGTTTGCATGGGTCCTTAGAAACTGCTCATGGGTTCATATGGGACTTTAGAAGCGCTGTGTGTTTGATATGTAGGCTCCCGAAGTGGTCGGTCGAGATAGATTCGCGAGATAGGACGTAAATCGGACGTAAACCCCAAAACTGCTAGTTCGGATCCAAGACTAGCCAGTTTCGGGAAAGTGAAAATTTAAGGCCTTTAGAGGCCGAACTGGGTAAAACTCAAAACATGAAAGTTGCTCGAAACGATTTTTGCTAGGGGATTGCCTGGACAGAATTCCAAAATGAGGTTCCAATGGCCTATGTTTTTACGAAAACCCGTGGCTGGTCTGCCCAGAACCAGTTTTCAGGATCAGCCGGTTTCAAACAAAAACCGGCACAAATACAAGCGGAACCAGATTTTTCATAAAACATGAAAGTTTTATCATTTTTTGAGAGCTACAACTTTGATGAAGACAAGTTTTTCAAATTCCGAACGGATCTTTAAACTGACATTGTTTTATGAAGGGTGTGCAGGGAACCGAAAATTCCTGCACATGAGTTTCTACAAAAGTTTTCGAAAAACTGTATTTTGTTTAAAACCGCTATTTGTAAGTATGAAAACTGTTTCAATGGCAGTTTCGACCTTAAACGACTCTTATAAAGATTTGTTTCAAAGATAGGAATTTTTACAAAAAGATCAAAGGATTTTAAAAGCCAACTTACTCAAAATATTAAAAAGAGTAAGAAAATAGAGTTTTTAAGATAAAATTGATAATCAAGCCGATTACGGACCGTAACCGGGAATAGTACCCGAGTTACCGGGTTTAGCCCCAAAGCCCAAGGTTTAACCTAAAAGGTTGACCATAACTTGACCAAATGTTAGCTATGGTTAACCCAACATTTAGTTAAGTGAAAACCTTAAGGGTTATTCAATGTAACCCTAAGGGTTTCAAGAACATAAAAATGACCCGATGAATTAGGATATCAGAGTAGAGCCCAAGGTTTATAAGAAAACCAAGCAGTATGTCAAAGGCCTAGTCCAAGAGGTCATCCAACGTAACCTCTTAAAGAATAATCCAAAAACGATTATTCCCAAACGGTAGAACGGCAAACTGCGACCAAATAAGATATCAGGTATAGGGCACATACAACTAGGATTTCGTAGGCATGTTAGTTAGGACACCAACATTGCACAATGAGAATTAAATTCTCACCTATGTCCTTATTCAAGCAGGAGAAGGCCTGCAGCTGTGCCCAGAGGGAGGACAGCATCAAAGCGGACATAGGGAAAGAGGTAAGTACAACTCCGTCTACAGCATAGGCTCTAACTGGTACTTTCCCAAGTATGTTAGATGTATGCTAAGGGTGTATGCCTATTGTATGCTTTGTGCTTTTAGGTGATGTGCTAGTTGCCATGTTATATTTATATAAGTTTTCATGCTATGTTAGATGTGGAAAGATGATATTACTATGAAGTATGAAAGGTAAGAAAGCATGTTAAGATAATGATGTTAGTATGAACTAAGATTATGTGACATCACGATGCATGTTCACTAAATCTTATAAGATTAATAAGCTCAAGAATGAGATAAAGAAAAGATAAGAAAAGAAAGAAAGAAGGCAAGCGAGCTTGCCAGTGTCGTACCACCCGTCTGAGGTCGGGTAGGATTATGGTGTGAGTTGGACTGGGCTGGCCGCCCCAACCACTCCATAGTTACGCGTCGGGTACAAACACTAAGGTAAGGGCCCAAAAGATAAGAATAAGTAAAGAAAGTAAAATACGAGCATAACCGGACCATGCATATGCTAGGCATGTTAGGGTATGCTATGATGAATTGATGCTATGAGTTATTATGTGATGCCATGTTACGTTAAGATAGATTGTGGATAATAAGGGTATGTGTATGTCGCGGATAAGACAATTGTACTTGCTGAGCGAAAGCTCACTGTCTTACGTCTATTCTGTAGGTAAGCAACCTGTTAGCAATGCGTGATGCAAGATGACAGAGCGTGGCGGGGCATACTGTGAAATCGTAGGAAGACAAGCCGCTACGCGTTTTGATTCTAAGTACTTATATTATGTGAATATATTTTTATTTAAGACATATTTATAAGTTGCACGCTTTTAAATATCGTATAAAAAAAATTTTCCGCTGTGTTTTTGCTAAGTAAGTAAGTAAGATGTAAGTATATATGTAAGGTAACGGCCTGTGCTAGGCGGGTTGTTACAATATTAGCCAAATAAAGCCCTTGTGAATGATTTAGAGAATTAGAATTTTTACAATAAGATCTCTTATTTTATGTTATCAATGTTAATTATTTAGTTTTAATTGGTAATTATATATTCTATGTTGTAAATTTGAAATACAATACTCATAACTTATGTTATTAAAAATTTAATACACCAATATTACAAAATTAGGGGTCCTATAATAAAATATTCTTTAAAAAATAGATAAAAAGTCAAATTTTGTTTTGCCATTAAACTTCAATAGTCTTTTAACTTTGCCTACTAAATTTTAAAACTGACATAAACATCTCTCAGACTATGAAATATTATCATCTTTGTTTGTTTGTTTGCTTTTTTTTTTTTGGTCGTTGTCATATTTAAGTTGGCATGGCAGTAATTTCAAGTGGCACGAAAGGATAACAAAGTAATTGACGGTTTGACCTTTTTTAAGGAAAAAAAATCCATTAGTTCAAGCAAAAAAAAAAAAAAAGATAACATTAAACCCATATCACCCACTATTTTGAAGCACCGTAAAAAAATAAATAAATAATAAATAATAAATAATAAAAATAACAACGACGCAAACAACAATCCCAGCTCCGTATGTTCATGCATATTAGGAAATCCTTTACACCTAAGGGTAGAGGTGGGAATTTGGGCCGGGCCAAACGGGCCGGCCCGCGGCCCGTAATTTGGGCCCGGCCCGCATTTTGTCGGCCCGGTCCAAGCCCGGCCCTAACTATAGGGCCGGGCCGGGCCGGCCCGGCCCGAATGTTTAAGCCCAATGGGCCGGCCCGGCCCGGCCCGCCCATTATTTAAAAAAATAAAAAAAATAATTAAAAAATTTATATATATAAAAAATAAAATAAAAGTTTAATTATTACCTTAAACAACTAAAATTAAAAGTTTAATTATAATATTAAGTTAACTAACTAACTAATAATATAATTATTAAGTACTGACTAAGCAATTATAATATAAATATAAATATAAAAATTAATAGAAATAGTATAATAAAATTTTTTTAACAAAGTATAAAAGTTTTTATTTTTTATCTAAGATAAAATATTAAGATAAATTATTAAATTATCAAAAATATACAAATTTATTCAAAAATTACAAATAATAAAAAAATTAAATAAAAATTTTAAAAATTGGGCCGGGCCGGGCCGGGCCCTGCCCGCTCTAAGCCCACGGGCCGGGCCGGGCTTGCATTTCAAAAATTCGGGTCGGGCCGGCCCAGCCCGTATTTTAAATGGGCCGGCCCGGCCCGGCCCGAATTTTTGAAATGGCCCATCGGGCTCGGGTCGGGCCGGGCCGGGCGGCCCGAAATCCCACATCTACCTAAGGGCCCCCAAGTTGAGCTAATGCGTCTAATTGAATTTTCTTTTTATATGTTTATTATCATTTTTAGTCATTAATTAATTTTTCTTTGTCAATGCTTAACTAATTTAAGGTTTGATAAAGAACGAAAGAAAAGGATCAAAAATAGGAATTCTGAAAACACAACAAGCTCGTGAAAGTTAGAGTAATGATAGTCTAATTTTTAGACGTTAGCATATTTAAAATTCTAACAAAAAAATATTTTTTTTAATACTATTTATGTATAGAAATCTTTGATTTCTTCTCCTGGGGCGTTTGAGTTCACCAAAAAATTTGACTATTCGGGTGGCATTGTTGACTAGAGAGACCAGCCTGCAACTCTAAAGGTGTCCCCCTTTTTTTTAGCAAGTCATTTAGTTTCAATTTGGCTGTCATCGATAGTCATTTATCGACCAAAAAGGGAGTCAAGATTATGAATTCGTCACGATTCAATTTGAATCCAATTAACTAACTAGGCACACATCAGTGACATACTTTTTCTTTTATGTTTTTTCAACTCTCTTTGTTTAAGAAAAAAAAACTTAAATTGATTGCTTGAAAAGGCCTCCTTAAAACTTTTTGCTTAAGACCCCAAAGTGACTTGAGCCGACCTTGAGATCGCGTCTCGTCCTCCATCCATGAGCTCGATGTTGGTCCCCTTCCTCCACCCCAGATTTGCTTCGCCCTTCCCCACCACTGAGTTCATTGTCGCCAGGTCCCACCTGAAGTTCTCCATCGCTCTACTGTCGTGACCCTCTCCTACTCTGAACTCATCGTCGCCCCTTTCTCCCTCTGACAAGCCTGACAAAGGTCCCCCTCCCAAAACCACAAAGACATGAACATTTACATTTTTTTTTTTTGAAAAACTACTCTCTCTCTCTCTCTCTCTGTTTTTTTTTTTTTCCTTTCTTTCTTTCGTTTAGAAACATGAGTAATAGTTTCAACCGAATTGGCCCGAGGTATAAAAATAAAATTTATGCTAAATTAAAATATGCAGAGAGTGAAGCGTGACAAAAATGCACATAAAACGTGTCCTCATTAGCCGCACAATTGGAAAACAAGATATTCAAATTTTCAAGAAACCACATGTCTTCAAAACTTAGCTGGTTTTCAATACCTACGTCTTCAAAACCTCTCCCAAATTGGCCTTAAGGTATAAAAACAAAATTTATAATAAATAAAAACCTACAGAGAATGAAATGTGACAAAAATGCACATAAAACTTGTCCCCATCAACTGCACAATCGGAAAACAAGAGATCCAAATCTTAAGCATATTCGAACATCTAATGCAGTCGCAGCATGCCTTTCTGTAAATGTTGAATCAATCATTCTCTGACAAACCATCAGGAGATTAAGGTTCTCCTTTTGTTCAACAGGTAGGCAGTAAGCAAATAATTGAATTTTTCACTCCAAAGTTGTTTCCAAGTTTCAGCTTGTTTCATAACAACAATACCAACTACATAGATTTCTGCCAGAAAACTCTCCATGCATAACATTTGAACATTCCAAGTTGAGTAGCATTATTCTACTTTACAAACCAACCAAAATTTCAGAACTTCCCAAACAAGTGTCTTCTTCACTACTTGTTCGTTGAAAGGAATAGGTGAAACCGTACGTGTTGTGGGTTGGCATGGAAATTCAATCAATGGGTTGTGCCACTTTGTACTCATTATCATCTTGTATTGATCAACAACATTGCCAATTAGGATTTCATTATGATACCCTGTTCCTTTTTCTTTCATAATATAAAGTAAAGGGACCTGAAAAAAAAAAAAAAAAAAAAGGCTGCCACAGTGGGCTTCCTTCGATTTTTCAAGCTCTGCCCCTTATAGAAAACTGAAGCGCTAGCTCACATTATGTTATTTAGTAAAGCAACCTTTCGCGCTAGGAGCTAAGGAGATAGAAGGAGCAAGGCTCTAATGCCCATTACTGTTTAACAGGAAAAGAATTCCTTTGATCCTTTCTTGAGCTATGAGCATCATATCTAAATATGAACAACAGCTCTTTCTTTTTTATCATATTTTTCCTAGGAAATACAAAGTAAATTGCATTAAGCCTTAAAGAAATCGAAGTCTTGCTTGCCCTTACATTGAAGTCATTAACTTATCCCATAAGACGCTTAGCAAAGAAACTCATTTGTTGAGACAAACTGAGAGATATCAAAAAATTCGTAAAAGCATCGACTTGTGTCGAAATACTCTGAAGCTTTTCTGCCTCTTTAGGGGAGGATTTGACCCAGAGGTGCTTTGTAACCAAAAAAGCATCAATAAACTTAACTTGAAATAAATAAAAACCTGATAATATGTTATACAAAAGCTAGAATCCTTAACAACTTAATGCCCATTATGGTCTAGAATCAAATCTAGCCAAAAATAAGAAGGCCAATCCCAGAACTTGACAAACATGAATGCAAATAGCCCCTATAGTAGCCATTGTAAGACTTCTTTGTACAGAAAGAAAGATAAATCCGAATGCGGTCAGCAGAACTTCCAATGATTGTTGCAGTTGACGCAAGTGACATAAGTAGTCATTGGCTCGTCGGCACTCCTCGTCTGCATCTGATGGTACGTCGTCTTTCTCTGCCCGCACTTTCCACATCTGAACTGATCCGTGGTCGCTTTCTCTTCCGCTGATGTTCCACGGCCAGTCAGGCATTTCTCCAAATATTTTTCTTCAATCTGCTTAATCCGAAGCTGCAATTCCTCGCTCGCCATCTCCGTGTTCGACATGATCACAAGCTTCTCTGGCTTCACCTTTCCCAGGAGAACTTTCCTTCTAAAGTCTGGATTCTTGGAATCACTCATGTTGAACAAGATCGACCTGATTTTCTTGTTCTGGCCCCTGATCTTCTCGAACATCGTAGTCTCCACCGCCACCGTAACTTCAACCGGATCACATGTCTCCACTTGATGCTTGAGACTCTCCTCCTCGATTTCGGTAGCAACTCTGGACAGTGCCACCACAAGCCGTTCTCTGATTTTGCAGCGGGACACGCTGATGTTGTCCGATGACACGCTCGAGATTTTCATGATCATGTGACGAAGAACATCATCAGCCTTGTTTGTAGTTTTTTTGATCGAATTGGTTTTTGCAGGGATGCTGCTGTCTCTTTCCTTTTTGTTTAACTGTTCCATGAAGACAGCCTTCCATTTCTGGAAAATCTCGGAAGCCAAAGATCGGATACTTTCTTTTGGATGTTTCCTGAGAGATCGAAGCCTCTTTCCCACCTAAAATTAACATATACAGTAAATATTATCGAAAAATATTCAGAAAGAATGAAACAAGAATATTGAAAAAGAAAAAAGAAAAAAAAAACAAACAAACAGAAATACTAGCAGAGGTACCATGATTTTCTTTTGTAAGAATGTTTACCAGCATTAGAGAAAAACAAGAAACTGCGATTAGCCTAATAAAAATAAAAATAATAATAAAAATAATAATGATAATAGAAAAAAAGAAAGAAAGAGAAGCTAGGTTATTGTTATACGTACCTAAGTAGAAAGAAGAAGATCCTTGGTTATGGGGAAACGTCTGAGTTGGTTTAGGGCATCCACGCATCGCGAAACCTCCGGTCCGACCGGTGAAATGTCGGTAGCCGCTGCGACATCCGCTGCCTTCTTCGCCTTGAAGAAGAGATTCATCAACTCTTTCTCCATTCTTTTAGTCTCCATAAAATAAAAAAACGAGACTTTCAAACAAAATAAAATAAAAGAGCTGCTTTTGAAGAGAATGTGATGTGATAAACGGAAATAATGCTTAGGTTTGATATCTAAAATTGTAGTGTTTGGTTTACTCACTTTCATGGTTTATATTTATAGTGTTTGGTTTCCTAGTCAGGTATGGAGATTGATTTTGTTTTTTTGTTTTTTTTTCCAAGTGAATTATAGAGATTGACGTACATGCAATAAAATTCAAGTAGGACTCAACTTTGACGTTAATTCTTTTCTCCTTTCTAATGTTACGAATTTACAATTCTAACCTTTTGGACTTCTCAATGTTTATCCACACACATCATGTTGTTATAAATTCGGTCCTTTCAGTAAATTCCTTTTTGCTCTAACATGCGAGGTATTATTTTAAATTTTACGCCTTGTTTGGGATTGAGTTCGAACTCAAAATTTTCATCTTAGTTTTTGTTTTTTTCTGAAAAAGTTTTTTTGTCTTTTCTCGAAATTTTTTTTTTGTTTTTTCTAAAAAGTCAACAAAAATTACTATTGAAACTTAAAATTTTTAAACTGAACTAACGATCCAAACGAAGCCTTAATGATAGAAAGCCTCAGTATTTAGGCCGTTGGACACATATTTCTAGAAGTATTTTTCAAAATTTTTTTTTTGTTTTTTCTTTCAATTTTATTATTCACTTTTTAAAATATTTTAAACAACTTAAACTTTAAAGTTCATAACTTTATTATTTTAGTTAAAATGAGATTTTTTTTAATTAAATTGCATAAAATTTCGAGATGAATGAAACAAGATTTATATTGTTTTTTTTTATTACAGTTTCAGTTTTTTGTACTTTTTCACTTCAAACATATTCACCAAACACATGTTTTCAAAACTCGAGGAGAGATCCAGAAGCAGCTCAAGATCGAGGTCGATAGGTTGTACAGATTGAATCAGCTTCATTCTCAATCCGTGGTGAGTTTGATTTAATTGTTTTTTGCGTTTGGATTCAATTTGGAGTACGAATTTTTTTTGTATTTGAATTGTGAATTTGCTTTCTTCAGCAGAGTTTTTCTCCGATTCGGTCTCTGAGAGAGAGGAAACGAGTGAAGAAGCCCACCATTGAATCTGTGTAACACCCCCTAGCCAGTTTAGCTTTTAATTAAACTTAACTAGAACATGTCACTAATCCATACATTCATAAAATTTCACGATAACACAAAAACATTGTAAAGCCAAGATAGTTGTATGATAAGATATTAATATAAAATATTCACAAACTCTTCATCAAAGTTTAGTCCAAAAAAATGAAGAGTTGGTATGACAACTATCCCATATTGTTGATACTATCTCAAAACAAAACTGTGTAGTGTAGCCCACAAGGTTCTTTGATAAGCATTTTTCATGAAACAACCTTAGTTTAATATGTACATAGGTTCTGTGACATCAGGTTCCCTAAAAGAGGTTCAGCTCGCTAATATGTTGCTTCCTCATTCATTTTCTTCCTCACCTGTATCATGAAACTTTAAAGTGAGCTAAAAGACTAGTAAACGGAACGTAGTTAAACACAAAACAATCAAAGTATAATCTGTACTTAAAGTACATTTTTCAATGAATTTCATATCTTCTTTGTGATATCCGAATTTTCTATGTCCATATTTTCTCTTAAGAAATTAAATTCACAATATGTTCATATTCGTGAAAAAGCTTAATTTCGAGCTTTTGATCGATTTTATGAATCCCGATGGGTCGAGAAGACTCAAATTTGATTTTTAAGTTTGAAAACGGACCTTTCAAGTCGAAAGAATTGAAACGGTGCAAAATTTTACGAAAGTCAACTTTGACCGAAAAAGTCAAAGTTTGACCAGTAAAAAGTCAAAGGGTTGACTTTCCCAGATTTTTCAAGTACGAAGCGGGAAAAGTTCCGAGAATCATGTTTTGTGATTTAGATAGTAAGAATAAGCCGTAAAACGTCCCTAGAAAATCAAGCACACCAAGTTAAGAGCTAAGGGCAAAAGGGGGATTCGGAAAAATTGAAGAAAATATTTTTCGGTCCAAAAATTCACACGGATAAATTTTGTACTTGGGTACAATATAAAAATATTGTGTTTTGGTAAACCACAATATCAGAATTATCTGTGTAACATAAAGAAATGAAAAATGAGTTTTCGGAGACTAGAAAGCCAAACAAGGCCTAAGAAGAGTTAGTGGAAGATGATGTCATTGTAATGACATCACCATTCCCTAACCAAAATTGAAATGAGATGGCAGCCCCTCCACCCCCTTAAGGTTCGGCCAACTAGAAGAGAAAAGAGAAGAAATTGGCTTGGTTAGGGTAACTAGATGGCCTATCAAGTCCAACCAAGCAAAGGACAATGACCCATGCCTATGACATCATGAATCCACTAGCTTACACTTGCTTGTGCAGCCAGCCTTCCTCTCCCATCATGGTCGGCAGCAAGCAGCAAAAAGGGAGGAGACTAAAGCCTTGTTTTAAGGCAAGAAATCACCCACTAGGTCACATCAAGAAGCCTCCCATCCCTTGTGCCTTTTGTGGGAAAAAGTGAGCCAAAAGCTCTCACTTTTCTTGGGTCATCTTCGGCAGCAAAGAGGGAGAGAAAGGGAGAGAGAGATTCAAGAAAATTTTTGGGTTTTTCCATCTCAAGGTGTTCGGTTTTGCTTGGAGAGTGAAAGTAAGAAAAAGTTTGAAGTTTTCTTGAGTTTTGGGGGCTGTGGCCGACCAAGTGAGGGGGAGATTTTGGGTGAGTAAATCTTGAAAAAATTTTGGGGCTTTTGGGGTCAAGAGAGGCTCGGCTTCTAGGAGGAACAACCAAGAGGAACCAACCGAAATTTTGGTGCCATTTCCTTAGTGTGGCCGTGGGTTTGGTGAGCAAGAGAGAAAGGAGGAGTTTTGCAACCAAACTTTGGCTTTGGTTGAGGTAACCTCTCAAACCCTAAACTCCTTATTTTGAGCTTAAATTTCAAGATCATTTGAGCTTTAATATGGTTGTAAGGACTTAAGTCCATTTTCATTTTCGTACCCTAAAAGTTTGGTGTGATGTGCTTGATTTGTAGATCTAGGTTTTTGCTTGGCTAGATCTTGCTTGATTTATGTTTTTGTGATGTTTTTGTATGGTTTTCATGCTAGAAACTTAGGTGTATGTCTCCCTAAAATGTGGCCAAAAATCTGCCCCTACAGCCCCCCTTTGATGCATGTAGCCAAGATTGATTTTGATGCATGTTTGTGTTTGAATGCTAGATTAGAACCAAGCAACCCTAGAGTTTTGATTTTTTTAATTTTTGGGTTGCATGGACTGTTGAAAACGGTTTTTGGGCTTGATGGGACGTTAGAAAACGTTGTGTGTTTGAATCGTAGGCTCTCGAAGTGGTCGGTCGAGTTAGATTCGCGAAATAGGACGCAAACCGAAAATGAAACCGAAACTGTCCAGATTCGGGTTGGAACCCGATCAGTTTTGGAAAAGTGAGATTTTAAGGCCTCTAGAGGCCGAATGGGTTAAAACTCAAAACACGAAAGTTTCTCGGAACAAGTTTTTCTAGAGGACATTGCGAACGGAATACCAAAATAAGGCTCTAAAGGCCTTCGTTTTCAACAAAACCCGTGGCTGACCCCTGGGCGCAGTTTCACCCAGATTTTTCGGAGTCAGCCGGTTTTAAAAAAAAAAAACTGGTATCAATGTAGGCAGAATTTGATTTTTTGCAAAACACAAAAGTTTAAGCATTTTTTGATAGCTACAACTTTCGTGAAGACAAGTTTGTTAAATTCCAGACGGATTTTTAAAATAGACGTGTTTTATGAGAGGTGCGCAAGGAATCCAAAAATTCCTTTACCAAAATTTTACAAAGTGTTTTCAAAAAAATTGTAAAGTGTTCTAAACCGTTATTTTAACTGCGAAAACCGTTCCAAAGGCTGGTTTCGACCTTAAATGACATTTACACGAAATTATTTCAAAGGTCGGAATTTTATAAAGAGTTTTACGGATTTTTGAGTAAAATCTTGTAAAAGTGCAAAAGGAAAAAAATGTGATTTTAAGTTAAGAAAGTAAAAAATTTAAAATAAGAAGATGTATTTTCAAAATAAAAGAAAATGGTAATTAAGCCGATTACGGGCCGTAACCGGGATTGGACCCGAGTTATTGGGCTTAGGCCCAAAGAGCCCAAAATTGACAAGGGTTGACCAGTAGTTGACCAATTGTCAACTTTGGTTGACCCACAACAAGAAAGACGTAACCTTAAGGGTTATCCAACGTAACCCTAAGGAATACCATAAGTTAATAGGCCAAGCAAAATGGGTCAAGGCCATTGACCCAATATGCTATAATGGAATGGTAAACCAAATGTATTAAAGAATAATCCAATAGTAGATCAAGTAGATAATTAAGAGGTTATCCAACGTAGCCTCTTAAGGGATTAATCAAGTTCAAATTAATTCCCCAGCAATAAAAAGGTCAATTTAGACAAGTCAGTTATCTGACGGGGACATACAACTAAGTTATAGTAGGTATGTTGGTTAGGGTACCAACATTCTACATCTAGAAATAGAATCTCACCAATGTCCTTTCTCAAGCAGGAGAGGACTTGTAGCGGTACTCCAAGTTAGGACGACAACCGCGTGGATATAGCAAGAGAGGTAAGTACAACTCCGCCTACAGCATAGGCTTTAGTTGATACTTGCCAAAGCATGTTAGATGTATGCTAGGATCATATGCTATGTTATGTTACTATGTGTAATATGTTATGTGATGTGCTATATGATATGATGGTATGCTATATCATGTTGTTATGTGCAATATGAAATGTTATGCAGTATGATAGTATGTTATGTATGCAAGAAGAATGTGTGAGCCAAGCATGTACGGTAAATATATTATGTTTTATGCAAGTGACATCAAGATGCATGTTCACTAAAAATAAGATAAGACTAAGAATAAGAAAGTAAGATGGCAAGCAAGCTTGCCTGTGTCGTGCCACCCGTCCGAGGTCAGGTTGGACTATGATTTGAGTTGGACTGGGCTGGCCGCCCCAACCACTCCATAGTCGCGTGCCGGGTACGGACACGTACGTAGGGGCCCATAAGAAAGATAAGCATGTTAGTAAGTTAAGAGTAAAATGAGCATAAACGGATCATGCTTCTTTTATGTAATGCAATGCATGAATTGTTATGATATGCTATGTTATGATGAATATGTTATAATAAGTTATGTTAGAATGTGTATGCGAAGTTATGTATGTAATGATAAGTTGAGATAGAAAGCATATGTAGGTTGTCGCGGCCTAGATGGTTGTGCTTACTGAGCGTTAGCTCATAGTTTGTCGTCTATGCTGTAGGTAAGCCACCTGACAGCAATGGGTGATGTAAGATGGGCGTAAGAGGCTGGGCACACTGTGAAATTGTGGGAACAAGATGCCGCTAAGCGTTTCGTCTAATATGTATTTTTGTATGGCAAATAATTTAATCACGATACGTTTATTTCGTTTAGACGTAAATAAGCTAGTATATATAAAAAAAAAAAAAAAATTTCCGCTGCATTTCGTCAAAATAAATAAGGACGATAAGTATGTAAGT
>CM046378.1:4865973-4890973 GCA_025413485.1 Ficus microcarpa
AAGTATGTATGTATGTTAAGGTAACGGTCTGTACTGGGCGGGTCGTTACATTCTTACTGCAAACAGAAATCCAAATCAATATTTAAAACATATCATGAAAGTCTTCGAGATATGGCATATATTGGGTTTAAGCTACATAATCATTTACCATTCATTTTCCTTAAGTTTGGCCAAACATTTTCATTACTGTCATTGGGATCCCAAACGTTGGTATCAGTCATGTCCCTTTTGGGACCCATCCGTGGGTATCAATCAATTGTAATATTCGAATTTTTTTTCCATGTACATTTTTTTTCCTTTTAAGGAATTATTTTCACTTTATGAAAATTTTCGTGAAAAAGCTCGGTTTAGGGCTTTTGAAAAGATTTGTGAGTTTAACGGGTCGAGAAGACTCAAAATAGATTTCTAAGCTCAGAAACGGACTTTTCAAGTCAAAGAGATCGAAACAGTGCAAAATTTTACGAAAGTCAACTTTGACCGAAAAAGTCAAAGTTTGACCAGCAAAAAAGTTAAATGGTTGACTTTCCGAGATTTTTCAAGTACGGAGTGGGATGAGTCCCGAGATGATGTTTTATGAACTAGTTAGCAAGAATAAGCCTTAAAACATCCCTAGAAAATCAAGCACACCGAGTTAGAGTTAAGGGCAAAAAGGGTTCCGAAAAATTTGAGAGAAATATTTTTTCGATCTAAAATTCACACAGATAAATCTTGTGCTTCGGTATGAGATAAAAATATTGTGTTTTGAAGAACCACAATATTAAAATTATCTGTGTAGCACAAGGAGAAGAAAAATGAGCTGTGGAGAAGCAAAAATGCCAAACAAAGCCTAAGCTAAGCTAAGGACCTATGCCCATACCTATTACCTCATTTTCCACTAGCTTAAGCTTGTGACGCCCCCTTACTACGTAGGGCCGTCACGCCTTACTTACTTACTTACTTTACTTGAAAATTAGGGATTTTTTTTTTTGAAACATACTTGTAAATATATCATTACTACTTAAGTAAACGTTACTTAAGGTCTTTAGTTCCAAAATACCATAAAGCATAATTTGTCTTCATCATGTATATACTTATATATACAAAACTTCTTTACTTATCAAAAGATTTGCGAAATTAATACGTAGTGGTATCCACACCGCCTTCGTCCACCTCCACATCATCCTCACAATGCCCACCATTACGCTGCGGGTTTCTTACCTACAGTATGAAATATAACTTGATGAGCTTTCGCCCAGTAAGCACAAACATAATCTCACAAAACAATTAAAACATCTTAAAAACATTCATCATCATATGCATATGCGTGAACCATTTATGTTCCATTTATGCATTTCTTTTAACTTACTTATCTTTCTTATGGGCCCCATAGTATACGTACCATCATTTATTTAGCGCGCCTCCAAGTTACAGATAGGGGTTGCAATGTCCCTAACTGCTCCGGGAACATTGGGTGATTACACCCTCCCACATCATCGAGAGGGTGAATCCTTTACTTTAACATGAAAAATCCTCCACCTTGGGGGAGGTCGGTACGACACTTTACTTGTGATTTCTTACCATGTTATTTATCTTTAGTGAACATACCTTATGATGTCACTATATGATAACATACTTTTTATCTCATTAATAACATGGCATGGCATTCTTTTCATTCATGGCATTTGCAAACATGACATTTTCATAAACATGACATTTTGCAAATATAGCACTTTTATAATCTTTTGCAAAAATAGCACTTTTTTATAAACATAGCATTTTACAAAAATAGCACTTTTTAATAAACATGGCATTTCATAGATATAGCACACAACATATTGCAGCATATTTGAAAACCACATACTTGAACATAGTTTATTAGTTTGCATACTGCAGGTGAGGTTTGTACTTACCTCTAGTGCCGTATCCTTAAAATCGCGTTCTTTAAATTTGTCAGCAACGGCAATTCACTTTCCTGATATACCAAAAATATAGGATCAAGATCCCTTCATAAGGTGTTGGTGACCTACTAACACTCACATCTACTTTTGGTTGTATGTCCCTTATACATGATATCCATCTTGGCCACTTTAATCCCCATTCTTTATTGAACTTCGATTAAATCCTTAAGAGGTTACGTTGGGTAGCCTTTTTAGTTTAGAGCCTTGACCTATTAGTGGGCTTTGCTCATACATCCTTGTTATTGGGTTATTTTCATTAACCCATTAAATCTTAGCCCAATATACATGTGGTTATCCCTTAGGGTTATGTTGGGTAACCCTTAAGGTTAACCTTAATTAACTTTGGGTCAACCTTTTGTCAACCCTTGGTTATTCTTGGGTTTGTAACTCGGATATAATATCCGGTTACCGTTCGTAATCGGCTTGTTACCAATTTTTTTTACTATAAAATTCCTCTTCCTTATTTTTGGAAAATCTTGTGTAATTAACTTCCAAAAATCCTTCATTTTGCTTGTAAAAATTCTAACTCCTTTAATTAGAAAATACCTTGGTTAAATTTCATTATTTTCTTTAACTTGTAACTTCTTGGTTGAAACTCTCTTTTTCTTTACTTTGTGGAAAAATGTGAATTTCAAATCCGAGCCCTTAAAATTCATGGTTTTCGAGATAAATCTTTTATAAAATCATTTGGGATCGGAAACCACCTTTGGAATGGTTTCTGAAGCTAAAATAACCATTTAAGAACACTTCACAATTTTTCTAGAAATTATTTTCGTGGAACTCACATGCAAGATTTCGGACTCCCTGCGCGTCTCCCACGAAACGCGCCCAGTTTAAAAATCGGCTTGGAATTTGAAAAACTTGTCTGCACGAAAGTTGTAGCTATCGAAAAATGCTAAAACTTTCATGTTTTGTACAAAATCCAGTTCGGCCTAGATCAGTATCATTTTTTATTTGAAAACGGGTTAACTCTGAAAAACTGGGTGGAGAACGTCCCAGGGTTCAGCCACGGGTTTTGGGTAAAACGGAGGCCGTTGGAGCCTTATTTCGAGATTCTGTCTGCTTAGTCCTCTAGGAAAAGTTGTTCCGAACAACTTTCGTGTTTTGAGTTTTACCTCATTCGACCTCTAAGGGCCTTGAAATTACCCTTTCCCGAAACTGGCCAGATTCGAATCCGAATTGGCAGTTTCGGTTCCTCATTTCGGTTTACGTCCTATTCGCGGAATCTATCTCGACCGATCACATAGGGAGCTTAGACAACATCAAGCAGCGCTTCTAACGTCCCATTGAAACCCATAAATCCATCTCATTTAACTCATGCAACCCAAATCCGAAAATTTAAAAACCTAGGTTGCTTGGCTCTAGCACATGCATTAACACATACAAGCATCACAAAATCCATCCCTAATCTAGCATGCTCTCATGGCTGCCAAGGGCAGATTTTTGGCATCATCTTATGGGACATACAACCTATCTTCTAGCATGAAAAATCCATCATTTTCAAGCACAAATTTTAAAGCAATCAAGCATTAAAAATCAGCCAACCAAACCCTAACCTTATCAAGCGCACACACCATCAATGAGGGCAGAAAATTAAGGTGGACTTATGTCCTTACAAATCACTTGAATCAACCTCAAAAACACTTAAATAAAACTTAGATTCAAGGTGGTTTAAGAGATTTTACCTCAACCCAAGTTAGGGTTTTGAAAATCCAAAGATTTCCTTCCTTCCTTGGCTTGCTCTAGCCCATGGCTTCACCATGGAAAATGGCATCCAAAATTTTTGTTGTTAGTTCTTTCTTGCTCTAACCAAAACCGAAAATCACATGAAGAAAAACCAAGTTTTTCTTACCTCATTCTCTCTTGCTTGGTTCAGCCACTTGCTTGGAGAATCACCAAAAATTTTCTCAAGCTTTCCTTGCTCTTGGTTGCTCACGGTTTTTGGTACAAAAGTGCACCAAAAATTTTTCTTCTTGGTTCCTTGCTAGACCACTCAAATCTGAACCTCTTGACCCAAAAATTCTCCAAGTTTCACTCACCCCTTGTTCCTCTTTCTCTTGCTCGGCCAGCACCCCAAAATCCACAAGAAATTTTTCCAATCTCTCTCTAGCACTCTCCCTTGCACAAATCCGAACTCTCTAAAATGAAAAACCCAAAAACTTTTTGAATCTCTCTCTCTCTCTTTCTCCCTCTTACTGCCGAGTATCATAAGGAACAAATGAGAGCTTTTGGCTCACTTTGACAAGGAAAAGAGAAGAGAAAAGATGAGATGTCTTGAATGACTAGGGTGGTTGCTTTCTTGTCCGTAATTCAAGGCTTTAGTCTTGTCTTTCTTTTCTTTCCTTGCAGCCGGATCCAAAGGGGATTAAGGGGGGGTTGCTGCCGAGATTTCCAAGGGAGATAAGCATGGGTTTGACTCATTTTTGTTCAACAAAAATGACTAGAGAGTGAGGGGACTTGATGGACAAGAGTGGTTGCACCTTTTCCTTGATTTAAGGCTTGATGTCTAGCCTTTGCTCCCATTTTTTTTTCTTTTCTTTGCTGTCCCCAGCTGTTGCCGACCAAAGGGAAGGGGAGTTGGCTGCCACTAGCTTGCTTTGGCTAGTAAAAAAAATGAGTTATAGGCATGGTGTTGTTGTCCTTTGCTTGGTTAAACTTTAGTTGGTCATTTAGTTCCCAAAACTAAACAAATTTCTTTTCTTTTCCTTCTAGTTGCCGAATATGGGAGTGGGGGATGATGGCTGCCGGCTGTTTGTGGGGAATGGACAAGGGATTTAGTTCATTTTTTTAAACAAAAAGTGACTAAGGATGGGGGACCTTTAATGGACAAAAGTTGGTGCACCATTTCCTTGATTTATGGCTTTCCCATTTTTTTTTCTTTTCCTCTTGTCTCCCATGGATTGGCCGGCCATCATGTATGGAATTCCACATGATGCAACTTTGAGTTAGTGCAAGGTGATGTCATTGAGGTGAGGTCATCTTCCACTAGCTCTACCAAGGTCTTGTTTGGCCATTTCGTTCTTTCATAGCTCCTTTCGCGCTCTACAGTTATTTCCAATACTGTGATGAGCATTCTATTTTTATATTTTAATCCAAAAATTCTTCCATGTAAATTTTGGACCGAAACTCTCTTTCTCCAATTTTTCGGAGACCTTTTTGCCCTTAATTCTTTTTCGGTGTGCTTGATTTTTCTAGGGTGGATTTATGGCTTATAAAACTTCATTTTCGGAGATTCTTTCCATATTCCTTCATCATACTTGTAAAGTCGACGTTGTGATCCGTCCCGGTCAAATTTTGACTTTTTGATCAACCCTTTGACTTTTTGGTCAAAGTTGACTTTTTGGTCAAACTTTTGACTTTTGTAAAATTTCATCTTTTTTCGTTCTTTTTCCTTTAAAAACTTCATTCTTGGCTCGTAAAACATTAATTGAGTCTCATAATCATTAAATGAGGACTCAAACATCGTTTAAATAAAATTATGAATTTCTCATTATTATTCATAATTTTTCATATAACACATCATAGATACATAAATTAGACTCTATTTCCTTATGAACAAGGAGATTACAGGTCTATAAAATTTCGGGTCTTACAAAGCTAGCATGTGGAGCTGTCTTCCCCTCCCCTAAACCGGCTGCAGCTGCACAAAAGAAAGAAAAGAAAAGAATGGAAAAGAAAGCCTTAAAACAAGGCAAGACTCCAACCACTCCTACCTTCCTCTTGTCCATCAATTCCCTATGCATTTAATGCCAAATTTTCAGCCATCTCCTCCCCTCCACCTTCGGCAGCCATAAGGGAACAAAGCAAGAGAAAAAGCCTTAAATCAAGGCAAGAAACTAACCACTCCATTTCACATCAAATCCCTTCCATTCTCTCTATTCTTTTTAGTGAAAAAAGTGAACCAAACCTTGCCATTTCCTTTAGAGTTCGGCAGCCAAGGGAGAAGAGAGAGAGGAGAGGAAAAATCAAAAACTTTTGAGAGCTTTTTGAGCCTTAGAAGTTCGGTTGAGCAAGGGTGAGAGCAAGAGAGAGATTGAGAAATTTCTTGTGGGTTTTCTAGTGTGAAGCCGACCAAGTGAGGAGAAGAAAAAGGTGAGTTGTTTTTGAAATTTTTTTTTTTTGGGCTTTTTGCTCTTGGAGTTCGGCTTTAGAGGGTGAAGAAAGAGCCAACATTTTTTTAATCCCTATTTCTTCTAGGTGTGGCCGTGAGCTTAGAAGCAAGGAGGAGAAATTTTGCAACTAAACTAGCTTTGGTTCTAGGTAATTTCTCAAACCCTAAACCTCTAATTTTAAGCTTAATTTCAAGTTTAATTTGAGGTTCGATTGGGTTGTAAGGACGTAAGTCCAATTTCGTTTTTATGCTTTAAATTTCGGTGTGTGCTTGATTTGCTAGAACTAGGGTGTTTGGCTTTAAAATCTTGCTTGATTTGTGTTGATTTTTGTATGGATTTCATGCTAGAAAAACTTAGGTTGTGTGTCCCCATATTGTGGCCAAAATCTGCCCCTTTTGGCAGCCAAGATGCATGTTAGTTTTAGGGCTTAAATGGTGATGCTTATTGGATGTATGTAATGCTAGAACCAAGCAACCCTAAGATTTCATTTTTCATTTTTTTGGGTTGCATGGACACTACGGATCAGATTTTGGGCTTTATGGGACGTTAGAAAATTTTGTATGTTTGAATCGTAGGCTCCCGAAGTGGTCGGTCGAGTTAGATTCGCGAAATAGAACGTAAACCGAACTTAAACCCAAAACTGCCCAGGTTCGGATTAGACTCTGACCAGTTTTGGAAAAGTGAAATTTTGGGGCCTTTAGAGGCCGAATGGGTTAAAACTCAAAACATGAAAGTTTCTCAAAACAAGTTTTCCTAGAAGACATCATTGACGGAATATCGAAATAAGGCTCCAACGGCCTTCGTTTTCAGCAAAACCTGTGGCTGATCCCTGGGGCCAGTTTCACCTAGATTTTTCAGGATCAGCCGTTTTCAAATGAAAACTGGTATTGATACAGGCAGAATTGAATTTTTCGCAAAACATAAAAGTTTTAGCATTTTTTGAGAGCTACAACTTTTATGAAGAAAGGTTTTTCGGATTCTCGACGAATTTTTTAAACTGGGCACGTTTTATGAGAGGTGCGCAAGGAATCCGAAAATTCCTTCACCATAGTGTTACAAAATGTTTTCAAAAAAATTGTAAAGTGTTCTAAACCGTTATTTTAACTGCGAAAACTGTTCCAAAGGCAGTATTCGACCCTAAACGACATTTACAAAGAATTATTTCAAAGATCGGAAGTTTATAAAGGGTTTTAAAGATTTTTAAGAAAAATGTGGTTAAAGTGCAAAAAGAAAGAAAGATGTGATTTTAAGTTAAGAAAATGAAGTTAAGTTAAAAAAATAGATTTTCAAGATAAAAATGGTAATCAAGCCGATTACGGGCCGTAGCCGGGAATAGGACCCGAGTTATTGGGCTTAGGCCCAAAGGGCCCAAAATTGACAAGGGTTGACCAGTAGTTGACCAATTGTCAACTTTGGTTGACCCACAACAAGAAAGAGGTAACCTTAAGGGTTATCCAACGTAACCCTAAGGATTACCATAAGTTAATGGGCCAAGCAAAATGGGTCAAGGCCATTAATCCAATATGCTATAATAGAATGGTAAGCCCAAAGTATTAAAGAGTAATCCAATAGAAGATCAAGGAGAAAATTAAGAGGTTATCCAACGTAGCCTCTTAAGGGATTAATCAAGTTCAAATTAATCCCCAGCAGTAAAAGGCCAATTTTGGACAAGTCAGTTATCTGACGGGGGCATACAACTAGGTTATAGTAGGTATGTTGGTTAGGGTACCAACATTCTACAATCAGAATCCGAATCTCACCAATGTCCTTTCTCGAGTAGGAGAGGACTTGTAGCTGTACGCCAAGGCAGGACAGCGAGAGTGAGAATTTAGCAGGATAAGAGGTAAGTACAACTCCGCCTACAGCATAGGCTCTAGTTGATGCTTACTAAAGTAAGATTAGATGAATGCTAAGGGTGTATGAAATTGTATGCTATGCGATGATGTGTTATAAGTTAATTGCCATGCTATAAGTATTAATAGGCCATGTTATATGATGATGTATAGAAAACATGATTAAGCATGATTTAGATGTTCAGCATGAGTTAGGATTATGTGACATCACGAATGCATGTTCACTAATTCCTACAAGATAAATAAACTCAAGATTGAGTTACGAAAAGATAAGAAAAGATAAGAAGGCAAGTGAGCTTGCCGGTGTAGTACCACCCGTCCGAGGTCGGGTAGAACTATGGGTTGAGTTGGACAGGACTGGCCGCCCCAACCACTCCATAGTTGCGCGCCGGGTACGAACACCAAAGGTAAGGGCCCTAAAAGAATGATAAGCAAAAAAAGCAAATACGAGCATAACTGGACCATGCATGTTTAGGCATCGTTAGTTAATGTCATTATGAACGATGTTATGTGATTATGAATGGCTATGTATGTTAAGTAAGAAATGTATTTCGATATGGTTTTAAGTAAGTCGCGGACGAGACAGTTATACTTGATGAGCGAAAGCTCACTGTCTTACGTCTATGCTGTAGGTAAGCAGCCTGTCAGCAATGCTTGATGCAAGGTGGCGGAGCGTGGCGAGGCGAGCTGTGAAATCGTGGGACTTTATGCCACCACACGTTTTGACCTTTCTGAGTTTTTATAATTATGTAATGATATTTTATCCAGACATCTTTTCGAAGAACACGTTTTAATTCATGGGTATCAAAAAAACATTCCGCTGTGTTATGAGCTAATTTATAAGTATGTAAGTAAGTAAGTCAACAATGTAACGGCCTGTGCAAGGCGGGTCGTTACAAGTCAGTCCCAATGATACTGGTTGCCACATTCCGTAGATATTCCCATCATTTCATAGGCCACATCTAAAATTTTCAAACCTTTAAAACATTATAAACATATCATAAAAGCTTTCATTAAACTATACTTTCCTACTTGCAAATCATAACCTTTCCAATGAAGGGAAACATTATATCCATAGTCTCATTTGAAATGTTAAACATTCGTCAAAAACATTGAAACACTATATCATATACTTTTTAAGTTTCCACGACACAGTAAGTAGAATTCCTATTTAACTCTTGAAAATTGAACTTCTGCAGAGAAATTGACTCCACCGTTTTGAAGAAAGTTAATCGGGCTTGTCTTAAGATCCATGATCAAGTCAATTTGCATTTTAAAAAAATATCTTCAATCTATTACCAGTCATATAAAATAGAAAAATATGCATTATAGTATCACTTTTCCACGTTTTAGACCATTCAAGGTCATTTAGGACAAATTCTAAGCACAAATGAAATTTTTACCTAGTGACTGTCCACCAGTTTCCAGTTACAGAACCCAACATTCAAAAATTCACCAAAAATCCATTTTACAATATTTTCACGTGAAATTTTGTGGGGAGTAAGATTTATATGTATACTTTAACTCCACAAAATTTTAGCTTCAAATACAGGGTATAAACAAAGAAATCCTAGTGCCGTGTTTTTGAAATCTCAGTCAAACATTTTCACAAACACCTTCTATGCCACTTCATAAAATACGTTAAAAACAATCAAATCTCTTTTCCAATGAGACCTCACAATGTTTTACATCTCAAATAATGTCGAACCATCAAGCAATTTGAATAAAATCAGAAATTTCACATTTGGATTAAAATCAAAGCATACTTTTAACATATGGCATCCTAGGTTGGAAAAAAAAAAAGGGTATTTGCCAGAATCCGAGAATGGGTTTTTGAGTGAAGCTTAGTCTTGATTTGTCTTGTGGTTTAGGAGGGGAAAGAAGGTCTCATTATGATGGAGAAGATCAGTTGTTGGAGTTTTTTTTTTTTTTTTTTTTTTTTTTTTTGCACTGAGAACCGGCTGGGATGAGAGGTGAAGAAAAAGTGTTGTTAAATCAGCCTAATACCACATAAGGCAGCTGTAATGCACGTAAAAAGACAGCAGCAAACATACTTTTAAAAATTACATAAAAAGCCCAAAAGAATCTAAAATTATGCTAGATTCTTAAAAATATATTTTCTTTGCAAATAAGTCCATAAAAATTTTAATAAACTTCATTTAAAGTATATTCTATAACTTTAGATTACCATTCTTATACAAACAATCTAATGGACAAAGCATATTGATCAACTTCACTTCCGACAATTATCAACTCTCCTCTGCACAGTTACTAAAAAAAATAAAATTAAACGATTTCAGTAGCACATAAATACTAAAAAAAAAAAAAACATTTCATATAAAATGATTAACATTACTACTAATAAACACTTAATAATAATGCTAATAAGATACTAAACATATTTGTTAAACTTAGTTATTTTAAATTAATTAAGCTCGGCATTACAATTTGAATCACCGGTAAGTCATGTTCACAACCTAATTTTGAGAATTTTCAAAATTTGGATTTCCATTTTGTTTAAAGAATTTTTTAAAAATAAATTTTCAGGAATTTAAAAATGAGGATAGGGAAGAATCGGTTGGTGAAAGCTCGCCGCTTGAATTAATCAGTTCAGCAGCTTCATCAGAAATTATTGCAGAGACCAAGTGAAACTGAAAGAAGAAGAAGAAGAAGAAGAAGAAGGAATCCTTTTTTTTTTTTTTTCCAATTTATTTTTCTTTTGGAGTTCTCTTTTACTTGATTTGCCTCATTGTACCATATCTTGAAAGGGTAATATAATACCTCATTATGTTGCTGTTTTGGACGTTGAAATGTTGCAAATATCAATATTTTCTTTAGAAGTTGAATTTGTCTCGTATCATCAAATTACTGAGAACGATTGTTACGAAACTTTATTTTAGACTATTAATTAGTGTTGCAATTGGTTTTGCTGGCATAATGAACATAATACTGCCATGAACCAGAAATTCCTTAGAATTAGAAGGATTGAACTTGAAACTCCAAAAACCCGCCTTAGCATGGTAAAAAGGATTCAATTTTAAGGAGTAAAAAGGCAACCAAGAACACCCCCTCCCCCCACAAAAAAAAAAAAAAAAAAGCATGAACTTAAATTTTCAATACAACAGCCAATTTACATTGCGGTCCATGTATCGAACATCTACTGCAGTCGCAGCATGTCTTTCCGTAAATGTTGAACAAATCATTCTCTGACAAACCATCAGGAGATTAAGGTTCTCCTTTTGTTTAACAGGTAGGCAGTAAGCAAATAATTGAATTTTTCACTCCAAAGTTGCTTCCAAGTTTCAGCTTGTTTCATGACAACAGTACCAACTACATAGATTACTGCCAGAAAACTCTCCATGCATAACATTTGAACATTCCAAGTTGAGTAGCATTATTCTACTTCACAAACCAACCAAAATTTCAGAACTTCCCAAACGGGTGTCTTCTTCACTATTTGTTGAATTGTTCGTTGAGAGGAATAGGTGAAACCGTACATGTTGTGGGTTGGCATGGAAATTCAATCAACGGGTTGTGCCGCTTTGTACTCATTATTGTCTTGTATTGATCAACAACATTGCCAATTAGGAATTCATTATGATACCCTGTTCCTTTTTATTTCACTATATAAAGTAAAGGGACCTGAAAAAATAAAAAAATAAAAAGGTTGCCACAGTAGGCTTCCTTCGCTTTTTCAAGCTCCACCCCTCATAGAAAATTAAAGTGCTAACGCGCCTTATATTATTTAGTAAAGCAACCTTTCGTGCTAGGAGCTAAGGCGATAGAAGGAGCAAGGCTCTAATCCCCATTACTGTTTAAAACGAAAAGAATTCCTTTGATCCTTTCTTGAGCTATGAGCGTCATATCTAAATATGAACAGTAGCTCTTTCTTTTTTATCATATTTTTCCTAGGAAATACAAAGAAAACTGCATTACGCCTTAAAGAAATCAAAGTCTTGCTTGCCCTTACATTGAAGTCATTAACTTATCCCATTAGACGCTTAGCAAAGAAACTCATTTGTTGAGACAAACTGAGAGATATCAAAAAATTCGTAAAAGCATCGACTGGTGTCGAAATACTCTGGAGCTTTTCTGCCTCTTTAGGGGAGGATTTGACCCAGAGGTGCTTTGTAACCAAAAAAGCATCAATAAACTTAACTTGAAATAAATAAAAACCTGATAATATGTTATACAAAAGCTAGAATCCTTAACTACTTAATGCCCATTGCGGTCTAGAATCAAATCTAGCCAAAAATAAGAAGGCCAATCCCAGAACTTGACAAACATGAATGCAAATAGCTCCTATAGTAGCCCCTGTAAGACTTCTCTGTACAGAAAGAAAGAAAAATCCAAATGCGGTCAGCAGAACTTCCAGTGGTTGTTGCAGTTGACGCAAGTGACATAAGTAGTCATTGGCTCGTCGGCACTCCTCGTCTGCATCTGATGGTACGTCGTCTTTCTCTGCCCGCACTTTCCACATCTGAACTGATCCGTGGTCGCTTTCTCTTCCGCTGATGTTCCACGGCCAGTCAGGCATTTCTCCAAATATTTTTCTTCAATCTGCTTAATCCGAAGCTGCAATTCCTTGCTCGCCATCTCCGTGTTCGACATGATCACGAGCTTCTCTGGCTTCACCTTTCCCAGGAGAACTTTCCTTCTCAAGTCCGGATTCTTGGAATCACTCATGTTGAACAAGATCGACCTGATTTTCTTGTTCTGGCCCCTGATTTTCTCAAACATCGCAGTCTCCACCGCCACCGCAACTTCAACCGGATCACATGTCTCCACTTGATGCTTGAGACTCTCCTTCTCGATTTCGGTAGCAACTCTGGACAGTGCCACCACAAGCCGTTCTCTGATTTTGCAGCGGGACACGCCGATGTTGTCCGATGACACGCTCGAGATTTTCATGATCATGTGACGAAGAACATCATCAGCCTTGTTTGTAGTTTTCTCGATCGGATTGGTTTTTGCAGGGATGCTGCTGTCTCTTTCCTCTTTGTTTAACTGTTCCATGAAGACAGCCTTCCATGTCTGGAAAATCTCAGAAGCCAAAGATCGGATACTTTCTTTTGGATGTTTTTTGAGAGATCGAAGCCTCTTTCCGACCTAAAATTAATATACACAGTAAATATTATCGAAAAATATTCACAAAGAATGAAACAAAAATATAGAAAAACAAAAAGGTAAAAGAAAAAAAAAACAAACAGAAATACTAGCTGAAAAAACAAGAAACTGCGATAGCCTAATAAAATAATAATAATAATAATAATAATAATAATAATAGAAAAAAAGAAAGAAAGAGAAGCTAGGTTATTGTTATACGTACCTGAGTAGAAAGAAGAAGATCCTTGGTTATGGGGAAACATCTGAGCTGCTTTAGGGCATCCATGCATCGCGAAACCTCCGGTCCGACCGGCGAAATGTCGGTAGCCGCTACGACATCCGCTGCCTTCTTCGCCTTAAAGAAGAGATTCATCAACTCTTTCTCCATTCTTTTTGTCTCCATAAAATAAAAAAAAAAAAAACGAGACTTTCAAACAAAATAAAATAAAACAACGAGAGCTGCTTTTGAAGAGAATGTGATGTGATAAACGGAAATAATGCTTAGGTTTAATATCTAATATTGAAGTGTTTGGTTTACTCAGTTTCATGGTTTATATTTATAGTGTTTGGTTTCCTACTCAGATATGGAGATTGGATTTTTTTTTTTTCCAAGTGAATTATGGAGATTGACGTACATGCAATAAAATTCAAGTATGACTCAACTTTAACGTTATTCTTTTGGCCTTTCTAATGTTACGAATTTACGATTCTAACCTTTTGGACTTCTCATTTAATCCACACATCATGTTGTTATCAATTCGGTCTTTTCAGTAAATTCCTTTTTGCTCTGACCTACGACTATTATTTTAAATTTTAATAATAGAAAGCCTCAGCATTTAGGCTCCGTTTGGAGAAGTGTTTCCAAAAGTATTTCCCAAACTTTTTTTTTTGTTTTTTCTTTTAATTTTACTATTTATTTATTTTAAATATTTTTAAAAAACTCATACTTTAAAAAATTTATAACTTTATCATTTTAAATTAAAATGAGATTTTTTTTTTTGTCAAATTACATAGAATTTCAAAGTGAATGAAATAAAATCTATATTACTAATTTTTTTTTCCGGATACATTTTAAGTTTTTACACTTTTTTACTCCAAACAGTTTATTTTCATCAAATGCACATTTTAAAACTCAAATAATCTCTAACCTCTTAAAAATCGTCTCCAAACGTGACCCAAATGTGCCCCTAAGGCCAAGTCAACATAAAATTAGCCCAAAAAAAAAAACATTAAAATTGTTATATTAGACTCTAAAAATTGTTATATGTATAGTCTAATGTTAATTCTACTGACTAAATTTTTAGACATAAATTTTTAATCTCCATTTTTAAGTTTTTGTTTTAAAAAACACATCAAACCTGATTCTAAAATAATAATAATAATAATAATATTGCAATAAAACGAAATTTTTTTAAAGATGGGGATTTGTTTTCGGTTTATATTTGTTTTTTCTAGTGAACCCTAATATATTTGTAATAACCAAATTTTTAATGTCCTTATTTTCCTTCTAAGGAATTATTTACACTTTATGAAGGTATTCGTAAAAGAGCTCGGATTAGGGCTTTTGAAAGATTTTGTGAGTTTTAATGGGTCGAGAAAACTCAAAAATTGATTGTTAAGCTCAAAAACGGACCTTTCGAGTCGAAAGGGATGGAAAAGTACATGATTTTACAAAAGTCAACTTTGACTGAGAAAGTCAAAGTTTGACCAAGAAAAGTCAAAAGGTTGACTTTACGATATGTTGAAATGCAGTATGAAAAGTATACTGCGAAAAATATTTTTGTGAGCTAGATAGCAAGAATAGGCCTTAAAAATCACCTTAGAGAATCAAGCACACTAAGTTAAGATTAAGGGCAAAAAGGACTCGGAAAAAAAAAAAACTATACTGTCCAATTTTACACAGATAAATTTTTGTACTTCGGTACAGTATAAAAATACTGTGTATTAGTGAAACACAGTATTAGAAATATCTGTGTGGCACAAAAATGGACAATTTTTGAAGAAAACTAACCAAACAAGGCCCTAAGGTGAGGTAAGGGTGATGACCTCATGTGGCATCTTAATTATGATGTCATTAAGCTTAATTAAGTTTAGAAAAAAAAATTTTAGAAGAGCCTAGAAGCCCCTTGGCCGGCCACCTCAACATCCCTTTGTGGGAATAGCAAAAATTTTGGGGAAAATTCACAAATTCCAAAAGTTCCAAAACCTCTATAAATACCCATGACTCCTATTCCTTTTAATTGAAAAACCTTGTAGAACTCTTGCAAAATTTCCCCTTGAAAAATCCGAAAATTGGAGAAGAGAAGGAGGAGAGGAAAAACAAAATTTTTTTAGGGCTTTTGCTTGGAGGGTGTTTGGATTTGCAAGGAGAAAACTAAGAAAAAGTTTAGAAATTTTGTGGGTTTCTTTGGGTGTGTGGCCGAGTGGGTGAGGAAGGAGAAAGGGAGAGAAAAAGTTGGAAAGTTTTGAGGCCAAACCTTGGTGTGGAGTTCGGCTTTGGAGTGGAACCACCAAGGATCAACCAAAAAAATTTTTTGGTGCCCCAATTTGAGGTGCTGCCGTGGACTAGGGAGAACAAGGGGGAGGAAGAAATTGTGTGACCAAAACCTAACTTTGGTCTAGGTAAACCCTTGAACCCTAACTCCTTTATTTGAGTTCAATTTTGAAGTTAATTGGTGATTCAATTTGGTTGTAAGGACATAAGTTCACTTGCAATTTTCATGCTCTAAAGTTTGGTGTATGTGCTTGATTTGTAGATCTAGGGTATATGGCTTGATTTCTTACTTATTTTGTGCTTGTTTGTGCTTGTTGGTTGATGGATTTTCATGTTAGATGTTTAGGTTGTGTGTCCCCTGATTTGGTACAAAAATATGCCCTTAGGCAGTGTGTGAAGCATGCTAGATTAAGGGTGAATGGTGGATGCTTGTGTGAATGTATGCAAAAAGATGGAACCTTGCAAACCTAGGATTTAGGGCTCTCGGATTTTGGTTTGCATGGGTCCTTAGAAACTGCTCATGGGTTCATATGGAACGTTAGAAGCGCTGTGTGTTTGATATGTAGGCTTCCGAAGTGGTCGGTCCAGATAGATTTGCGAGATAGGACGTAAATCGGACGTAAACCCCAAAACTGCCAGTTCGGATCCAAGACTGGCCAGTTTTCGGGAAAGTGAAAATTTAAGGCCTTTAGAGGCCGAACTGGGTAAAACTCAAAACATGAAAGTTGCTCGGAACAATTTTTTCTAGGGGGTAACATGGACAGAATTCCAAAATGAGGTTCTAATGGCCTCCGTTTTTACGAAAACCAGTGGCTGGTCTGCCCAGACCCAGTTTTCAGGATCAGCCGGTTTCAAACAAAAACTGGCACAAATACAAGTGGAACCAAATTTTTCATAAAACATAAAAGTTTTATCATTTTTTGAGAGCTACAACTTTCATGAAGACAAATTTTTCAAATTCCAAACGGATCTTTAAACTGACATTGTTTTATGAAGGGTGTGCAGGGAACCGAAAATTCCTACACATGAGTTTCTACAAAAGTTTTTGAAAAACTGTATTTTGTTTAAAACCGCTATTTGTAAGTATGAAAACTGTTCCAATGGCAGTTTCGACCTTAAACGACTTTTATAAAGATTTGTTTCAAATATATGAATTTTTACAAAAAGATCAAAAGATTTTAAAAGCCAACTTACTCAAACTATTAAAAAGAGTAAGAAAATAGAGTTTTTAAGATAAAATTGGTAATCAAGCCGATTACGGACCGTAACCGGGAATAGTACCCGAGTTACCAGGCTTAGTCCCAAAGCCCAAGGTTTAACCTAAAAGGTTGACCATAAGTTGACCAAATGTTAGCTATGGTTAACCCAACATTTAGTTAAGTGAAAACCTTAAGGGTTATTCAATGTAACCCTAAGGGTTTCAAGAACATAAAAATGACCCGATGAATTAGGATATCAGAGTAGAGCCCAAGGTTTATAAGAAAACCAAGCAGTATGTCAAAGGCCTAGTCCAAGAGGTTATCCAACGTAGTCTCTTAAAGAATAATCCAAAAACGATTATTCCCAAACGGTAGAACGGCAAACTGCGACCAAATAAGATATCAGGTATAGGGGACATACAACTAGGATTTCGTAGGCATGTTGGTTAGGACACCAACATTGCGCAATGAGAATTAAATTCTCACCTATGTCCTTATTCAAGCAGGAGAAGGCCTGCAGCTGTGCCCAGAGGGAGGATAGCATCAAAGTGGACATATGGAGAAAGGTAAGTACAACTCCGCCTACAGCATAGGCTCTAACTGACACTTACCCAAGTATGTTAGATGTATGCTAAGGGTGTATGCCTATTGTATGCTTTGTGCTTTTAGGTGATGTGTTAGTTGCCATGTTATATTTATATAAGTTTTCATGTTATGTTAGATGTGGAAAGATGATATTAATATGAAGTATGAAAGGTAAGAAAGCATGTTAAGATAATGATGTTAGTATGAACTAAAATTATGTGACATCACTATGTATGTTCACTAAATCTTATAAGATTAATAAGCTCAAGAATGAGATAAAGAATAGATAAGAAAAGAAAGAAAGAAGGCAAGCGAGCTTGCTAGTGTCGTACCACCCGTCTGAGGTTGGGTAGGACTATGGTGTAAGTCCCAACCACTCCATAGTTGCGCGTCGGGTACGAACACTAAGGTAAGGGCCCAAAAGATAAGAATAAGTAAAGAAAGTAAAATACGAGCATAACCGGACCATGCATATGCTAGGCATGTTAGGGTATGCTATGATGAATTGATGCTATGAGTTATTATGTGATGTCATGTTACGTTAAGATAGATTGTGCATGATAAGGGTATGTGTATGTCGCGGATAAGACAATTGTACTTGGTGAGCAAAAGCTCACTGTCTTACGTCTATGCTGTAGGTAAGCAACCTGTCAGCAATGCGTGATGCAAGATGGCAGAGTGTGGCGGGGCATACTGTGAAATCGTGGGAAGATAAGTCGCTACGCGTTTTGATTCTAAGTACTTATATTATGTGAATATATTTTTATTTAAGACATGTTTATAAGTTGCACGCTTTTAAATATCGTATAAAAAAAATTTTCCGCTGTGTTTTTGCTAAGTAAGTAAGTAAGATGTAAGTATATATGTAAGGTAACGGCCTGTGCTAGGCGGGTCGTTACAATATTAGCCAAATAAAGCCCTTGTGAATGATTTAGAGAATTAGAATTTTAACAATAAGATCTCTTATTTTATGTTATCAATGTTAATTATTTAGTTTTAATTGGTAATTATATATTCTATGCTGTAAATTTGAAATACAATACTCATAACTTATGTTATTAAAAATTTAATACACCAATATTACAAAATTAGAGGTCCTACAATAAAATATTCTTTAAAAAATAGATAAAAAGTCAAATTTTGTTTTGCCATTAAACTTCAATAGTCTTTTAACTTTGCCTACTAAATTTTAAAACTGACATAAACATCTCTCAGACTATGAAATATTATCATCTTTGTTTGTTTGTTTGCTTTTTTTTTTTTTTTTGGTCGTTGTCATATTTAAGTTGGCATGGCAGTAATTTCAAGTGGCACGAAAGGATAATAAAGTAATTGACGGTTTAACCTTTTTTAAGGAAAAAATATCCATTAGTTCAAGCAAAAAAAAAAAAAAAAAAAAGATAACATTAAACCCATATCACCCACTATTTTGAAGCACCGTAAAAAAAAAAAAAATAAATAATAAAAAATAAAAAATAAAAACGACAACGACGCAAACAACAATCCCAGCTCCGTATGTTCATGCATATTAGGAAATCCTTTACACCTAAGGGCCCCCAAGTTGAGCTAATGCGTCTAATTGAATTTTCTTTTTATATGTTTATTATCATTTTTAGTAATTAATTAATTTTTCTTTGTCAATGCTTAAATAATTTAAGGTTTGATAAAGAACAAAAGAAAAGGATCAAAAATAGGAATTTTGAAAACACAACAAGCTCGTGAAAGTTAGAGTAATGATAGTCTAATTTTTAGATAACTCAACGAGAATGAAGCCAACCGAAAAAGAGGAAGGGGTGCCGGAAAATACAAAACCTTGTTGAAATTAAAATATGTGAGTATGATGTCAAAGTAATGCAAGAAAAGCTAATCTGCTTGGCATAAATATGCAACAAATATCATACTTGTACACAAACGTCAACTGAGTTTGTATGCCCTCAGATTCCAGTAATCTCGAAGCCTCTATTCCCTGAGCAGGAATGAGATTAGAGAATGGCAGCAGAAGGATGAAAGAATAATTACGAGCTTTATTGTACGAGTTGAGGGCCTGTTTGTTGTACATGATTAAGGAGGATGGGACTGCACTGGATTTTAATCCTGTGTCTGGTGAAAAATAAAATACTGGACTGGATAAGAGTTTATCCAATCCATAACTTAATCCCCTTGGAAGGGGATTCGACTATCCTCTGCAAGAGGAGGGGATTAGAAAAGCTCATCTCCTCTCTCTCAAGTTTACTCCACAAGTCACTCATATTATATGTCAATTTCTAAGGATTTCGTCGCTCTGATTTCATCTAATTCTCTCAGATTCTTCTTAATCATTTTTTGGGTGATTTTCCCATTTAAATATTTCCCCTATTTTCTGATCTTGTTCGCTGCTGTCCTTTTGTTCTTCTTTCATTAAATCTTTTTTTTTTTTCCAATATATCGGTCTACCTTTTTCAACATATTTATCTATGTGATAAATTGTAGACTGATATGTGTTCTCAAACTTATAAAGTAGATGAAAAATGGGTTTTATTGATTTGTGTGTTTACGGGTTAAGATAGAGAAGGTAACAATATTTTTTGAAGGAAAAAAAAAAAATTAAAGAATGCATCAAATACAATGCGAAAAAAGAGAATGACATTCAAAAGATAATTTCAAAAAAATTCCTATCCAAACGTAACAGTACAACACCAAACATAGGATAGTATCAGATTAAATTTAATCATATCCTTTCCTATACATTCCAATCCAATCCCTTCATGTTATCCCATCAATGTAATCCTAAATGCCTGTAAACCAAATGGACCCTAAAAGAATAAGATTCTCAAGATAAGTGATATGCGGACATTTTAAAGGAAACTTACTTGCCAAGTTGAAGGATTTTTGAACAACAAACGCTCAGAAGGGACGTTGACTTCATTATACTACTTCAGCAGATCATGCACCTGCATGTCTTGATAAATTTGCATGAATCAGACTTTAATCAAGGTAATAGAAAACAAATCAGTAGCATCAGAGTGCCAATCCAGTCGACAAGCACAAACAACAATTTGCCATCCAAGAGGCCAAGCACATACAATAAAAGAAAAGTGAATCCAGAATAAGTTTACTTTTCCTATTATGCATCCATACACCTATAATCCAAGTTACAAGAAAATTTACAAAGTACATTCCAAATGCAATTTTGACAGCTGAAGTTAAGCTGGGCAAGCAGCATGGGGTTAAGCAAGAACCCAAATCACGCCCATAATTAATTTAATAACTACTGAAAGTTAACGAACACCTCTAACAACGGGGTTCCCAATCTTGGTGTACAACTAGAAACAAAGATGACAGATACAACTAGTAGCAAAGAGGACAGAGAAAGCGGAAAACCTGATCGTTGGAAGTCGGAAAAGATTTGAAGCTTCCGAGATGATGATCTTTGCGGACGCAGTACCTCGTTCTTCCTCCGGATTTCGACCACAATCCGACTGAAATCGGAAGCAGCCAAATCTTCTCTCTACTTCACCTCCAAATCCTTTCCTCCTTTTTTTTTTGGAACTGTCTTCTTCCCCCTATCCCTTTTGCTTCTCCATCTTTATTTTTCTGCCCTTTTTCTTCACCTCCTGCGATCTCTTTGGCTTCACCTGCTCTCTCCCACGGATTAATCACGATCTTCTCCGTCCTTTTTTTTTTCTTTTTCCGCCGCTCTTCCTCCGGATTTCGACTACAATCCGACTGAAATCGGAGGCAGCCAAATCTTCTCTTTACTTCACCTCCAAATCCTTTCTTTCTTTCTTTTTTGTTTTTTGTTTTTTAACCGTCTTCTTCCCCCTATCCCTTTCTTTCTTTCTTCTCCATTTTCATTTTTCTGCCCTTTTTCTTCACCTCACGCCAACATTACCATCTGCACCTGCTCTCTCCCACACATAGAGGGGACCATCTTCTTCGTCCTTTTTTTTTCTCTTGCTTTATTACAATGTAGGTGTGCGCACGGGATCATCACGTGCACCCTCAGATCTGGACCAACAGATTCCGTTTCAATAGTTTAAAAGAGGACTCTATGGGTAGAGAGTCTCTACCATAACTCTCCCTTTTTTTTCCCAAATTAAAATATTTTCAATTTAAAATAAAAAGATTTTTCTTTTAAAAAATGATCCCTAATTCAAATGGAGCCTTTATTACCCAAACCGGACAAAATTGAAATTAGCGCGCGAGGGCACTCCAAAAACCCTTTTTGGTTTTCATTCCTAGGGTTTTAGCTCATTTTAGGACAAAGCGAGAAAAAACCGCTTATTTCAATTGACACTCCCAAAAATGGAGTAATTGACACTCCCATGAATCCACTCTCTCTCCAAACTCCACTCCCACCACCATCACCATCACCATCATCACCGCTTCTTCTTCCGGCAATGGCGTTTTCCTCCGGCCTCCGCTTCTCCTCCCTCCTCCGCTCCCGCTTCTCCTCCTCTCCTCTCTCCTCCGCCCACGCCCTCAGGCTCGGCCGCTTCCTCCCCGAGCCCCGCTTCCTCTCCGCTGCCACTCCTCGCTCCCGCTCCCGCACTCTCCGCCCCGTTCGGGCCCGGCGGAGGGACGAGTCCTCCAATGACGATGGCGGGAATGGAAACGGCAGCCTTCTGGTGAAGGACGGGGCGGGAGGCAACGGCAGGATTGTCCCCGCCGAGCTCCACAAGGAGGCCACCGAGGCCTACATGGCCTACGCCATGTCGGTCCTCCTCGGCCGTGCCTTGCCGGACGTCCGCGACGGCTTGAAGCCGGTGCACCGAAGGATTCTGTGAGTGGTTCCCTCTCGGTTTATGTTGTGAAAAAATGGAGTTTTCTGCTCTACTGTTTGTGGAAGTGTGTCTCTGTGTGTGTTTTTTTAGCTATTTTTGCTTTTAATTCGTAAGAAAATATTTTCGTTTGTTAAAAAAAAAATGTGTGTGTGTGTGTGTATATATATATATATATATATATATATATGTTTTAGCATAATATTTACCCAAAAAAAAAAGTGAAATTTTAGATTTTGAGTTTTGGGATTTGGTATTTTGTGCAACGGAATCTTGTGAAGAAGAAATTTCCGCTCAGTGTACCAAATAATAATATGAACGTAAATTGGAGTTGGAGTTTTGGAGATTTTTTGATTGGAAATGAGCAAATGTTTGGAAATGTGTGTTTGCTTTAAATGTAAATTGAAATTGGATTGTGATATTTAAATAGCGTAAAATCCTCAAATGTGTTTGGAAAAAAAAATAACAATATGAATCTTGTTTCATTGTTTTTGTCGTTGTGAGCATTTAGACACAAGAATCATCTCATTTTGTCTTGAAATAAAAAAAATTTATGGACTTTTAATTTTTTTTTGAAATGAAAGAGAAAGGGAAAGATATGTGGATTTGAAATGAGATGGTGAAGAACGACTTTTGTAAAAAAATTGAAAAAATCCGTCTCCAATGATTGTTTGAAACGGCCCTGTTTAAAAGCATTCTTGGAAAGAAGGGAAAAAAAAAAAAAAACTGTAATTCAGTGTTATGCTTTCTTTGTTCTCATTTTGAAAAGATTGTTCCCCGGTATAGAGTTGTTGGCTGTTGGCAACTTTGCAAATCGTTTTCCAGAAAAGCTGATGTGTGTTTATGTAATTTTTTTGGTCTAGTCATTTTGTTTTGTCATGCATGTTTTAAGTTATATCTCTCCGCATTCACTTCCCATCGATGCGTTTTACGCTCTTAATGAGTCATGTCAACTGTCAATCATAGTATGCGCTTTTGCTACATTGTCATCCGTTCTAGACAGATTTTAAGCTTTGGTAATGCTATTGTAAATTTGCAAAATGTTTTGATCGATTTATTGAAGAAGTTAAAAATTTTAATGTAATGACTAGGCCATTTTATACTTGCGCATCCTTTGAGTTTTGCTTCTAGATGTTCGTGGAGAAAATGTTGTCTTGTTATAGACGTGTATCCTTTGGCATTTGCTTCTAGTTCTTTTGGTAGATGGCGTCGTTTTACTATTATGGCTGGAGATACTAATGTGTCACTGGATCCTTCTTAACCAACAGATACGCAATGCATGAATTGGGCCTTGCATCAAAAAAGCCATTCAAGAAATGTGCTCGAGTTGTTGGAGAGGTTAATCATTGAAGATATTATAATTCGTTTCATTTCATTTGGTTAAACATTGGCATTTTTCTTTCCCCTTAAAGATGCTATTGGTGTTTATCTATCATCTTCTACGTTAGAAGCTAATCAGTATAACTCTCTGATGCAGGTTTTAGGTAAATTTCATCCACATGGAGACAACGCTGTATATGATTCCTTAGTGCGAATGGCTCAGGTAATTTATTTACAAATTTTTATTTTATTGACAAATAAATTTTTAGGTAAGCGGAAAAACCTATATGTGGGTGTGAGAATAGAACAAGCCCAAAAAGGAAGGAAAGAGGATGAAATTAACTGATGTAGGACCAGTAGGAGAAGTAAAAAGGAAAAAAGGAAAAGAGAGAGAGAGAGGGAGGAAAAATATTTGGGGAACCTGAAAATTGAAATAAGAGAAAGGGAGACTGAAAGAATATAGGACAAGTGCAACATGGATTTCTATTTTCTCTCTTTACACATGTAAAATAACATCTTATTATGTTTCATTAATGTTCACTGTAATGCATGTTTGTGTACATTGTTGTGTTTATACCCATGAGGGATTTGTAGTCATAGGCTAGTAGCTTAGAAAGTCGGCGTAGCAGGTTATCGTGCTATATGTGATGTCCTTTGATTCTTTCAAGTAGATGTTACAAGCTTTTAATCAATGTCCCAAATTCTTGATGGGGCTAATAGGACTATGCGAATGCAGAATTCTGTTATTGAAAAATTAGTGAGTGAATGAAGGATCATGAAAATTTTATTGAACTTTGAGACATGCTCCCATTTTCCATTTTTTTTTAAATTTATTGAAGAGCTCCTTAGGGAAGCTACTTCCTTTCATTGATGATGACATCAAGTACAGAGGAAAGATGGCAAGGAGTCCTCAGAAAGCAACTAAAAACTGAGAAATAAGACAGAAAGAAACAAACAGACTTAAGATCTTAAACACTCAAAGAATACGGGACAATTAGCTCCTTATTACATCCTTCCAATTCAGAACAATCAAGGAAAAGGGAAATTCTTAAAGGCTTCATCAGTCAAGGCCCCCGAACAAGCTTAAAAACTTCGCTTTCTCAGTTTGAAACAAATCCATCAACTCCATTTCCCTATCTTCAAAAGTCCTTGCATTCTGAGTCAAAGAAAGGTTTTTTTCTGAGGCAAAGATGGTCCAATGTAGCGAAGTCACTCTACCCTTACACAGAACTCTAGCCATCTATTACAAACAAAGCCCACTTGTTTCTCCAGCATCAAAGAATTACAGTTCGCAAGGAAAACACAATCAAACCTGCATTCAGCAATATATACCACAATTTTCTAGCTATTGAGCAGTGAAGAAACAGCTGATAAATTGTTTCCTGTTCTCCCTTAAGCATAACACACCAGGAAGGAGAAATATTCAAAAGGGGATTCTTTCTTTGTACCCTGTCACAAGTTTTTAACTGCCCATGAAAACCAGCCAAGCAAACACCTTAACCTATAAGGAACACAATTCTGCAAGGCGAACAAGTATTTATGACAGGGTTCTTCCCTATTACAAGTATCTAATATTCAATAGGTGGGCAAGTGTTAAACATTTCTGCAAGGCCAAAACTGTTTCATATGACTGA
>CM046378.1:4893697-4919502 GCA_025413485.1 Ficus microcarpa
TCAAAATTCTAAAAGCTAAGTAATGTTTATATTCTAATGTACATCTTTTTTTATATGTATACATATTAATACAAAAATTATATTTAAAGGAAATTAGACATCAAAAAATAATATTCCATAGACTAACTTTTGAAAGACTTACCTAATACGAACCATGCCAACTATGTCACGAAACCTGTATTCGAAAAGGTCTTCAAAATCATTTCTATGAACAGGTTCGAATGGAAGGAACCGCGACTTGTTACCTATAAGAGGTAAGAACCTGGGTATGGTGATGACGCCACAATCAACTATGGAATGGTTGATTGATAAGTCGTTGGTGAACGTCACAGAAAATCCCGATAAGTTCGAATAGTTCTTCAAAGAACCAGAGAGAGAATTCTCACAATTTTCTGATTAATAATCTGTCTTATTCCATGAAAAAGGTACAATTTATAAAACCAAGGCCACGAATTATCAAGCCTAATGCCTAAGGAAACTTGCCAAAAAAACTTAAAGGAAAGTTGAAGTATCCAACTAATTTCAGCTTCAATTAAAGGGAAACAATTCTGATTTTAATCCCTTAATTTTTAACTTATTGCATGCCAATAAGGAAAAGAAAATAGTCAAATAACTAAATTAGAAAAGTAAAAAGTAGTCAATGTATCCAAATCAAATTTCCTTCCTAGCAAATGCACGTAAATCTAATTAAGGAAAGTGAATAATAATTCAACCTTGATTGACAAAACTCTTTCCTTTTGTTGTGGCTTTAAACCAAAAGAGATACTAGAAAAGGAAAGTTAGCACAATATTCGCCAAAAATATATATGCGAAAATACTACGCAAGTATACGTAATCGAATAAGTAATATAGTAGTGAGTTGAGTATCGTCTCCACAGGGATTGTATTACCAAAAATTTAATTACAGAAAACAATTGTTTTAAAACAATTTTGAAAATGAATTGAACACTAAAATTATAGAAAATAGATGTAAATGAATGGGTGTATTTAAAAAAAATGCAAACAAAAAGTAAAACGTGGCAATATCTAAGGCTTAGGCTGTGAATTAATGATGGGTGATGGCTAGAATTACTGATTTCCCTTCAGTTGCAAATATGACCGCAAATGTTGTAGGAATGCTATAGCAAAGTTTATCCAGTCAACTAAAAATTTTGCACAATTCTCTTCCGAAAGATTTATGCCTTTAGTTCTTTAAACCAAAATCAACATATTCATATGCATCTTAGTTTTTCAAACATAAAATTAAGTACCAATTTTAATAGGTTGTACAAAATAACAATATATTCTTATATCATTTACTTATGTTATCCAAGTTAAATCCAATCAAAATTAACCTTCCCAAAATTAATTTTAATTTTTATACTCTACTAACTAATGGCTAGTCAATCAATAGAGATCAAACAATGCAAAACACTTGAATAAACTGAATTGAAAATTACTAAGTATTTAACATAATAAGCAAATCTTCATTACAACCTCGGTTCCATCAATAATCCTAGCTAAAGAAATTAGTTCATGCCTCGTTCAACGAAATCAAAACCAACAGAATCAACGAGGAAAATCATAGTTCACAGAGAGAAATAAGACAATCCTAAAAGAATTCAGATAACTAGAATTGAAAAATCAAAGAGATGAGCATGCACAAAGTGATGAATTCTTTCTATCCAACCAATAGCTTACGGCTGCCTTCAAAATTCTCCAAATCTCTCTCTGTGGACCTCTTTCTCTTATTTTTGTCTCTGGTTTTTCTCACAGCTCTTTCTCCCCAAATGGTGTGTTTTTCGGCTCTGCCCTTTTTTCTTTTCCAAAACCAGCTGCCTCTCTCTATGGTTAACTTTCCCTTTTATATTGGTTCCAAAAAGGATGCCCAAGTTGATCGTGTCCTTTTAATAGCCAAGGATGGTGGCCACTTCACAACTGTAGTGCTTAAACAAAATGGGCAAATGAATCACTACCAGCTGTAAAGCAAAACTTGAGTCAACATGTGCTTTTAAGTTAATTCTTCACTGCTACAACATTGCTGTCGCATTGCTATAGTATTCCTGTAGCAATCAGATGCACTCCAGTTGCCTATTTCATCATCTCCTCTTGTCCAGTGGGCCTTCACCTATTTGACATTGTGAGCTTCAATTGTAAGGCAAATCACAAAATTAAATTTAAAAACAGGAATAATGCTAGAAATATCTACAACTTTATCAAATTATATATAAAATACTAAAAACTAAGGCATATTATCTTGAAATATCAACAATGAATAAGCTCAAAAGCATGTTAAATAACTCTATTTCATAGAGTTATTACACAGATTCTCCTGTTGACTTTCTTGAGCTTGAATCATGCTTGTCAAGGGCTGGTCCACACATTCATCTCCCTCAATAGGCCTCCACGTGCATGGTTGAGCCCAAATCCCTTGAATCAGTCCATTTAACGCATTTTGGAATTTCTTAGCTCGTGTTCTTGTAACTGGTCCAATAGGAACTTGAATTGGATCCACATTCCATGCTCTTGTGCTAGCCATGTCCTCATCGTTCCCCTCCTCTTGAAAAGGATTTGTCCTCAAATCAAGTTCATCACCTACATTAAAAAGACTTAAATCTGAAATATTGAAGATAGCACTTACATTTTACTCACCAGGTAAATCCAGCTTGTATGCATTGTCATTGATGCATTCTAAGACTTGGAAAGGACCATCTCCTCTTGGAAGCAATTTAGAACGCCTTTGCACCAGAAATCTCTCTTTTCTCATATGCAATCAAACCCAATCTCTGGGTTCAAAGACCAACTTGTGACACCCCTTATTGGCTTGCTTTGCATATTACTCCGTTCTTCGCTCAATGTTAAGTCTTGCCTTCTCGTGAATTTACCTAACAAATTTGGCTTTCTTTTTACCATCCAAATTAACACGCTCAGTCATTGACAAACGAGATAAATCCAATGGAGTTAATGGATAAAAACCATACACAATTTCAAAGGGTGAAAATTTAGTAGCGGAATAAACAGTATGGTTGTAAGCAAATTCAACATGTTGTAAACAATCTTCCCACGTCTTAATATTCTCACTAATGATAGCCCTCAACAAATTTGACAAAGTTTTATTTATTACTTCAGTTTGACCATCAGTTTGTGGGTGACAAGTAGTAGAAAACAATAGCTTAGTACCTAACTTACTCCACAAAATCTTCCAAAAATAGCTTAAGAACTTAGCATCTCTATCTGAAACAATTGTTTTAGGCATACCATGTAATTTCACGACCTCCCTAAAGAACAAATCAACAACATGTGAGGCATCGTCCATTTTACAACATGGAATAAAGTGTGCCATCTTAAAAAACTTATTCACAACTGCAAAAATTGAATCTCATCCACGTTTAGTCCTAGGCAAACCTAATACAAAATCCATTGAAATATTAGTCCAAGGCTCATTAGAGATGGGAAGTGGTGTGTACAAACCATGGGATTGTATTCAGGATTTTGCTTGCCTACATGTGATACATCTACCACAAATTCTCTCAACATCTCTTTCTTATGTGGCTAAAAGTATTTTTCCTGCAAAACAGCTAGGGTCTTAGAAACTCCAAAATGTCCCATTAACCCTCATTATAGGATTCCCGTACTAACAAGTCATGCATTGAGCAATTTGGCACACAACTTATCTTCCCGAAACAAGAATCCTTCATGCCTATAGAACTTTCCCACTTTTCTCACAAGCCCAAAACTTCTCAAAAAAATCTTGGTCTAATGGATACAATTTTTTAACGTGCTCAAAACCAAGTATTTTAGCGTCAAGAGTAGAGAGTAATGCGTACCAACGAGAAAGTGCATCGGCAACCACAATCTTTTTACCTTGGCACTGCGCCAATGCTAACACCTGAAGCATCACATTCAATCTCAAACATTTTGTCAAAGTTAGGTAGATTGTGATATCTGGTTTTTCATGCTATCAATTCTTGTAAAGAATTAAACATGTGCAGTTTATGCAATTTTATGAAAAAGTTCAGTTCAGAACTTTCATGTGTGTGTTATGGGCTTTTATAGCTTAAAACGACTCAAAACTGATTTTTCGGACGATAAGGAGTGAAAACTGATCATTTTACGAAAAGTCAAAATTTTGACCGAAAAGTCAACCGTTGACCCGAAAAGTCAACGTTTGACCAAAATGGTCGAAATTGAGAATCATGAATTTTAAGATCAGCTTTTCACGAAAAATATCGCAGGAACTCATTTTTTTTATTAACAGATAATGAAAATGAGACTCCGGAAACCCTATTGAAAAATCCGGCGAATTTTATGAAATCATAGGGTAGAAAGGGTTTGAGAAAACAAGAAAAATATTTTTCGACCCGATTTTCTGACGGCACGTTAAAAATCCAAAAACTGTAAAATAATATTTACAGTATTGGAATTTAAATTTTTGAACTCGACGTTTCAAGATTTTCAGTCAAACAGGAGTTTTGTTCAAGAGATTTTCTAGAACAAAAGTTTGATCTTATCCTTTGGTGTGGTGGCCCAATCCAAGCTTGACACATGCCCCCTGACAACTCATGATTTGTTGTCTTCCACTCCCCCTCATGGCCGGCCACTTGTCCCTCTACAAGTCCAAATTTTAAAAATTTTGGGGTCAAAAATTGGATTTTTGAAAGCTTGCTCGAGCTCTATAAATAGACAAGCTCTCTATTCACTTTTATTCAAAAACACAAGCAAACTCTTGCAAAATTTCTCCAAGAAAACCGAGACCAAGAGGGAGAGAGAGAGTTCAGAAATTTTGTGAGCCAACCACCATCCACTTGCTTCGGGTAGACTAGGGAAAACCGTGGGAGAAGAGAGAAAAAAATTCTGACCAGCCAAATCAGCTCTTGGCCGTGGGTTTTGGTGCAGGGAGAGCCGAGTGAGAGGCCAAAGTTTTTGGGGAAAAAGTGAACCAAGGGTTCGGGTGAGTTAGCCGAGCCATAGGAGTGAACCAAGATGAGCTTGGGTGAGTGTTTTGAAGCTTATTGGTGCCTCTAGTGTGCTCTCGGGTTTGTGCAAGGGAGCAGGAAAAATTTTTCCAGCTTGGGCAGCCAGCCCTTGTGTGGCCGAGGGAAGTGAGGAACCAGCCAAAGGGACCAAAAATTTGGTCTTTGGTGCACTAGGAGCAGCAGCCGTGCGGTGGAACCAAAGGGGGGGAGCTAGAGACCATTCAGCAAACCTAAACCCTAGGGGGCCAAAATCTACACACACTTGAGGTAAAACTCTAAAACGTTTTCTCAAGTTTTTAATTCGGTTTTGAAGCTTGATTTTATGTGTATTTGTGCCAAAAAGCGATGTAAGGGCATAAGCCCGTGCTTGGTTCAATTTTCTGCCCTATGTGCATGTGTGTGCCGTGTGTGTGTGCTTGTGTGGCCAAGTGGCTTGTGTGGTGTGTGCATGAATTTTTGAGCTCGGTTGTGTGCTTAAAATTTATTAGATTGCATGCTAGGGTGATTGTAGGCTAATGTCCCCAATAGGTCAGATTTATTGATGCTTGTAGGTCTCGGATTTTCATGAGCCATGATGCTAGGTTGCTAGAGTTTTTGGTGATGGTATGCATGCTAGTAGACCGTGCAGCCCTAGGCAATTTAGGCTCGGTTTGACGGGTTGCACGAGCACATGGGTTGGCTTAGTTAGCCGTAAGGGAACGTCAGACGCGCTGCCTGCCATGAACCTAACTCCCGCAGTGGGCGGTCGAGCTAGAACCAACGTCTTAGGCCGTAACAATCAACTTAAAAACCGAAACTGTCTCTCGGGTTCCCAGGAGACAGCCTCGGTAAAACGTCCCAGTTGGCTGATAGAGGCCGAAATGGCCAAAACGTAAAACACAAAAGTTGTAGATTAGGGTGTTTCCTAGGGGATAACGCGGGCACTTTGCCAAAATAAGGCTCCAAAGGCCTACTTTTCCAAGAAAAACCGTAGGTGGGTCAGAAGACCCAGTTTTTGTGTTAAGCTCGGTTTTGATTTAAAACTGACACCAAATGGTAAGGAATCAGAAAATGTGTAAAACACGAAAGTTTTAGAACTCTTCGAGGGCTAGAACTTTCGTGAAGGAAACTTTTTCCAACTCGGAACGGATTTTTAACTACAACCTAAAATCTGAAAACGGTGCAGGATTCAACAAAATCCTGTACACGATTTTTGTAGAACCAACTTAGGAAAATTGATTTTCGGACATAACACGTTATTTTAAGCACAGAAACTGTCCCAAAAGCAGTTTCCGACCCTTACCCATTTTATGAAAATATAAGCCAAGATCTACGAAATTTTTATAAAGAAAGTTATGAAATTTAAGCTAAGTCTTTTATGAAAAGGTTTTTAAGACCAAGCTTTCAAAGATAAAGGATTTTTAAGCTAAGTTTTGAAAGAAAAATGTAGAACGCAAGGTAGCCGGGATTCAGTACCCGAGTTACCGGGCTTCGCCCCAAAGCCCAGAGTTGACCCGAAGAGGGTTGACTTTAGCCAACAAAATGGTTGACTTCGGTTGACCAACAAGATAACAAGCTTAAATACAAGCCCAAGGGTAGGTGTTCGACCTAACCCGATGTTTTCTAAATGGGCCAAGTATACGACACAATTTTTCAACATAACCCTATGGGTTACAAATGGCTTTACGTTAGGGGGACATATAACCGAAAACCCGTAAAAATGTTGGTTAGTACCAACATACGATAGAGATGGATTTGAAGACTGACGTACAACTTTCCATCAAACAGGAGGAGTTCTGCAGCAGAGACTGGACAAGGATCTGCGTAACAACTAAAGTATAGACGGTAAGTACAACACCGTCTAGAGCACAAGCTAATAGGATTAGACTATTAGACTCGTTGATGTGCTCTGTGTTATATGCTATGTATCATGTATGCAACATGAAAAATGCTAAGTATGTAGACATATGCTAAGACAAGATAAGTAAGAAGCTAAGGTAGAAAGATGACAACAGAAGTGTATGTTCACACGTAAACAAGATTAAGTAAGAAAATAAGAGCCGTGTCGTTCCACCCGCGCCAGGTCGGGTTGGACTGTGGATTGAACTGGAATTGGTCTGGCCGCCCCAGACAATCCATAGTCGCGCGCCGGATACGAACACGTAGACTAAGGGCCCATAAGATATAATGAAAGATAATGAAGCATAAGATGACCTATGCATGCTAAGTGTTATATGTATGCTAAGTATGTTATGTATGTTATGTATGCTAAGTATGCTATGTATGTTATGTTAAGTTATTGTGTGTTAAATGTTATATTGTTGTTTTTGTTTTACGGCCTAGGAGTTGTACTTACTGGGCTTTAAGCTCACGGTTTTGAGTTTGTGCTGTAGGTAAGTCGCCTGTCAGCTGATCTTGATGCGGTGGGGAGTAGCGGGTCAAGCAATGTAAAATCGTGGTATATGGAGCCGCTACGCATTTTTGTGTGATATATACTTATAAAAGACAAGATACTTTTTATAAGTAGTAATTAGTATGTTATGCACAGAAACAGTATTTTGAGTCATGTACATAGTTTTGTGTACTATAAAAAAAAAAAAAAATCCGCTGTGTTTTTACAAGCTAAGTATGCAAGTAAGTTTATGTTACGAATGTATGTATGCAAGCACGGGTAACGACCTACGCTAGGTGGGGCGTTACAAGAGTTGGTATCAGAGCGGTTTCCTCGCGACACGATTTTACACTTGCCTGACATCGCCTCCACCATTGCAAGTAAGTTTAGATTTAATTGCTTATGTATTGTTTTGTTTATGTGCTTTATGATTCATGATGGTATTGTATGGAGTAGACGCGGCATTATGGATCCTCAGCAAGTCAAGAGGGATCGAGACGCGGTGGTAGCCTTCTATCGATCACAGCCGACGTATTTTGATAGCACCCGACGCTCGATGTCCATAGAGACGTGGCTACATGACATGAAGCAGACGTTCGCTATGTGCCATATAGAGGAGCACCTACAGGTTACGCTCGCCAGCAGATGTTTGAGCGGCGACGCCAGATTATGGTGGGTTACGATAGGAGAGCCACAGTTGCCCAGTCGCACATGGGCACACTTCTATGCAGTGGTGATGACCCGGTATGGACCACTGCCAGCCAGGGGACCGGGAGAGCCAGTCCGCGACCCCGCCATCTATAGAGACATGAGGCAGGCTCGATATCAGAGACTGTCTCAGGATTGGCACGCGTATCCGGGGGAGACGATGAGCCACTATTGTTGGAGGTTTCAGGAGATGATGCTTCCCTACATTCCTCAGGATTTGGCCGATCATGAGCTCCAGGCGTTGATACTCCTTCGGAACGGTATACCACAGCATATTCGGCAGTTTGTTCCGACGCCGACTAGCCAGATGGTCATCGGCAGTTTTTATGACGACATCCTGGAGGCGGAGACGAAGGCCCAGGCAGCGCCTGCAGCCGAGCACGTGGCCGAGGGCCAGGCTCCGGGCACTGATGATGAGCAGGAGGACCCACAGTACGAGGTGGGGCCGGTGGATGAGGATGAGGACCCTCAGTACGAGGTAGGGCCGTTGGATGAGGACCCGATACCAGAGGTGCCTGCTCCAGCTGATGCTGATCCGATGGATGCCGATGATGACTTGGAGGACGATTGCGTACCTATAGAGCCGCCCGAGCACGAGGATCCACCAGTCATCGCCCTTTCTAGTGATGATGAGGACGACCTGGACGATGAGGCTGCAGATGACGATTGGGAGGATCCCGAGGAGTTTCCCTTCGACGATCCCGATGAGATGCCCGACGAGGATGCACCTGGTGAGGTGATAGTACTCTCCGATTCAGATACCTCAGTCAGCACCATTGACGACACCGACTAGATTAGGTCGATCGTTTTTTTTTTCCTTTTGTTAGGACCGTTTATAGTATTTTTGTATTCGGTTATTAGGCTGTATATATATGTAGGATGGCAAGTGGTAGCCACTTTCATCCGAAACTCTGTCCGTTTTAATGTAAAAATATGTACATTATGTTGTATATATGACAGTAAATATTTTGTACAGTATGTACTTTTGATATGGATATGTACCTTTAGTTTTGTACCAAAAGGGACCGTGCGAATCACGGGATATATGACAAGTTATGTTATGATGACATGATATGTTAAGTACTTATGTGTTATAATGATACGTTAAGTATGTATGTGCTATGATAATGCTATTATGTTATGATATGATATGTATGTTTATATGATGTAATGAATGTAATGCATGATAAGATGAAATGTTAAGATGTGTATGGGAAGAAGGGTATTGATAATATTTCTTTTTCCTATATTAGGAAGATAAAGATGGTTCGTACACGAGGTAACACATCGGCTGATGCACCAGAAGATCTGCCTCAGCCGGATATGATGACACTGATGATGAACTTGCAACGACAGTTGCAAGAACAGCAGCAAGAAATGGCAAGATTTAGAGAACAGTTAGAGCGGATGAACCAAGCTCCCCAGGTTCAAGCTGCGCCACAGCCGGCACAGCCAGCACAACCAGTACCGCCAGTGGTACCTCCGGTACCAAATGTTGATGTGCAGCCAGAGGCCCCGCCAGCAGTACCTCAACCTGCAGAAGTACCCGTGGCACCAGCTGCCATGCCAGTGAATCCACCAGCAGTTCGGGAAGACATGTTATACGAGCGCTTCAGACGCATGAAGGCTCCTGAGTTCGAGGGACCTACCGACCCGATTGCTGCAGACGATTGGCTTATTGATATTCAGGTTATTCTGAATTTCATGAGGCTTACTGAGCAGGAGAAAGTCTTGTGTGCCTCCTTCGCGCTTAAGAAGGATGCAAGGCACTGGTGGACTACGGTAGAGGCACGGAGAGATGTGATGGCCATGACCTGGCAGGACTTTGTTCATGAGTTCCGCACAATGTACTACAACAGAGAAGTCCTTGCAGTGCAGCAGGATGAATTCACAAATTTCAGACAGGAAGCACTGTCAGTCATGGATGCAGTGAAGAGGTTTGAACAGTTAGCTCGCCTATGCCCTAAGTTAGTGCCGAATGAAGAAGAGAAAGTCCGGTTAATGATGAGGATGTTTCGCACAGATATTGCGAAACTAGTCAGTACCGGCAACAGCCCGCCGGAGACCGTGTCAGAATGTGTCAGCAGGGCGGTTAGGGCTGAATACTGGATAAACAGGGACAAGGAAGCAAGAGCTCAGATTTTTAAATCCCGAAAAGAGGAAAAAGCTGCTGCTAAGACCAACCAACCCCGACAGAGTGGAGAGACAAACACAAAGGGTTAAGCAAGCGGCTCTGGCCAAAGTCCAAAACAGTTTGGGAAGAACAAAAGAAAAGGAAATTTCCAAGGCCAGGGACAACAGAAAAATTTTCAGCAAAAGAAGAACAACCGGGGGAATGAAGGTAACAATGTCACTTATCCTATTTGTGACACCTGCGGAAAGAAGCACCCTGGAGTATGTAGGAAATGGTCAAATGCCTGCTACCTTTGTGGTAAAGAGGGACATTTTGCCAAGAATTGCCCTCAGAACAATCAGAACCCCCAACCTCAACATCAGAATCAGCAGCAGCAATACCAGAACCGCAACTCCAACCAGAGACAGATTCATGCGGTACAGGCTAGGCTGGAGGGACCAGCAGTGATTCAAGGCAGAATAGAAGCGCCAGAACCTCTAGCCCGGATCTATGCCTATACAAAAGGGGATGCGGAGGCAGGGACGTCACACGTGGTGACAGGTCAGATTTCTATCACCACCTATGATGTCATTGCCTTATTTGATTCCGGCGCTACGCACTCGTTTATATCCCTAGAATTTGCTCAAAAGCTAGGAGGCAGTGTTAAGAAAATAGAACAACCTTTCAATGCTTCTTTACCATCCGGTGAAATTTTGTGGTCCAACTTCTGGATCCAAAATGTTCCCATCAGAATAAATGGCAGAGAATTAATTGCAGATCTCATCGCAATCAAACTTCATGATTTCGATGTGATCTTGGGGATGGACTTTTTGGGGAGATATAACGCTAGGATCGATTGCCGGAGACGCCGCATTTCGTTCAGCCTTGACGGGAAGGATGAGTTTAATTTCCAGGGACAGCCTAGAAATTCCACCACCAAGTTGGTGTCAGCCATAAGGGCCTGGAAAATGTTAGCTAATGGATGTCAAGGATATTTAGCTAACATGGTGGATAGGAATCAAGAGAGGGAACTGATGCCAGGAAATGTTCCTATTATCAGGGAATATGTGGACGTATTCCCAGAAGAGTTACCAGGATTGCCTCCAGAGCGGGAGATTTCCTTCGAAATCGAATTGATACCCGGAGCTGCACCGGTATCAAAAGCTCCATACAGGATGGCACCCGCAGAGCTCAGGGAACTGCAAGTGCAACTATAAGAGTTGTTGGATAAAGGGTTTATCAAGCAGAGCCATTCCCCATGGGGAGCACCTGTCCTGTTTGTGAAGAAGAAGGACGGATCGCTGCGAATGTGCATCGACTACAGGGAGTTGAACAAGATCACCATCAAGAACAAATATCCTCTCCCAAGGATAGACGATCTGTTCGACCAGCTCAGGGGAGCCACAGTCTTCTCAAAGATTGATCTGCGCTCAGGCTATCATCAACTCCGGATCAAGGAGTCAGATGTCTCGAAGACGGCCTTCAGGACTCGTTACGGGCACTATGAGTTTTTGGTGATGCCCTTTGGATTGACGAATGCCCCGGCTGCATTTATGGATCTGATGAACCGAGTATTCAGGGACTACTTGGATAAGTTTGTGATCGTTTTCATCGATGACATCCTAATATACTCGAGGTCCCAGGAAGAACATGAGCAGCACCTGAGGCTGGTGATGGAGATGTTGAGACAGCATCAACTGTATGCCAAATTCACGAAGTGTGAATTTTGGCTGGAGAAAGTTCATTTCTTGGGGCATGTAGTGACAAAGGAAGGAATCTCTGTAGATCCAACTAAGGTGGAAGCAGTTAGTTCATGGCCAGCACCCAGGAATGTCACGGAGATCAGAAGTTTCCTTGGATTGGCAGGATACTACAGGAGATTCGTAGAAGGTTTTTCAAGGATTGCAGCACCTCTTACAGCTCTCACTCGAAAGGAGAAAAAGTACGAGTGGACCCAGAAGTGTGAGGAGAACTTCCAAGAGCTTAAGAGGAAGCTGACAAGCGCACCTATGCTGATTATTCCTGATGTTGAAGCAGGGAATTTTGTGATATACAGTGACGCTTCCAAGAACGGACTCGGAGCGGTATTGATGCAAAACGAGAGGGTAGTGGCCTATGCATCCCGACAGCTGAAGAACCATGAAAGGAACTACCCTACCCATGACTTGGAATTAGCTGCCGTGGTTTTCGCCCTCAAGATATGGAGACACTACCTGTACGGGAACAAGTGTGAGATTTATACTGACCACCAGAGTCTCAAATATATTTTTACTCAAAAGGAGTTAAATATGAGGCAAAGACGGTGGTTAGAACTCGTCAAGGATTATGACTGCGAAATCCTTTACCATCCTGGGAAGGCAAACAGGGTGGCAGACGCACTAAGTCGGAAGTCAGTAGGCATGCTGATGTCTATTGGAACACTTCCTAAGCCCTTACAGAAGGAAATCATGGATTTCAACATCGAACTGATAGCGGGGAGGTTGTCTTCGCTTGTTCTCAAGTCTGATCTGCTAGACGTCATCAAGGCACATCAAGAAAATGACTCTTCATTGCTGAAAGCCAGACTATTTAGTGAAAAGGGCAACGAATTCAAGACTTCTGATGACGGCATACTCCATTTTAGAGGGAGAATCTGCGTTCCTGACGTGAAGAAGTTGAAGGAACGAATAATGTCGGAGGTACACCAAACACCATATTCAGTACATCCAGGAGCTTCCAAGATGTACAAGGATCTTAAAGAGACCTATTGGTGGCCAAACATGAAGAACCAGGTAGCAGAATATGTGTCAAAGTGCCTAACTTGTCAGAAAGTTAAGGCCGAATATCGACTTCCAGGAGGAGAATTGCAAAAGATCGAGCTTCCGGAATGGAAATGGGAACAAATCACGATGGACTTTGTAGTCGGACTGCCCAGAACCTCGAGCGGAAACGACACGATTTGGGTCATTGTGGATCGTTTGACCAAATCGGCGCACTTTATTGCGATTAAAGCCACTCACTCCGTGGAGAAATTAGCAGAAACTTACGTGGCTCAAGTTGTCAGATATCACGGAATCCCAAAATCGATCATCTCTGATCGTGATGGGCGTTTCACGTCGCGGTTTTGGATGAGTGTTCACGCTGCAATGGGGTCAAGACTGAAGTTCAGTACTGCTTTTCACCCCCAAACCGACGGACAGTCCGAGAGAACCATACAGACCTTAGAAAATATGTTGAGGTCATGCGTCCTAGATTTCAAGGGAAATTGGGATGAAAAGCTGTCATTGATAGAATTCTCCTACAACAACAGCTATCATGCCTCAATAGGGATGGCTCCGTTTGAAGCTTTGTATGGAAGGAAGTGCCGATCGCCGATTCATTGGCAAGAAGTCGGGCAGAAACAGCTGCAAACCACAGACTTCATAGAAAAGACCTCCGAAGACATCAAGAAGATCAAGCAGAGACTTGATATAGCCTTTAGCAGACAGAAGAGCTACGCAGATAAACGCCGACGACCGCTGGAATTCCAAGTAGGGGATGCTGTTTTTATCAAGATTGCTCCAATGAAAGGAGTAATGCGGTTCGGTAAAAAGGGAAAACTCAGTCCGAGGTATAATGGACCATTTGAGATTCTTGAGAAGATTGGAAAAGTCGCGTATAGGCTCGCTTTACCGCCAGAATTAGCCTCAATGCACGACGTATTCCATGTTTCAATGCTGAAGAAGTATGTTCCCAATCCTTCTCACGTGCTTAGCCAGGAACCAGTAGAGGTTCAGACAGATCTGACGTATGAAGAAAAGCCTGTCAGAATTCTCGATAGAGAAAATAAGGTCTTGAGGAATAGGGTTATACCTATGGTTAAAGTTTTGTGGCGAAACCATAAGGTCGAAGAGGCGACATGGGAGCCAGAAGATGCGATGAAGAAAGACTACCCCGAGTTGTTCTAATTTTTGAGGACGAAAATTTTTAAAGAGGGTAGATTGTGATATCTTTCGTGCTCTCAATTCTTGTAAAGAATTAAACATGTGCAGTTTATGCAATTTTATGAAAAAGTTCAGTTCAGAACTTTCATGTGTGTGTTATGGGCTTTTATAGCTTAAAACGACTCAAAACTGATTTTTCGGACGATAAGGAGTGAAAACTGATCATTTTACGAAAAGTCAAAATTTTGACCGAAAAGTCAACCGTTGACCCGAAAAGTCAACGTTTGACCAAAATGGTCGAAATTGAGAATCATGAATTTTAAGATCAGCTTTTCATGAAAAATATAGCAGAAACTCATTTTTTTATTAACAGATAATGAAAATGAGACTCCGGAAACCCTATTGAAAAATCCGGCGAATTTTATGAAATCATAGGGCAGAAAGGGTTTGAGAAAACAAGAAAAATATTTTTCGACCCGATTTTCCGACAGCACGTTAAAAATCCAAAAACTGTAAAATAATATTTACAGTATTGGAATTTAAATTTTTGAACTCGACGTTTCAAGATTTTCAGTCAAACAGGAGTTTTGTTCAAGAGATTTTCTAGAACAAAAGTTTGATCTTATCCTTTGGTGTGGTGGCCCAATCCAAGCTTGACACATGTCCCTTGACAACTCATGATTTGTTGTCTTCCACTCCCCCTCATGGCCGGCCACTTGTCCCTCTACAAGTCCAAATTTTAAAAATTTTGGGGTCGAAAATTGGATTTTTGAAAGCTTGCTTGAGCTCTATAAATAGACAAGCTCACTATTCACTTTTATTCAAAAACACAAGCAAACTCTTGCAAAATTTCTCCAAGAAAACCGAGACCAAGAGGGAGAGAGAGAGTTCAGAAATTTTGTGAGCCAACCACCATCCACTTGCTTCGGGTAGACTAGGGAAAACCGTGGGAGAAGAGAGAAAAAAATTCTGACCAGCCAAATCAGCTCTTGGCCGTGGGTTTTGGTGCAGGGAGAGCCGAGTGAGAGGCCAAAGTTTTTGGGGAAAAAGTGAACCAAGGGTTCGGGTGAGTTAGCCGAGCCATAGGAGTGAACCAAGGTGAGCTTGGGTGAGTGTTTTGAAGCTTATTGGTGCCTCTAGTGTGCTCTCGGGTTTGTGCAAGGGAGCAGGAAAAATTTTTCCAGCTTGGGCAGCCAGCCCTTATGTGGCCGAGGGAAGTGAGGAACCAGCCAAAGGGACCAAAAATTTGGTCTTTGGTGCACTAGGAGCAGCAGCCGTGCGGTGGAACCAAAGGGGGGGGGAGCTAGAGACCATTCGGCAAACCTAAACCCTAGGGGGGCCAAAATCTACACACACTTGAGGTAAAACTCTAAAACATTTTCTCAAGTTTTTAATTCGGTTTTGAAGCTTGATTTTATGTGTATTTGTGCCAAAAAGCGATGTAAGGGCATAAGCCCGTGCTTGGTTCAATTTTCTGCCCTATGTGCATGTGTGTGCCGTGTGTGTGTGCTTGTGTGGCCAAGTGGCTTGTGTGGTGTGTGCATGAATTTTTGAGCTCGGTTGTGTGCTTAAAATTTATTAGATTGCATGCTAGGGTGATTGTAGGCTAATGTCCCCAATAGGTCAGATTTATTGATGCTTGTAGGTCTCGGATTTTCATGAGCCATGATGCTAGGTTGCTAGAGTTTTTGGTGATGGTATGCATGCTAGTAGACCGTGCAGCCCTAGGCAATTTAGGCTCGGTTTGACGGGTTGCATGAGCACATGGGTTGGCTTAGTTAGCCGTAAGGGAACGTCAGACGCGCTGCCTGCCATGAACCTAACTCCCGCAGTGGGCGGTCGAGCTAGAACCAACGTCTTAGGCCGTAACAATCAACTTAAAAACCGAAACTGTCTCTCGGGTTCCCAGGAGACAGCCTCGGTAAAACGTCCCAGTTGGCTGATAGAGGCCGAAATGGCCAAAACGTAAAACACAAAAGTTGTAGATTAGGGTATTTCCTAGGGGGTAACGCGGGCACTTTGCCAAAATAAGGCTCCAAAGGCCTACTTTTCTAAGAAAAACCGTAGGTGGGTCAGAAGACCCAGTTTTTGTGTTAAGCTCGGTTTTGATTTAAAACTGACACCAAATGGTAAGGAATCAGAAAATGTGTAAAACACGAAAGTTTTAGAACTCTTCGAGGGCTAGAACTTTCGTGAAGGAAACTTTTACCAACTCGGAACGGATTTTTAACTACAACCTAAAATCTGAAAACGGTGCAGGATTCAACAAAATCCTGTACACGATTTTTGTAGAACCAACTTAGGAAAATTGATTTTCGGACATAACACGTTATTTTAAGCACGGAAACTGTCCCAAAAGCAGTTTCCGACCCTTACCCATTTTATGAAAATATAAGCCAAGATCTACAAAATTTTTATAAAGAAAGTTATGAAATTTAAGCTAAGTCTTTTATGAAAAGGTTTTTAAGACCAAGCTTTCAAAGATAAAGGATTTTTAAGCTAAGTTTTGAAAGAAAAATGTAGAACGCAAGGTAGCCGGGATTCAGTACCCGAGTTACCGGGCTTCGCCCCAAAGCCCAGAGTTGACCCGAAGAGGTTTGACTTTAGCCAACAAAATGGTTGACTTCGGTTGACCAACAAGATAACAAGCTTAAATACAAGCCTAAGGGTAGGTGTTCGACCTAACCCGATGTTTTCTAAATGGGCCAAGTATACGACACAATTTTTCAACATAACCCTATGGGTTACAAATGGCTTTACGTTAGGGGGACATATAGCCGAAAACCCGTAAAAATGTTGGTTAGTACCAACATACGATAGAGATGGATTTGAAGACTGACGTACAACTTTCCATCAAGCAGGAGGAGTTCTGCAGCAGAGACTGGACAAGGATCTGCGTAACAACTAAAGTATAGACGGTAAGTACAACACCGTCTACAGCACAAGCTAATAGGATTAGACTATTAGACTCGTTGATGTGCTCTGTGTTATATGCTATGTATCATGTATGCAACATGAAAAATGCTAAGTATATAGACATATGCTAAGACAAGATAAGTAAGAAGCTAAGGTAGAAAGATGACAACAGAAGTGTATGTTCACACGTAAACAAGATTAAGTAAGAAAATAAGAGCCGTGTCATTCCACCCGCACCAGGTCGGGTTGGACTGTGGATTGAACTGGAATTGGTCTGGCCGCCCCAGACAATCCGTAGTCACGCGCCGGATACGAACACGTAGACTAAGGGCCCATAAGATATAATGAAAGATAATGAAGCATAAGATGACCTATGCATGCTAAGTGTTATATGTATGCTAAGTATGTTATGTATGTTATGTATGTTATGTATGCTATGTATGCTAAGTATGCTATGTATGCTAAGTATGCTATGTATGTTATGTTAAGTTATTGTGTGTTAAATGTTATATTGTTGTTTTTGTTTTACGGCCTAGGAGTTGTACTTACTGGGCTTTAAGCTCACGGTTTTGAGTTTGTGCTGTAGGTAAGTCGCCTGTCAGCTGATCTTGATGCGGTGGGGAGTAGCGGGTCAAGCAATGTAAAATCGTGGTATATGGAGCCGCTACGCATTTTTGTGTGATATATACTTATAAAAGACAAGATACTTTTTATAAGTAGTAATTAGTATGTTATGCACAGAAACAGTATTTTGAGTCATGTACATAGTTTTGTGTACTATAAAAAAAAAAAAAAAAAATCCGCTGTGTTTTTACAAGCTAAGTATGCAAGTAAGTTTATGTTACGAATGTATGTATGCAAGCACGGGTAACGACCTACGCTAGGTGGGGCGTTACAAATTAGACCAAAAGGCATTACTAATCACTCATACAATCCATGTTTTGTCTTAAAGGTAGTTTTTCATTCATCACCCTCTTTCTTGCGTATTTGATGATATCCACCTTTTAAATCAATTTTCGAAAATACAAATGCACCATGCAATTCATCTAACATGTCGTCTAAGCAGGGAATAGGATGTCAATATTTTACCATAATGTTGTTGACGACTCAAGAATCAACACATATTCTCCAAGTTCCATCCTTCTTAGGTACTAGTAGAACTGAAATGGCATACGGGCTTGTGCTTTCTCTCACGTATCCTTTCTCCATCAACTCACTTACCTACCATTGAAGCTCCTTTGTCTCCTCAGGATTGCTCCTATAGGTTGGTCGGTTAGGAATTGTTGCACCAAGTACAAAGTCAATTTGATGCTCAATCCCTCGAATTGGAGGTAATCCGTGTGGTGTTTCTTCGGGAAAGACATCCTCATACTCCTGCAAAAGATGAACAATGCTGCTTGGTAAAGAACTGACAAAATTGTTAGCACATAAATAGGCCTCTTTGTACATAAGCACCAAGAAGGGCTGTTGTAAATATAAAGCTCTTTTGATCTCACTTTTCTTTGCAATGAAATTATATTTTTCCTCTCTTGCACTCACCATGGCCAAAATTCTCTCATTTTCCTTCTTACTCTCTTTCACGTTTCTGCCTTTCTCTTTTTCTCTCCTTGCCTTTTCTTTCCTCTCAGCCTCGGCCTCTTTCTCCTTTTCTCTCAGATTTTCACTCATTTTCTTTTTCTCACTCTCTTTTTCATTTTTACTTGTTTTATGGTCTTTTTGTTTTTTTCTAGTTGACTTAATAGTTCGTTTCACATTTGTATTGTGTTTAATGTGTTTTTATGTCTGATAGATGAACCTAAAAATAGTAATAATTAATGTTATACTTTTATGACCTATTCAAATTATTTTTTATTTCTATCAAAAATGGATAAATTAATAATACAATAACAACATTAAAAATAATTAAAAATACATAAAACAAACAATAGTTTTTTGAGACAAATTAGTTACTTTTAAAAATAAATAATTTTCTTGCTAAGAAATTATTTAGACAAAAAAAAAAAAAACTCTGGTCTCTACAATTAAATAATTTTAGAGACCAAATGATTTTGTCTCTAAAACCAAAAATTAGAGACAAGAATTGTAGTAATTGTTGACACATTATTTGTCTTTGAAAGGCCTTTTGAAAGATAACATATTTTATCTTTGAACGTGGACTTCTTTATAGGCAACAAAGTTCGTATATGAAATCTGACAAGTTTATCTAATAAAATCTCCAAATGATCAAATTCCATCAAATAATTTGCCTTTTGAGAGGAACATGTATAATTGTAGACACAAATTTTTCGTCTCTAAACACTAGATTTTTAAAGTCAAATTTAACATTAGTCTATTGTACTTACAAATACCAGCTTTCAGAGACAATTATGATGAAATTAATTTTTGGCCTCTGAATGTTTTAGAGACAAATTACAACATTTTCAAAGATAAAAACATTCGCCTCTTAAACTGTGTTTTGTTGTAGTTTAATGACTAATAAACAGACATACAGATATTATATTAACGAAATCTGTTGAATCAAATGCATGAAAAGGCAAACTCAAACATGAAAAAATATACTTCTTTCATACATACAAAAATTATAAATTATAAAAATAACAACATGATTTTTTTTAAAACACTACTAATGTTGTTAATCCTTCCTAATAGTGCTCAAATAGGTAATTGTTTGTATTATTCAACTCCTGTCAATCAACATCTTCAGTCTAAATCCATGAATATTAATCATATTAAAAAGATGATAAAAATATATACATGCATATCTATTAACCACATTTATTGCAAGCCTAATGTTAAGGTTAAAATATTTTATTTTTTGATATTTTCGAAAGCTGGAATTTTAAATATTTACTATATACACCTCCAAATGTCACCTCAAAAAGTAACCAAATATTTTATGTACTCTAAAAGTGAAATGAGCATCTTACATTATCCAAAAGTAAAAAATGCAACGCACATTATCTCTTCGTAATCATGAATCACATTCTTTTATAATTTTTAATTTGGACAAGCACAATAAATACTACAGTAATCAAATTATATAACTCGATGTTTTGGAAACAACATATATCTCTACCACAAAGTTTATATAATCCATACATAAAAAGCGTCAACTACTTTAGAGTTTCTTTTAAAAAATAAAAGAAAGAAAAGTAATTATGGATGACGAAAATAAGAGAGGAATCATTAAATTGATAATCATGTCATGTATGCTTTATCTTATCTATATATTGTTAGGATCTATAGGTGCCCTAAGGATAGAAAATCTTAGGGATCTTCTGTAAATATGACATTTTGATATTAATAAGAGGAAATTATTCATGTTTAATAAGTTGTGTCCTATTTACTTTCATTTGTTGATTGTATAATTATTTTGAGCAAACATAAAATACTCCTAGGCTGTTGGTAATATATCGAATTACCATATGTATACGGGGTATGCATAGAAGATGTGGTAATTTGATAACAGTCTAAATAAATAGTCCGCAATCAACGGAATAAGATTTGGGGATCTTATTCATGATAAGATTGTAAAGGTTGTCTACTTCCTTGGAGGGATGGTTTGTCTTGACCATCGGATAGGTTCCGAGTAGAAACTTTAATATATACCAGTATTGAGGTATGACATTGGACTGGACCTAAAGTGTTAATTGATTCGGTTTAATAATTCCGTTTATAATAATCAATGATACTTTGATTATCATCCTGCATTAATCTTAATCCTGAAATGATTACTTGAGTTCGCATCCATGACTTATGTACTTTGATGCACTAAAGGTGAGACACTGTTAATTCATGGTCAACATACTTGTGTTTTGGGTGCATGACTTATGGATGGAGAAATCAAGATTCATAGATACGGAATACATAGCTATCTTAATGATAGTAAATGTTATCTACTTAAAGGTATTATTCGGGGATTGAAAGATAGTATAACAAGATCTTGGCCATCGGTTTACTTTGTGTTCTCTGGTGGTTTTCCAATTGTATGGTTTTACAATTGGTGGTTCTTTCAATGCAGAATAATTGAACTTTAAGTTAAAATGATTGAAAAGGTAAAACGGAAAAAGTCCTTAATTCAATCATGGATAACATATGGGAATTAAGCAAGCGATGAATAAATCATGGAAGAAGCACTAAGTGAGAGAGCTTTCGTAATACGGTATGTAAACAGGAGTTCAGCTTCAAACTTTTAGTGGAATAGTTTTGAAGTTGATAATTGATGGATAATTAATCTGGGATTAATTTTTCACAATTATAGGAGTCTCTTTAAATATTTCCATCGGGTCCCTCTATTAGCTCATATAGTTCCACGAAACGTCTCGGGACTTGTTCCTAATGAGATCGGTAAATTGTAAATGGAATTTTGTAATGTCTATTAAGACATGGTACTCTCTAACATGCAATCGAGAAAGGATTAGACATGTGAAATTTGTAGACAAATTATTTGTCAACATGTGATTGGTTAATTTGAATTTTGAAAATAAGATTGTGTTTGAATTTTGGAAAACAAAATTTTTCTCTCCTAATTAAAAGTGGTGCACGTTTTTTAATTGTATGGAGGGAAGAAAATTTTGTTTCAAAATTATTTAAATATATTCCTAACATTTAATTATTAATTGGTTTAAATAATGGAGATTATTTCATGAATTTTTCTTTCCTAATTAAATAGGTGAATGGTTTTTGTGAGGAAAGAAAATTTAAAATATTTCATTAATTTAAACTAATTAATATGGATAATGTTTATGGAAAATATTTATTCAAATATGTGAATCCTATTTAAATTCGAATAGGTTTAAAAGAAGTTTGAATCTAGATAGGACTAGGATCTTTTGACTGGTCTAGATTCTTGATTTAAAATTTAAACCACCAATCAAGATTTCTCTCACTTTGTGGCCGAATTTTAAAGGGGATTTCCTCTTGAAAATTATTTTTATGTTCAATGAATCTAGCCCTAAAATTGTATGATCTTTTGGTTCAAGATTTATCCGGAAAATAATTATTAATTATTTTTCAAGTAGGAGATAAATTTTCAAAAAGATTGGAATACTATATAAAGGATAGGAGTTCTTGAAAAACTAATTTTTGATTTTTTTTTAAGGAGAAAAACGTTTTTTAATAATAAAAAAAAATTTGTTTTTCTTCCACATCAAAAATTCGGCTTTCTTGTGAGAGAGAAAAAGAAAGAAAATTCCATTGAATCAAAACCGCGAGGAAGGTTAAACCGAGTGATAATTTTTCATAGGAGGTTAACCGGTTCTTGTTTTGTAGTTTTGAAGAAAGAAGTTGGATCAAATTCTCAACGAGGATCATCGGAATTGAGAAGGAGGGATCTAGACTTTGGAAAGTATTACCGGTCGCTTGGATTCATAGAACGTGTGCCCACACACACTCTGAGACGTGGAACTCGAGAATAGTAGAGAAGACACGTTGGTCAAACGCTCTAGCAATTCCAGAATCCAAAAAATAAGGTACGCTTGATCATGAATTAATTTATTGTTATATGCATCATGAGCTTCTTTTCCGGAAACGGCATAAAATTTTAAAACTTCCGCTGCGCCGTAACTCCAATACCGGATCCGATTTTTCCAACAACTGGTATCAGAGCCAACTCATGATCATGCATATAACATAAATTATTTGATCAAATAAATTTCTCTCTATGCATTAATGAAATATTTTAGAGAGTTGGCACTCTAGGTTTTATTTTGAGTATGTTAAATATATTATGAATGGATGTATGGATGAATGCTTTATATTATTTTGATAATATATGATGCTTGTTCAATTTTGCCGGTCATGATTCCATAGAGGTTAGAATTTGTATCTAGGTTTTTCAAGTGTAATAGATGCGGTCTATAATCACCGCTAGGTCGTTCTTTCAATTCCTAGAATTTTTGTAAGCCGGAAACGGCATAGGAATTTTTTTGTAAAATTCGGGCTACAATGGATTTAAGGAGATTGAAGATGAACGAAGGCATGGAAATTTTCAAAGGATGTGTTTTTTTTTTATTTTTGGAATTTTTTTAATTAAAAATGTTTTTTTGTATTAAAAAAAAATCACAAGAATCTTTTGAAAATTTAATTTCCAATGATATGTGATTTTGATAATTTGGAAATCAAAATTGAAAATTTAAATTTAAATTTAATGGATATTATTATGAATTTTAAAATTTTGTAATTTAAATTTGAAATTTGGAAATTTCAAATTTTAAATTTGGAAATTTCAAATTTTAAATTTTAAAATTTAATAAACCGGATTTTTAATTTAAATTTTGATATTTTGTAATTTTGATTAAAATTAAAAATCACATATAATCTTTTTTGAAATTTAAATTTAATTTTAAATTTAAAAAGATGTGACATTGGAGAAGGATACACGGCATGGATCTACAAATGAAGGCCGATATATGTTTCGGTTAATTTTTGTAATTTTCTTTTCTCTAGGATGGAATCATGATCCACGGCTATTTATGTCACGCCCCGACTTATCGCCACCAAGCCCACGCGGTATTCGACCACGCGAACCTGGGGTTGGGTTCGGTTCGTGACAATTACTTACTTACTTGCTTGTTTGAAAAATAAAGTTACCCAATTTCTAGAGTAAATTTTTTTTTTCTTCTTTTTTTAAAAATCATTACTAGAAAACCTTTATTGCGGAAATCATAAAACTTTAACACAAGTTAAACTAAACTTAAAAACTGTTTTCTTTTATAAAACCTTGACTGATTCTGATGTACTCACAGAGTACTGAGCTTTCACCTGAGTGGAAAGCTCCATACATACATAAACTGAGTCATACATACATGCTGAAACATAATAAAAACACATTTTCATTTAAACGCACTTCGGAAACCCCGTAGTAGTCCATACCCACGTTTCACATTCTGTTGCGCCATCTCTCCACAGCTTGTATCAGGAAGTGCCGGTAGGAAACTTACCTACAGCATGAACGTAAGTAATGAGCTAAAAAGCTCAGTAAGCACAACGTCCTATCCGCATGCAACTAATGCACAACAACGTGAACCAATTATGATTTATTTTAAAATCAATCATGGTTTCTCTACTGAACTGATCTTATCTTATCTTGCTACTATAACATGTGTGTATGTACTTCGGTACGTAACCATGGAGTGATTGAAGGCGGTCCGACCATACCAACTTAAACCATGAAGCACAAAGCTTAACATGGAGTAGTGGAGGCAGCCCTTCCATATCAAGTCAAACCGTGGAACGTGTCGTTTTAACTTACCACGGAGGCAACATCAGTACAACACAACATGTCCTACTAATCTTAACTCATATCTTGCCATCTGACTTATTAATAGTGGACATGCTTCGTGATGCCACAATATCTAACATAAAATATAAACATGCATTGACATAACATGAACATACATAACATGCATACATAACATGAACATACATAACATGCATACATAACATGAATATACATAACATGCATACATAACATGAACATACATAACATGCATACATAACATGAACATACTACTACATGACATACTACGTATCATCATAAATCATGACATCCTATTCATGCAACTAACATGTGTTCATGCCGTAGGCGGAATTGTACTTACCTTTCCGTCATACGTTCTTGCTTAACTGCCCCATCTAGTGCTGTTCCATTCCTGGCACAGCTGCAGGTTCTGCCTGCTTGACATAGGACATGATCTAATTAAACCTCGTAAAAATGTTGGAAACTAACCAACATGTTTACATGATCTTTGGTTGTATGTCCCCTTTGGTGCAAGAAGTATCTAACTTGGTTACTCTTGGTAACCTGGCGTACAAAGCCAAACTTAAACCTCTAAGGGTCGAATAACTTAATCCGAAACTATCGGGTCATATCTGATAACCCTTTAGTTTAGCTATCGGTATCCGTTAGGGTCACTTTGGATAACCCGTGAGGATAAACTAACTTAAAGCTATTAGTTAACCAAAAGCCAACAAAAGTCAACCTTGGTCAACCACGGTCAACTATGGTCAACCCTCTATGGTCAACCTCTCGGGTCTCGGGCTTGACCCGGTAACTTGGGTCTAACACCCGGTTACCATACGTGAACTAATCGTATGCTATAACTTATCTTGAAAATCACTTTTTTCAATCTTGGAAAAACACTTAGGAAAAATCCCAAAATTCACATTTCGTGTAAAAATTTATAACTTGAGTCATAAAATCCAAACTCTTGGTTTTATGCTTCGTAAATTCATTTTAGGTTGAAAACCGTCTTTGGAACGATTTTCATAGCCAAAACACTTGTTTAAGGTTGAAAAACCAATTTTCTAAAATCATTTGTTAAACTTGTGGTGCAGGGATTTCGGATTCCCTGAGCACCCTTCATAAAACAATTTCCAATTAAAAATCGGTATGTAATCTGAAAAAGTTTTCTTCATGAAAGTTCTAGCTCTCGAAAAATGCTAAAACTTTCGTGTTTTACAAAATTCCTAATTCGGCCTAGAAACGTACCAGTTTTGAGTTGAAACTGGCTGACCCTGAAACGAAACTGGGTCTGGGGGCTTAAATGCTTAGCCACGGGTTTTGGCAGTTTTGAAGGCCATTAGAGCCTTATTTTGAAAAACGGCTTGGTAGGCCCCTAGAAGAAGTTGTTCTGGACAACTTTCATGTTTTACGTTTTCCCAAATTCGGCCTCTAAGGGCCTGTTATTTTTCGTTTACGAAAACTGGGTAGATTAATCCGAACCTACCAGTTTCGTGCTTAAATTGTTTTTACGCGTCCTACTTCGGAAGCTAACTCAACCGATCACTCGGGAGCCTAAAACATCAACATGCAACGTTAACTAACGTCCCACATGTTT
>CM046378.1:4922773-4949773 GCA_025413485.1 Ficus microcarpa
CATCACATGGCTTTCCCTCAAAAACTTTTCCAGATTTCTTCACCATTTTCACTCCCTCTCTCCCACGGTTTGCTGCCCCAAAATGGGTCTCCATGGCTCACAAAATCTCTCTTGATTCTCCCCTAGTGAAACCGAAGAACACAAGCAAAACCCTCTAGCATTTTTCCAGATTTTCTCTCATCTTTCTCTCTCTCTCTCCCACGGTTTTCTTCTTGTAAAACTGGCAGAAATAATGGAGGAAATGAGAGGGGGAGAGCTGCCGAAAGTGATGAGGGAAAGGGGGAGTTGTTGCTCACTTTGCTTCTCCTTAAACCATGGCTTTATGTCATGTCTTTCTCCATCTCTTAGCTGGCCGAAACTCCAAGGGAGGGAGTGGGCTGCTTGCTGCCGAAAACTGAAGGGAAAAGGAGGGGGACATGCAGCAGATTTTGTGGAGAAAAGAGGGGAGTAGCTAGCTTGCATTTGTTGGCTTTGTTGACCCACCTTTTTCCCTTAAAAAATGGCTTTATGCCTTGTCTTTCTTTTCTCTTCTAGCTGCCCATGAGCTGGCCGAATATAGAGGGAGAAATGGGGGAGGTTGGCCGAAGCTTTGAAGTGGAAAAATGGGGAGTGGTTGGACAAGGGTGATGTGGAGCTTTCTAAGCCTTTCCTTTGTCTTGCATAGCTTACACTTTTCCCCTTATTTTTGGCTTTCTTTCCCATCTTTTCTCATGCTTTTCTTTGTCCTTCTTTCCTTGTGGCTTGCCGAATTTTGTTGGAGGGGAATGGGAGTGTGTTGGCTGCACTTTTTGGAGTGAATGAGAGCTCCATATCTTTACTTTAACTAGATCACATTTAGTTCCCATCTAGTTACATTTCAAAGAGGACATCCTTCCATAATTTAAGGCTTTGCTTTGCCTTTCTTTTCTTGTGATTGCCGACCATCAAGGGGGAGGATGGGGGCTGTTGATGGCTGAAAATTAGGAGAGCCAAGTGGCACTTAATTGGTGCAAGGGAGGTGAGGTTGATGTCTTTTTCCACTAACTCCCACAATGCCTTTTATGGCCATTTTTGTTCTTCAAAATAATTCATTCTTCCTTTCCTTTGAGTCACACAGATTAAAAAAAAATACTGTGCTCCATAATTTGGTCCAAGAATTCTTCCATGTAAAATTGAACCGAAAACTTTCTTTCTCCAATTTTTCGGAGACCTTTTTGCCCTTTAATTCTTGATTCGGTGTGCTTGATTTCTAGGGTGGTTTTTACGGCTTATTTTTACTTTCTTGACCATAGAAAGTCTTTGCAGTCTCTTCTTTTACTGCATTTTATCATTTTTCGAGGTCAACATTTTTGACCCGTCCTTGGTCAAACTTTGACTTTTTGGTCAACCCTTTGACTTTCTTAAAATTTCATCCTTTTTCATTCTTTTTCTTTCCTTTTTGTTCTTTTTGACTCAAAATGCCGTTTACCAATCTCGGCATTTTATTCCAAGTCTCATAGCCGGTGTAAAAGAAAATTCTAACGTTGGCTAATAAAATTACGAATTTCACATGTGATTCATAATTTTTCATGAAATATCATAAAAACACATCATGCGGACTTCTAATTTCTAATAAAAAGAGAAATCGTAAGTCCATGAAAATTCCGGGTATTACAATTATATGCTATCATAAAGTTAAACCCATTTAAATGATCTAATTAAGGTTTATTTTTATTGGGTTTTAGGCATTAATTATAGTGTGGGTTTATTATGTGTAGAGGCCTAATTTCATATTTCTTATTTTATGATGGACCAAAATAGAAATATAAAAAGTATAACTACTACAGTTATATTAAACGGTTATGGTCTCCAATTCATACGACACATAACTTTTCTATTTTTTCTGACATCCCATCATCAGAAAGAATACAAAGATTCTTCTCTAAAGAAAATCGTATTGAATTGGAAGATCCGTAAACCATAATCATCTCCTCCCATGGATCAAGGTATGCTTTCGCTTTCATTCTCTTGATGATTTGACATGGTGGATCTTGGATTTGACATGGTTTCTTATTCTAACAAGTGGTATCAGAGCCTTGTCCATGTTAAACCATTAAGAATTAAGTTTTCTTTTTATATTAGGTTTGGTTTTAGTGGATTTAAGAATGGTTATGGTTATAGTTATGGATTCTTTGATTTTGTTTTTCCAAATTCCCTAGTTCAATTTTTTTGGATAAACATATTTGGATTATATATTGCTTGAAATTTTGCATTTATGTTTTACGGTTTTTTTTTTATTGTGAGAAAGATCAAGAAAGTTGTTGGCTGCACTTTTGTAGCAAAAGAAGGAAAAAAAAATTCGTGTTCGCTGCAATGGCGGCTGCACAGTAGGAAAACATGAACGTGCTCGATGGGTAGTTTCTTTCTTATGGGCTTTGAGTCATTAAGTTTTTTTTCTTTTTTTTCTGGGCCTTGAGCCCAATTTTTTTTTTTTTCTTTTGGGCTGGGATGGACTGGATCAAGGATCCGGATTGGGTTGACCTAACCCGGTCCAGTCCCGACCCGATCAATACGTATCGTTGACTCTAGCGTTGACTGTTGACTGTTGACTTTTGACGTTGACCATTGACCACTTGGTTTGACCCGGAAAAAAAAATTTCAATTTAATTCAAATTTTGGTTTATTGGTTATATTTTTTAGATATCTAATATTTTAAAATAGATTAATTGAAGCAACATGTTACCAAAGTAACCTCTTTTGTATAGATTAATTTATTTGGAATATTAAGATGGTTATGTGTATGTAATTCATACGGATATTAACCAGCCTAAAGGAAGGTTAATATTTTGGCCCAATTACATGCATACTTGTGGTAATAAATATGTAACAATTATATAGTGTTCCATGTGAATAATAAGTCGATCCAAAGATAGACCTATTATTTGACAGGATTTATTGTCAATATTTGATTACTAGACCAAGAGTACCACTTATAAGTTAATATTTCTGTCCAATGACTAAATATTAATGTTGTATTAGGTATCTTGTGACGGGATCTACCATTATTTGAATTTATTGATTATTTGATATGCATTCTTATGTGAACATGTTATTTTGTTTGTTTTGTTCTCTGTTCAGCTTAGTACATCTGCTTCTACTATATCTGCTCATGCTGAATGGGACCAACTTCAAGGATTGGAAAGAGAACATTATGATCGTTCTTGGCTGCATGAATCTAGACCTTGCGCTAAGGATTGAACGACCCGCTGATTTTACGAACAAAAGTTCCACTAAGGAAAAACAGGATATGGAAAGGTGGGATCGTTCAAATCGCATGAGTCTTGTGAACATGAAGCGTGGAATTCCGAAAACCTTTAGGGATGCTGTGTCCGAAAAGGTTACTACTGCCAAGGAGTTTCTTGAGGAAATTGAAAAACGTTTTGCTAAAAACGATAAGGCTGAAACAAGTACGCTTTTGGCGAGCTTGATTTCAATGAGGTATAAAGGAAAAAAAAAAAAAACATAAGGGAGTACATCATGGAGATGTCTCATCTTGCTTCAAAACTAAAGACACTAAAGTTAGAGCTGTCTGAGGATTTGCTTGTGCATTTAGTTTTGATTTCGCTTCATGCACAATTCAGTCAATTTAAGGTCAGTTATAACTACCAAAAGGACAATTCAGTTATAATATTTGAAAGAGACATATATTGTATCGTCATTTAGACGGAATTTGGTTTCTATTTCTGCTTTGGACAAATTTGGTTACTTTTGTTCTTTTGGAAATAGTCAGTTTAGTTTTTCTTTGAATTCAAATATTATTGGTTCCGGTTCTTTATCATTTTATGATAACTTATATTTGCTTGATACAGTTGCCTCATTTAATGAAACCTTGCATGTGAATTCACGTGGTATGAAACGCAAATTAACTAATGAGAATTTTGCTTCATTATGGCACAAGTGCTTAGGTCATATTTTCAAAAGTAGAATTAAAAGACTTGTGTCCGATGAGATTCTTGATTTCACAGACTTTGAGGTTTGTGTTGATTGTATTAAAGGGAAACAGACAAACATAAGGAGATTAGGTGCCAACAGAGCTTCAGATATCTTAGAACTAATTCACACGGATATTTGTGGACCATTTCCTATGACTTCTTGGAACGGTCAACAATGTTTCATTTCGTTCATAGACGATTACTCACGTTATGGCTACTTGTATCTCATTCATGAGAAGTCCCAATCAACGAACGTGTTCAAGGCTTACAAAGCTGAAGTTGAAAACCAACTTAGCAAAAGAATTAAAGGCGTTAAATCTGATCGTGGTGGTGAGTACTATGGCAGATATGACAGATCAGGTGAACAACGTCCAAGACCTTTTGCTAAATTTCTAGTAGAATGCGGAATAGTCCCACAGTACACCATGCCGGGATCTCCTAGCATGAATGGTGTAGCTGAGAGACGAAATAGAACACTTAAGAATATGGTAAGGAGTATGATTAGTCATTCCACCTTGTCAAAATCTCTCTGGGGAGAAGCATTAAAGACTGCAGCTTATATTCTCAACAGAGTACCAACTAAGGCAGCAGCCAAAACCCCTTATGAGCTTTGGACGGGCAAGAAGTTTAGTTTGAAGCATTTTCACATTTAGGGTTGTCCAGCTGAGGCAAGGCCTTATAGGCCAAATGAAAAGAAACTGGATTCCAAAACAATAAGCTGCTACTTTATTGGATACTCTGAGAGATCAAGGGGTTATAAGTTTTATGATCCCACTACTAAGTTCATTTTCGAAACGGGAACTACAATGTTCTTTGAGGATATTGAGTTATGGGGGAGAAATAAGGTTAAAGGCTTTGTCTTTGAAGAAGAATCTGTTTCTATTCCTACAATTGCTTTTGACAATGATCAAGTAGCAAGTCCAGAACATCAAGACAATGTTAAACAACTCCCCACACAAGATGAAGTAATTGTTCCTGAAGAGCAAACTCAATAACCTCAAGAACAAATGCCATTGAGGAGATCCACAAGAGAAAGGAGAAATACGATTCCAGACGACTACATAGTATTTCTTCAAGAACATGAGGATGGCATTGGAGTGATGGAAGATGATCCAATCAACTTTCATCAAGCCATGCAAAGTTCTAACTTTCAGAAGTGGATCGAGGCTATGAATGAAGAGATTAAGTCCATAAAATATAATGACGTTTGGGATCTCATTTTATTACCTGAAGGTACAAAGCCCATTGGTTGCAAATGGATATTTAAAACCAAGAGGGATTCGATGGGTAATTTAGAGAGATAGAAGGCTCGTCTTATTGCAAAGGGCTTTACTCAAAAGGAAGGCATTGACTTCAAAGAGACTTTCTCTCCGATTTCAACGAAAGACTCTTTTAGGACTATCATAGCACTTGTGGCACATTTTGATCTTGAGTTACATCAGATGGATGTAAAGACAGCGTTTCTCAATGGTGACATTGATGAAACAATTTATATGGTGCAATCGGAAAACTTTGTGTCAGGAAACCCAAAGAGGATGATTTGCAAGTTAAAGAAATCCATCTATGGACTCAAGCAAGCTTCCCGTCAATGACATTACAAATTTCATCAAGTCATAGTCTCGTTTGGCTTTGAGATGAATGCAGTTGATGATTGTGTATACCACAAGTTCAGTGGAAGAAAGCATATCTTCCTGGTACTATATGTCGATGACATACTATTTGCTAGCAACGCTATAAGCTTATTGTACGAAACCAAGAGATTCTATCAAAGAAATTTGAAATGAAAGACCTTGGTGACGCCTCTTTTATATTAGGCATACAAATACTTCGAGATCGTTCTCGAGGTATACTTGGGTTATCACAAAAGGGCTATATCGAAAAGATACTTAAGAGATTTGACATGCAGAATTGTAAACCAAGTGACACCCCTGTTGCTAAGAGAGACGAGTTCAGTCTCAATCAATGCCCTAAAAATGACCTTAAAGTTAAAGAAATGCAGAAGTGTCCCTATGTGTCAGCTGTTGGGAGTCTAATGTATGCTCAGGTTTGTACACATCCAGATATAGCATACATTATTGGGATGCTAGGCAGATATTTAAGTAATCCTGGGATGAATCATTAGAAAGCAGCCAAACGGATTATAAGGTATTTGAAGAGAACAGAGGATTACATACTCACATATAGGATATCAGACCAACTGGAGATCATTGGATATTCTGATTCGGATTTTGTTGGATGTCAAGACAGTTGAATATCCACAGCAGGCTATATCTACCTACTGGCTGGAGGAGCTATTTCCTGGAAGAGTGCCAAGCAGACACTCATAGCTTCTTCCACCATGGTAGCAGAGTTTATAGCATGTTATGAGACATCCAATCATGGAATATGACTGTGGAATTTTGTCACTAGGCTACGAATTTTAGAAGGTGTTGAAAGACCATAAAAGATATTTTGTGACAATAAGTCAGCAGTGTTCTATTCCAATAACAACAGGAGCTCATTGAAGTTAAAGCATATAGACATCAAGTTCCTAGTTGTTAAAGAAAGAGTTCAGAGTGGTTAGGTGTCTAGAGAGCATATTGGTACAAACTCCATGATTACGGATCCGCTTACTAAAGGGCTTCCACCTAAGGTCTTTCATGAGCACATTGCTCATTGGGGTGTCATATCATTTGATGATATGCTGATTTAGTGGGAGTTTGTGTTTAGATACTATTTCATTTCATTTGGATACTTTATGTTTATTGATATTTTCTGCAGGAATAAAGAATTCAGTTTATTTTTACTCTGATTTGTTTTAACTCGATCTCATTAAAGAATAAAGTTGGATTATTTAAAAATAGGCATGTTTAGATCGCATTACATGTAATTTTCATGCTACACATCCATACTTGATCTATGTCATTTGGTTATATCAATATACGTGACCATTAATGGATTTAGTTACGTTAAATGTAACGAAAATCGCTTTGATCCTATATTGATATAATTAATGGATGAGATTGTTCAGAGATGCCTTTGTTCATGATAGCAAAAGTTTTGAGCTCATTAAGTTATACACATTTTATAAGGAAACATATGTGGCCCAAGTGGGAGATTGTTGGAAAATAATTAAATATGTGTGCCTACATATGTAATTAAATGTATATTATATGCTATCATAAAGTTAAACCCATTTAAAGTAATCTAACTAAGGTTTATTTTTATTGGGTTTTAGGCAATAATTATAATGTGGGTTTATTATGTGTAGAGGCCTAATTTCATATTTCTAATTTTATGATAGGCCAAAATAGAAATATGAAAAGAACATAGCTACTGTAGTTATATTAAACGGTTATGGTCTCCAATTCATACGACACACAACTTTTCTATTCTCTCTGACATCCCATCATCAGGAAGAATACAGAGATTCTTTTCTAAAGAAAATCGTATTGAATTGAAAGAACCCATAATCATCTCCTCCCATGGATCAAGGTATGCTTCCGCTTTCATTCTCTTGATGATTTGACATGGTGGATCTTGGATAAATGGATTTTCTCCATTAAAGTTTTCGGTTTCTTATTCTAACATAGGTGCCATTATTGGAGGTTCAACCGAACATCATCTTTTTCATGATGTTCATTTGTTCTCTGATCTCTCTCTCTCTCCCTCTCTCTCTCTTTCCAACTCATGAGCAGTAAGCTTTGAGAAACAATAAAAAAGATCATCAACGTACTCCCGATTTAAAATGTTTATCAATTTTCTGTTAAAATTCTGACAAAAGGGCCTATTTTGTTAACATTTCAAAGTTCAAGGGGACGGAAGACTATATTTTGAAATTCGATAGATGAAGTGTTGTACTAGCACAATTCAGGAGGAATTTTTTAACGAATAATAATAGTAGTAGTAATAACAATAATAACAATATAAAAGAAAGAGAAAGAGAGACGGAAGAAATAAACCATTCACATATTACCAATATAATTGTTCAAACAACTATGTAAATTAAGCAGAGAACTAAATTTTGTTCTAACAATAATTTTTTGGTTTGAACAAAATATCTATTGAAGTTCGATGGACAAAGTGTAACAGAACTTATAACTCAGGGAGAATTATTGTAATTGTCCAAAAAAAAAAACAATAATAATATAAAAGAAATATAAAGAAAACGGAAAGAAATAAACAATGTACATCAGATTACGCTTAAAATTGTTCAAACAAGTACGTAAATTAAAATTGGTTCCCAACCAAAAGATACATATACTCACTTTTTTCCTTTAAAAAAAAAAAACAAACAAACAAACAAACAACACCAATGTTTTAATATTGGTCCTCATCACGGACTACAACAATGAGACTGTTTAGCTATGAGAGATTTAGAGACGATATTTTGTCGTCACTAAATCTCAGAACCAATGTCGTCACTGAATCAACATCAAATTTTTTCCCAAAAAAAAAAAAAAAAAAAAACATGAACGTTTTGTTGCTGAAAAAAATGAGACATAAGCAATTTTCAAATTTCGTTGCATATCAGCGACGACAATGTCGTTGCTAAAACGATAGACCAATCAACGACGACAAATGTCATTGCTAAACTCTTCAGCCACTACGAATTAGCGATGACATTTGGCGACAGCATTTTGAGTATTAGCGACAACATTAATTGTCGTCTACTAGTGGTCGTCTCCGAGAAGTGGCGGTATCGTTTATCTCTCCATGCATAATTTATGTTCTCTTACATAACAAAGGACATAGAGTTGTCTCTGTTGTATAGGGGATGAATAGGAACCAAAATGCTTACAAATTAACTAGAGGGAAAAAAACGAGAAATAAAAAAGACAAAAGGACATGTACGTACCCTTACCCCGTATTATTAGCTGATGATACTATTCATGGTGATTTTTACTTTCCTTCCATACACTTTTGAATTCTGCCTTGTAACACTGCATAATAGATATTCTTACTATATGACCCCAAGTGCAGGCAAGCCATATTAGCCAATTCCGCACAAAAGTGGCTTGTTGGTTTTTCAGGTACCAGAGGATATGGTTGAGCAAAAGCTGGACTTGAAGGCTGGATAGTTAGGATTATAAAGCATTAATACGCTTAATGCCATAATTATCTGCTTAAGGGTATCTCTTCTATTGTGATCCATAGCTTTCTTCTAGCCTTTTTTCTGGTTCGAAGATGTTTATAATAATTAAAATATTGATATTGACACTAATGCTGGCGTTAATTAGCGTTTTTAATATAAGGACGTTTAGGCTTTACTAGTATATTATGTAGTACAAATGTTTACACTTGTAGTATAAAACTTGTAATTAAAAGGAAAAAAAAAAAAACGCCGGTTTAAGAATTTAGTTACTAATATACTAGTTTTTACTTTATTCAAATATATTGAAATTTAAGAATTTAGTTACTAATTTAGTTTTTACTTTATTTAAATATATTGAAATTGATTAGAAGTTTATTTTGAACAAATACTATTGTGAGGACTAAGAAATAGTGCGTAATTGTTCTTCTCAAGGGCCACTGGCTTAAGAATGGTGACATCTATTATATTTTTCTTATTAACAATGAATTTCCAATTTATTTACTTTAGATGGCCATTGATCTTAAGTGTGGACGAGCTCTAAAAAAATTTAATCGAACTATGGTTGTCATGAAAGATCCTAATAATACAAATTTTGAATAAAGCATTTATAGGACCACCAATTAGCTTGTGATTCTACGTAAGTTTTAGATCTAGCAAACGATTACTACGATACAAAAACATATCATTTTCATGAAGTCATCGGTTAAAAAAGTTAATGATTTTGAATGGATATCCTTCAAATTATTATTATTATTTTGGGAATGCCAATTAAGGAGAATTTTGTTTGCTTATGGGCAGAGACGGGAGCGAAGTTTTTTTTTTTTTTTTTTTTTTTGTTTTTTCCTTCATTGGGGGTACTATTAAGAGCATTCTTTTCTAATTTACCCCCCCCCCTCTCTTACATACTAACAATTTTTGTCCTATATATTTTTTATCATTATACAAACAAATGTTTAAAAAATAATTCATAAATAGATTATTAAATCGTGGATATTACATGACAGTTTTTTTTTTTTTTTTTAAATCGTGGATTGTTGTCATAATACACAGCACAGAGTTTTTTTTTTAGAAAACCGTCATGGAAAGAGAAGTAATAAATATTACTTGGATGAGATGGAAAACAATTTTGTTTAAAAAAGGTAAATGAAACCCATGATTTTACTAGCAATGCGTCACTAGTGGAAAGAAGGGATGTGAAGAAGAAGATTAATAGGGACTGCCTCTCTCTCTCTTTGGAATAGTGTCAAAAATACAACCCTCCTTTATAATATATAATATAGTTATAGATTAGGACAAGAATTACGAATTTAGTAGAATCTTGGAACCACTGATTAAGAAATGAACAGTAAAAAGAAATAAACTCTTTTTTTTTATATTGAAAAAATAGAAACAAAAAAAAAATGTGTTTTGATTATATGCAAATTTTAAATATAAAATTTAAGGAGGAAAAGCAAAGATAAGGAAAAAAACGAAAAAAAAAAAAAAAAAAAAAAAACAATATAATGTGTTTTGATGAAATAAAAAATAAAAATAAAAAATAAAAAAACACTATTGTGGCTGCTTGGTTTTGAGCCGGGGGCTCAACGAAGAAAAGGCCCACAGCTTTGGGGGGAAAAAATGTTAAACACAAAACGACAAAATAGATTGACGAAAAATTTGAACAGTGTTTCAAAAGGAAACTTTGATTTATAATATAGTTATAGATTGGATCAATTACAAAAACTCCCCCTGAATGTTATAAATCTTGTAACAATTTTCCTTCCGAAATTTGAAATATAACGTCCGCTCTTCCTCATCAATGTTTCCATCTATCTACATTCTTTAGTCCATCCATTACGTCTTTGATTGATTGAAATTAATACGTCAAGCATTCAAGCATAGTTGTTGAAATATTAAATATGTAATTACGATTTTATCATATATTTAAATTATTTGATTGAACTAAATAAACATAGGAAATAATTTTAAAAAACAAAACAAAAATAAACTCATACGTTAAAAACAAAAAGAAACAAGCTCAGATATGGTTAAAAAAACAAGATATGAAAAAAAAAAAAAAAAAAAAAAAGTTCACCTGCCAATAGAAATTCAGCGAGGTGAATCGTAATATAATCATCATATCAAGGAAAAAAAATTAAAAAAAATATATAAATCATATTAATTGTCAAACTGATATGTATTAATGTGTATTAATTTTTCTATATATCAGCACGGATCTGTTCGATTTTATTAATATGGTAAAAATTTCAAAATCTACTATGTATATTAGGTTTTTTACTTCATAAATTATTTTTCTCCAATTTTCCTTGAGGACATGTGCGATTTCCAACATATCTTATAGTCTGATATCCCGATTCACTTATTAGAATTTTGACCTTATGGAGATAAATAATTCAAGTTCTAAATATAAAATATAATTATTCACCAATTTTATGCATCTATTTAATTATTATTTTCAGTACTGTTAAAGGTGCAAAACTACACTTTTTTTTTTTTTTTGAAAGTGGACTTGCCTTTACAAAACTACACTCTTGATTATGCATAATTTCAAAAGTTTAAAATGTTTTTGTCCAGGATATATTATATTATACATTAGTCTAAAGTATGTGCTACGTACATATTGGATATATTTAAAAAAATTTATTGAGTACGGGAAAATTAAAATAAAGAGCTGAAAAAAATAGACCCAAAGAAGAAAAAAAAAAAAAAAAGAAAGAAAGAAAGAGGCATGAAAAAAAAAGTACCAAAAAAATAAAATGAATAAACTGTACAAATTTGAGCAATGCAGAAAAAAATGACTTAAAATGAAAAATTCTATTCAGAATTGTTATATGTCCAAGGTCCAATATTGACAAAAAATGAGCCAAAAGAAAAAAAAAAAAAAAATTTTTTTGAAGAACCGAAAAAATAAAAATGTTTTTCGTTTTGGCCGAAGGAAAAGAGTAGTGCCATTTCACATTTCTATATATATGTGTAGATTATGCCCATAAGATATCTATGGTCAATTTGAAAACAAGTTTCATTTTACCATCACAATTTTTTTGTCTCTTAGTTACATTTTTCACTTTTGAAAAACGATTTTTTGGTTATCATGTAACCAAATGATCGACGACGTAACTTATATTTAAAAAATTCTTAAACAATGCATCTGTAAGATATCATGTCTATTAATAAATCTCTCAATATTAATAAATAATGTTTACAACAACCGTAATGAGAATCCAACAAGTAGTACCGTTTAATTTTAAACAATTATCGTTATAACTATATCTTCTTGCATGCAAAACGAATCACATGCATAATTTAAATATACATTCGAGTTAACATAATTAAAAAGAGGGGACTTCTACAGTGAGAGCACCCTCCTTTTTTCATCAATAGGGGAAAATGTTTTTTACTGTTTGATTGTTTTTTCACTACTCAAATTAAAAAATTACACCAATAAAGTATAAAACCTATCACACGTTATTTTACTTTATAAAACATTTCAAAAATTATATTAAAAAAAAAACCTCCGGCATCCCCACTCCCCCATCGGCAGCCCCTCCATGACCACCCTGTCACACCTTCCGATGCTGATGACAGCCATCTCGATCTCCTCTCCTCTCCTCTACGCCGCCTCCGACTGACGGAGAACCAAACCGACACCATCGCTCGCGAAGACCGACACCACACCGTCCCGAAGTTTCTTGAGGAGATCCCGGAGAGTGCAACTCTTGCCGTTCGAGATCGCGAAGAAGAAGGCAAGCACAACGATTGCCGAAGACAGCGTGACGGCATCGTCGCGGGTTGTGGCCTGTTCCATCTCGATCCGACGGCTCCATCAAGAGATCCGTCACCGTGACCGTGGCTGGATTGAAGTCATTCGACGGCGGCTTGAGCTCCTTCGGCGTCTGTTTTCAGTCTTTTTTTTTTTTTTTTTTTTCTTTTTTCCTTTTCTATTCTCCATTTGTCCTTCATATATATATATATATAATTTTTAATATTACATTTAATCATATGTGAGAGGGTTTCTTATTTTATTTTGCTGCTCATTCATTGTTTTCTATCATCTTATTTTAATCAAATAGTGAATAATTTTTACTCCATTGGCGGCGAAAAAGTAGGTCCCCCACCTTAAAATTGCTCTTAAAAAAATAACATTCTCTTCTTACTAATATGCATGCAAGTCAAGTGTCAAATTTAATAGAAGAATCAACAATGAATGATAGATTATTATACATTTGTAGGTTAGGATATATATTGCCAAAATTAAAACTTTACGATAAAAATTGTGACTATGTAATATATTCATGGTGCACCGATGAAAAAGTAAAAAAAACCTAAATTTAACATACTCTATTAGAAATGTTTCAAGATGTGTGTTAAATAAGAGCTTATTGTTTTAATTAAAAAAAAAGATTATTCTTATACATACCCTTAAAATTTAAAGTCGCTCTCATTTTGCTTTTTGAATTTTCTTTGATTTTGCTCTTCAATTTTGAATTTAACCCAACGTAGAATTTCAGTTAAAAACAAGCGAAAAAAGAAATAAGTTAAGTGCAGTTATCTAGTTACTTTTTGTATGTTTTTAATAAAGATCCTAACAAAATGGTTTTAGTAAAATAAATACTCATATTTTTCCAAAACGTTTTTAATTAAAAATTTGATACAATGAGTAAAGTCATGTTAAATTCAAAATTTAAATAACAACCTCCGTTTGGGGAACCATCCAAATTATAATATTTGGACGTAAATATTTAAATAAAAATATTTAAACAAAAACTTTTGAATTGTTATCCAAATTGATATTTAGATGCTAACATTTAAAAAATTAGGTTTAGATGGTTGTTGAAAATTGTAATTAGAAATAGCACTGGAGTCAATGTGGAATGTTCAAACATTTGGGGTGTGTTTGAGGTACATTTGGAAACAATGTTTCCAAACAAATTTTTTTTTCATTTTCCTCCAATTTTATTATGGGACGTCTATTGACACCCATTCGTATACTTTTCTCATTTCTTTCTTAAATTATCCAATAATTATAGTATAAATATTCATTATTACTTATTACACTATTGTATTATTCCAAAATGATCTCTACCATTTAGTTCTACTCTTTATCATTTTATACTTACCAATCAATAAATATCCCTTTTTTTTTTAAAGGTCAGTCTGTGATAAAGTCTCATTTATATACCTTATTGGTATAGCTCATTTTTAAACTGTCCCGATAAAATCGAACGATTGAGATGTTGTTTATATATGATAACTATAATGTACCTTAACACAGAAAATTATATACTAAAAATTAAAAAATAGAAATTCAAAAAAATTAAAAAAAAACCCAAAAAAAAAAATTGATCTTGCGACCTTCCATTGATGCCCCCCCCCCCCAACTCCAGCATTCACACCGAGAAAGTCCTCCCTTAAATGCCGACCAGATCTGGCTTTCGAGAGGTGGGGGGGAATTGGGCTTATCGGCGTTGAGAGGGGGGTAGAAGGGGCTAGTCAGCGTCGGGAAGGGGGGGCACCTGGGCTCGTCGGCGTCGGGAGGGTGACTAGCTCGTCAGTCGGGGAGCGTCGGCGGCGGCCACAGAGAGAATGGGTAGTGTTTTTTTTAAATTTATTTTTATATATTATTTTTAAATTTTTTAGTTTATACTAATATGAGGTAAAGTGCATTATAATTATCATATACAAGCAATATGTCAACTGTTTGATTATATCTTAACTATTTAAAAGGGGGCTTTACTGATAGGGTATATAAAATGGATTCTACCACAGCTTTACTCATTATTTTAAACAATCTTTTTTTTGTTTTATGATTTATTGTTTTTCTTCTTCTTCTCCCTCTCTCTGTCTTAGTTTTTTTTTTTTTTTTTAATCCAATGATTATTATCTTTTAGATATCTAGGTTCTAATATTTTGTTTTAAACAAAAATTAAAATCTTGATATTTATTGTGAAGGTAGAAAAAAAAATCTTTATTTATCTTCAGGAGATAAATTAAAAAGTAAATTTTTTTTTTGTTTTATCTTAAAAATCTAATGGATTCACAACAAATTAATCAACTTGTTTTTGATACATGTAATAACAAATTGAATCATCAAAAAAAAAAAAAAAAAAATTTTTTACATCTTGTAATTTTGTCTTTTTCTGTAAATTAACTATTTTTTGCAACAACTATTTTCACAAGAAAATTACAGACAATAACTTACAATCTATATGTTTTTCATCTAAGACTTTATAGACATATGTGTGTAAATATCTACCACATTGAAAAAATAGTACTTCATAAAAAAATAAATATTAAAACTACAACTTTATTAGTTTCATTACTCTTATTTTAAAAAAAACAAATCATTCAATTTCTTTGGAAAAAAAAAAAAAAAAGAAGTCAAAAAAGTAGAAAAACAATAAATGATAAAAAAAGATTGTTTAAAAAATGATTTAAAATATAATTTTTATATAGGGATTATTGTGGAATAATAAAAGAGGTGTAATAAGTAATAATAGATTTTTAAATTTTAATTGATGAATAATTTAAGAAAGATGACGGGGAAAGAAGATTCAGGTGTCAATATACTCTCCTTTTACTATTTATTTTTTCAAATATTTTCAAAAAAACTGAAATTTTATAAATTCATAAATTTATTATTTTAAATTTATGCTTGATTTTTTAGTTGAAGATAAAATTTTTTAATTGAACTTAGTTAATTTTTCAAAAACTAATTATAATTTTTATTAACTCTCTAAAAAAAGATAAAAACTGAAATGAAAAGGTACAATTTAATTGAAGTTGAGTTAAAATATCAAACGAAGTATAAGTCAAAATATGATGATTTTTTTTAATTTCAAATTACATGAAATTTCAGGAGTTACGAAACAAAATCCATATTACTAATTTTTTTCAAATACATTTAAAATTTTACACTTTTTTACTTCAAACAATTTATTTTCACTAAACACATATTTTCACAACTCAATTCATCTTCAATATCAAAGATACAATCTCCAAACATGATCCAAACGGGCCTTTGATATCTGGTTGTCCCAAAAAAAAAAAAAAAAAAAAAAAAAAAAACCAATGAAGCAATTGACCAAACAGCCCAACGAAAAAGAAAGAAGAAAACACGATGATCAGATTATACCAACAAACAAAGTCCTCTCCGGAGTCCGGACATATAACCAAAAACCTAGCAGACTGTCCATGGCCGGAAACTGCCTCCCGACGGCGGAGGTGACCGCAAGCGGACGGCCGGTGCTCCTCCCCAACGAGATCGAGTGCTATCTCCTCTCCTCCGTCGACCTCGAATGCGAAGACCTTCCCTATTTTCCCGTCCTCCGTTCTGGCCTCCTTTCCCTCACCACTCACCGCCTTCTATGGCTTCCCGATTCCTCCTCCGCCTTTGCGATTCCTCTCGCCGCGGTCACCCACATCTTCTCTCCCAAGAAATCCCTCCGCGCCATGTTCGCCTCTCCGAGACTCCGCTTCCAGGTCTCCGTCTCGCCCGAGGGCCGGGTGATCGGTACGGGCTCAGGCTCGCGGTCCGTGGTGGTGACGGTGGTGGTTAGGGGGAAGGGCGATTGCGATGCGTTCCTGGCCAAATTCTGGGAGAGCTGGAGAGGGAGGGCGTGGGAGAACGAGGCTGCGGGGTCGAGTGATCAATCGGGATCGGTGTCAGGGTCGGGTTCGGGATCGGGATCGGGATCGGGATCGGGGGGGATGTATTCGAAGGATGGGACGGTGAGGATGGTTGGGGTTTCGGGGATACTAAGAAAGGAGCAGGAAATGTGGGAGAGCACTGATAAGAGCTTGCAGGACGCTTTCCAGGATTTGAATGCTCTTATGGTAAATTTGCTAAACACTGTCTTTCTTGTTGCTTAATTTTATTGGATTTGTCTTCTGTCTATTACATATTATTCTGTCTAAAATTCGTCTACGATAGAATTGTTGTTGTACCTTTCCGAAATCATTTACACTAGAGTTTCCATTTCGCCCGTCTTAAACTCACTTTTCAAACTTTTTTCTGGTGCTTTCCCTCATACAGATTCGAATTTACTCGAATTGCGGATTTGAACATATGATCCAAACGGGCACTTGATAAATGTTATGTTTTGCCTTTTATTTCTGTATGTCATTGTTACATGTAGGAGTGGTCTTTTGTAAAAGACTTTGTTTATATGCATAAATCTGATTGTTCATGTTAAACTAACTTTTCAAACTTTTTTATACAGAGTTTTATCTCATAAACATTTGAATTTACCATCAAAATTGTGGGTTTGGACCTATGATCCAAATGGGTACTTGATAAAAGTAATGTTTGGTTTTTTTTTTTTTTTCTTTCTTTCTTCTTTCTATATATGTTACTTTTAGGACTGGTCTTTCGAGAAAGACTTTGTTTATATGCATTAATCTCATTGTTCATGTGTTTTTCTGTTAATTATTTGAGTCATTTTCTTTCTTGAGAGCAATATGTGGTGCAATTCTGTGCCTTGATCAATTATGCATTGTGTTAATAGGGACTTCTGTATTCGAAATTCTCTGTTAGTTCTCATATTTACCTTTTAGTTATATCATTTTGCTAGTTTGCTTTATCTAATTTTGGTTTAATGTTCTTCAGCTTTTAGCTATGTAGGTTTTCTCTCATGAAATCTGCTGTATTATTCATGGCCAAGTTTGTTTAGCTATGTATTGTCTGATTATATTTCATTTTGTCCTCATAAAAAGAGAGAGTGTGAAATAGAGAATAGAAATTGGGTTTAAGGTTTTAGCTAGGTATGTTTTAATTGTTCTGTTTTTGCTAGGTTTTTTTCCCCGGTTATATAGTTGCTAAGGTTTTATGTAAATATTCTATTACAGAGTAAGGCCAAAGAGATGGTGATGCTTGCAGAGAAAATGAGGCAAAAACTCTTATCGGGCACGAATTCTCAAACTGCCGAGTTGAATGATGAGGAAATGGGTTCCAAACAAGAGATGCAAGATTGGTTGTTGAGTGTTGGTATTGTATCTCCTGTTACTAAAGAGTCTGCGGGTGCTTTGTACCACCAACAATTGTCCCGTCAGGTTACTCACACTCCTTATTCTCTGCTATAAGAAACTCTTTATTTTGCTCGTCATTTTTCTGAATTAGAAACAGAGAAATTTCTAGTAAAGCAGAAAGACTTGATAAGAACATAAAAGATACTGGAGGAAAAGAATATCTGAAAACAGAAAGGAAAAGCAACTGTCATAAGGCAAAACGCCCAGCAATGATATAGTTTAAACCAACAAGAAGTAAGTTTTGCAGAAAAAGCATAATAGCTTCTTTTCATCCTAAAACGATGCAAATTGCACTTGTTTAATTGGAAGGACTACTTGGTATTGCTAGTTGTTATTCACGTCTAAGATTAATTTTAAAAGTTCGAGACAATGCAATTAAAGACAATTCTGGTTTGTTTAGAATAATCAATTGGTGGATAGTCCTTAAGCCAAGGAACCAGTATTTTCTTTTTTGAAAAAATCATGCCAAGATCTCAAACCAAGTAAAATTTTAAGAAAGGTTAGCAAAGGGTTAGTGTTCCAAAATATCCAGAGTTCTGATGCCCAGTACCCATAGATAATTTGAAATGTCCAGTAATTTTATCAGTCTTAGCCTGAATGGTCTTTGGAGTTGTCATTCTCTCTCTTGGTTCGCTCACGTGCTCAAACCTTCTCATTTTTCTTAACCTTAGTCTGTGACATCATATATGTACTTTCTCATCTGTACACAAGATTTCATGTAGTTGATTAATTTTGTGATCATAGTAGTGTTTATGTTAATTTTAATTTACTTTTCTTAGATTGAAACTAAAGCAGTCGTTTTGTCTCTCAGTTGGCAGATTTTGTGAAAATTCCGCTTGAGAGGGCCGGAGGAATGATTAATCTTATAGACATATACTGTCTCTTTAATCGTGCTAGAGGCACAGGTTTTGTAGCCATATCCTCCTTATCTTTTCTTTAGTCTATACAAGTCTGACTTTTATCTTGAGATATTGATCTCTCTTGCCAACGTGTAAAAGATGAAAACATTGTTTCTTCTCTTCCTAAAACACAGAACTGATATCACCAGACGATTTGTTGCAAGCATGCTCGCTTTGGGAGAAGTTTGATGTGTATGTGTGACATTCAACTTTATGTGAAATCATTGCGACATATATGCAGATATTAATGCATGATATAAAACTGTAATGCAAATCATAATTAATTTCTCTAGTGGTTCTTGAACTTTAACAGAATATCATATTAGCCGTAAATTTAGAATGAACATTTTTGTTCTTAAATTGCAATATCATGTCTTAAAAAGGTTAAAAAAAAGGGTCACATATCTGTTACGTGCCCATTTTCTGAGGACCAAAAAGTTTAAAGTTAAGGGAATAAAATGAGATTCTAATAAAAGCTCAGGAACCATTAGTGACACTTGTGTAACCACTTCTGTCAATTTTAAGTTTTGGGACCAAAATGTTTGATTGTAAAACATAGAAACTGGAATGAGACTGCCAGAAAATTTCAAAGACCACTACTGAATTAAATTCTATAAATTTGATTTTATTTTTATATTTTTGCAAGTGTCATGGCATATTATTCTATATTTGCAGACCTGTGATGCTTCGAAAGTTTGATAGTGGAGTCAGGGTCATCCAAAATAAGTCTCACAGTGATGAGGAGGTGCTCTCTCTTTTATTTAAGAGTTGTAAATTAATGCTCAATTTTTTGTTATGTTTGGACAAGATTCTCCTTTCTTTTTGTGTGTGTGTTTTTTTTTTTTTTTTTTTTTTTTTTTTTTGGAGTGGAATTAGTGGGATGCATGTAGGCTTCATTGTTTCTCCACGTTCGATATGGCGGAATGGGTTAGCAAGTTTACTAGTTGCTTCTTCTATGTTTTCTTTAAAGTTAATAACTGGTTTTGCTGTGAATTTTAAACATTTTTTAAAAAAGTAAATCAAATTGGAAGCATGTTATATGCGATAGTTTTGTGTTTTAAACAGAAAACATATTTTAACTGAAATCAGGGGACTTGATTTTGGGTGTTGGCTCTTAATACTCTCTTGGATGAGGAAATAATGGAGCATATTTGAGTTAACAAGAGGCATCATTTTTCCCTATATCCAAGCTTGTGTATTGAAAGTAATCTGAAACCTCATTTTGTAGTGAATTTTTTGCTATATTTATTTCTCTTCAATTCGTATCCCCAACCAAAAGGTTTTTCTTTTGAACATGTCATTATGGTTGAGACACTCTGAAGTAAGTCTGGTCTGTGTTTACGAAAACACTTTTAGAATCTTTGATTATGGAATGAGGCCACTATTGAGATAACTACACATCCTCTCGAGTAAAAGTGCAATGGAGAGTTACAGTTCTCCAAGACTAAATACCCTGTAAACCTCCAGCTTTTGCTTCTTAAACCCCAAATACCAAGGCAATTCTTATTTTTCCTCGGTGGAGAAGTATGGTAAACAAAAACTTTGTCTTCTATGTCAAATTATTTTTTCTTCTTTCCAACCATCACAAGTATGATGCATGTCGATTTGAGAGAAGGTATCAGGTGGCCCAAGCAAATAAAAAGAAGCCATGTTGTTCTGGAGATGTGAAATGCTGCAATACAATCTTTTTCCACTATAGATACTTGTCATTCTGTAATCAGAAATTCTACAAAAACAACTCGAAATTACATGATAAAAATGAGTTTGTGTGCAGGTTTTTGCTAGAATCAAGACCCTTGTAACAAAACCTGATGCTCTTCGAACTGGGATAAGTGCCAGCGATGCTGCAATGACATTGGGAATTGCTCCAGCAATGGCCAAGGAACATCTTCTTACTGCTGAAAGTAAAGGTAAGCTGCTGTGCAGCTTCTGTTTGGAATATGTAAATTATTGTTTTATTGGAAAGCTGGAAATTAATGTCGAATGCCATTTTCAGGTCTACTGTGCAGAGATGTAAGCCCTGATGGCTTCCGATTTTATATAAACCTGTTCTACGAACTTGATCCAAAGGACATCTACTTGTAAGTAAAAATGGCAGATTTTTTGTGCTTGTTTGATACTCTGGTCTTGCTCTTTCTATCTCGCTTTAAAATGTTGTTATAGTTTAACTATCATCAACTGTTTACTAATATTAGACATCCTTGTGCAAGTTACCTGTACGGTAACTCTTGATTCTAGTAGCCAACCAAAGAGACACCTTTTCATTTAAAAGTTTCTAGGTTCAATCCTATATACAAAAATATTATTAGTAAAACTGTAAGAGACAGAAAGTGGGACAAGGCATTATCATTTGAATGCTTAATTGTTTGTTACGGCTTGCTTGCCCAAGGTATCAAATGCTTGTTCATTGTCCTTTAATCTGTTTGAATTCATTTTCAGACTAATGGCATTTGTTATCTTTGACTTCTTCAATCGGAAAATAGATAACACGTGTGTTGCGTCTTGTAGAGCTTTGGCTTTTTGACCATTTTTCCGTATTTTGTGCTGATGTACGTTGCATTTGGACAGAGTGAAGGATTATGGGATCTATGCAACTTGGATAAAGGCAGCCTTGGCCTCTAGATAACAGTTGGTTTATTCTTTGATTGTTTTCATATGGCGGAAAATGACATCAAGAAAAAACCTCAATCCAAGCCCATGTGTCTTCATTTATAATTCTGTCTCGCTGTAAGTTTTTCTCCAATTTTCTTAGTTGGGGCCACTTCATACTCAAGGTTCAGCCAATTTGCACAGAATCTGCTCCAATGGCAAAGGATTCCATGCAGCATTTCAGTTTCCAAACTTTTTGAGTTTCTTTCGTTCGCCACATGTACGCTGCTGTGGGTACATGTCGGTTTGCAGTTCGAGAAACTTGGGCAAAACTTTCTTCCTTCTTTTTCTGCGGAGAGGTCGAGGCCCGATATGTATGTATTTTCTCTAGCATGTTGGTTGTAATAAATAGAAAGGTAGTGGGCGATTGTAGCAATTTTGGTATTGATCGACGTTGTTCGTTAGGCTGTTTCAATGGCAGTTGGTTTGTGGTGATGTCAAGTGGTTTTCAAGGAGTCGAAAAATGTGTATCCAACTGATCGATTGTCAACATTTCTGCTTGATTCTGCTTTGTTCAGGTTCAATATTTTGATGTACGGTTTATGAGTTCTAACTTTCATATTTCCTCAACTTAAACTCACTGCATTAGCAAAAATGAAAGGATGAACTGGATTGCAGCCTTTAAGCCATGTCGAAACGACAAAGGTGCGTCAACTTATTCTGTTTTGGATGTTAAATACTTCTTCTTCTTCCTTCCTTCCTTTTTTTTTAATGAATAAAAAAGATACTTTGCACATATTGGAGAAAATTATTTTAGTAAAGCAATTAGGGGGAAAACAAGGTGTATTTATTGGGACCATATTTGAGAAAATAATATCTTCGAGGACTATGCTAAGAAATGTTTTAAGTAGGGATATATTTAAAATATATATATATATATTTCAAAGTACACATCTAATTGAAACATATTTTAATAAAAACAATTAGAAATGAAAGTATTTTTTTTTTAAATTGCCAAAAAAAAAAAAAAAAAAAAAAGAAAAAGAAGAAGAAGAAGAAGAAGAAGAAGAAGAAGATCAAACTAGCAAGCAATTGTTCAACATCCAAAGGCTGAAGTTAAATAGGAAATTGTATTTTGGCAGAAACTTTAAGTAAAGGTAGGTGGATCTATTGATACTTTCTATTTTATTTTTTTCACCTACATTTTAAAACCACCTTACAAATTGATATTAAAATTTAAATATTACTTATTTCACCTCTTAGTTTTCCTAAAAAGCCTTATAAACTATAAACTATTTGTTTGTCTTCTATATCCATCCACTAAATCTAAACCCTTATGGAGGTTTTTCTCAATTTTTTTTTTTTAAAATTGTTTTGTTTTGTATTGTTTTCATATTTTATTTTATTTTCCATGAGAATTTCTTTTTTAAAAGACAAATCATATGCGCAGAGAAACCCAACGAATTAATTTCAAAAATTAAAAAAAAAAATAAAAAGAAACCCAATGAATTAAAAGAGCATTAGAACTATACCTTTTTGTGCAGAAGGCTAGCCACCTAAGATAACAATGTAGTCATGTTAACCAAAAAAAAAAAAAAAAGTACCTTATCTTGAAACAATTGTGGGAGTTTATGAATAACTATGTTAAACATATAAACTAACGAAGAATTCTCGTTGGATTTCTCTAAAAAAAAAAAAAAAAAAAAAAATTGTGTGGGAAAAATTAAAGATAAAAACAACAAATATTTTAAAAAAACAAAGAATTTAGTTGTAAGGGCTTTTTGGAAAAATTAAGATGATGAAAACACTTATTTCTCAACTAATTAAAACTCTGATCAAATTATTAAAAAATAATTCCAACTAATAATTATAAATAAAAGGTCATCCCGTAGAAATTTTATTATAATTAATATATTTCTTTTTTAATTTTTCAACATTGAAGATTTTTTTTTTTTTTCCATTTGTTGACATCTCATGAACAATGGTCGCCTCTTGTCGGCTCAGTTCTAATCAATAATAAAAATATTGATATCGATGGAAATATTAGTTTTCTAATTTTACAGAAAAGTCGGAGATATTATCGATATTGGTAAAGATATATTTAAAAAAATTTGGAGGTATCATCATTATCGGTGGAAATTTAAAAAAATTTTGAAATTTTCTTTAAAACATATTTATAACGTTTTAGGATACCATAAACATTAAGAAATACTTAATACACTAGTTTTAGCAGAATCTTTCTTTTATACTATATATACTAATATCAAAAGAAAGTTGTAGGAAGTTCAAATATGGTGGGGATGTCATTCTAATTGCAACAAAAACAAGTAATTTAAATCGTATTAAATATAGTTATGAATATATCACTTATAGGTTTTTAAATCTTTTTTCATTGCATGTTTAAAAAGATTAATAGAAGCTGAAATCTGAAATTCTGATCTATATTTCAACCAAAATTTCTGAAATTTTACCGATATATCTCGATATTTGAATTTTGATACAAATTACACAAGGTTTTTAACTATAACGATATTTTGGTGATATTCTCCGATATTTTTTCTCAAAAATTTTGAGGGAAACGATTTTACTCCCAAAAGATAGTTCGGCACCCCTAAAAAATGGAAATGTCAGAAATATCGTGAATATTTGCGAGCATTATTCCAACATCCCATGTGTTTAGTCATAAATATTACTTTTGTCCATCTTATTATGGATATGCCTAAAACATCCTTGTATTTGTAAAATCAGACACAAAAGACCCCTTTAAGTGGTTAAAATTTATAAATATCAGGATTACTTGTCCCAATCTATGTTAAGCACTACTTTAAATATTAACTAACTAAAATTTGAACAAAATAAAATTAAAACTTATATATCTCTCTCAAGATTATAATTATTAAGATTTTTGGTTGTTAAAATATGTAGCAGTTTTTTGTTTAAATAATTGGTGGTGACATATATGAGTTTGTGCATTTAGACATTTCGACAAAATTAACACCCCTTTAACATTTTTATCATTAATCTATCACACATTAAATTTAACAATAAAAATAGTGTTCAAAATAGATTCGTAAAAATAATGTTGATAGTATTAAAAAAAATTGCTTGAAAGGGTCTTTTGTAATTGATTTATAAACACAGGAGGTGTTTTGACTAAATACATAGATTTTTTTCAAAAAAATACGTTTGATTTGATGTATCAGTTTAGAATATAATTTTTATGTTAGAATTGGGGGGTGTTTGGTGTAGTGATTTAAGATGATATTTTTAAGTTTAGATTGAGTTAAGTTTAGTTTAGTTTAAAAGTTGAGTGTTTGGTAAAAAGTTTGAGTTGAAAAGTTTAAGTTGAGTTGAGTGTTTGGTAAAAAAGTTTGAATTGAAAAGTTTAAGTTGAGTTGAGTGTTTGGTGTGAGATGAATTTAAAAAAAAAAAAAAACAAGGGGCCCGTTTAGATGTTAAAAATCTGAGCTGAGTGAATTTTTTTAAATTTATTTAATTAACTCATCTGTAGTTTTTAAGAAGGAAAATAAAAAAATGTGGATACGCTTAATTAATAACACCTGATCAACTTTGAAAGCGATTTACAGTTTTCTTACAAAAGAACATAGCCAGAAATAGAATAACATAAGCAGTTATTCTTGTTTATACAAAAAAATGATAAATAACCCATTCATAGTTAATGGTACAATTTTTTGCCCAACACAAAGAAACACTAAACCAACAAAGACATGGATTAATACCATGGAGATGATTAATATCTCTCCCACATATGATCGGCTATCATATCTCTCATCTAATTCATTCTACCATCCTCGAGGAAGGTTGTTGTGGTCCTGTACTTGGGCCTATATCATCGATCTCCTCCTGAAGCACGTAGTCGTCGTTGATGTCGACATTTCCCCCTACAGGCACACTATCTGCCTCATAATCAGCAAACACTTGGTCCCCAACCTGCACCATCCTAATAAAATTATGCAGAACTGCACATGTCACGGGAATCATTTTTTGTTTGTCCATTGGATAGCTGTTCATATTTTTAAGTATTTTGAACCTCGCCTTCCATACACCAAATGTTCGCTCAACACAATTGCGCAGCGAAGCGTACGTGTAGTTGAAAACTTCCCTCCTGTTGCGTAAACCGACTTGACGTCTTCGATACTCTGGTAAATGATACGTCTCCCGTCGATACGGGCTGAGGAAACAATCCTTATTCGCATACCCAGAATCTGCTAAGTAATATTTTCCTACATAATAAAAACCAAATTAATTTTTTAGCCAATGACCAAATTATTTTTTGCCTAATTATTAATTGATAACTACGTAATATTTGAGGATTGTGCGTACCTTGTGGAGGTATTGGAAATCCATGGTATGCTATTACCTCGGCCAACATTCTGGTATCATGACAACATCCCTCGTACCCAGCTAACATATACGTGAATCTCATGTCAAACGAGACTGCCGCTAATATGTTCTGCGAATGAAACCCTTTGCGATTAAACCAAGCGTCTGCATTTTCACGGGGGGAGGGGGGACACATGGGATGTGTGTGCCATCTATGGCACCAATACAATCCTGCATAAGACGAATAAAGACATGTGATAAACATCATTAACACTACATTATTACCCAATATTGAGCAGAGAAATAATATCGAGGCTAATGGTAAAACACGTACATCAAACCAAGGTCTATATTTGTTCGGATGCTCCATAATCAACTGCTGGACGGTTGTGTAGTCCAGTGGTCGTATGAATTCGTCCTTCAATGAACAAATAACCTGCAGGACATTCTCCAACCAACGGGTAGTTGTCTCGTACGAATGCTGGAACAAATACGATATTTGTCGAATGGTTGCGCCTTATGAGCATATTGATAAAAAAATGAACAATTGCTCGTTTACATTCATGTTACATGTTGGCGTTAATAATTCTCGAGTCGCTAACATGTTACTTAATACTCTAATTGTTCGCGCTTGCATACTGATCACTGCCTGACAAATCCCGTCGTGTCTATTTAGTATCTCGTCGATACGCCTGCTACCAGTAAGCATTGAATCATGCATGGGTTGTGGAGACCTTCGCTTGTTACGCCTGGTACTTGTCGATGCTAGCACGACCTGCATAGTATAATAATCATGGGGGTTACACTCGTTGTCTGAGTAGTCGGCATCTTCTTCGTGGTTTGAATCAGAACTATCCGAGTTCATTTTGCCAAATATGAAACTCCTCCCGTCAGCAATGGATGTTCACCTGAGATTACCAAAATTAGTTGCGACTTTGTTATTAAATTATTGTCACAAATGTTATTAACACTAGTTTTAAGGTGGAAAAAATGCCCGCATTCCGAAATGAAATAATACAGCGTAAATAAGAAAGCGAAGGATGTTAAAAATTAATGTAGAACAGTCAACAAGTCCATACAATAAAAAAAAAAAACAGTAATGTAGAAAAAAAAAAAAAAA
>CM046378.1:4949873-5034074 GCA_025413485.1 Ficus microcarpa
TCCAGTTTCTACAGGAATTTTTTTTCTTTTGCGGGGTCCCAGACGTAGGTCTCCCCTGATGCTTTTCGCGGCATTTCCTTAACAAAATGATAACGAAAACACAGACAAGTATTTCACAAAAATAGGAAAAATGGGACGGCACATAAGTTGGCTCAGTAGTGATCACTTGACATATTTGATATGAGGCATGCCAAGCACCCGGTTCATGTACAGCTACCAAGGCATATAAGACACTGGGTAAAAACCATGTGCTCATGTACCGGGAACTGACATTAAACATCGGGTACCGGGCTCACCAATCAGAACAAATTACAATTTAATTGATGTTGTATACATCATCGTCAAGCCAGGAAGAAAGATCATACAATTAATGGAGATGTTTACTGGTGAACACACCCCACAAGCGTGAAATAAGCCTGCTACACATGTTTAATTACTAATATATTAAAACTTAGTCCACCTCAATGAAAAGTTTGGGGAAATTCCAGAGCACGGGCGAGCTCAAAACAGGGTCAACCAACGTAAGCTGCAAACAAGAATTGCATAAAGTTTAAAAGCCAACATCGAGGTCAAACAAGCAACAATGCAGAGAATGGGCGAGCCCAACACAGGGCCAACCAACGTAAGCTGCAAACAAGAGTTCAAAAGTGAACCAGCCAACATCAAGGTCAAACAAGCAACAATGCAGAGAACGGGCGAGCCCAAAACAGGGCCAACCTACGTACGCTGCAAACAAGAATTGAACTCCATAAATGAAATCATTACAGCATGAAAGCGAAGGAGACAGATTCGAGTTAAGAAAACCACACGGTATCTTTAGCCGAAGCCAACAAGGGAGAGGAAACAGAAACTGACAACATTCTAACCGTAAACACCATCAACGAGTGTCAAACAAACACAAATCCAATCAAAACGAATTTTCAAATAGCATCAAACTATTGCAAGTTCGTTCGAATACAGGGGCAAGCGAACATTCTTGGAAAATCAATAAACATCGTGTGCACATGTAAGACATTCCCAAATTCAACACACACAAATATTTCAAAGATGACAAATTGGAAGAATGGTGAGAGATTATGGTTGACAAACACAAAAAAATAACAAACCCACATGCAAATTATTCAATTTCTGGACCGACTGGTGAGAAATTGTGATTAACGGACCCAGATTGAACACAAACCCAGATTAAAATCGTAAAAGCATAAATCGGGGTTCACGAACCCAAATTAAACACAAACTCAATTTATTCGAAGATGAGCAATAGGAAGAATAACCAGAAATTAGGGTTCACGAACCCCAATTCAGCCCAAAAAAAGTTTCGAAGATGAGCAATTGGAAGAATAACCAAAAATCCATGTTCACGAACCCAAAACACGATAATACGCACAACATCAAGAAAACTCATAAAAAACTAAAACAAGATTGAGAAGGAACAGGGGATGAAACACATACGAGGCAAACGGAATTCGAAGCGGAGGATGAGTATACAGGGGAAGAGCATGGATTAGGGTAAGATTTAACGGAACACCTCGAAGATCCCCGAACTCGGAAATACTGGGTAATACGCCAGCGAGTTCGTGTTCGTGTCGAGATGCCCAATCAGTGCCGCATCTGCTTCAGGTGGGGTGGGGGATGGACAAAGTTTGGGGAAATGAAGATTACCTCGGCGAGAGGAAGCACGAGCAGTCAACTTACCTCCTGCTACGCAGCAGGTGGTCGCAGGGATAGGGGCAGAGGCTACAGCCGAGTCGACAAGAGCACATGGGTGCCAGTGGGGAGACGTTGGAGAGGGCTGAACAAGAACAAGGGCATGCGTGAATAGCCCAATTGCAGGAATCACTGGCTGCACAGTGAACCCATTTGGGTTCACTGTGCAACAGTTCGATTGCCAGTTGAAGTTGGACTGAGAAACCAAGCGCCATCCATTCCACTTGAACTGAAAAAACCCAACTCGAGTTGGTGTGCCAAACGGACACTTGATTACTTTTTAAAATCAGTTAAATTTTCATTGATTTTAAAGAAAAAATAAAAAATGAAATGAAAATTTTAAATCAAACCTGAAAGTTAAGCAATGAATAAGTGGAGATCACAAAGAAGAAAAAAAAAAAAAAAAAAGTCGAGAAGAGTCAACGAAATGCCAAGGATTTCTCGACAACTAACTTGTTACCCGGATTTCTCTATGTTTTGTAAAAATCTTGACTTTTTTTTTATTTTTTATTTTAATTTCTAAGGAGCAAAATCTGGTATAAAATTCCCTGTATTTTATTTTATTCGAGGGAAACAGGGTCTTTACTGCAGCCTTGGACTCTAAAACCATAAACCCTAAACTCTTGTCCCCAAAGTCCGAGCGCATACATATACATATAAATTGTTCAAGACCAAAATTTCTGAATTTCATGTTGTTCCCAAATGCTTCCTCTCTACAATTCGTTTCATCATCAACTCCAATCCTCCGCCCCTCCTCCTCAACAGGTATCTCTTTCTCTCTCTCTCTCTCTCTCTCTCTCTCTCTCTAATATTCGCGCCCATAACTTCATATATTTATACTTTTAATTTCATGATTTACACTTTTTTTTTTCTATTTGATCATATGATAATTCGAAGTTTTTATTTTTGTCTCCTTTATGTTGTTTAATTGGAAATCCTGTTTGGTATTGTATTTCAGAACTCCATGCCGTCTCAACCTCAAATGGGAATGAACAATCCTCAGATTCCAATCCCTTTCAATGGAGTAGCCGTGCCTAATATGCCCGGTTCCATGGTAACTCAACCCGGCTTCATGAATGGGCCTAACCATCTTCTCCCTTTGCAAAATAACCAGATGGGTATGCCCCATTTAGGTTCACTTTGTCCACCCATGCCTCAGCAGGCAAATCCCCATGTGAGATTTGGTCCACAGGGTAATGTGAGCAATATGAACTCGGTTTCTGGGTTCCCTGTTCGCGGGCAAGCGGCGTTTGGGCATAATAATCTGCCCAATTTACCGCAATTCAATCAGAATGTGGGTTTGCCGTTTGCGCAGTTCTGTATGCCTAATCCTCTGCAGAATATGAACCAATTCGTGGCTATGCAAACGCCGCAAATGCCAAATCACCAGAATGCATTCGGGCCTCAGGCCGGAGTAATTCACAATCCTGGGTTCAATTCGCACATTGGTAATATGAATCATTATCAATATAATCAGATTCTACAGCACAACTTGTCCCTGCCTGCTGCAACTTCGCAATTGCAATCAAACCTGTCTACGACGGTCTCTAATCCAATTCAGATAGAGCAAACTAGTAACTTGCAAGCTTCTGTATTCATGGGAACACAGGTATCTTTCTTCTCTTTTGAGTCCTCGATTAGTGTTAATCATAACTTGTTGCATTACCATAGTCATTGCTATTATTTGGAAAATGTAATTGGAACAAAAACTAGTCTTTCCAACCAGTAAGCACCACTGGTGGAAAATAGAACTATCCTATTCGTGCAAAGTTTACTGCAGTTTGTAAAACTTGAATTTGTGCCTTTGTTTTTAGTTGAGCTTTCATGAAAAGCTATTTCAATCTTTTGATCAATTGAGTTACTTTTGTTAATTTCGTTACTTGTCTGTCATTTTAGCGGCACTGACATCTATCTCCATACTGTTTCAACCGCTTCTGTTGGTTCTTCTGTTTCGACCACTTTTGTAGTTTTGTTCTGCTTTCAATTTCATGTGGTTTTTGTTTTCATGTTTTTGGTAATCTATGCACTACTGGATGAGCTACACCTTTCACCATTCTTGTGATTGTTGCAGGGAAATCCTACAAAAAAAGCTGGGGCTAATGCTTCAAGTTCCGGTTGGAAAAATCCGTCGAGTAAAAAATTTAGAAGGAATCCAAAAAGAGGGATGGCACAAGGGGGGTATGTTGTTTTATGATAAGTACTATTATTATTATCTCTATTCTACTATTACATTTAGATGAATGGCTTGTGGTTCACGATGGAACTCAATTTATGTAGATTTCAGAATTCTCAGTTTCATCATGTGAAAAATGGAAAGAAAAAGTTTGGATTCCCCAATGCAAACAAAGGAAGAGGTTTGTGGAACTTAATCTTTCTTCCAAGTTCGTTTATTAATTATTCTTACTTAGAAATAACACTAGGCGGCAAACAAGGAAGCTGTTATGTGACTTAGCATTGTGTGTTGTTAATCGTATTAACTTTGTGACTTGTTGTCTAATATCATGAATGTCGTCGTATGACTCGTATCACTATACTATTGTACTGTGAATTAACAAAACTATGGAGGACTAAGATTAACATAGAGAAGTCTTAATTCCTAACTCCACAAACGCTAGCTGAGTGTGTTTATTATTTTGTTAACCATACACAGGGCTAAGCAATCAGAAGTCAGACAAGTTTAGTATTGACAACTCTGTGACACAAGGGAGGGAACAAAGAAGGTAAGTTCTGACTTCTGCATGATCCAAAGAAAGTGAACTAAAGCAAGAATCTAAAATTTCGTGGAAAAGTAATTAATTGCCGTTCATTCCTCATTCTCTGTCTATTTTACGCTTTGTTTGATAATTTCCAGCTTGCAGCTGCTACTTTTTTAGTTCTTCTAATATTTAACTTTCTTGCTTTTTCCTATGGGTGTTTTTTCATGCTATTCAAATGAGAAGGTCTCTTTCTTTGATGTATTCGGAGCAAGAAATTCAACAGTGGCGTGAAGAACGTAGAAAGAACTACCCATCGAAAGGCAACATAGAGAAGGTCTTATTTTCTGCAGTTTGTGTTGCCTGAGTGTTGCATGTGTTACAAGGGATCCTGATAATTCTATGTCCCACTTGCAGAAGCTCTCTGAAAAGCTGGTAGACAAAGAGGCCTCTGAGATGGAAGCCAAAATACGACAAAAGGTACGTTGATTAGCTTCTCTCTCTCTCTCGGATTTATTTTCTACCCTGGTTTGTCATTTTTTTCCTGAAGTTGTGAAAGAGGGATTGAGTGGATATATGTAAATTCAATAGGGAATCATCTCTTCAATCTTGGCTAGTTGAACTAATTAAAGGATGCCTCTAGCTTTAAATTTTCACTCTTTGTATTTGTCTTCTTCTCGTGGTTGATAAAGTTGCCACTGGCAATCCATTTCTATTCTCAACATCAATGTGTTACTTAGAACTTAGTTACTTTAATGCATGTGAAAGCTTGAGAATTCATTCATGTCCGAACAGTTTATTGTTCTTTACATCCTCGGCAGGGGGCTAAACTTCAGTGTCCCGTAAGTTGATGTAGTTAACCAACACAAGTGCTTGGATGATTTTGACTAATGCAATGTCTTTTGCATTTTGCTTTCAGCAAATGTTGAGCAACATTTCTGATTGCCTTTGTTGCTGTTTCTGACTCATCTATATCTCAATTGTATTCGCCTTGCATAAATACCATTACGACTTGTGATTTGTATAATCCCTCCCTTGCAGCAACTCAAGGAGATTCTAGCTAAGCAAGCTGAATTGGGAGTTGAAGTCGCTGAAATCCCGGGGTGCTATCTCTCAGATCCAAAGAAACAAGGGCAAGGAAGAGAAGAGAATGAGAGGTCATTGGCTAAGACAGGGAAACTACACAACAAATTTGATAAACAAGGAAGAAACAATAACAAAGATAGGTATTCTAAGAAGCGAAGGTTGAATGAGAATGGTTCGCCAACTGTTCCATTCGTGAGCAGGAAGGAACCAACGCTATTGCAGAAGCTTCATAGTGCAGATGTAAAGAGAGATAAGAGCCGCTTGCTGCAGGCTTTAAGGTTCATGGTAATGAACTCTTTCTTCAAAGATTGGCCTGATAAACCTTTGAAATTTCCCACTGTGATAGTCAAGGATGGGTCTGGAGAGGATGACGATGGCATGGTTGGGAATATGTGCCAGACTGCTGTGAAAGTTGATGTAGAACACAATGACCACACCGTTATAGAAAAAATTGACAAATATGATCACAGCCACGATAATATTGACAATGGTGATGACACCGACGATGGTGGTGAAGATGATAGCAAAAATAGCGACGAAAGCAACAATGATAAGCAGGATGATGGGCAAGAAGAAGAGGGTGAGATCATTAATTAAAATCTCTATACATTCGCCTTCTTTTTCGCTATTGTATTATATTCTTTTTGGCGAGCTTGGTTCCCAAGGTTTTTAATTTATGGGATGAAGAATTTGTGTTGAATTTTTGCTTGTTTGTAAAGGCAATTCCCAATACACCCCAAACTGTAGTTTGAACTATGGAGAACAATGAAGAAACCAAATACATAATATTCACCGTTTACATGATACTTCCCTTGTGTGTTCTATTTCACAGGATTATTTTCATTTATATTTTAAATTTGAGGGTCACTCACACTCAACTTCCTATATTTTGCATTTAATATTATTTTATTTCTTTTATCAGAATTTTAGTAAAAAAATGAAAAAAAAAAAAAAAAAAAGAAATAAGTTGCATGCAATCATATGGTTTTTTTTTCCGTTTATTTTTAACAGAAATCCTAATAGAATGAGATTAATAAAATTAGTTCTCTTAATTTTTTGTTTGTTTTTAATTGACATCCTGACAAATGGGTAAAATAAAATTAAATTCAAAGTTTCAGATGATAAAATGAGAATATTTAAAATCCAGAAAGTTACGGGGGTAGTCCTAAAATTGAGGGTAAAGTCATGTTTCTTTTCAGTTAGTTAATTTGCCATTTGACTATTGACCTTGAAATTTAAATGTGAGCAATAATAAACTGCATTTTGACAGTCTCCATCCGATAACGTGGGCAAGAAGGGGAAAGGAAGTCTATCCCGAAGAAGAATAAAAATATGCATGTACGCATCACGATGCAAATGACACGTTGAATATAAAACCATCTTTTCATACATATTCACACATATATTGAAATAATTAAAGGTGAATTGTAAGTTGCTTAAGTAATGCTTACGGCCGAGAGATCTAGAACATTTTTTTAGTCACAGCTTCTAAGCTTTGGTCTCATAAAGAGTGTGAAAACTATTGTTTTCTTTCCCCCCTTTTTTTTTTTTTTGTTTCTTCCTTCGTTGGGATTACTTTTGAATATTTGTGATGATTTTTAATGATTTATGATTGTCAATTTTAAAAATTTATGATACATGACACGGAACTTAACTATTTATAAATTTGTTCATAGAAAACTTCATCGAAGGGTCAAAACAACAATTTTTGTAATAGTGCAAAATTAGATGTCTTATTATATGAATGTCCCTTTCTTTCTTTCTTTCTTTTTTTTTTTTTTCCCCTTTTAATCAGTCTCAAGATTATCGTTGAACCTTGTATTTCATGCCAAAGAATACTGATGTAACCGACAAGCACAAGATAAGGTTCTGCTCTGAAACTCATTTATATCTATTAACAAGTCTTGGAAAATCTTTAAGAGAATTCTACTACTTGAAAAAAGTTAGCGTAAGAACATATTAATTCAATATCGGAAAAATGATTTCCATCACTAGATGTTTATTTCTATCGAAAAAGAGAATTAAGTTAACCAGGAGCCATAAAAAGACAGATAATAACATGGTTAACTAGATATATAGTATGGAACAAGAAAATAGACAAAATAATCTATATTCTTTATGGAGAAGATATAACAACCACTGTTCTACGTAAAAAATAAAAATAAAAAGTAATTGATATGAGTCTATCTGAAAAAAAAAAAAAAAAAAAAAAAGGGTAAATCTAAGTTAAGCAACAGCATTGCTCTCGTTTGTCAATGTAAACATCCGGGAGCAGTGCAATAATTGGAGGGAGAGTGAAATGAGGGCAGTGCGCTCTTCCTTTCACGCCTCCAACCAATCGGCTTAGACAGTAATAATTTCCAAGCGTATAAATTACTTTTAATTAAGATAAATTACTTTTGAAACTCTAATTAAGAGAATTTTTAAAATGTTTATAACAAGATGAGATATGAGATAAATATCTTATCTTAAAATTGTATTTTTGATATTTTAATATAGAAGTTTCCCAAATTTCTCATTGGAGTTTTTTTTTCTATGATAAAAAATCTAAATAAATAAATAAATAAATTTGTGGCAACACGAAGTATAGTAATGTAGTTGTGAAGTCTATACATAATTGATTGTTGCATCCTAGACTTACAACTTAAAAAAAAAAAAAAAGAAAAAAAGAATTTAAGATCACTAATGGGATAAATTGAAATTTCCCTTTAATTGATAAGTTCAATCTATATCTTATAATCTTGTCAATGTATATGTTCTTATAGCATCAAATGCGTACCTAAGTGCCGATATTTGCATCACTCAGTATAGGAGTGACATTTTATGTTAACGGTTTGTATTTGTGCACATTCATTTATTAATCGTGCTAGAATTTATCAACTCAAACACGATTTATTTATTAAACGTGCACTCAACTTAGGAAACATTTTAATTATGTTAGTTTGCAAAACCTAATTAAATTAATACATTTAACAAGTAATTAGTACAATTATGATTAATTAACATGTCTTAACATGTTTGTTGATCAATTTATCTTTGTTTTTTAAAATAAAAAAAAATGAAGTTTAGACAATTATGATTAATTAACGTGTTTTATTATGTTTGTTGATCAATTTTTCTTTTTTATTTTTTTAAATAAAAAAATGAAGTTTAGTTATTGAATTTTAAAAACCATATTCTTTGTTTTTAACATCATACGTAATTAAATTTAAATTGTAAATGACAGATATAGTTAATCATTTTATGTATATCAATCCGAATATGACCAATTTATCAATAATGTAAATAGTGTCAACTCATAATTCATCCAATTTCTAATCTATTTATAGTAAATCCTAACCTGTTAATTCCGCATGAGTTTTGAATCGTATTGTTGTGTCATAATTCGAATTGTCACCCTTTGAAGGAAAGAACAATGCTTACATTGCTTAAGCTGCTAAGACAATGAATAGTCTATACTTTTCTTCAAATTAGTTGTATGACACGCGCTTCATCCGTACAGAATAGATAAGCAAAAAAAAAAAAAAAGAAAAGAAAAGAAAAAAATTCACGTGGTGAAAACGTAGCCACCACATGACTACTACGTGACAAACAATAAAAATATAACTAAAAGAATCATCGACTCTTTTAAATATATATATATGTAAGAGATTTTAAAAAAATAAAAAAATTAAAAAAAACTCCGGGACTAAAAATATCTAGCATGGTCTAGAGGATAGGAATACCATCTCAAATTAGAATTGCAGAAAAAAGAAAAATCATAAAGTACACATAAGCCGTGAAGATTTGTTCATTTGTCTCGTATCTACAAAAAGCCCTTAAATAGCTACCAAATTCTTTAATTTCCTCCAAGAAATAATTCATCCAATTTCTAACCTATTTATAGTAAACCCTAACCTGTTAATTCCGCACGAGTTTTGAATCATGTTATCGTGTAATGATTCAAATTGTCACCCTTAGATAGAAAGAACAATGCTTACATTGTTTAAGCTGCTATGACAATGAACAATCCATGCTTCTCTTCAAATTAGTTGTACGACGCATGCTTCATCCATACAGAATATATAAACAAAAGAGAAAAAAAAAAAAAAAAACCACGTGACGATGACGTGGCCATCACATGGTTACTACGTGACAAATAATGAAGATATAACCAAAAGGATTATTGACTCTTTTAAATATATATATATATATATAAGAGATTAAGAAAAAAAAAAAAAAAAAAAAAAAAAAAAACACTCCGGGACTAAAAATCCAGAATAGCCTAGAGGATAGGAATGCCATCTCAAATTAGAATTGCAGAAAAAAGAAAAACCATAAAGTACACATAATCCATGAAGATTTGTTCGTTTGTCTTTTATCTACAAAAAGCCCTTAAATAGCTACCAAATTCTTTAAATGTCCTCCAAGAAATAAAAAATTTCGTTAAATGTCCTCCAAGAAATAAAAAATCATTAAATGTTCACCAACGGTGACAATGTTTGACGAAATATTGAATTATATTAAAGTAACGGAACTAATCCATGTTATGCATACTTGACCAGACCGAAGAACATCAAATGGGAGATTATGTGACGATAAAGAGATATGCACATGATTATTTAGGTGTAAAAAATTGAGATGTGAGAATCAGTGATTGAATATTATGAGAAAAAAATAATTATGCATTTCAATAAAATATAATTTTGAAACATTCAATTTTTATCAAATTTGCTTAATTATTAGTTTCAAATTTGTAATTGTTATTGTCCCTTCAGGACATCCGATAAAATTGGAACGATACAGAGAAATTTATAATCATTATTATATATATTTTAGCTTATTAAAGAATCCTCTTATATATTGTTATATGATATTAACAATTATTTATTAGGGTGGTTATACGTATAGCAAACGGTAGTTTCCCAACCTAGAAGGGAAAAAAAATTATAGTGAGTATAGAGCAAACACATAGCAAAAGTCAAAAGACATGAAAAAAATAATACTTTTCTAAGATGAAGGAGTCGAAAGTTATGAGATTGCCGTGAAGCAAAAAGTTGTAAATTTGATGTGAATTCTTATATTGATTTGAATTTTATTTTTTTTTATTTTTTATTTTTTTGTTCTATAAGGTTGATTCAAACTGAACTCTACAATTTTAACATCTTCGATGATTACGTCTAGCATGTGTTTTTTTTACTTGGTAATTACCAAGAGATGTGTTTATATTTAAAAAGTTTGTTAATGTTTTTAAGCCACATATTTTGTTTTTATTCAAAATATATACAGTACGTTTTAAAATTTTATATTTTTACACCATCGGATAATGCTTAATACACAAAATTTATACCATTTTTTTTTATCAGCACTTAATTTAGACTCAAAAAATGCCTGAGTGTTATTTACCATTTTATATAAAAATTAAGTGGTATTTTGGATTAATATTAAATGTTGACTGAGAAATTAAGTCATATATCATATATAATCTAGTGGTAAGTAAAATTTTGAAATGCATATATACTTTTTAAATATATGAAAAAATTTAAATAACCCAATTAAAAAAACAAAGGTTATCTTGTTGATGTTGATATATGAAAATGGATGTAACATCACATACAATAATGCACGGTAAGGTTGATAATTAAAGTCATGATATGATAACATGACATGACATTAGATGGCTTGGGTTTTTTATTGTCACGATTAATATATAGGCTATGTTTGGATTGATTTAAAAGTCTAAATATTTAACTAAACATTAATTATATGAGTTTTAACATTAGATGAGTTTTAAAAATGTTAAAAGTAAACTTCACTTATTTTTCTTAAAGTAAATAGTAAGTCAACAAATAAACATGTTAAAAAATATCAGTAATTGTATTAAATAAGTCATTATTGTATCAATTGATAATTAAGATAGATTCTATGAGTTGACATGGATATAAGAGATATATGAATGAGTTGTATTCGTGTTGAAATTTTCAGTCAAATTTTATACAATAAATCGTGTTTTGGTTGATTTTTTTTTAATATATGATTAATAAATAATTTGATTCAAAGGCGACCTATCAACTACCACCTTAGTGCACGGTACTTGGACCTAAAATAAGAGCGTTTGGAGATCTAAAAGCGCTAATTTGTAAATAATCAACCAGATATTCATGTAATAAATTATTACGCAACAATTCATCATATAGTTAAGGCACGTTTCATGAAATTCTAATTCTGATCAGATTTAATAATTAATCGAAAGAGCTATGTAAGTACTAAATAGAATTGGTGTATATTTTTTTTAATGATTCTATTATTTTATAATTATTGTTACTTATTATTAGTTTTTTTTTTTTAACTTAAAGATTGGGAAATTCAAACTCTTTAATTTATATGATGAAATCAAGTGTAAAATTATCACGAAATTATGTCTAGAGCCACATTATTGTTAGTGTTTTAATTATTTTTTATTCCTTAATATGCGGATGGTTATTTAAAATATTGAGAATGATATTATTGTAATAATCACATAATAATTCAATACTTTAATCACTAATAACTAAATATCAAAGTCTAACATATATTTTAGTTGGTGTCAAATTTCACACTGCTTATATCACATGTCAAATTTTGAAAAATAATAATAATGCTATATTCGATAGAAAATTCTGTTCAAATGTTGAATCGGAAATTGGCACATTAAATTACATATTAAGATTTATATATATATATATATATATATATATATATATATATAGGCATGCAAACTTTGAATGGTATTCAAAACCCCCTATTCCGCTCCCAAGATAAAAAATGTGGTGGCGGGTATTCAGGGAGTAATGTCTCACTCCATTAGTGGTAAAGCGTGTCATACCTCTCGAATGGTGTGGCCCACTTACTTGACCAGTTTATCATTTACTTTTATCTGATAATGATGTTGTTCATAATGATAACGTGCCATTGTTTTTTAAGGCCAATTGTACTGGATGACATTAAGAATTTGCAATAAAATCCAGCCACCTTTCAAAAATAAATAAATAAATGAAATGAAAAATTAAATGTATAATTATCATTAAATTACACCTCCAATGATTATATTAAAGCTGTTTTTAATTTAGGGGGTGTTTGGTATGTTAGTTTGAGTTGAAATATTTTAGTTGTAATAGTAAATTTTTTTGAATTTTCAGAAAAGACAAAAAACTTTTTGGGAAAAAGACAAAAAAAAGTTTAAAATGAGTTTGAGTTGAGTTGGTAGCCATCCTCCCCCTTATCTTTTACAGCACACGATTTCAACATTCGGGTACTGTTTAGTAACGATAAATATAAATAAAACATAGGTCTTCTTACATTTATCACAAGAAAAAAAAAAAAACATATAGGTTTTCTCCCTTTGACTTGCTCAGGATAAATATTTAACGGAATTATATATTTAAAGAAGTTAAAAATAATTTTCGATAGTATGACAATATTTGTTAGAAAAGAAAAGGCAAACCACATGGAAATTTATAATATAATTATTTTTTGCTAAAGCAATTAATTAGAACATCAAAAAGGTGAACAAAATATAGGAAAAAAAATGAAAAATTAAAAAAAAATAAGGGAGAAAGAGCAAAATAGCTTTTTTGAAAAAAAATAATAGTAAGTTACAATATAAAATTGTAAACATAATAACAAATAACATAAAAAAATTTATGGCCACATAAAAAACAAAAACAAAAAAAAAAAGCAGAGATTAAAAAAAAAAAAGCATATTCCTTCTTTCTCTTTATGCCATGAAGTTATGCACGTCAATTCGTTACTAAAAAATATATGTTATAATTTATCATCTTTTGAAAATATATGCACTAAATTTTAAAAGCACTAAGAAACAAGCTTATAGCTAGGTTTTAGATAGGTATTAAAAAATAAAATACTTTATTTTTTTTCCCTATCTATTTTATCCTTTTGACTGAAGATTATATGACATACTTTTTTTAAGAAAGTATGACAATTAAAAAATAATAATAATCTGATAAAAAATTAAAACCATAGAATTCTCCAAATTAAAAACCTTTACCAAATTTGACACGACACTTATGAAAATAAAATTTTGAAACCATGTTTTATTTTATACTCCTACATATAATACTGTTTCAAATATTGTATTGTTGTTTTTTTTAATAATTTTAAGCTTTATAATTTGTAAAAATAAGTTTCAAATTGATTAAAAATGATAATTTAAAAGGCATTTAAAATCTCCGTTTGTGTCCCTTCAGGAAGATTATATTTGAAATTGAGTTGAAGTGTTCTGAAATAATGAAGCATTTTAATCAATACATTTTAGTAGTTGGTCAACCAAATGTCTATGGTATTAGAGTACAACAATAGTTATTACAATAGTTCATCCAAATAGGACATTAAGAAGGAGAATAAAATATAGGAATACATCACGATAAAAATGGGGGTGAAATATGTAGTTGTAAACAGAACTTAACGATTATTTTTATATTTGTTTTCATCATATGGTGTAGAGTTCGAATTCTCTCTCCTAAATTATAAAAGGATTATTTATCATTTTTTACCATGCATTTTGTTTTTACTTAGAAAGTATATCATGTATTTTAAAATTTTTATCTTTTTTAATATATTAGAACATATTTGATTCATAAATTTATATTTTTTTCTTGATCAACTTGTATTGATATCAAAAATACTAAAAATACCCTCGAAATTAAAATTAAAAAATAATTGAAGAAATTCAAATTTAAGGGTATTTTAAGGTCTTTATGAAGAATTAACATGAGAAAATATGTAGATTTGTGTAGTAGATATAATAGAATGGTTTAAAAATACTTTAAAATGTAGGGTATTCTATTATACTTTCTAAATAAAATCATATTACATGGTTTAAAAAGTGAACATTCCAAATTTTATTTTTCTTTCTTAGGATATTTTGGATATTATTAAGTCAAATTAAGTGTTGATTAAGAAAATATATGAACTTTTATGTTAAATATAATCTGAAGATATACAAATATAATACATATTTCAAAATATATGTATACTTTATGAATAAAAGCAGAATATAGAGTATTAAAATGTATATAACAAAAAAAAATTGAAGGGAAATATATAAAATTTTATATAACATATAAATGTGTAGAGAGAGATTATTAGGAGTAAATTATAAATTGCTTAAATAATGCTTACACCCCAGAGATCTAGAATCTTTTATGGTGCCATAAAATATGCGTGAAAATTCTTGTTGAACCGCATTTTTCGTGCCCAAGAATTCTAATGGAACCGACAGACCGTAGAAGGTTCTTCTCTGAATCTCCCTTTCATTTACTAGTCTTGGAAAATTCGAAATAATATTAAATCCAAACAACTTTATTGAAAAATATTTTAGAAAAATTTGAAAATGCAAAACTAATGTGACAAATAATTGAAATTATGACTGACAATATGGGTCGCGACACGATGACACGATTCGAATACGATACGAATTTCGCAGGTTTGGGTTGAGAAAAATAGGGGTTGGTTCAAATTCAGGTTACTTGAATTAAACACTGGAAAAAACGGGTCGTATTCGGATTGGACCCGTTAAACCCAAACACGACCTGTACTTTTTATGCGGGTCAATTTCGTGTCAATTTCATTTTAATTTCGTATCAATTTCAGGTCTAACCCGAACATGACCTGAAATAAATGTCAATTTCATGTCGCGTGTCAAGTTCAGTTTGTGTCATATCAACCTACTATGGGTCTGTGTCGTATTCATGTTGCGGATCATGTCAATTTTCATGTCACGAGTCGTGTTTGGTTTGGGAAAAAAAATCGACATGGTTCTAACACGATACGAATCCGACACGTTACACGAATTGTCACCCCTAATTAAAATTTCCGTATAATTCTTGAGTTCTATCTTTTTATAATATTGTTAATGAATGGGTTTTTATTAGCATATGTCTGCACCAAGTATCAATGTTTATATAGATGAAAAGAGGGGTGACATTTCATAGTAATTGTATTAATTGTGTCACCGTATCAAATTGAATATGATCTATTTATTTATGTTTTTTTTTTAATGGATGTCTCTGAACTTTTTAAATTTGACAATTTAGTTACTAAACTTTCTTTTTTCTTAGCAATCAACCTCCTAAATTTATAATTTTTGATAACTCAATTTTTTTTTTAATCAAATCTGTTAAGATTTCAATAGTTTTTGCACATATTTTGCACATTACAACCCAAGAAAGACATATTGAATCATTTTGACTTAACTTTAATATGAATTCCTTTAAAAACTTTAACCTAATATAATTAGAACTTGAATTTGATCCTAAACTTTAAAATAAATTTGTATTGAAATTAAGCAAAAGTGATCAGCAATGACCTTCTGAGGCTATATTGTACAAGCTATTTGCAAATAAACCGTCCATATTTTAACGGATTTGGGCAAAATGAGTGAGCTGTCAAAAATTATAAGTTCAGAGAGTTGATTTCATGAAAAATAGTATAAGACTAAATTATCAAATTTGAAAAGTTCAAGGGCCACATTACAAAATAGCCATTTAGTTAATACGAGTTTAATACCCGTGTGTTGCATGGGGATGCAAGGGAAAAAATAAAAGGAAATAATTGAATATTATATAATAAAAGTAGTTAGTTAAGATAAATAATATAATTATGATTAGTATATTTTTTTCTAGCATTTATTATTATAATATTAGAATATTTACATTTAAGTTTATATTAAAATGTTGAATTTATATAAACAGACAAATATATATATATATATATGTTTATAAACAAAGTTGTTGCAATTGGAATATCTTCTACTGAAAATGTCATCAACCGTGTTTAATTTTCTTTCCTTTTTCCTCCTATCTGTCATGAGAAAAAGATTAATTATTTTATGTTTATAAATAAAATTGAAATTAGTATAATTATATAATATGTAATTATATATAAAAGATAATTATGGGTAAAACCAAAAACCTACTGTGAGAAGGGGAAAAGTAACTAAAGAAAAAGGGGTAAAACGGTCATTCTACTGTAGGGGCAGCAGTAAATTACTGTATAGAGGGGTAAATACGGTAACTCACTGTGCAGCCAGAGAAAAAGCAATGAATTTGAAGGACCAAAGCGTCGTTTTACTGTACAGTATTGTTTGATACTGTAGCTTACTGTAGCTCACTGTAGAATACTGTAGTAGAATAGCGAAAATGAAATACAAAAAAGCCAAAAATTACTGTAAATTACTGTACAGTGAGCAGTAAAACTTTGTATTTTTTTAGTATATATAATAACGTTGATTGTGTCAACACACACAACCTATTAATTGTTGTTTTTAATTAAAAAAAATCAATATAATTATGACTAGTTTAACACGATTATAATATATTTATTGATTGATTTATCTTTTTATTTAAGACAAAAAAGTGGAGTTCACCTATAAATATTAAAATTCATGGCATTTGTATTTAACTAATTATCTAAACTTTTAGATTACACTATGTTTAATTTGATTGAAAATGACATGTAGTTAATCGTGTTAAACCATGCATGTTCAGTTTATTAATTTCAGTAACCATGTTAATTTTGTAAAAATTTTGAGTCATATTAACACGTCCTAACCTAAATTGTCATCCCAAGATAGAAAGGAAAATGCTTAAGTTGCTTTTTTTTTTGATAAAATGTTAAATGGGTTATAGGAGTAGAAGTTAGCATTCCCAGATAACCCCAACTAGTTGGATGTTACTCCGCGTGATATATAGATCTCTTACGAAGTAGATTATCTATATATCTCGACCAATACGATGACGACTCGAATCAAGCATTCAATGAGGAGAATGAGCGTCTTATCAATCCACGTTGGATAATAGCACTATGACAGATACAAATTGATAAACACTTTTCCTAAAATAATTAGAAAAAAAAAAAAAAAAAAAAAAGCCGGCGCTTGTATTATGTATGTATAGCCTAGATGATGAGAATACCATCTCAAATTAGAATATAAGAAAGACATTCATAAAGTACACTTTTTTATATAAGAAAGAAAACAAAGTACACATAAACCATGACGATTTGAACATTTGTCCCGTTGCTACAAAAAGCTTTTAAATTGCTACCTAATTCATTAAATGTCCATCAAATTGTGACAATAATTATTGACGAAATGTTGAATTAAAGTGATGGAACTAATCCATGTTCTGCTTTATTTACTTATTTATTTAATTTTGGCAGAACTGCGACCTGACTAGACCGGAGGGGACACACCAAATGGGAGATTTTGTGAAGTGAACGAGATACGCGCACAATTAATTATCAGGTGGAGTTATGATCATGTTGTCAAATATTTATTATTATTATTGTTTTGGCCGAAGGATCATGGTGTTATATATACTGAAATAATAAAAGCTGATCCGGCCCTGTGAAAAGAAGAGTGAGAGATGGAGGAAAGCATTATTGATCGGAGATTCGGTGCACTGTTGAGTATCTGACTATCAAATTTTACCTACAAATTCGATTGGATGTTGAGTTGAGAAGTAGGGTTCATGTCATTTGTGGAGGGATGTCAGATTGAAGCTGTGAATGGGGTTGCATTGCTGCCAGTGGCGAGCCATTTTCGAACGTGTTGGTCATCGTTTTGGCTTGCCTTTTGGAGATTTTGGTTTAATGGAAAAGACGAGTCATATCGTAAAACATATGTTGGTCTTCGTCACCATCGAAGATATGTGTTTGCCAATTATTTACTTTTTCTGTTATTTTCTTCCGCTAGTGTTAAGGGACCTCACTCTCCTTGATGTTTTGATGTTTTGACTTACAGTTTTTATCATTTTTTGTTAATGATACCAGTGATTCTTACCCCAGATTAGTTTAGCTTTTTTTATCTTGTTTTGTTAGTATTTGGTTTTGTTTTTTAATAATGGTGGTTTTTATCGCGATCAGTAATGACCAGATCCAACCCATTGAACTGAGCAAACTCAATCTTACCTATCTGTGCATAGATTTTGCGTTATGTGTCATGTGTGCCACTATTATTGTATTTATAATTTCATTCACAATGTTCATTCGATTGGTCCTGACTGGATGTAAACTATTGAACCCAATCATACCACACATACAGAGATTATGGATTATGCGTCGTATGTGCCACTATTTTATGTGTTTGGAATTCAGTTATGGGAAATGTGGAATTGTTGCAGGTGTAGAGATTGCCTTTCTGGGGTTTTTTTTATATAAAAAAAAATGATAAGAAAACCAACTCCAATACCAAATCTTGAGTATCAATTTATGTAATATATGAGTTATTATTATTTTATTGATAGATGTATAAAAGATTGTTATATCAATGGATTGTATCTACTAATTAAAAGATGTCAATTCACCGTCACATGAATTGATACTATAAAATTGAAAGAGTCGGTATCCATAACACTACTTTTATATAAAAGGAAAACTACAGAAAAGGCCTCATTTGTTTTACAAGAATCCATCTATTTTCCTTCGCTTGTTATACTAATAGGGTGTTTGGCAAACCATTTAAAAACACTCATCTCAAAATTTTTTTTGTCTTTTTCCTCAAAAGTTTTTGTCTTTTTCCCAAAAAATTTTTTATCTTTTCTGAAAATTCAAAAAAATTTACTATTGAAACTTAAAAATCTCAATTTAAACTACTTCACCAAACACCCCTAATGTTCAAAAGACCCCGTGAGTTTGTAAAATTAGTCACAAAATGCACACTAAAGTGACTAAACTGTTTAAATATGAAGATTACCCATCCCAATTTATGTTAAATTTTATTTTAAATATGATTTGACTCAAAAATAAAATAAAATAGAATTTCTCAAAAAATAAAAAATAAAAATAAAAGAATGAATAAACAAAAAAGAAGATCCCCGTGGCAACGCGAACACAATGAGGAAACTCCCTCGCCCTCCAATCAACTGCGCCGATTTCCTTTGTGTTCCCCTCCCTTCTGATCTGCTTCGCTCGCAACAATGCCAGAGTCCCCCAAGCTCCCAAATCTTTGATTTCCTTCTTCACTCGATTTTCTTTGTTTTTGTTTGAATTGTACTTAATGTAGATTTGGAAATATAATCTTGAAATTTTTCAAAAATTTAATCACTTCAGGGGACATTTTTTAATTGATTGTACAAAAATAAACTGTCAAAAAAAAAAAAAAAGCTTGTTTCTGGACATCAGGTTTGTATTTAAAAATTCCTTCAATTTTCATCTTTTTTTAAAAAGTCAACAAAAATTTTCACTAGTTTTTAAAAATCAACCAACTCTAATATAAAAATTACATTATAAATCGGTACACCAAACGCTAAATAAGTTGTTAAGGATTGACAAATTTGGGATCATCAGTGCTAAAATCCCAATTTGTAATGCTGATATGTTTGTGTTTTGGGGGAAAAAAATAAGAGAGCTAATTTATAAATAATCATCCAGCAATCATGTAATGAACTATTATTCAAGAATGATTAACAAACCCTCATTTAGCCAAAGTGCGTTTAACGAAATTCCTCTAGTGACCTTTAGGGTTTGTTTGCTTCATTAGTTCATTCCAACTCTAGCTGTACTGTTTTTTGTCTTTTTCTTAAAAAGTTTTTTGTCTTTTCTGAAAATTCAAAAAAGTTTATATTACATCTAAAATATTTTAACTCAAACTAACCAACCAAACACACACTTAGAGTTACCAAAGAAATACTAATTAATTCTGATCATAGTAATTAAGAGGATGAAAGAAGTATGTAATTACTAAAAGAATGTGTCTCCTATATTCTAATTTATATGATTCTCTGCATATAGTAGTATGCTAAGAAATTGTCCACTTATATAATAGAATGTGTGTGTATTCTTTTTCTTTTTACATAATTTTATGTGTTATTAAATGAGTAGATTTGATCCCTACATTAACTACTGCTACTTTCATGTTGGATTATATCAGAAGAAATAATTAAAATTTTCAATATCCACACACAATATAGAGTTGAACAAAAATATCTCAGTTTTTCTACCAAAAAAAAAAAGAAGCAAAAATCTCTGAGTTTCAAAATATTCATTATTTGAAGCAAGATCCTCGTCCGAAACAGACATCTTCAGCTTTAATTATTGAGTAAGAAACAGTTAACAATTGTGATTATTTTTTGCTAAAGCAATTTGTTAGAACATGATAAACGTGAACTTTAAATATGAAAAATAAAAATAAAAGAAATAAAAGAATGTAAAATTAAATAAACAATGAATCAGGAACATTTTTTAGGATTGGTTAAAAAACAAGCTTATAGCATTTAGATAAGTATATATAATTAGGTTGGATGACATTTTTCAATCACCTAAACTAATAATTGAACCAATTTTTTTTTTTTTTTAGGAAAATAGCCATTCGTTATTTCTCAGATTTGATCAATTAGTAATTGACTATAAAAAATGGTGATTGACTAATAGTTAATTAGTGATTTATTATGAAATTTAGTGATTTACGTTATTATTATTTAATGATTGACTTACCATAAATTAATCATTGATTGATTATTATGTGATAATTGACCATTTAAAAAAATTTATTAACCATTTTAGAAAAAATAATATTTTAACTAAATTTTGAAAACTTCAGCATTTCACTAAAATACTTCTTAAAAAAAACTATTTAGCTATAAATTCTTAATATATATATATATATATATATATTAGAATACTTTATTATTTTGAGCCGTTGATTATATGACATCCTCTATCTTTATTAGTGCAAATGTCAATATCATCATATTTGAGACAAAATTTGAAAATCAAAAATTAGATATCTTGTTCTGTTTTATACTCCAACATACTGTAATTTCGAATACTATAAAGTTTTTTTTTTTTTTTTTGCCCTGAATTTCCAAATACTATATTTATTTTTGATAATTTTAAGCTTTGTAATTAAAAAAAAAGTTTTGTATTAATTAAAAAAAAATTTTAACCAATAATTAAAAAAAAGGGTTAAGATATCAACCTATTTAAATTCATGTTTACTTATAAAATACAAAAGAAGGGGGTGTTTGGTGAATGAGTTTAGTTTAAAATTTTTAAATTTCAATAGTAATTTTTCAGAAAAGATAAAAAATTTGTTCAGAAAAGATAAAAAACTTTTTCAGAAAAAGATAAAAATCATGATGAAAAAAGTATAATTTAATTTAAAATAAGTTTAAAATTAAACACCCCCTAAGAGATTAGTGAGATTTGCACGAAAATAAAAAAAGAGAATGACAATCATTATATCCACTTATTATTGATTAATTGTCCAAAAGAATGAATACCAAATTTATTTAGATACGTTTATAAAATCTCATGTGTTAATAACTGTTTGATCATGTAAAATGATATTTTAATAACTGCAATGATAAAATTAACTTTATTAAGGTTAGTAATCATAAAAGAAGAGTACATCATCTAATAGTTAAATAAACACTAAAAAAGAGAGTTAATGATATTCATTCTTCTTATTTTACTTTTTCTTACAATTTTATGATATTTTTTTACAATTTAATAAACGTAAAATTACATTTCTTATACAAAAATTAAGGCAAAATTTCTTTTGTTAATGAAAATGATTTTTATATTACCTTAATGTAAAATTTTTTTTTTTAAACTTTTTTTTGTAAGCGTTAAATAGATTAACACGTTGATTTATAGGGTGTTTGGCAAACCATTTGAAAACACTCATCTCAAAATTTTTTTTGTCTTTTTCCCCAAAAATTTTTTTCTTTTTCTCAAAAAATTTTTTATCTTTTCTGAAAATTCAAAAAAATTTACTATTAAAACTTAAAAATCTCAACTCAAATTACTCCACCAAACACCCCTGAGTCGTACATTGAAAAATTATGGAAAAGAGAATTCTTTTGGGTCAAATTCAGACATCTGGACCAAGCAGCGGACAGTCCCACACTCGTGTCATAATAAAAAAGAAAAACAAAGAAAAAACCAAAACAAAAGAAATAAAAATAAATAAATGAATGGAACGGAAGATAATGTTGAAAAAAAAGAATAATTCAAATTTAAATTGCTCAGCAGATCAAGATTCAGCAGTCCTTCTAGAAGGGTTTTGAAAGCCTGGTGTAGGACGGTCTCTCTCTCTCCCTCTCTCTCTCTCTCAGGAGAGAGGGAGAGAGAGAGCGACTTTTTCATTTGTTTTTTGCGACTCCCAAAAAGAAAACTGATTGATTTGATTGGAAGAGTTTTTTTTTTTTTTTTTTTGGCTCGGTTTTTGCTTTTGATTTCCTATATGGGTTTGCTGTCGCCACCCTATTATGACTTCTTCCTCATTTCTTGTAGTAGCCGCCCTCTCTCTCTCTCTTCTTTCTCTCTGTAGATTCTCTCTCTAGAAGCTTTCTCTATCTCTCTCCATGTAGCTTCCATCAATGGCTTTGACTTTGCTATTTGTCGCCCAACACAACACGCTTCTCCAACACCCATTTCTACCCAAAGACGAACCAGCTTCTCCACCACCATTCTCACAAACTCTCTCTCTCTCTCTCTCTCTCTCTCTCTCTAGATTGCCTTGGTGCTTAAGCTTCTAAGTTCTCGTAAACCCAGGTTAGAAAAAGCAAAAGTGTAGTTATCTTATTCGCTGTTACTCTCAAATATTCGATTTTTTGTACAGTTTGTGTTGTTGTATTAGTTTCTGTCTATGTTTTTGTTGTAAATTTTTGTTCTTTGATAAGATTCACTATCTGGGCATTGTATGAATTGTGTAATTATTGACTGGTTTATTATGCTCAAGAGGTCTCTGATCCTCAGATCATGGCCTGAAAAAAACAACTTCTGAATCTGTTTTTGACAACCCGGGAGACCCAAAACCGAGTATCTGCCCACCATAACCGTAGAGATTGAGTTAGGAATACCGAGTTCTAGTCTATCCAGGTCGGTTTTCCGGGATGGACTCCAAGAACCCTGCTGAGAATTCCCAAAGTATTGAGTCTGTCTTCAACAACTCTTCTTCTCGGAGGAGCATTTCGTCGTCTCAGTCCAGGAATTCCGTTCGGGAAGTGACTTTCGGCGATCTCGGCATGAAGCCCGTGAGGTTTGGGTCTAGAGCAGGGGATTCGGAGGCCTTTAGCATATCACAGAAGGAGATCAATGAGGATGAGGCCAGGTTGGTATATATAGATGATCCTGGCAAGACCAATGAGAGGTTCGAATTTGCTAGGAATTCGATAAGGACCACAAAGTACTCAATCTTAACATTTTTGCCTAGGAATTTGTTTGAGCAATTTCATAGGGTGGCATACATTTATTTCCTTGTGATAGCCGTGCTTAATCAGCTGCCTCAGCTGGCGGTTTTCGGCAGAACAGCTTCTGTTTTGCCTTTGGCCTTTGTCCTTCTAGTTACTGCAGTTAAGGATGCATACGAAGACTATAGGCGGCATAGGTCGGACAAGATCGAGAATAATCGGTTGGCTTCGGTTTTGATCAACAATCAGTTCCAAGAGAAAAGATGGAAAGACATAAAAGTTGGTGAAGTCATCAAGATTCGAGCAAATGAGACCATTCCTTGTGACATGGTGTTGCTCTCAACTAGTGACCCTACTGGGGTTGCATATGTGCAGACTATCAATTTGGATGGCGAATCGAATTTGAAGACCCGGTACGCAAAACAAGAAACACTCTCGAAGTTGCCCGAGAAGGAGAAGGTTAGTGGAGTGATTAGGTGTGAGAAACCCAATCGGAATATTTATGGGTTCCAGGCAAATTTGGAAATGGATGGGAAAAAACTGTCTCTTGGACCTTCCAATGTTGTTCTTCGAGGCTGTGAGCTCAAAAACACCGGTTGGGCCATTGGGGTTGTAGTTTATGCTGGTCGAGAGACGAAGGCTATGCTCAACAGCTCTGGAGCCCCATCTAAACGCAGCCGGCTTGAGACCCGTATGAACGTCGAGATCATTATCCTTTCTGTGTTTCTTATTTCTTTGTGTACAGTTGTCTCCGTATGCGCTGCTGTTTGGTTGAGGCGCCACCGGGACGAGTTGGATTACCTACCTTACTACAGAAGAAAGGACTTCTCTGAGGAGAAAGTGGAAAACTACAACTACTATGGATGGGGAATGGAGATATTTTTCACTTTCCTCATGTCTGTTATCGTGTTCCAGATTATGATCCCCATTTCTCTGTACGTGTCTATGGAGCTTGTTCGTGTTGGTCAGGCGTTTTTTATGATCGGAGATGAGAAAATGTATGATGAGGCCACAAATTCGAGATTCCAGTGCAGAGCTTTGAATATAAACGAAGATTTGGGACAAATCAAGTATGTATTTTCTGATAAAACCGGTACTCTTACAGAGAATAAGATGGAATTTCAGTGTGCTAGCATTGGCGGGGTGGATTACAGCGGTGGCGGAATTTCAGAACAAGAGCTTGGTGGTTACTCAACGAAAGGTAAATCAATATGTTCCAGAAAACCATTTCGTAATTAAAGCGTATGACTATTTTGATCTTTGCTATCATCTCTACTTACTGTGTCTTATACTTTCTTAAACTCCTTGCATTATTTAATCAGTTGATGGGAATATTTTGAGGCCAAAAATGAAGGTGAATTTGGACCCGGAGCTTCTACAGTCATCAGAGAGTGGAAAGAATTCAGACAAAGGAATGCAGGTCTACGATTTCTTCCTCGCATTAGCAGCTTGCAACACAATTGTTCCTCTTGTGACGGATGCATCTGATCCTACCGTGAAGTTGGTAGATTACCAAGGAGAGTCTCCCGATGAGCAAGCGCTGGTTTATGCTGCTGCAAATTATGGTTTTATGCTGATTGAAAGAACGTCAGGCCATATAGTCGTTGATATACATGGACAAAGACAAAGGTAACTTGAACGTCACCCTCCTGGTTGATTTTATTTTTTAATCTTTTTTCACATTTTTAGTTTGGTTGGTTATGTTTCTCAAAGTGGTAGATCCGTAAATCCTATTTCAAGAAATGCGGATATTATTACTTTCGTTTCATTAATTTCTCGATCTCTCGAAATGCAGGTTCAATGTTTTGGGTTTGCACGAGTTTGATAGTGATCGTAAGAGAATGTCAGTCATACTAGGGTGCCCAGACAAGACCGTAAAAGTTTTTGTAAAAGGTGCTGATACGACAATGTTTAGTGTGATTGATAAATCAATGAACTTGAGCATGATACATACAACCGAAGCTCATCTTCATAATTACTCCTCAAAGGGTTTAAGAACACTTGTTGTTGGGATGCGGGATTTGAGTCCTTCTGAATTTGAGCAGTGGCACTCTTCCTTTGAGGCAGCAAGCATGGCTTTGATGGGTCGGGCTGCTCTACTTCGCAAGGTTGCAGCCAGCATAGAAAACAATCTAAGCATACTTGGTGCCTCTGGAATTGAAGATAAACTTCAAAAAGGAGTCCCAGAAGCAATAGAGTCACTACGAGCAGCTGGGATTAAGGTTTGGGTTTTAACGGGTGACAAGCAAGAAACTGCGATATCAATAGGCTACTCTTCAAAGCTCCTGACTTCCAGGATGACCCAGATTATAATTAACAGTAGCTCCAAGGAGTCTTGTAGAAGAAGTTTACAAGAGGCGATAAAAACGGCTAAAGGGCTTGTAACTGTATCTATGGGGGGCACTGACAATACGGAAGGGACATCAGGAGCCACTCCAAATCCGGTAGCCTTGATCATTGATGGTACTAGCCTTGTTTACATTCTAGACAGCGAACTTGAAGAACAGGTAATTTCTTCTTGGCCCGGTCTTCTTTGCTAAGACTTGGATGATGTCTTATTTTTCTAATCCAATTTTATTTGCTAAATTGCAGCTCTTTGAGTTGGCGAGTAAGTGCTCAGTAGTGCTATGTTGCCGAGTGGCTCCCTTACAAAAAGCTGGAATTGTTGCCCTTGTAAAGAACCGGACTTCGGACATGACTCTGGCCATTGGGGATGGTATATTTTCTCCCAAAATCCTGAAAACCATTTTTTGGCTCTCTCTTTACTGGAATTTCAAGCTGATGTTTGAGCTGGATTTAAAACAGGTGCTAATGATGTTTCAATGATCCAAATGGCTGATGTTGGAGTTGGCATAAGTGGCCAAGAGGGTCGGCAGGCTGTCATGGCATCGGATTTTGCGATGGGGCAGTTCCGATTCTTGGTTCCCCTTTTATTGGTTCATGGACATTGGAATTATCAGCGAATGGGTTACATGATCGTGTACAATTTTTACAGAAATGCCGTGTTTGTTCTTGTTTTATTTTGGTGAGTATTTTATTTATCTCTGGGTTGGTTTCATTATTAAGTGAAATTCTTTCTTATTATCTCATACATCATGGACTTTGTGTAGGTATGTGCTCTTCACGGCTTTTACTTTGACGACCGCAATCAACGAATGGAGCAGCGTGTTGTATTCTATCATTTATACCTCGTTGCCTACCATTGTTGTCGGAATTCTTGACAAGGACTTAAGTAGAAGAACGCTTTTAAAGGATCCTCAGCTTTACGGAGCTGGTCAAAGACAAGAATGCTACAACTCAAAATTGTTTTGGCTCACAATGTTGGACACGTTGTGGCAAAGCATCGTCATCTTCTTTATCCCTCTTTTGGCATATTGGGAAACCTCTGTCGATGTGTCGAGTATAGGGGATCTCTGGACAATTGCAGTGGTTATATTGGTTAATTTGCACTTGGCTATGGATATCGGTCAGTGGACTTGGGTTACTCATTCTGCCATTTGGGGATCTATAGTTGCAACCTGGATTTGCGTCATTGTCATCGATGCTATACCATCACTTGTTGGTTACTGGTACGCCCTCTTATCTAGTAGTGTGCTTCTTTTTAGTTTGAATTTTGTAGTGTGCTATACCATATCCCAAGTACCTAGAATCGCCTAATTTGAATTTTGTTCTTTTTAGTTTTGTAATATCTTTTCACCATCATTATTATCAAGAACAATCTGTGATCGTTTGAACTGGTAACTGTTGTTTATCGATTTGTTTTAACCCCAGTTGCTCACTTTCACGCATCACTCTCATCTGATGTCTACGAACAAACATATTACACACTGTGATACGGCAAAATCAAATTTGCCCGGTTTCTTTTATTTCTTCTATTTATTTTTCTTGATATGCAAAGTAACATTTTAGTATTAAAATGATCAACATTATGCATTTCTTGTGCACAGGCACTGATATTTGTTGCTCTCGTATTTATTTGGCAGGGCGATATTTGAAATCGGAAAGAGCAGGTTGTTTTGGTTGTGTTTACTTGGAATCATTGTAGCAGCGCTCCTCCCCCGTGTCGTCGTAAAATTTCTGTATCAGTACTACTGTCCTTGTGACGTTCAGATTGCCAGAGAAGTTGAGAAGTTCGGCAGTCCAAGAGAGTTAGTAGCTGCACAAATAGAAATGAATCCGATCTTGGATCATCAGCATAGATGACAAGGTGATTTTGTTTTTTCTTGAAAAGTTTTTTTTTTTTTTTTGCTTTTTTGTTTTTTGTTTTCCTTTCATACAAAATGTATTTATTCTTTGGGCCACTTCAGAGTAATCTCTCTTGGTCGCCGGATTTTCATAATTTATTATCCGAAGGATAGAGTTTGCCTCGCTGGGTTTACAGTTCATACTGGGGCTTTCTTTTTGTTGTATTTTGCATCTGTGAATTAGATTTTACCGTGTGTACAATGACGATGTAAATTTGTTCAGAGAAAGAAGGGTAACACAATTTACCATGAAAGATTTTGAACATCATTCATTTTTTTCCCTTCATTTTTTTTTTTTTGGTCCCCAAACCTTTTAATCTCTTTGATATTGGATTTCATCTCGATACATCTTTGATTATTCAGTGGGGTCCACACCCTTTCTCCCATTTTCCGACTTGGATATCCAGGATTTTTGGTTGTTATGTAAATCTAGCGGTTAGGACCACGGACCAGAAATAAAAATGTTAAGGAATATTTATTATTACACTAATTGAGAAGTGGATCGATAAGTCTCATTCTTTTATTAATAAGTGATGTTAAATATCATTGATGTTTCTTAACATTATTTTACTAGATGTGCACGTTGCTAAAGATGTGGTCAAAATCACATCAAATTATATAAGAATATATGATGGACAGTCTCTTTTACCAATCACAGTTACTCTACTAGGGTGTTTGGTGGAGTAGTTTGAGTTGAGATTTTTAAATTTCAATAGTAAATTTTTTTGAATTTTCAGAAAAGACAAAAAACTTTTTGAGAAAAAGACAAAAAAAAATTTGAGTTGAGTGGCTTGAGAGGGGGAGCCAAACACCCCTTAATGTATTTGGCTTAGTACTTTGTCCTGTTAATGGTAGCTTAAACATAACAAGTTATCGGTTTTTTTTTTTTTTTTTAATAGCTAAATTGTTAATTTAATCCTTAAATTTTTAAGTTTGGACAACTTTGAATCCTATTTTTTCTTTTTCATAGCTTGAAACCCTAAATTATTAAAGACGGTGTTATAATAGTCCTCGTTAATTTGTAAACAGACTATGATTATAATTTAATGAAAAAATGATGTTTATTAACGAATTTCATCAAAAAATTAACAAAAATAACTATCATAGTATTGTTTATAATAGTTTAGGGTCACATAAACTACAAAAAAAAAAAAAAAAAAAAAAAAGAAGAAGAGGAAAAAACCGCATCAAAGTTGCACAACTTAAGAATTTAAAAACTTACCAAGCAATTAACGAGCGAAAAAAAAATTGAGCAATTAACCCTTTCTATTTTATACTTCTGTCACATCATTTGTAGTTTAATATTGATGTAGTGCAATCTATGGGCGATGTTTATTGTTAATTTAGTACTTTTTTTGAACCTTTGGAAGGTTGCATTTTGTAGTTTATGAACCTTCTATGAATTGAACTTTTCAACCCAAAAAAAAAAAAAAAAGAAAAAAAGAAGAGGAAGAAAAGAAAAAGAAAAGGGATTCAGACGCAACACTAGAACAACACGAAAAAAGAAGAGGAAGAGATCATGATAACCACCCATTTTTGGGAAAGGGTCAGTCAGGCGACTTTAAAGACTATAAAGATTGATATGTATGTATGTATGTTTGTTTGCAGTCACAGGACGCTTTCACGTACCGAGTGAGAGAGGGTCTGGTTGGGTTGGCTTCTCATTTTTGTTTTCTTGTATTATTGTTTTGTCACTTACGACTGTATAACAATTAATTTGTTTTTGCTGCTATTTCTGTTTTGGTTTTTTGTCTTCTTCTTTGTTGTCATTACTGAACACTCTGACGAGCTTTTCTTTTCTTTCTTCGATCAAATAAGGGTTATAATTTTTTTTTTTTTTTTTTGGGAATCGATCAATATAAAAAATCAAATAGCAAGGTTTTGAAATTGTTTAACCAACTAGCAATAGATAACTTCTTTATTAGTAAATTTTTTTTTTATATAAAAATAAACGGGAACTATTAAAATCATCTGAAACTCCTGTTTGGATCACATATTTATTATACATTACGGGGACGTTTGGTTTACCATTTTAACTCAAACTTTTCATCTCAGTTTTTGTCTTTTTCTGAAAATTTTTTTTATCTTTTCTGAAAAAGCTTTTTGTCTTTTCTAAAAAGTCAACAAAAATTACTATTGAAACTTAAAATTTCCAACTCAAACTGGTGAATCAAACGGAGCCTATAATTCAAGTATGATGCAATATGTATTTTGGATATCGCGTATATGGCATTCCAATACAATAGACTAACTCAATACATTATTTTTCCATTCACTTTTTATATCTATTTGTATCAATCACATCATAAACATTAACTCATATTCCAATACACCTCTTGTATTGAAATACAATGTAAAATAAACATGTGATCCAAACGAACTATATAATTTTCATGTTGTTTTGCATGGACATACATTGAAAATATGGATTTCACTAACCATATAGATTTTTCATGTCTATCATTTGCTATGTTACAATCAGAGGGACCATAGAAAGAACACAAGCATTTAATACCAGCCATTATCAAGTAATCGATCGGTTTTTAGACTAAAAACAAATATAACCAGTGTCTTTTTAACCCTTAAACAACATTTTTGCATTTTGCCCCCTGAAGTAGTTATTTTTCCATGTATCCTTTATACGTAACATAAAAGCATCATCAATAGAATGCCAAATTCATTTGCTAAAACTAAATTTCGACATTTGGGTTGGAAAAAACCATGGAATGTAAAAATGCTATTTTTCAATGTTGAATTTGACAATTATTATACACTGTGACAAATCTACCACCAAGTATAACAAATATCGAATTTGACATTTGTTTAATATTGATTGTTACCGTAATTTCTTTCATTTAATCATTATTATATTATTGTTTTCATGTTTATTTAAAATACTAAATGTTTACTTTTATGAATTTCAAAAAATAATAATGATAAAAGGTAAATATAATACCAAAAATAACAATATGCAATAGAGTATAAAGTAAGACAATCTTCAATGCATTTATCCATATCAATGTTCTATTTGCTATATAAAACTGAAGATAATTTTATTATACTTTTATGCTTTTAATGTGTAATGTTATTTCTAATTATGTATTTATCTTTTGTCATTATTGTTATGTTTTCGGCACTTGTAAAAGTGAGCTTTAAACATTTAGATAATTTAAAAATAAAAATATTATAATGATTATATGACAAGTTCAAACAACAACCTATGAGAATCAATGCCAAACTTGGCCTTAGTCTTATGTTATGGAAAATTTGCCATAAAATTTAACATACGGTAAATTTGACATCAATAGAGTACTTCATTGGAGAATATTTTTCATTCAAATATCAAATTTTACTATTGGTATATCTATTTAGCGTTGTATTGGAGATGTTCAAAATAAAATATTTTCCTCTTATACTTTTTGTAATAAATATAACATTGACACTAGCACATATATTGAATATGTTCTATTTAGTGGTAATTTCCTAAAGTTTCTTTCAAAATTTTCGTGTAATATGTAAAAATCCTTATATAATAGAGGGCACAATTATTACAGGGATTTGAGAAAATATAAAGATGATGTTATGATAAATTTATAATATATCATTTCAAAATTAAGTGTATTAAAATGATGTTATAGTTAAACAAAAATAAATTAAATCAAAATTAAGCAATTTTTTTTTATTACCGCAAGAATTTAATGAAATTTAGATGCAGTAATTTGAGTACGATATGATCATATGACTCGAAATGTACATGAAATTAACATATTTAGATTTATCATAAATAAGTTTGGGTTCAAATTAAGATTTACTAAAAATGATTTGGGCTAATACGATATTTCAAAGGATATAAGAAACAAAATCTAGATAGAAGAGACATGATCAAGAAAAGAATAATGACAAGAGAATTTAGAGGAAAAGAAGAACACAAGAAGGAACTAGAAATCTCAATCTTTATTAACCAATCGTCAACTCTTTGAATGTAATTACAATTACCTGGTAATGTATCTATCTATACAAGTAAAAGATAAACCTAAATAAATCTGTAATAACCCAAATAATATTTAAAATTAGATATTAATTTGAAAATATATCCTAATAGAGATACAATTAAATTCAAATTTCTAATTCTAAATTTTCTTTGAGACGTCCGGGTTTATATGAAATGTTGTAATTTACTATACGAGTTAAAATGACTTAATTATTCATGATGATGTTTAATTAGCACATTATAATTGTGATAAATGAATTATAGTTATATAAATGATTAATTTATTATATCTTTTATTAATTATCGTGCTGACAGGAACGCCTATCTATTGACACTTGTGATCATGTGAAGGAAACGCAAAACTTTTTGTTATTAAGGAAAAAAAAAAAAGAGAAAAAAAAAACTATTTAGTGGATAGAAGTAACAAAAAGGTTGTTATTGCTACTAAAAAAAAAAAAAAAAAAAAAAAAACAAAAGTTGTGTTATTTTTGTGAAAAAGAAAGGGTTTTAGAGAGAGAGAGAGAGAGAGACAGAGAAATGGGGCGTGTATGGAAGTGGGAAGCACCTTTTTTTTCCTCTTTCGCGTTTGAGGGGGGGATTCTTCTGATTCTGAAAAGCTAAAGGCCATTTTCCGTCCAAATTTCCCCTTCGAATTCGTCCTCTAAACTCATTTTGCCCCAAATCTCACAACACAACGACCAAAAGCTCTCTCTCTCTCTCTCTCTCTCTCTCTCCCTCCACCATTGTTAAGCTTTCTCTCTCTCCTCTTCCTCTCTTTGTATACATTAATGCCGCGGTGCGAAAGCGACTGACTTTCTGCAAAACCCAGCTCAAAAACAAGGGAAAATTCCAGTTAATCTGTTTTCTTGCTCGTTTCTTCTGATTGTTTTTCGTAAGATTTCCACATATCTAGCTGCGAATCGAGATTTTCTTCTTGTTCTTGTCCTGAGATTTTTGGGATTTTGATCGGGTTTCTGGGATTTTTATGCATTTTCCAATTATTGGCTTGGTAGTGCACCCGAGGCCTCTGATCTTCAGATCATGGCCTCAAAATTCCCCCTTTTGATTCTGGGTTAGGGAAAGAAGAAATACGTAATTGTGGAGTCGATCCGGATCGATTCTCCGGCGATGGACTCCAAAAGGCCGACCGAGAATTCCCTGAACATCGAATCTGGTACCTCAAGGAGAGGCATTGCGACGAATTCCGTTCGGGAAGTGAATTTCGGCGATCATCATCATCCTCGTGGCACAACGGCGAAGCATGTCCGGCATGGGTCGAAAGCCGGTGATTCGGAAGCTTTTAGCATGTCTCAGAGGGAGATCAATGACGACGACGCGAGGTTGGTGTATGTAAATGATCCTGTGAAGACCAATGAGAGGTTTGAATTCGCTAGGAATTCGATAAGGACAGGAAGGTACTCAATTTTAACGTTTTTGCCTAGAAATCTGTTTGAGCAGTTTCATAGGGTCGCATACATTTATTTCCTTGTGATAGCCGTGCTTAATCAGCTTCCCCAGCTCGCGGTTTTCGGCCGGGGAGCTTCGATTTTGCCATTGGCATTTGTGTTGCTTGTTACTACAGTTAAGGATGCCTACGAAGACTATAGGCGGCATCGGTCCGACCGGATTGAGAATAATCGGTTGGCTTTAGTTTTGGTTAATAATCAGTTCCACTCAAAAAGATGGAAGGACATACAAGTTGGTGAAATCATCAAGATTCAAGCGAATGAGACTATTCCTTGTGACATAGTGCTGCTGTCAACTAGTGACCCAACTGGGGTTGCATATGTGCAGACTATCAATTTGGACGGGGAATCGAATTTGAAGACGCGGTATGCAAAACAAGAGACGCTGTCAAAGTTCCCTGAAAAGGAGAAGATTGGTGGGTTGATTAGGTGTGAGAAGCCCAATCGGAATATCTATGGATTCCAGGCAAACTTGGAAATTGATGGGAAGAAACTGTCTCTAGGACCCTCAAATGTTGTTCTTCGAGGCTGTGAGCTTAAAAACACTGGTTGGGCCATTGGGGTTGCGGTGTATGCTGGTCGGGAGACGAAGGCTATGCTCAACAGCTCTGGAGCGTCGTGTAAGAGGAGCCGTCTTGAGTCCCGTATGAACTTTGAGATCATCATTCTATCGATGTTTCTTATTGCACTCTGTACAGTTGTCTCTGTATGTGCAGCTGTTTGGTTGAGGCGCCACAGGCATGAGTTGGATTTCTTGCCTTTCTACAGGAGGAAGGACTACTCTGAGGGGAAAGTCAAAAATTACAACTATTATGGCTGGGGAATGGAGATTTTCTTCACTTTTCTCATGTCTGTTATTGTTTTCCAGATTATGATCCCCATTTCTCTGTACATTTCTATGGAGCTTATCCGTGTCGGTCAGGCATATTTCATGATCGGGGATACACAATTGTATGATGAGACCTCAAATTCGAGATTTCAGTGCAGAGCCTTAAACATAAATGAGGATTTAGGACAAATCAAGTATGTGTTTTCTGATAAAACCGGTACTCTTACGGAGAACAAGATGGAATTTCAATGTGCAAGCATTGGGGGTGTGGATTACAGCGGCAGGAAAGGCATTTCGGAAAAGGACCAAGTAGGATACTCGGTGCAAGGTAAAACCATTTTGCTTAAAAAAAAAAAAAAATCGTTAATATGGCTGTTGTTTGTGATTTCATATATCTATATATATATATATATATATATATATATTAATATATGTGTTCTTGCATCATTGTCGTCCTCATTATCATTATGGTTACTTATTTACTGTATTTTACTTCTATCATTGTCTTTATTTGGTGGCTTCTTATCGTTTTTCAACGTCTTTATCTTATATACCAGTTGATGGGATTATTTTGAGACCGAAGATGAGGGTGAATGCTGATCCAGAGCTTCAGCAGCTAGCAAAGAGCAGAAAGGATACAATCAAATGCAAACAAGTTCACGATTTCTTTCTTGCATTAGCAGCTTGCAATGCAATTGTTCCTCTTGTTATAGACACACCCGATCCTACAGTAAAGTTGATAGATTACCAAGGCGAGTCTCCTGATGAACAAGCATTGGTCTATGCTGCTGCTACCTATGGTTTTATGCTGGTTGAAAGAACCTCGGGCCACATAGTTATTGATATTCAAGGACAAAGGCAAAGGTAATTGGAACTGTCGTTGTCAACTTATCATTATCACCTTCATTCCGGTTGATTTTAAAACAAAATTTCCCCTGATAGGTCTCGTTGTTCTTTTACATTTTCGCGCAACCATGCAAAGATAGGTGTTATGATATTGTTCGTTATGGTGACCTCTTTCACCACAAGTGGTGTTTGCATCCATTCATACTGCAGAAGTAGGTTCCTGGAGATTGGATCGTGCAAATGTTATTAATGCTCTAGTTTTGCATTTCCGTACAAGAAGGCAGTATCTCAATTGAAAATTGGAAGAGAAGTTCCACTTGTGGTTCTCCAGCTCTTTCAAGTCTTTTGTTGCCTGCTGTGTGAAGAAATGATGGTTGAAACCAATTTGCTTTTGAAAAATAAAATCAAGTGTTTTCTCGCATTTTCTTTAGTATCATTTGTGGATACTTGGTGCCTTTTTTATGCATTTTGTCTCAAAATTGACGTTGGTGAAGGATAAGATCATGGGATAAACAGTGATCTAGTTACAATCACCTGAAGATCAAATGTTTTAACGTCTCATTGATATTTCATCTCTTGTAGCCATTCAGTTTTCCACTAGAATTGGTTAAAATACAGAATCTTATTTCAACAAATGAAGCTCATATAATTTCACTTTCATAAACTTCTTGATTTTGGGCAGTGCAGGTTCAATGTTTTGGGTTTACATGAATTTGATAGCGATCGCAAAAGAATGTCAGTCATACTTGGGTGCCCAGACAGGACTGTGAAAGTTTTTGTAAAAGGTGCTGATACGACAATGTTTAGTGTGATTGATGAATCTGTAAACCCAGACATAATACGTGCAACTCAAGCTCATCTGAATGCTTATTCCTCAACGGGTCTAAGAACCCTTGTTGTTGCCATGCGGGAACTGAGTCCTCCCGAATTCGAGCAGTGGCACACATCCTTTGAGGCAGCAAGCACAGCTTTAATTGGTCGAGCTGCTCTGCTTCGCAAAGTTGCAGCCAACATAGAAGGCAATCTCAGCATACTTGGTGCCTCTGGAATTGAAGATAAACTGCAACAAGGGGTGCCGGAAGCCATCGAGTCTCTCAGAACTGCGGGGATTAAAGTTTGGGTTTTGACAGGGGACAAGCAAGAAACTGCCATATCAATTGGCTATTCCTCAAAGCTCCTGACTTCCAAGATGACTCCGATAATAATTAATAGTAACAACAAAGAGTCTTGTAGAAGGAGTTTACAAGAGGCGACCGCAGACATGGCTGAGAAGCTCATGGCTGTGTCGGGTGTCACATATGATACTGAAGGAACTTCAGTAGCTTGTTTAACTCCAGCAGCCTTGATAGTTGATGGTACTAGCCTTGTTTATATTCTTGACTGCGAACTTGAAGAGCAGGTAATTTCTTCTGGACGTAGTTTTAATTTTTAATTCTGGACAATGTGTAAGCTGATCAAACTTGTTCTAAATTTCAGCTGTTTGAGTTGGCAAGTAAATGTTGTGTAGTGCTATGTTGCCGTGTGGCACCATTGCAAAAAGCTGGAATTGTTGCCCTGGTAAAGAATAGAACTGCTGACATGACACTGGCCATTGGGGATGGTAATTTCTTTAATACAATCTACTGAAATGATACTCCTAAAGGATTAGAAATATATATTTCAGCATATTTTGTTTTTGGCATTGCTAGCTGTTAGAAAATTCTGATGGATGATCAACAGGTGCTAACGACGTGTCAATGATCCAAATGGCTGATGTTGGAGTTGGCATAAGTGGCCAAGAGGGTCGGCAAGCTGTCATGGCCTCAGATTTTGCAATGGGGCAGTTCAGATTCTTGGTTCCTCTTTTATTGGTCCATGGACATTGGAATTACCAGCGAATGGGCTACGCTATTTTATATAACTTTTATAGGAATGCGGTGTTTGTTTTTGTTTTATTTTGGTGAGTACTTCACTTTTCTTACAACCACACGTTCATACTGCATCAATATTTTGGCTGCTACTCTATTTTAATTTGGATTTGTTTTGAAAGCTAGTTTAAAATGGGTTGCCTGAAGTTGCGTTTATTTTCATTTTAAGGTTAAAGCTGGTTATAAAAACCAAATGCATGTTATTTGTGAATTGATTATATTTTTTTTATCATTATTTTTTTGGGTGGAAACAATAATAGTAGTTGACTCAATTAGAATGGATTTAGTTCACAGATAAAGTAAAAACTTTACAAATACAAAAAAGGAGAAAGGAGAAAGGGGGGGTAAAAACAGAAGGGCAAAAAAAATAAAAATAAAAAAATAAAAAAAAAAAGGAAAGGAAAAGAAAAGAAAAGAGAGAGGGACGCAGTGGGATTGAGTATAATGTCTTATTACCTTATAAACATTGCATTGTTTGTAGGTACGTGCTCTTTACATGTTTCACTTTGACGACTGCGATCACTGAGTGGAGCAGCGTGTTGTATTCTGTACTCTATACTTCTCTACCTACAATTGTTGTTGGTATTCTTGACAAGAACCTAAGTAGAAGAACTCTTCTAAAGTATCCGCAGCTTTATGGTACTGGTCACAGACAAGAATGCTACAACTCGAAGTTGTTTTGGCTTATAATGATGGACACAGTTTGGCAAAGTCTTGTTGCCTTCTTTATTCCTGTTTTTGCATATTGGGGAAGCACCCTTGACGCATCGAGTATAGGAGATCTCTGGACAATTGCAGTGGTTATTTTGGTTAATTTACATCTGGCTATGGATGTTATCCGGTGGACATGGATTACACATGCAGCCATTTGGGGATCTATAATTGCTACCTTCATTTGTGTCACCGTCATTGATGCTTTCCCATCACTAGTTGGTTACTGGTACACCCTCTTACCTTACCATTATGTAATATATAAAAATATAATTTGTTTTCTGCATAGTCTTGATCTCTCATTTGAACTTAAACTATTATACACTAGGGGACATAGTATGGACTTATTACACGAAATGATGTCTCTCCTTTCCATTCCTTAGCTCGTTCAAATTGTAAATTACGAGTTATGGTTCTTACAATATTACTGGCCACAAACTTGATAGTTGTGACAGCTGTTGCTAGATTTGGTCTTGGTAAAGATTGTTACTTATAGCAGTTTTCGACGGAACCGCACTACATTTTTCAATTGACAATATAGTGGTTGAAGATTTCAAAACTCCCAAGATTAGCGTCCTTTTTGATTATAGCTTTTCGAAGTACTTAGACTTGTCTAAGTGGAGTTTTAATGTTGTCTGTTACTTTTACTCCATGGTCACATCGATTAATAATGTTTTTGTTACAATGATAAATATCCTTTACTGACTGGCTCAAAAATTTCGCAGTAGCATGCTCTCACAAGTCATTCTCACAAAAAAAAAAAAAAAAAAAAAAATTGTTTGTCATGTGCGAGTTGGACTCGCTCTAGTTTTTGTTCCTTTTTAGTTTCCCTTGGTAGCTAGATGGATGTATTTGTCTGGTGTGAAATGATATATGCATGCATATGATCTGAAATAGTGAGAACCTTGTGTAGGGCTTGTCTATACTCACTGATGTTTGTAAATCCAATACTATTTGGCAGGGCGATCTTTCACGTTGCAAAGACCGGCTTGTTTTGGTTATGTTTGCTCGGAATCGTTGTGTTAGCCCTTCTTCCTCGTTTTGTTGTAAAATTTCTTTATCAATATTACTGTCCTTGTGACGTTCAAATTGCCAGAGAGGTTGAGAAGTTTGGCAATCCAAGAGAGTTAGGAACCGTACGGAAAGAAATGGAGCCAATTTTGGACCATCCACAGAGATGACAAGGTGATTTTGTTCCTTGTTGCAAATAAAATTTTTTTTTCTTTTTTAACTCCTATAGTGTTTTATTCTTTGGGGCTGCTTTAGAGTTTCTCTCTTGGTTGCCGGACTATTCATTATTTTGCTATCCGAAGGATAGAGTTGGCGATACGAGGCTTGTATCTAACTTTTGTTGTATTATGCGTAAATCATTTTATGTAAATTAGTTTAAAATGGCTGCCCACTCATGTTAAAATTCACCAAAAAAAAAAAAAAAAAAAAAAAAAAAAAGAAGAATCTTTACTTTTAGTTGTATTTATTTATTTAGTTATTTATTTTTTGTTGAAACATAATATGAATGGTTGAGGGTGGATGATGCCATGCATTGGTCATTCGTCACTATTAGTGTAGTTGATGTGTATATCAGTACTTTTGTTGCCGCTCCATCTTTTCGAGTCTCAAAGTCAAGTTGTTGATTCCCGAGAATATAGAAATTGGAAGTGTATTAGTAAATTTGGTAAATATTATCAAGAATCAACCTCAAGATGGATTTGGTTCATACGGTCATGTTTTTTTTTGGGCTCATTCTGGTGCATTTAATAATATTATGATATGCATTTAACAATATGACATTTTAGTTGATGCAGTATGATATTGTTTTTAAATATTTATATATATATAAATATTTTAATTAATGTGTCATGATATTTATTAGTGTGATATAAAATAGACAGTTTCTTTTCTCATTCTTCATATTATACGAGACTCACTAAATTCTGAGCACTAATGTTTTAAATACACATATTGGAGTAATTATGCCTTAAAATTTTATTAATCTTCTCTTCAAATTCTGTTAGTGTCACTGCACTAAGTTATGTTTGGTATGATGGTATGATGGAAAAGGGGAAGTGGGTGAAGGAAAAATGAAAAATGGTAATGTAGTTTGTTTGGTAAAAAGGAAAAAAGTATGGAAAGGAGATTGAGTGGATAAAGTTTCTAATGGGGCATATCAATTCTAATCTCTCCAACATTGGGTGAAAAATGTAAATCCACTTAAAGATACTAAAAATCACTACATATCCTTATTTTTCAATTAAAATAATACAAGTGGATATAATATATATTTTTTTATTTTCTTTCCTTTTTTATTTTTCCTTTCTTCTTGTTTTCTTTCCATCTTACTGAACATAGACTTAAAATGTAGGGTGTATCAAGAAACATGAAAAGAGAGAGAGAGAAGGGTAGAGAGAGAAACAGAATTTGATCAAATGGCTCAACTGAGCAATTTCTTCATTGATCTGCATTATATAATTGGTTACAGTTATAACAAACTGATGAAATCAGCATAACTAACACTAACAAACTCTAACATGCTCCCTCAAGCAAAACATCACAAACATCTGAGGCGAGCTTGTTCCTAAGAAACTCAAAACCTAGGAATTGAAAGACTTATAGTAAAGACGTGAGCAGTTTGTAATTCAATAGGTACATGCCTTACTCCTACTTCTTTAGACAAAATTTACATCTATTTCTATGTGCTTAGTCCTAGCATGAAAAATAAAATTGGATGCCAACATACTAGCACCTGTATTATCGCAGCACAGTATCAGAGTATTTTCTATCATTACTGTAATTTCATCTCTAATCAGGGAACCAGATGCAAACTTACTTTTTTAAGTTGATATTTATATGTAGACTTTAGTTTTTCTTAACAAAAAATTAAAAAAGGTGATTTATAAGATTGTCACTCAAAAAACACATCTTTGTATTATTACCCCGATTGTATTTGTTCTAATTTTTGACCAAGTGTGGAGTGTCAGAGATCCAACAAGTATTAAAAGATTATAAAACATTGTCCCTACATTTTTTTTAAAAGCCTATAAAATTTTTGATATACCCATTCAAGACAAATATAACTTGTCTTTAAACTACAACTTTTTCTATCTAGTAAAAAAAAAAAAAGAAAAAAGAGAAAGGGCCTAGATTTTCTATTCTAATTTCCACTTGCAGCCACCTTTTTAAATGCCATTTATGAACTTCCTTCTTCAGTAAGTAATTATTTATTTATTTATTAAATAATTTTTTCATGACGTTCATACATTAATGCTTGAATGGATTTTTGATTTGAACTCCACTTCCAAAGCATTGATTTAGTTTCAGATACTGTTGGTTGGCATTCAGTGAACATTGACCAACCAGCCAACTACACATAACATGGCCCTTAATTTGACATTTTATATTTTCAAAACTATTTTCAATAGAGTAGTCTAACTTTTTGAGTGCCAACTCAAAAAGTTAACACATAAGTTGATGTTTGAAAAATTAAAAAAAAAATATTAAGAATATTAATTTTAATATTATTTTTTAAGTATTTATTCTTATATTATTTTTTTATTAATAAATATAATTAATTGATGTGATAATATTTTAAATACTTATAAAAAAAGACAAATTATATATTACATAAATTGATAATAAAAAATTGCAACTAGAATTGACGTGCTTAGCAACTTCTTCTTCTTATTATATATATATATATATATATATATATATATTTTTCAATAGTATACAATGCAGATTAGAGAAATGGTCTACCAAATTACGTACACTTTTGATTTCCCTAAAAAGAAACAAACAAATGACACATATATCGTACACTTACCTGTCCATAAATAGTTGGTTCACAACTTAGGGAATACCTTAAAGGGACAAAAAAAAAAAAAAAAAAAAAAATCTCTAATTGAAATACATATACATTTACATGCAAGAAAGATTATCTTAACTTAAATTCATTCAGCTTAGATGATTACTGGTATAATCTAATAGTAATTTTACATCTAAAACTTAATCATAAAATGTAAAATTCGAATCCCCGTTTACGCTATTAATTATTGTTCAGAAGGCACACTCTCGTTCCTAGTAAAAAACTAAAGTAAGATAAGAATGCATTGGTATCATGTGTTAAAGCTCTGTGTTACATAACACGATATATTATAATAAGATACAAGACCAAAAAATCTGAAAAAACACGTAAATATGATCATTTGAACGGTACAATCCAAGACAAAACAATGTGGGCCAAACATGCCATAACTTAAAGTACAATGGTAATTGGTTCATATATACATTTTTTTTTGACTTTTAAGTCCAAGCGTACAATATATATATATATGTATGTATGTATATATTATGTATTATTATAATAATAAAAATGATAATAAGTTAAAAAAAAAATTTATAACACTTTTGGTTACAATATTTTTTGGAACTAAATATTACTTTTAATTACGATCTTACGATTAACTAAGATTAATATATAATTAGTAATAAATTTTAATATATTTTAACCGAAATAAATGGTTTGAGAATATTTGCAATGAAAATTTTTATAAACATGATAGAATTTGATTAAAATCAATATGAAAATTAATTGCAAATTAACCCTTAGTTCTGAATACTCATTTTAAAAAGATTTCATCTCAAAATATGAATATTTTGGATTGGTTTTGGGTAAGAGACAAAACGAGGACTTGTTTGGAGGACGAACACCAACATTTGTTTTAAGGTTCGATTTCCAATTTATGTTTGTTACTCAATTTATCTCTAAAATTCCTACTCCAATTAGGAACAATACAAATCCATATCTCTTGTCCTTTATAAAAAAAATTAAAAATTCACATCTCTCTTTCTTTTTCTCTTTCTCATGAAACCCTAACTTTAACATCATATAACTAATTTCTTATTTTAAGTGAAAAAAAAAAAGATTTTTTTGGCAAAACACTCACAATGACAAGTAGAGAGAAAAAAAATATCCATGTTGCCCATCAAAATATGAATACATTTCAGGTTTTTATACTGTTCAAATAACACAGTTCATTTTCAGTTTACATTTGAACCACATACACAACTTCAAATATTAACTAATTTACAATAGAAAAAACTCCAAAAGTCTAATTCCAACCTATCATCCAAACAGGTCCAATGTGGTGCAAATTTTGAAATAGTACAAAATTTAAGTTGAATTAATAATCTTTATGAAATATTTTTGAAAAATTGGATTCAAAACAACGTCTCAAGTATGGGCAAGAAGATCAGCTTGATTTACTTAATGGATAAGATTCAATAAATTGGGGGACATATCCCCTTCAACTCCCAACTACTAGAGGGTCCCATCTTTTCTTTCCAAATTGGATACTCAACCCCTTTCTCCCAGCCTATAAATACACAAAAAATGGGCTCTTCTTCCTCACACATCTCAAAAGAATCATAATTCTAAGTCTTTTGTCAAATAAAAAACACAATGGCTTCGAAGGTTTTCCTTCTGTTGGGTCTTTTACTTGCTTTTGTTCTAATAATCTCTTCAGAGGTGGCAGCTAGAGACCTTGCCGAGACTTCCACTGAGGAAAAAAAAGGTTAGGGTTTTGCATATTATGTAGTGTTTGCATATATCTATCATGGCATAGATGACATAAAGTCTATATAACATATATTATCTATTTATAGGTTAAGTCTTCTATCTGGCTATCGTGTTGTCTAACACATCTAACGTCAAGACTTTATAATACTAAGAGTAAAATACCCTCTTAAATTGTATCACATACATTATTAGATTATTAAAATACATTCTCAAATTATATCGTATGCATTGTTAGATTACCATCTCAAATTGTATAATACTAAGAGTAAAACACTAAGCGTATTGTTAGATTACTAAAATATCTTATTAAATTATATCACATGCATTGCATGTGACTCATTTTGTTAGAAATTTAATGGATATGGATGGAAATGACCAAATCATCACCTTTTTAGAGAGTTTAAGGTTAACATGGTCAAAAAAAAAAAAAAAAAAAACAGTGATCACAAGTGTCACCTCTTAAAAGTTTAGGGATTATTTAGGTCAATTACTTTATACTGATTCATTAATGTGAAATATTTTCTCTTCATATATACTTATCAATACTTGTTATATAACTTCCAAAAAGTAACGTGTTACATAACTTAAATGTAGATCCGTCAGACCTATATCGCTGTTCAATAGAAAACTCGTCTAATGTGTATATCAGTATATGTATCTATGAAAGTACAAGCTGAGTGCAAGAACAGTAAGATTTTTACTTTTACAAGTTAACGCACTTCTATACACACTTGCAGTGGATGCCGCTGATGAAAAGGCCAATGGGGTGGGCGATGCAAAATATGGTGGATACCCTGGAGGAGGCGGTTCTGGCGGCGGATATCCTGGCGGTGGTAATAATGGCGGCGGTGGATATCCTGGTGGTGGCCGTGGCGGTGGTAGCAGACAACGTGGCTGCTATTATGGGTGCTGCAGACGCAGTTACTACGGGAGAGGCTGCTCAAGGTGTTGCAGTTATGCAGGCGAAGCTGTTGATACTGCAGTGGAAGCCAAACCACACAAGTAGGGCAGCTCAATGATCAAAAGTTCATGCCACATATATGTGTCTATACAAAGACTTATAAATAAGCATGAATTAGAATGTTTGGTTCTTTTTCGTGCATGCTTTTGTAATGAATAAGAATCTTAGAGAATTGCTTGTATGCAAATTCTCTATATCCTGTCTGTTGTCGAGTTTACTACGAAGAATGCACCTATATTGTATTTGTCTGTTGTCGAGTCTACTACGAAGAATGCACCTATATTATATTTGTCTGTTGTCGAGTTTACTACTATATTATATCTGAGTATTTTTTCTCGTTTTAATTTTAGTGTTCTAGAAGAAAATAAATAGCAATAATTTCAAAAAGAAAAAAATTGTTACACAATGATTTACTGAAAATGAGAATTGAAACAAAATTCATGTGTGCGTACATATATACACATATTTTATTATGTATCTTTAAGGAGGTGTAAGATTTATTTTAAGACCTCCTTTTCGATGTGTTAGAGCAGGCATAAGATGACTTACTCAGTTTTAGGTGACTTACTAAACCAAATCGTTTTTAGACATTATAAGAAACCGCGTTTATTCAATTCATTAACAATTCAATTGTTCACTATTGCATTTGTGTGTAAATATTATTAGGATCTTATATTAATTAATGCATTTTATTTATGTAAATGAAGTGTTCAAATATAAAGAAGATATAATTTCAAAGGACTTTGTATAAATTGTTGATTTCACCGTCCGACAATAAAGTTGGGTACTTGTTTCGATTAGATTATATTGTTGTTTATTTTCAATTTTAGTATGTTGATCTTTTCAAGATCATTACAAATTAGAGGCACCTATATACTTATAAATACATTGACTTAAACAATATAATAATTAATGGAGCTTCCTTTTTTTTTTTTTTTTTTTTTGCTCTGAACAATAATTATTTCAGTATGTTGATCTATCCTGCAAGCTCCATAGTTCTATGGGATAGATAATTAATGGACATTTCTTGGACGTTTTTTAGTGTAATCACTCGGTGGTGTAGGAAACTGTACTGGGGTTGACGCCCACTGGTGCAATTCCATACGAAACTGATAAATATCTATCACGTTTATTTTATGTGTAAAAATATGAATATCATTTGTACACAAAACATTTATTAATTTAAATATTGATATGTGTGCTGTCAAGTAATTAGTTTTGCTTTTGTATATAAACAAATTATTTACTTTAATTGATTAGATAAATACTTGAGATATGTATGAAAACATCAATTTAATTTTCAAAATTATACATTGATTTTCCAAATGTTGGAGTATACATTTATGTATGAAAATATCAATTTAATTTTCAAAATTATACATTAAATTATTGAATGAGACACTCCTTCTATGGAGATTTGTGCTATACCCCCACTCCCATGCCAACTCATGTAGGGAGTGTGGATTTTCTTTGACAATATAGAGTTTTGATAGTTCTTCAATCCCGATTAAATATTACGTTTGATGTATAGGTTTGAATTGAGTTTTTTAGATTGAAATTATTTAATTTTATAATTTCAATTTACATCTTAATCAAATAAATAATTTTTAAATTAATATTCACTCATTTATAATAAAAAATCTCTAAAAGTCTACCTCCAATCTATCTTCTAAATAGATCCAATACTGTAGTGCGAACTTTGAAATGGTAGAAACTTTTAAGTTGAATTAAAAATCTTTTTGAAAAATTGGGATTCAAAACTATGTGTCAGGTAAGATCTTAGCATATCACGAAGATAATCTAATTCTAAATTTATTACTTGAGAAAGCAAGTAACAAGATCAGCTCGATTTACAATGGATAAGAATGAATAAATTGTGGGACATAAGATCTTCAAGTCCCAACCACTAGAGGGTCCCATCTTTTCTTACCAATTGGTTGCTCAACCACTTTCTCTCAGCCTATGTATGGGGGGGCCGCTCTACTTTCTCGTGTCTAGAATCATCTCCAATACATTAATATATACTAACGCTATATTTATTATTATTAAAACAAATGAAAAAATAATATTATTTTATTTTATGTTTTAATGCATAATATTTTTTTTTATCATTATTATTCTATTTTGAAACTTATATGAGCATTTAGTATTTAAATAATTTAAAAATAAAACTATTGTAATAATTATATGATAAAAATAAAGCTAACAATTAATAGGAATGAATTATTAAATTTGAAATTCGCTATACTTTGTGATAAATTTGTCACAAAATTTGATATCAAATATAGCATTTCATTAAAAAGCACTCTTTTCATTCAAATGTCAAAATTTACCATTGATACAATGTTTTAGTATTGCATTAGAGATGCTTTAAATAATCATAATTCTAATCTTTTGCCAAGTTAAAAACACAATCGCTTCTAAGATTTTCCTTCTGTCTTTTATTTGTCGTTGCTCTTATAATCTCTTCAAAGGTGGCAGCTAGAGACCTGCTTGCGAAGACTTCCACCGATGAAAAAAAAGGTTGGGGTTTTGTATGTATAGGGTATATATAACATAACATAACATAAAATATAATGTGTATATGTATATGCACATATAAGTAGAGTCTCCTATCTTGTAACCGTGTAGTCTGTTAATACTTGTCACTTGAAACAAAAGTTTCAAAACGGAACATATTTTATATAAAGTTACATAATTTTTATATAATACAGTTGCCTGACCTATACAGCCGTTGGATAAAAGACTCATCCTAGCTATACGTATATGTATATCTAAAAGTACTAGCTGAGTGCAAGAATAGTAAGATATTTAGTTTTACAAGTTAACATATTTGAATACACGCTTGGAGTGGATGCCGCTGATGACAAGGCCAATGTGGTGGGCGATGCAAAATATGGTGGATATGGAGGATACCCTGGCGGAGGCGGTTATGGTGGCGGATATCCTGGTGTTGATAATCGCGGTTACGGCCGTGGTGGCCATGGCCGTTTTGGACGCGGTCATCGTCGTGGCAGAAGGTGTTGCAGTTATGCAGGCGTAGCTGCTGATACTGCAGTAGAAGCCAAACCTCACAATTAGGGCAGCTCAATAATCAAAAGTTCATGCAACACACACACACACACATATATAGATATATCAATTTTATAAACATAAACCTATAAATAAGCATGAATAAGAACGGTTGGTTCGTTTTCGTCATGCTTTTCATGTAATGGTATAATCTAAGGGCATGTTTTGGTACACCATATTATATTATTTAAAATAATACAATGTTTGACAACATCTTTGCGTTGTATAGTTTATTACGAAATAAAAAATTAATACAATACGGACTGTGATATCTTATACGACAAAAACATATGTATTAGGTTGTGTTATATAATTTAATCTAAATGATTGTGTCAAAAAACAAAATATAAAGGATTTTGTTATAGAGGTCTGGGTCCGGGTCAAGTTTTCGGGATCAGGGTCGAGTTTCGGGATGAAGGTCGAGGTTGGATTTCAAGACGGGGTTGGGTTTAGGTTCCTAGATGGGGTTGGGGTCGGGTGTCTAGACGAGGTTAGGGTCGGGTTTTGGGGTGGAGTTTTGGGATGGGGATTGGGGTCGGGTTTTAGAACAGAGGTCGAGGTTGGGTTTCATGGTCGGGAGTTAGGTCGGGTTTAAGGGATGGGGGTTGAGGTTGGGTTTGAGCGACGTGGGTTTGGGTCAGGTTTTGGGGATGGGTGTCGAGTTGGGTTTCGGAGTTATGGTTGAGTTTCGAGACGTGGGTTAGGGCTAAGTTTCTTGATGTGGGTCGGGTTTCAGGACAGGAGTTGGGGTCAGGTTTTGAGACAAGGGATCGGGGTTGGGTTTTGGGATACAAGTTAGGGTCAAGTTTTGAGATAGGGTCGGGTTTAGGTTTCTAGCTGCAGGCCCGACTTTGACCCACGTCACGAAACCCAACCTTAACCCCCCAAAACCTGACCCGATCTTGAAATGCAGCCTCAACCCTGACTGCTTGCCAAAAACTAGACCCCAACCTCGAAACTTGACCCCGACTCCAATCCCGAAACCCAACTAGAAACCCAATCCTGATCCCCTGTCTTGAAACTTGACCAGACCCCAGTCCCAAAACCCCTTCGACCACCATTTCTAAAACCCGGTATCGAAACTCATTCCGAAACCCAACATCGACCTCAAAACCCATAAACCCGACCCCGATCCCTACCACAAAACCTGACCTCGACTCTCTGTCCTACAACTCGACACCGACCTAGACCTCCATCTTGAAATTCGACCTCGACCCTGTCCTGAAGCCCGAACTCGACCCTGCAACCCATCTTGAAACTCAAACTTGACTCCCGTTTTGAACCTTGACCACAAACCATCCCAACATTGACCCCAACCTCTATCCCAAAACACGATACCAACCCCAACCTCGACCCCCATTTTGAAATCCAACCTTAACCCCAACCCCAATGATACAAATCATAGCACAACTTTAAGGGATCCAACTCAAGTTTCAATTAGGCCGATTACGAGAGCTCAAGCAAAGAACTTCAAAGATGTACTAAACAGGTTAATTCAAGAAGTTTAGACTCAAGCAAATTCGTGGAGACCCATTGAGTATGATCCATGTGTTCAACAAAGATGCATCAACATAATTCAAGTTCTAGAAGAATCCAACCAAGCCTAAGCTTAATTTTAGCAAGTTAAATTAGGATGTTTAGGAATATTTCATGGTCTGATTGTATAATTACTTTAGGAAGATTCCATGACCTGATTGTGTATTTACTTTACTTTTATTCCTTTGACTTTGACTTTTCTTTTCTTAGGTGTGTGCAATCAGTCAAATAAGGGGGCTGATTGTTTCCTTTCTTTTGTTCAGGCCTTTGACTTTGACTTTTCTTTTCTTAAGTGTGGAAATCAGCCAACTAAGGGGGCTAGTTGTTTCCTTTATTTTTTTTTTTGTCCAGATTTTTAGCTTGTTTTAGCTATTTTAGGAACTTTTCTTTATAATGAGCAGCTATTAAAAGGTCGTCTAAGGAATATAAAAATCAGATCATTATTCAGTAAATTTGTGAGATTTATTTCTCTTTGGTTCTTTGAAAAACCATTCGAACTTTTCAGAATTTTCCGTAGCGTCCATCATTGACTTATCAAACGGATTTCCACCACCGTTTGTAGCGTCTTCCTAATACCGAGGTTCTTGTTTCGCATTAAACAACAGGCTGAGGTCATTTATACCAAGGTTTTTGTTTTTGTTGAAGCAACGAGTCGAGGTCTCTCATCCAAATCTGATCGTAGAACGTTCTTAGGTTCCTTTTCGTTTTCAGGTCTCGTTATTCTTGACGGAGTTTGCATCACCCAATTCCATATCTTGACCTTGACTGGGATTATGAAATCCGACTTCGATCTCTATCTCGAAACCCCGACTCTAGTCCTAGGGTCATAACATAAATTTTATCTTTTGAATATTTAATTTTTAATACAATATAATACAGTGACAAACAAAAAACGTAATCTATTATATAATATTGTAATATAATGTAGAACCAAACATCTTATTATATAATAACACTACAATACAATACAATATATATAATATAATATAATATAATATAATATAATATAATATAATATATATAATATAATATAACATGACGTGACAAACATGCCCTGAGAAAATTGCTGGTCGTGAAAGTTCTCTATTTGTTTGTTAGTAAGACGTTTGTTGAGTTTACATCCAAGTATGCACCTATAATACACAAAGGAGAAGAAAGTTCCGAGATTTGTTTTAAGACCTAATTTGGATGTGACAGAGCATTTATTATAATATAATGTACTCAGTTTTAGGTGACTTACTCAAGCACATACTGTTAGGATTGTTGCTTACGAAGCAATAAATTTCATCATTATTAGACATTAAAAGAAACCATGCTTATTCAATTTCATTTACAGTTCATCAGAGACTGATAAATATCTGTGAACTGACAAAGTCCTAGACATCAACAGATTTATAAATGTTTCAAACTTTTGATGGAAAGCTATTGGCCCCAACTATGTTTATACTCTCTCTCTCTCTCTCTCTCTCTTATTGTTCCGACACCTTTTTTGTACTATCTCTCGTTCTTTCATTGTCATCTGTTAATGAATGGCTTCTTTACTCATTTTTCACCCACCGTTAAAAGTTAGAACTTAAGAAAGACATCAATGTTCTAGGTAGATATATAAAGATGATCACGATTACAATCCCGATTACTAAGGCGATCAGGTTTTCTTCTTTTATTGGCAAAATTAATTCCATAGCTTTTAAAATATATATATTTAAAAAATCCCAAATAGCAAACATGACAGATTTAGAGATATAAATCAAATCAATTCAAATCAAGCAGGCAGAAAGTATAAATACAAACAATAAATCAAACAACGAACAGGAAAAAGAAAATCCTAGAAAAATAATTAACAAAAATCAATAATGAAAACTAATAAAAAAACAAACAAACAAACAACTAGAAAAGACAGTGAGTCTGCACAAGTGAGAGGGAAATTGGGAATTAGTGAAGGATTGGGTCGGTCAGAACAAAGATTACGAGGCTATTTAGTAATAAAAGATATTAGGTTTTGTTCATGTATAAATTTAGTACAATTGTTGGGTATTTACAATTAGTGTAAAAGTTCCACGTGGAAAAAGAATGAAAACGTAGAGCACTTTATTAACCTTTTTCACTGTTAAAGGTTAATTTAATGATATGTAGTAGTGCTTATGTGGTGCCTATATGACTTGAGTGCACTGGCATGGATAATGAGGCTGTAGAGACGCTTTGGACGCTTATTAGACGCACTTGGCACTTAGACACAGAGTCCGTGACACGTGACGCATTATGATTAAATTGATGTTTGATAAATAAAATTTATTTGTTCATTTTTTTTTTCTCAAATTTGAATTTAAATTTAAATTTGAAAAAGGATGTAATCTTTAGAAATGTTGCATTTTTTTAGAAAAAAAACATGTTTTCTGAAATCTCTTATAGAATTGTATCTTTTTCAGAAAAATACATTAATGGCAATTTTATCCCAAATAGTGTCACTAAAAGTTGTCAGATTTCTATAAAAAGTCGTAGAGAAATCAAATTTTATTCACTAAAAAAATTTGAATTCTCTCTCTCCTTTTGCTATTCTTCTAGAAATAGTGTTCTTTTTCTACTCAAATTTTCACTCTTACTTGGTGTTAAAAATTCGTTCAAAAGCTTGTCATATCCTGGAAGCAATTTACTGTTCAACTTGAAGCAATATCTTTTCAAGATGGGGCAAATAACGCTTTAAGGAAAACGTATTCGTTACGTGTTTTAAGTCCCCATTTTCATAATTTTCCAACAAAAAACATCTCTTCTGCGAAGGCCTTCATCGGTGTCCAGTGAAAAACACCAGCAGAGTCTGACAAGGACAAGATGTCGCTCTCCCATGGCACTTGTACCATCCCGAGAGCTCCTTCGGGAGTGAAGCCAACTCCCACAAGTTGTTGTCATCCCTGCTCCTCTAGGAGCCAAGCTGTCTCCTCAAGTGGCGAGTAGTATATTCAAGGGACAAACACAACCATGGAGTTTTAGGCTCCGTTTGGATGGAATGTTCATTTTTAAAAAGGAAAATTTTCTTGTTTTAAATGAAAAGTTTCTTATTTTGAGAATAATATTGCATTTGGATGTATAAAAATATTTCTTTTTGAAAACAAAAAGTTGTTTGGTGTGAGAAAAAATGATGTTGAAAATTGTTCATTGCGATAATATTTTAAAAAGATTCATTTTCTTTTTCTAAAAGACTATTGTATGAAAATAAGATAGTTTTTATTTTTTAAAATGATATAATGATGGAAAAAGTTGAGACAAACAAATTTTTTTTTTGGTTTGAAAATCTGTAATAAAATCTTTTTTATATATCCTATCAACAAAACTCCATTTAAAGCAATTGAAATTTAATATAATGGATATGATATTAAGGGTGCACAATAACTAAAGAAAAACTCATCTATTAGATCATAGAAAAGAATAAAAAATTAAATTCCTTCTTTTATAAATATTTTTTAATTAAAAATTAAAAGTTGAAAAAAAATTAAAAATTGAAAGAAGGCCGCTTGGGACAACGGAAGGATGCCTGGGAAGGGGCGTTGGTGGGGGGCCCAGAGGTCATGTGGCAGGTGATTTTTGTTGGCGGGGGTGATTTGCGAATGGGTGATCATTGGGAGGGAGGTGAACCCATATTGAAAACGGTGCAGGGGGTGGGAGGCGATTTTGTCGAGGGGGCTGATTTCATTGGTGCGGGGGTTGGGTAGTCACCTGGGAGGAGGAGATTTCGGGGGAAGGGGGCTACTTGCCTGTCGGGGAAGGGGGTGCTTGCTTGGGTTGGGTTGGGGGGGGGGGGGTGGATTTCGCTTGGGAGAAGGTGATTTCCGGCGGGGAGAGGTCATGGGTCCAAGGCCAGTGGGTGCCAAGAGGTCGCCAAAGGCAGGGGTGCGGGGACTATTGTGGGATGTCAACAGGGTGGCGTTTTCTTGCCTTCTCTATTTTTTTCTCTTGCTCTATAATACTATGCGATAGTACATATAATAACTTATTTATATCTCAATTTCTATGTCATCAAATAAAATCTTAACGGCTTAAAAATAAGCTCTATGGTAATGACTCTCAAAGAGTTTCCATGGTAATCTTGCTCTTTTTATTGTTATTATTTTTTTGTAAAAATTTTTCAATTTTCAAATCCGAATATGACATCCAAACATAGGGTGAGAGAGACAAAGAAAGAATTGGAGAGAGATCAAATATTGGTTTTTGGTGTGTTTTTCAAAATCTGTAAACATGCCTTGAGTGTGGGGTCGACCATTGCCCCATGCCAGGTAGGTAAGCCAGATAGGATCGTAAACATACCACTCGGGTTAAAAAGCATTTTTGTATATACATATATATACACGAACCAAACACTTGGCATAAACGTTGATGCACAGTGGAGTGCCGACATATCTATCATGAAAGTTTATTTTGGTGTCTTTATAACATTACCAACAAGCCTGGTTTAAATGCCACTTCTATATGTACGCAAGTCTCCATATGCGTATACGTATACATATTCATATACGTATATGTATGCATGTATGTATGCATGTGGATGTTCTTAACGGTATTCTATTGCTTGCGTGAAAGAGTTCAATAGCATTTGCGTTTGGCATTCAACGAAAATTGACCAATTACAACAACTTCATTCGTGCATCATTACAAATTGACTTTAAATTGTCGAAAGTTCTACCGACTCTCGTACATGTTTCTCTTTCCTTCTCATGAGAACCTAATACAAGCTTCTAGCTTAAAAAAAAAAAAAAAAAAAAAAAAAAAGTACAAGTTCTACTCCTATTGAACCTTATCAGATCCATCTAAATACATACGAGAAGGGACTTAGGCATAAATACCATTTTTAAAAATGATTGACTACTTATTATTATTAATTTGGTAAAAATAGTTAATCATTGACTGACTATAACATAAATAATGAATTTTTAAGTCAAACTGATTAATTAAATATGAAAAAAATGACAAACAACTATTTCACTAAATAAAAAGTGTTTGATCATCTATTAGATTGAGTGATTAAAATAGACCACCAAGCTTAATTTTTTATAGAGGGATTCTATGGTGGGAGAAATTACTTTTCCCTACCGATTGGGTGAGACTAGTACGCATTGTTTAATCAATAGCTCATAATTAATAGTGTCTATTAGAACTAATCCTAATAATATTAAAAGAGCGGGTTGTAGTCATCTTAGGTCGTCCTAAACGACTTCCATGAGTTGTCGTTCTCTTTTTAACTGTTGTAACTCTTTTTAAAAGTCATCATAATATTACTCATCAAGTTATCGTTTACCAAAACACACTTTATTAATATTCTTAGAGGGTGTTTGGTGTATAAGTTTGAGTTAAGATTTTTAAGTTGTAATAGTAATTTTTGTTGACTTTTTAGATAAGACAAAAACTTTTTCAGAAAAGACAAAAATTTTTCAAAAAAAGACAATTTTTAGTTCAAACTTTAACCTTCCAAACAAAGCCTTATATATAAGTCTATGTCGTGAGATCAAGTTATTGAGTGGTGTAAGGTACAATGCCAAATCTATTTATTCCTGAAGGGTCATATATAAGCTCCTTTAAAACACATCTTCAGTAATTTTCTTTTGCTTTGTTTTTTTGTTTGTTTGTTTTTTGTTTGTTTTTTGTTTTCAGTTCATTTTAAATCCATTTATTCCTAAAGGGGTTTGTATAAGTCTCTTTTAAACACCTGTTTTGTAATTTTCTTTTGTTTTTTTTTTGTTTTTGTTTTTATTTTGTTTTTTGTTTTTTGTTTTTTCAGTTCATTTTAAAATATATTTACTCTTTCTTTTTTTTTTTCCCTTGTTATAATACGTGGCCCGTAACTACTGTTTTTTATTTTAATATTAAAAAAAAAGATACATGCTAGGCTTAAAATAGTTTAAATGGTAGTAACTATTTACTTTGAATTCTCATTTTTAATTTTTGTGGGGGCAAAGCAGTAAAAAGATAAATTTTCTTCATACTAGGAATTATTTGAGCATTTTTTTATTTTTATAGGGGCAAAGTATGAATTATATGAAAATATTTCATTTTTGGTGGGGCAAATTGAAAATTATAACATTTTTGACGTAAAATTAAAAGAACAAAAAAATTTCAGTGGGGCTGCATTCACCCCTTCTAAACCCATCACTAGCCACCACGATCCCCTCAATGAGAGCCATCCACTAGACAACCCCGACAGTTGAGGGTTGAGTGGTTCACGATGGCACCAGTTCCACCACTCCTTGCGATAACAACAGTTCCCCCACTCCCGGTGATGGCACCACACACAACACACCTTTCCGAATCTAGGTTTTGATTCTCTTCTTGCTTTGTAATCTCCTTTTTTTTTAGGGGGGGGGGGGGGGGGGGGGGGGGGGGTGGGGTAAAAGAAAAGAATTAAATTTTTTCTAAAAATTTGGGGTACAAAATCAATTTTATTAAAATCTAGAGCCAATGTTCTAATTATTCTTTGATACGTTTTCGGTTTCAATTTGATGATGAAGAACACCTACAATATCCTCACTTAGATAAACTAATAAAATAGAAATAATTATACAAAATGTCCATTTTTAGATTACCGGTTTTAACAATATTACGTATAAGTCTATTTTTTAAGAAATAAATGACTATAATAGCTATTTTGTCCTTTTACTATAATATACATCAATTTATTTTTATATAAATTCTTTTATTTTCCTTTTTTGACTTTAATGATGATTATTTTTTGTTGATAAATATAAATTACCTTTAATAAACCCAAATTAGTTATAAATATCAAAATAACTATCATAGATATAAAATATTTATCATAAAGATGATGGTTCAGACCAAACAATATACATACGACAATGAATTCATTATGACAAACCCTATTTATTTATGTAATTCATTACAAATCAAATGGTTGTCATTTATACCTTAACCAAATAAATTGAAAAATAACACAACAAATGGTATCGAATTCTTTATTAAAAAACACTAATATTTATGTAAACTAGTAGAAATGAAATTAAACCTATCTTTATAATAAAAACTGATTCATTATATAAAAGAAAATTTTTTTTGTTTGTTTAGATATTCCTTTTTCTTTATTTAGCTCATTCTCATTAATCCGACTTTTGAGAAATCATTCCCTTTTTGGTTCAATACAAAGATTTACACATTCTTTACAATAAATATATAATTTTTCAGATTTTCATTTTATATCATTTCCTTTAGCAATTTCATTAAATCAACTTTAGCTCTCTTTGATAAACATCTTATATTCCATTTTTTTTTTTAATTTCTTTATTTGTCATTCTTCATTCTTTATGAATGGTAATTTGTCTTAATAATTATGTAAATAAAAGAAAAACAGACATGTTTCAAATCAATAATTCAATTTGGATTTTTATGTAAATAACCCTAACTAATATCCATGGGATCTTACCCTATCAGAAAGCAACTATCTCCTACCATAGAAATCCCCATATAATACATATATACATACATATATATATATATATATATTATACACATCTATATTTTTTTGTACATATGAGAAGAAAACCAACAAGATGTATATTGAGGCTGCATTTGGATAAACTATTGGAGTAATTCTTATTAATCTAATATATGTTTGGTGACCAACTATTGAAGTGAAACTTTCATTATTTCACAACATTTAACTTAAATCTAAATCCAAAATTTCACATTTTAAAAATCCGTATCATATTCATTTTTTTTAATCTTTAAACTATTTAGAATGCTATCTTTAATAAAACCTAACCAAACACACATTTTATTTGAGTACACAATTTAAACGAAAGGATTCAGTTTAAGAATTTTCCATATTTGAATGGATCCTAACTCAAATATAGGTTTTCCTGATCATATGGGAAAAAAAAAAACCTTGTTTTGGTTTTGTAGTAACAACCAAATAAATATATAAACAAAAAGCAACAATTCATCAATGATTTTTCTTATAACTAGATGGCTGGTTCATTTTACTTGTTCATACATTAGAACGCGACCACGGACGAGTAGTGATAATTAAGGGGAGTGGGGAAAAGAAGACGAAGTCAGATGCCTGCTCATTTTCAGTCATCCATTATCTCCATTAGACACAACTTTGATTTTATTTTATTTTTTAGGTGACCATTGGATGTAACTTTAATTATATAATTTAACGGTGTAGATGATTATGTGGATGTTGTAAAATTATAAATATATCTACAATTATAGCCTTACCCTGGGATAAACAAAAAAAAAAAAAAAAAATGTTATGTAAAAAGAGTTTGGTTTTCTTTTCTTTTCAAACTGCACACTACTTTGCACCCTAGTCTAAAACATGTCAGTATTTCTCTAGGTTACCCTCCTTCGCATTGGTGAAATCAGGCCATCGAAATCACATCCAATGGACAGCATCCAATTGCAGGATAAGTCCGGTGCTGGACACATGACATATCCTTTGTATACACATATATACATTGTATATATATGTATATTGTATGTTTAGCATAGCCAAATCCAACTAGCGTGTTGTGTGCCACTGATGAGTCCTATAGAAACAATGTAGTTGCAAATGAAAGAAGTTACTTTGGAGCCCAATTGTGTTTTCTATTTTGAGCGCTTTCTTTTGAATACAAGGAAACCACCACTTTCACCAGAAATCCCGGCAAGAACAACATCCATTCTTAAAATGATGAAATCTGTTTGTGTCCCTTACAATGATCTCCCTTCTTGTGAAACTCGATGTCAGTTTCATAAAAGAATGGCAATCCCCACAGATCCTAAGATTCTTCATGATCCTAATAGGCGCATTGGAAGGCAAACACATCAGCCCGAAAGTAACCGCAAGCTTTTCGCCATGGTGCCTCAAAAGTTCATGCTTTTGACTCTCTTCGACGTTGTGAAGGTCGTTTTCAGTCTTTGCCAAGTAGCCAAGTTTCTTCAATTCGTCGGCTAACTCATTCAACTCTGAGTAAATCTCAGCAATTCTCGGATGATTTCTCTCTCCGACCATAAACGAGTGGACCTTATTCTTTATTTCGATCCAACTTTTACCCCTCTCCTTCTTTGCCTGGCTTTCCTTGAGAACCTTCCTTGTTCTTGCAACTTCTTCCCACTTCTTGTTTGCTGCGTAAATGTTTGAAAGCAAAACATGGTTTCCCGCGTTATCAGGTTCCAACTCAAACAAATGTCTGGCAGCTATTTCAGCCAAGTGAAGATTTCCATGAATTCTGCAGGAAGCCAAGAGTGAACCCCACATGGAAGCCGTTGCATCGAATGGCATGGTCTCAATCAAATCATGAGCTTCAATCATAAGCCCGGCTCTTCCTAGAATATCAACCATGGACGAATAGTGCATGACATTGGGTGACAAATTGTGCTCTGTTCTCATTAGTTCAAAATATGTCTTTCCCTTTCCAACCAAACCCATATGACTGCACGCAGATAACACGGAAATATAGGTTATTTCATTCGGGAACATGCCCTTCTGTTGCATCTTCTCAAATAATATCATTACTTCAAAGGAATGAGCATGTCTAGCAAAACTCGAAATCATTGCATTCCATAAAACAACATTCTTTTCTTCAATATGTCTAAACACAGTGTAAGCTTCTTCAATGCTGCCGCATTTTGCATACATGTCAATAAGTGAGGAAGCAATAAACATGTTTGAACCAAATCCTCTTTTACACAACACGGCATGAACCTGGTTCCCTTCGATCAGAGATGCAAGAGCTGCACAAGCACAAATAGTAGATGAAATTGTAAACGGATCTGTTTCCAATCCGTTTATCTGAGATTTTCGGAACATCATCAAAGCTTCCTCATAACGCGCATTCTGCACAAAACCTGCCACCATTGAACTCCACGTAACAGCACTCTTTTCACTCATACACTCGAAAACACAGCTTGCTTCCTTTATAAAACCACACTTGGCGTAAACATCAAGCAATGCGGTACCCACAAAGACATTTGAATCCATTGCCATCTTAATAGCAAAAGCATGCAACTGTTTGCACTCGAACACGGCAAATTTCCCAGCACAAGCGCAAAGCACGCTTGAAATGGTGAACTCACTCAAAGAGTTTCCCTCTCTTCGCATCTGCAAAAATAGACAAAGGGCTTCTCGTTCCTCCCCATTCCGAGTAAGTGATCCAATCATCGTATTCCACGAAACTAAACTTCGTTCAGAAATTTCGTCGAACACTTTCCGAGCACAATCAACTAAACCACATTTAGAGTACATATTGATAAGCATGTTCGACGTCAAGGTGTCTGATCGTAATCCAATGGTGATAATCTGCGCATGGCAAGCTTTCCCTTCCGCGACGGTACGTGTTCTTGCGCATCTCTGCATGGTTTCATGCAAAAGAGGTACTGGGTTCGCACTTTTGCCAACCCAAGTAATGTAATCTGAAGTGGCAATTCCATCAAGATCAAGATTGGCTATGGAAGAAAATTTTTTGCAACAAAAACCGATAAGAAAACGGAGTCTGTCCTTGTATTGTCTCAAGACATACATATCAGGCTTGAAGCAGCCGACGAGCTCAAAAAGTATATAAAAGCCTATTAAAAAGACTAATATTAGAGAATAAAATTAGAACTTAGTTTTAGAATTAAAATTAATCATAAATCTACTCACAGAATCCTTTCCTTTTTGACAAAAAAAAAAAGGTAAAAAAGTGAGAGAGTACTTATGTTGTCAAATTTGGTTTTATTGCAAAAACAAGATGACATAAAAATGCCTATTAAATATATGTTGACTTTTCATACACGCATTTAGTTTCATGACTTTCCACTTAACAAGACACAAAATAAGAGAAGACAAAACAAAAACAGAAAAACTTCCACCATGTGGTAGGAAGCATAGCCTAATGGATAAAGAAAGTAAATAAAATTAACACTTTCACCTCAATGACTGTGTATTCTTACCGGGAATATAAACCATTCTTAAAATTATCAAAAGGCTTCATATCATTTAGAGGTGATTTTTTTATTATAAATCACCATATATGATACGGATAATAATGATATGGTTATATCTGATTTATTGAAAACATCAAAAGACGAAACCACTCTTAAATTGATCGACAATATTTATTAATTTAGAAGTTGGTGGAATCTTAAAAGTCTTGTCTTAACAAGTGAGAAGTCAAAAGCTTTTCATTTATATCTTGGAATTTAGAAGTCCAATAGTTAGTATTTTTTGGGTAGTTTTAATAATTCTTAAATATTTGTATTTATTTTTAGGAGTTTCTGAATTTATTAAAAGTCAGTTGTTATTTTTGTATTTATTTTGGGGTTTTGGAAATTTTAAGATTTTTTTGGCTTTAGTATTGTGTCAAGAATATGTGTGGGTTTCCTTTAAAATATGTGTGTGTGTGTGTGTGTGTGTGGGTTTGAAGGTCTATAAATAGGCTTCTAATCTTTTGCCAAAAAATTGAAACGAGGGAATGAGTTGAGTTGTCAAGAGTAAATCTGAATTCTTTTTGGTTTTATCCCAAAATGGTTATCTCTTTGGTGGATTTCCAAGAGTGGCCAATTTATCCCTTAACTCTGTATTTTGGGGTGATGTTTTTTGTATCCCTAAGTGGTGAATTAGTTTAAACCTAAGGGTCGTGATCATTTCTGTATCCCTTAGCCTACTGATCTATCTTTCCCTTAAGCCTATCATCCAAAATAAAGTCTTGATTTGTAACATACATTCATTCTCAAGCAATGTTAGATTGCATAACTTACCTTTTTTTTTAATCGAAACTGATGATGACCGTCACAGCTGCCAAATATTAGCATGCATCAGGAGAGCAACTCAAGACATAAAAGTAACCTGATCAATTACTTCATGACTTTCATAACTTTGCTTACATGTCTTGAAGATACTACAACATGCCTCCTCGAGTCTCCCAGCTCTCAAAAGGGTCCAGGGATCTTCTAAAAGAGATTCATCTTGCTTTTGTTAACATTACATCAACCCAGCAAACCAACTTTAGAGAAATATAAATGATGTGAAAAGGATATATATATATATATATATATATATATATCGCGTTCTTTTTAGTGTCCTATGGGTTAAAAGAAGTCCTTTTTATTTATTATCATTATTAATTTTTAATGCTAGAAGGAGTCCTTGAAGTTTAATACTTAAAAGATGTATTATTGAACATATATGAAATCTATAATACAAAATAATAATTAATTAAACAGGGAATAGAGGTAGGGACTCCTAAATTCGTTCTTATCCCATGACTAGCAGGTACTAAAATTTTAACACGTTTATAATTCAAACCATTTTAAATCAGATTTTTCTCGCCCCATTTAAAATAGGTCCCTGTTGACTAAGGATGTACAAAAATATCCGCAACCTGCATATTTGCTTACTCCGCTCCACCCCGCCATAAGCAGGCATATGTAAAACTACTCTTCAAACTGGTGAGGCGGTTCGGCCATTTTTTTGTAGGCAGATGCACATTGGAGTTTGAGAAGGTGATTGGAAATCGCTACACCCGCCAGAATATTATGTATTTATTTAATATACATAAATATGTAATCTAATCAGATTTGAGAACTTGAGAGTCTGATATATTTGATATATATACCTTACATATGATTTGTTACAAATGTATACTATGAAACAGTTGAGATATATATGTATTATTATTATTATTATTATTATTCACTTTATTATTTCCCTTTCTTTGTTGATAACCTGATATTCTTATTTTTATTTTTCAATTTGTAATTTTTTAGTGTTTGAATTTTTTATGTTGCTAATACATTATTACAATAGATTGCACGAGTCTAATACCCGTGCTAAGCACGGGGATGTAGGGAGAAAATAAAATGAAATAATTGATTATTATACAATAAAAGTGTTATTTAAAATTAATAAAATAATTATGAGAAATCATAGGTAGGATTAAAAAGATTAAAAACAGAAATACTAAAAAAAAAAAAAAAAAACGGAAAACTGCCAAAAAAAAAATCCCAAAATAACAATGTAGACATTTTCACATTCCTATCTTGTTCTTCTGCAACTCCTGGCTCTATCGAACAGTTCCTGAAACCAAAAGAAGAAACTACCAAACTAATCTGAGAGGCAAAAATAAAAATAAAAAAAATTTTCAGGAAACATACATTGAAAACCATTTCCTACAAACTCAAATTATCCAACAACAACAACTCCAAAAGCACAAAGTTCCTTCACCAAAACCAAAAGAAACCCACCGACAGTGAAACAACCAGCGATCAAATCTAGGGGAAAAAAATCAAGGAAAAAATTTCCACCAAACATTCTTGAAAAACCATTCCCTGCAAACCAAATTTGTCCAACAACAACACATCCAAAACGACTAACTTTCTTCACCAAAACCAACGCAAACCCATCATTACAAATTTGAAACCGAAAACCCAAAAAAGAAAAACAACAGAAAAAAAATAAACACACAAAAAGAAAAAAAAAACGAAAATCCAAAATCAAACACAAAATTTAGAACTCAAAAAAAGCGGCAACAGAGACCAAAAAAATCAACCAAACTTAGGTTTTGAATAAACCAAAAACGCAAGAAAGAAGAAGAAGAAAAGAAAAGAAAGAGAGACAGAGACAGAAAGAGAAAAATTAAAACAAAAATAAGAACTGGAAAAACAAAGAGAGAGAAAGAAACCGGCGGTAGAGAGAGAAAATAAAATGAAGAGTTAGAAATTCAAAAAACGAAAAACGCAAGAAAGAAGAGAAAGAAAAGAGGAGAGAGAGAAACAGTGACAGAGAAAGAAAGAAAACAAAACAAAAATAAAAACAAAAAAAAAGAGAGAAAGAGGCGAAGGGGCGGCAGAAAAAGAGAAGAAGATGAAGAGTTAGGGTTTGAGGGAAAAAGAAGAAGCAAAGAGCAGAGAGAAAGATAGCAAGAGAGAGAGAAAGAAAGGCAAAGAAAAATGAGGATTTCAAAAAAAGAGAGAGAGAGGAGAAGCGGCAGCAGAGAGAGAAAGAGAAAGGTGAAAAGTTAGGATTTGAGGGACAAAAGAGTCAACACAGTATACACAAAGAATCTAAAGGTAAATTTTTAAGGGTAAAATTGTAAATCTACTGTCCGTGAACAGTAACTTACATCCTTAATTCAGTCAACTTAAGTCAACTACATCCCTTTAGTAAGTTATATAATATAATGTGATATTGCTTTCTTCTTCTCTTTTTTCCCAGTAATTTCTTTATCAGGCTTTGGACTTTTGGATGTTGGATCATGTATAAGATTGTACTTTTGAACTATGGTATTATTTCAGATTCTAATTGTGCATTTACATACTTAGCTGAAATTGTGTTTTGAATGATTATTTATCAATAATCACATTTGATTTTTGTTCCTTATGTCAACTACTTTGAAACTTTAGTGAACATCTATAAAATGATAGGATACATATATCAAGCCACTTGCCAAAAGAGCCCCATCTAAAGTCTGGGCAGTTATGTTTTGCACTTCTTATAAACCACCAAGAAAAAAAAAAAAAAAAAAAAAACCCCCTAAACCACCCATGTTTCCTGCCGTGCATCCCTACCACTGATTACTTAATAGGTTAACGAGAAAATTGCCATCACTATTTAAAATGGTGACTGGGGTTATTTATCGACGGGAGTATCAGTGATATTTGGGCCAAGGCAAAATTTTTGGCTTGCGAAAAAGCTAAGCCACATGTACTTTAAGGGAAAAAAAAAAAGAGGGTGATTTTAAGGACTGCACCTCAAAGGGCACACCTCATGAACATTGTCTCATCTATGATGGTTTTAGGATTTTTGATCTCTTAAAAGATTACTTAAATGCCAACATAAAATACCTTTTTAAAATTACCCTCAGCCCCAAAAAGGTAGTCTGGTAGATTACCACCTACCAAAATATCCTTCAACATTCGGAATCAGCATAGAACACCAGAGGTCTCTAGTTGCCGGTGCTGATCATTAGAGAATATTCTAGTAAAATAGTTGTGGTAATCTACCATTCTACTTTTGGTAATCATTATGGGTCCCAGTGTCGGCGCTAGCATTTGGTCGCCTGAGAGTATTAATACTTTCGATAACTTACTGAGTTATTTAATGTATTTCATTGGATTATCAGAATATATTACTTTCATCTACTGAATTTTATACATTGAATTATTTCAACTATATTTAATTCCTAAAAATGATTGTTACAAATATATATATCTAGCATTTTCTTTTTCCAATTAATAAAAAAAGATTACAAAAAAAAAAAAAAAACAATTGATCAAGTATAAAAATAATTAGGATAACAAAATAATTATAAAGCAAAAAACTCCAAAAAAAAAAAACGAAAAATTTTTTTTTTAAAAGTTGTCACTGCCAGAGATCTGACGGCCGAGGTAGCTGAATCAATGTCAAAAAAAGAAAGAGAAACGCTAGCACCACTATTGGTCAGATCTTTGCGGAGATGGCTATCGCTAGAAATCATCTAGGTTGTTGCGGATCTCTCCACCGAGAACAAGCTCCTCGCATGTATCTTCGATCTCCGACAGCAACTCACTAAGGACGAAGACAAAGCCCAAAGTTTGATGGCTAGGGCTTGAGAGTAAAATGGTCCTTTTAAATGTCTTATCAAATTATACATAACCAACAGGTCAAAAATGCAGACCAGTATTTAATTGAGGTAAAAATCTTAAGAAAACACTTGCTATGTATAGTAAGAGGGATGCAAAACAAAAAGTAAGTATGAGTACAATTTCTAGGTGAGGGAAATAAAAAGTAAGGAACGAATGTTCTCCTTGATGTTGTTTGCTAATGAAAGTTTTAGATAATTAATTGTCATACCAACCTCTACTAGGGTGAGGATATCTATGACAGAAATTTTCTATGGCATTGGGCATGTTCCATTGGGGTAGCTGCTTAGTAATATTTCATGCATTATTTGATGGCATTATGTCTTGTCAGTTGAAAGTTTATACTTGCTAAGTATAAACTTACCTAAGTTGTTCATGGTATGGATATTAGGGTGACTTTTGAGTCATGCCGCAAAAAGAGTATACCTTTGAAATATTACCACATCTATAATGGCTTCATAATTTTTTCCTATAAAAAGATTAGTCAAAGACGAATCTAATATCTTTTTTCAAAAATACCCCCGACCAACCCAAAACGTATTCTAACAGAATACCACGAAGTAATCTACTGGAATACTAGAGTATTCTGATTGAATATTTTTTGGTAGAAAATGTGAGATACTTTTATGCTATTCTAAGAGTATTCTATAGACCATTGTGGGGAGAGAGAGAGAGAGGATCAGAGATAGAGGCACTGATGGAGAAAGAGGAGAGAAAACAGGAGAGGGGCCCCAATCACTGAGGTCAATGCCAAATCTCATATGGCGAATGACACCAGGCTATTTCAGAGGGAGAGAGGAGAGAGGAGAGAGGAGAAAGGAGAACGGAGAAAGAAGCGGTTAGAAAGACAGATTGTGAAACGCAAAAGGCAGTTTGATGTATGTCAAACTTTAGTCATAATTGAAGGATGTCCCCGCTGTAATTTCCATAATTCAGGACAAAACTCATTCGAAATTCCTGACTAGTCTAAGATTTATATTTGGTTAACTAATTATGATCAAGTGGACGAGCTCTTATTAAGTAACCCACAATTAGACTCTATTTGCATCAATTACTAGTTAAGTAGGATTACCATGTTTAATGTTGAAAAAAAAAAAAACCGAATTCACTCCTTTCCTAATAGTACATTATGAGATGGTCTAAGTAATAGGTGTAATTAAAACTCCAAGTCTCTTTTAAAGATTGTTGATGGTATAATTTCTCTGACGTCGAAAGACCACCTTTTCACCGGTGAACAAGCTACGCGAGAACAAATAGACATATTTTCATGATCACTGGAGAAGAGCTAAAGACCGTGTATACCAGACAAACCAGTTGAGGATTCTTCCTCAGGAACCGGGTTGATCTACCACCATCTCTGATATATTGTTGGTCCTTAAATTAGCTTTCCTCGAAGGACCCGAGCATATCACTGTTGGGGCCCGTAGTACTGGTTCGGGCAACACTTTCCCGACCACTGCTGAACCTCTACCTGGGTTGTCAGTCTCATGCTGTTCCTATCATGCCTCTCGTACCAACTGACAACAGTACCGTGGCATAGCACGCCATACCCACTACCTAGCACTACCTGACATCTAACATCCACTACCTGTTACTGTACTTGTCCTTGCTCCTAGTACTTGTCACTCGCACCACTACTAACCCGTACTTGTGCCCCCCCACCATCTGACTGGAAGGGCACGCGGCACTCATCTAGTGGAGGTCCAATGCCTGTACAACTAAAGCATGTCTACTAACCGGGATCACTCAGAATACCACTAATCAAGGCCACCCGAGTACCCGAACCTGTGGGAAATGCCTATAAATAGAGAATTGCCTCACTTATTCAGGTTTCGCCTAGTTTCCTTACCAAAACTCTACTTATTTGTTTGCTCATTAGTACCATCTACTAACTTAACTATCGAAGAGTCCTTAACAGACACCCTACCGGTGTCCTCCTTACTCCGAGGTGCTTCTCTTTTATAGGCGATCAGGTAGAGGATGCTACGCAAGGCTGACCATGTCAAGTGATCACATTGGGTGTTGTGCCAAAGGTTTTTGGCATCAACAAAATGTGGATCCACTTTTAAAGCTACTATCTCACTAGTACCTAAATGAAACTTTATTTCAATTATGATTGAAATTTTAGTAACCAAGCTCAAGATCAAAATTAGCAAGTAATTGAATTTAATAAGTAAGTTAATTAACGGTCAAATTTAGGTCAGATCGTTACAAAGCATGTCTTGTCCGATATTAATAGCGTCTATCCCTATCCTTTAAAAAATGTCAAATTTCCTTATAGATTCTTATAATTATTATGAATACCCTTTTATTTTTCTTGAATATTTAGTAGGGATAAGTGGAACTATGCAATGTCAAATAAGCTTTTAAAATATTGCTCTTAAATATTTTCATTCAGATTTCTTAGAGAAACTTCATTACTAGAAATAACAGATAATTGCACGCTACCTTTTTGGGAAAATAATGGATCATAGCTCTTTTGGTTCCATTTTTTATGCTATATATTTTTTTTATGGATTTTTTTTTAATGAATAGCTTCATATATAAACCAAGCTAGTTCAAAATACACGTATTTGAATATTGTTCGACAAAATATATCTGAAAAGGTTTTCCCTTTAAAAACATTTAGATAGTTTAAAATAAAAGGTGCTGATTGATGATAGAAAATAAAATTTCTAGTTAAACTTCCCTTATTCAGAAATAAAGAGTGAAACTATAAAGACATGAGACGAATCACTGTCATCCTCTTAATCACCTTGTCATCTTTCATGTTATGTACGCTAATCGTTTTGTCTCTCCACCCCCATATCCTCATGAAGTTCCTACTCATCATGCCCATATCATGCTGCGTCCAACTCCGCGTTTAAGAAGAACGCTTTGCACAAATTGGGCGTGGAAAATTTGTATAAAACTCTTTGGAGAGTTTACTAGAAAAGGAAACCCTAAACCATATTTGAGATGTATGCGTGAGAAATTTAAAATATGCATGAACAGCAAGAACCCTCTAATACCAGACCACAAAATTTGATAATGATCATGGTACACTTAACAGTTAGGAATTGATTCCAATACGCACTTCAAAAATAAGCAAAAATCGATCGATGATAATCACTCATGGTCTTCCTTCATTTTTTGAGCGCATCAGTTTTATCGTTTGGAGATATTTAGTTGTCTAGTTTTATGTACTTTCTACTTCCTTTTGTCTCGGCGGTTTGGCTTGTTTATGGACCATTTTTATTTCTCTCTCTTTTTTTTTTAATATTTATTTATTATTTTTATGTTTTAAAATCGTCATAGAGGGTGCAAAGAGAATTCCTCTTTATATTTATTTACCTATAAATGTTGGGATGTGTCTTGCTTGATGTATTAACTCCTTCTTTTTTGGAAAAAAAAAATAATGGAGAGAAAATTATCTCAGTAACCATATTTTTTTCATCTATTAATTAACATAATACAAATTCTTCATTCTTGACCAATATGACATAAATTTTAGTTAACTTGAAATTCATTTTATATTGTATTGGTCTAGTGTTAATTTTTTTGTGACGTGTTAGTACAATGATCTTTACATTTGTTTTATTTAGGTGCTTTCCCCATAAATTTAATATTGTGAACGCCTAGTCTAACTGATTAGGTTGAAATTTGGACTTACGTCCACCATTTCCTTTGGAGTAGTGCTAAAAATCCTAGGACTTTAATACCGTACTAAATTAACGTCAAAATTAGCAAATTTACGTATATGTTTTTTTTTTTTTTGAAAAATTTATGTATATGCCTTACTCTATTCTAACCTGTTCTTTATAGCTTACATCTTTCATTTTGTCTATTGTAAATATACTATATGCATTCTTGTTATAAGCTTCACTCCTGTAACTATTTTTCCACTTTCTTCCATAAATTTTCTAAATATTTTATTGTTGGAGATATATATCAATGAGTTGTAATTCTGATTATGATTAACATTTCAGTTCATTGTTTAATATGTATACATAAACAAATTGTTGATGGTGAAAACACATCAACTCGAAATTATCCTCACCACGCTCCACTCACAATGAATAGTAAAAGTAAATTTGCAGAAAAGTAAAAAGCACGAGATTTTACAGAGGTTTGCCTGAATCTCTTGGGCCACATCCTCTCTTGGTGCCGGTCACTATTTTCCGAGGGATTACAAGTGATAGCTTTTGGCTATGGAATGTAGAAAAAGCACCGTATGTTTCCAAAGGGGGAGAATGACCTTTATTTATAGGCTCCCTTTCGGTAATTATAATAAATTCAAATAAAATAAATAAAATCTAGTCAATATCCCTAATCCGTAATTTGAATTGCCTTTGAGATCTCCGTGGAGAGTATTTTGTGATTTGTTGAGTTTGAATTTCAAATATTGAAAATTCTCATAATTGAATCTCATGATTCTTGAGAGTCTGCTAAGTTATCACTTTGCCTCGTTCGTGATGTACTTGGTGTAGTGCATTAAGAAGATATAATCCACTGCTTTCCTGCTTGGCTAAACTCAACCTCTTCCTTTGGGGAATGGCCTCTCCTGCTAGGTGTTAGAGCAAAGCTTATTTCATTATTTATCCCTCTCCCCCGAGCAATTAGGAATATGATCTTGCTAAACTTTATTGCTCATCCCTCTCCCATGAGTAATGAGGAATAGGGTCTTCTCATAAATGAGGAGTGAGTCGTGAATTATGGTATAACATTTGCCCCCCGGCATGGAGTGACTTTGTTGAGTTGCATCATGGTCTTGTCATCGAAGACCGATTAATGCTCTCTTATTAGGAGTGTGATAAGGTGTGATGTCTCGTCACCTAAAGGTTGTGGTGGTGGCAGCTTCGTGTGAAGAGCCGTCTCAAGAAGTTCAGCAATCATGTCAATCTATCAAGTGTCTCCTTGAGAAGTGAACCGTCTTGTCCTTGCAGGCGAGGACAAATTTGGACCTGGGGCTTTTTGCCTATTGCTCATAGGAGAGGACTAAGGTATAATTTTTTTGAAATTGTTACCAAGTCTTTTGACCTCTCCATATTTTGTTTTAGGATGATCTTTTATTGAAGATTCTTTCCCATGAGGAGAGAATAGACATGGTTGTCAATTTTTCTTGAGACTTATTTCATCTTTTATTCTCTTCGTTATAACCTCTTATGGTTAAAGCTAACCCTTGTGGGGAGATGACAACTTTGTTGCCTCTATTTTTTTTTTTTTTCAAAAGTTACCCCTATGTGGAGAGGACAACTTTGTTGTCTATATATTTTTTTAAAGGTAACCCATATGGGGGGAGGACAACTTTGTTGCCTCTATTTTTTTTTTTTTTTTTTTTTTTTTTTGGGTAGGCTCATTGAACAGTCGGGTTGATTTATCTCCACATTGAAGATAGGCTAAGTGATGTTCTCTTTGAAAACTCACCAAGTTTTTAGCCTCTCCAGTGCGGGGAGAGTAGTATAAACTTTGCTCAGTAAGCAAAGTTTTGGAATTTTCCAAGTCTTTTAGACTCGTTACTTGTCACTTGATGTTGTTTGGTGATGTTACTTGTCATTGTTTGATGTTGAATGTAGGGGATATGTGCCCCCTATCTAAATTAGAGTCTTTGACCTGTATTTTTAGAAATAGTATTGGGTATTTTATCTTTGACGTCGTTGACATAGCAGTAGTAATTCATAGTAGTCGAAGCAAAATTGTAAACGAAAATCTCTGAACTCTTTATTCTCCTATGTCCAATGGAGATTTCAATGTGATCATCAGGATCCATCTTCCCTTTGTGGAGAGCCATCTGAGGCATTAAAAAAGAAAAAAAAAAAGAACTTAATATAGAGTTTCAAACTTTTTTCTCAAACTATAAAAGCTGGAAACTGATTTCTAAAAATTAAACTAGCCCATTGACTTTTGAGAATGTGATTTTTAGAAAAGCAATAAAGTTATAGATCTCATAAATATTTACCCTAAAGAAAGAGTTTTAAAAAAACACCAGTGTGACTTTAAATGGAACTTACCAAAACACCATTTTAATGAATGAATCAGTTTTTGGCCAAAACATGAAATTTGTAGAGCATCAAAACCTACACAAGTTTGTAGAAGAAAGCTTTTGAAAAACACAATCTTTTATGTTATAATTGTTGGCACGAAATTTCGATAAGGACAAAATGGTTAAAGCGCATGTAATTGTTTAGAAATAGCCTTTAGGACAGTATGATGAAAAGATCCTGTTTGGAAATAGCCTTCAGGATAGTATGATGAAAAGATCCTTACACTAAACAGTACCAAACTGGCAAAAATAGTTTAACGATCAAATATTGCATGAATCGAGGTCATTAGACTGTGATATTAGAATATTATATGATGATACCAAGATCTTTCAGTGAAGTTCATAGTCCTTAGAAATAGTAAATTAAACAATAAATAAAACTTCTAAAGATCTTGTAAGTATTTACATATGATGACCATTTTTGAGCCCCCTTTCAAAATATGTCTATGAAGTAACTTATTTGCAAATTTGAACAGATTTTGAATTTCAATTAATTTCCTTTCCATATCTACCCTTCCATGATTTGTTTTGCCCTGTCCATAAAGTATGTTTGTAGATTAGGAAAAAAAATTGAATGCACCCTTAATTCTCAAATTTTGACTTATTGGACGAGTTTTTTTAGGAAAAATAATCAATCCCTTATTTCGTGCATTTCCTTTTTTAAAGTCACTGGCAATGTTCTTTGAGTGCATTGAAAGGAAGGTTTAAAATCTGAAGCTTCATTTGGGTTGGTTGTTGCTTAGCAGTTCATCCTTTTTTTTCCTCCATTTTTTCTCAAATCCTCGCTTTTAGAGTTAATTAGTTAGTCCTATATTCTTGCTTTGCTGTACAGTTAATGCTGAGCTGTACAGTTAATTATTTTTCTTTGTCTTGCAAGCTATATATATAGCAGGTGGTTGAAATTCACAAAATGAATGAGAATTTCAGTTTTTCTTCTCTCAAAAATCTTTCTCTATCCAGTGTAATATGGTATCGAGCAATTTTTTGCTACCTACTCTCTCGTTGATTCTCTTCATCTTCTTCGATTCGTTCTTCCTTGATTCGATCAGTTCAATCATTGATTCTTTTGATTCAAGCTTCGATTTGATCTTCGTCTCCAACTTCCATGGAAACCCCAAGTTTTGGTGATTCCATTTCATCAAATGGCAAATCCACCATTGATGATCCTCTGAGTCCGTATTTCCTTCATCACTCCAATAGTCCTGGCCTCATTTTTGGTTTCACAGCCATTATTTGGAGAAAACTACGCCTCCTGGAGTTGAGCTAGGCCTGGCAATTCGTGTTAAACATGTCAATCGTGTCAGCCCATTTCCAGCCCATTTATTTTCGTGTTAAACGTGTCGACCCAATTTCGACCCAATTATTAATCGTGCGGTCCAAACCCATTTATTATGTGTCGTTTTCGTGTCGTGTCACCGTGTCGTGTCCGAATAATTTAAGGGGTGTTTGGTTGGTTAGTTTGAGTTGAAATATTTTAGTTGTAATAGTAAATTTTTTTTAATTTTCAGACAAGACAAAAAACTTTTTGAGAAAAAGACACAAACTTTTTGGGAAAAAGACAAAAAAAAGTATAGTTTGAGTTAGAATAAGATGATAAGGCAAACAAAGCCTTGAAAATTCTAACATAAATGTGTTAATCGTGTTAATCGTGTCAGCCCATTTTCGACCCATTTATTTTCGTGTTAAACGTGTCGACCCAATTTCGACCAAATTATTAATCGTGCGGTCCAAACCCATTTATTACGTGTCGTTCTCGTGTCGTATCACCGTGTCGTGTCCGAAATTACCGGCCCTAATTTGAGCAATGACGATTGCACTTTCTGTGAAGAATAAGCTAGGGTTCATCGACGGTTCCATTAAGAAACGAAAAGGTACTTATTTGAATCTCCTTAATTCGTGGATCAAAAACAACAATATCGTGATTTCATGGATTTTGAACTCTGTTTCTAAGGAGATTTCTGCTAGTATCATATTTGTTGAATCTGCTTTTGAGATTTGGCTTGATCTTAAGGATCGTTTTAAACAAAGCAACGGACCTAGAATATTTCAGTTGTGTCATGAATTGATGAATCTGAGCTAGGATCAAAACTCAGTTAGTGTGTATTTCACCAAACTGAGAGCCTCATGGGAAGAATTGAGCAACTATAGACCTGGTTGTACTTGTGGAAAGTTTACTTGTGGGGAAGTCAAAGATCTCAACTCTCATTATCAAATGGAATACATTATGTCTTTTCTCATGGGTCTAAATAAGTCATTTGCTCAAGTTAGAGGTCAGCTGTTGCTAATGGATCCTCTTCCACCCATAAATAAGGTATTTTCCTTGATTTCTCAAGAAGAATGTCAACGAAAAGTTGGTTCTCTTCCAGTTTTAGGCACTGATTTCACTAACAGCATGGCTTTTGCTATAAAGAATGATCCTACCAAGAAGTTTGGTAATACTCATGCGGATGGAAGCAATAGAGATCAAAGGAAAGATAGACCTTTCTGCACTCACTACAATTACCATGGACATACCATAGAGAAGTGTTACAAGATTCATGGTTATCCCCCTAGATTCAGGCAATGACAGAAAAATCAATCCAACAACAATCAAAATACTGCTGTGAATTAAATTTCTAACTAGTCTGGTCTTGGTGATAAGATTGACAGGGATAATAGAGGCATTGGAAGTTTCTTTCAGAACCTTAATAACACTCAGTTTCAGCAGTTGATGGCACTGTTGTCCACTCAGTTGACTTCTACCATCAGAGCAAATGAACAACTTGATGTTCCTTCCACTTCTTACACCACAGGTACATGTTTTTCTGTTTCAATGAATCCGGTTCTTGCTTCTCCACAATTTTGGATAGTAGACTCAGGTGATTTTCAACATGTTTGTTCAAATGCTCTTGCCTTTGAATTTTTGAGGCCAATATAGCAGTCTACAGTCACTTTACCAAATTAGACATGTATACCTATCAGTTTCAGTGGTAATGTCAGGCTTGGTTCAAACTTAGTTCTCAAGGATGTTCTATTTGTTCCACAATTCAAGTTTAAGTTGATCTCTGTTAGTTCTTTTACAAGTGCATCACGGTTTACAGTTGATTTCTTTTCTGATCACTTCACAATTCAGGAACTCAATAGCAAGAAGATGATTGGTAGGGGTGAAAAGCTTGAAGGTCTATATGTTCTTGATGCAAGCAACATGAATGAAGGATTGTTAAATAAAGTCTACGTTAATAAAGTCTCTGTTCATGTTTGGCATAATAGACTTGGTCATCTATCTGATAAGAGATTAGATGTTTTGAAAAGTCAGTTGAATTGTGACATTTCCAAATCTCATGATGCCACTCCTTGTTATCTTTGCCCTTGGGCTAAACAGAGAAAGTTGTCTTTTGTTTCTCACAATAACATGTCTCAGTTTCCATTTGATTTGATTCACTGTGACATTTGGGGGCCATACAATGTGGCTGCTCATCTTGGTCATCGGTATTTCCTCACTTTAGTTGATGATTGTACTTGGTTTACTTGGGTTTTCTTACTTAAGCAAAAATCTGAGGTGACCACCTTAATTCCCAAATTTTTCAACATGATTGCTACTTAGTTTGATACGAAAATTAAGGAGTTCAGGTCAAATAATGCAAAAGAGTTGGCTTTCATTGATTTTTTTTAATGACAAAGGAGTCCTGCATTAGTTTTCTTGTGTAGACAGGCCACAACAGAACTTTGTGGTTGAAAGAAAGCATCAACATCTTTTGAACGTTGCTCGTGCTCTATATTTTCAATCGCGGATTCCTATTCAGTTTTGGACTGAATATGTTCTTACTGCAGCCTTTTTTGGTTAATAGAACTCATTCTCCTCTACTGCACAACAAGACTCCTTATGAACTTTTATACAAGAAAAATGTTGACTATTCTTCATTCCGAGTGTTTGGCTGTCTTGCTTTTGCTTCCACTCTTTGTACTCATCGCACAAAGTTTCATCCTCGAGCTCGGGTTTGCATTTTTCTTGGATATCCAACTGGTATGAAGGGCTACAGGTTGTTTGATATTCAAACCAAGCAGATCTTTGTTTCTAGAGATGTTGTGTTCCATGAGGAAGTTTTTCCTTTTGATCACTGTTGCAGATACCTTAGTTGACCCATTCCTTAATCTAGTCTTTCTAGCTCCCTTTCTTGAGGTTTATGTTGCTACTTAACTTCCACAAGCTTCCTTTTCTCCAAAATCCCAGACCACTCCTCCATCTCCATCTCCACCAGTCACTGTTCCTCTTCGACGGTCTTCAAGGACTGTTAAACCACCTTCGTACCTCAGGGAATTTCATTGCAATTTGTTCTCTCATGAGGATAATATTGATGCTTCTGTATGCAAGACTTCATATCCTCTATCCAAGTTTATCACTTATGATTCTCTTTCTCCTTTTTACAAGCATCTTGTCTTGAATGTCTCTTCTCAATTTAAGTCACAATTCTATCATCAATCTGTTAAATTTCCACAATGGCATGCAGCTATGAAGACTAAGTTGGATGCTATAGAATTCAACAATACTTGGTCTGTTGTTCCTTTATCACCAGGGAAACATTCCATTGGTTGTAAATGGATATAAAAGATCAAGTACAACTCCAATGGCTCTATTGAACGTCATAAAGCTCGATTAGTCGCTAAGGGCTACACATAGTAAGAAGGGGTGGATTTTGTTGAGACTTTTTCTCCTGTTGCAAAACTAGTTACTGTGAAAGTATTGTTAGCCCTTGTAGCAAGTCAAAATTGACATTTGATTCGACTAGATGTGAAGAATGCTTTTCTTAATGGGGATTTATTTGAGGAAGTTGATATGGATCTTCCTCTTGGATATGACAGTAAGGGGGAGAGTCATGGCCATGGAGAGAAGTTAGTGTGCAAATTGCATAAGTTCATTTATGGACTAAAGCAAGCCTCAAGACAATGGTACTCAAAATTTTCTTATTCTCTCCTTCAATTTGGTTTTCGCCAGTCTAAATCAGATTATTCTCTATTTACCAAGGGCTCGAGTTCTTTATTTGTTGCATTGCTTGTCTACGTGGATGATATTATCATCACAAGTCCTTCTCCTTAAGCAAAGATTCTATGAAGTCTTTTCTTCACAGCCAATTTAAACTCCAAGATTTGGGCACTTTGAAGTACTTCGTTGGTTTGGAAATTGCTAGATCTACCAAAGGTATTGTTCTTTCTCAACGCCATTATACTTTGCAATTGCTAGAGGACACCGGTTTTCTTGCTTGTAAGCCTGCAAATGTTCCCATGGACCCTAAGATGCACTTCCCTGCAACTAATGGTGATGTTCTCAGACATATATCTCAGTATAGACGTCTCATTGGTCGTCTTTTGTATCTCACTCTTTCTCGACCAGATATTACGTTTGCTGTTCACAAATTAAGTCAATTCCTTGCTCAACCTCGGGTGCCTCATTTCCAAGCGGTCCATCATCTCCTTCGATATCTTAAGAACAGTCCTGATCAAGGTCTCTTCTTTTCCTCATCGTCTTCCCTACAACTCAAGGCTTTCTCTGATGCTGATTAGGGCTCTTATATGGATTCCAGGAAGTTTGTAATAGGTTTTTGTGTGTTCTTAGGCAATTCCTTGGTGTCTTGGAAAGCCAACAAACAAACTACCATTTCCCGTTCATCTACTGAGGCAGAATATTGGGCTATGGCAGCCACTACTTGTGAATTGGTCTAGCTCAGACAATTACTGACAAATTTTGGTGTTAAGCTTTCCTCTCCAACTCTTCTCTTTTGTAACAATCAAGCTGCCGTCCACATTGCCTTTAATCCAACCTTTCATGAGCGCATTAAGCACATTGAGATTGATTGCCACTTTGTTCATGATAAGGTCACTGATGGGTCCGTCAAACTCATGCCCATTCATTCTCAATATCAACTTGTAGATGTCTTCACCAAGCCTTTGCCTTCTACTTCTTTGTTTCCTCTCTTATCCAAGATGGCAGTGAAAGACATTCACCATCCATCTTGAGGGGGAGTTTTAGAGTTAATTAGTTAGTCCTATTTTCTTGCTTTGCTGTATAGTTAATGCTAAGTTGTACAGTTAATTATTTTTCTTTGTCTTGCAAGCTATATATATAGCAAGTGGTTGTAATTCACAAAATGAATGAGAATTTCAGTTTTCTCTTCTTTCAAAAATCTTTCTTCATCCAGCATAATACTCACAAAATTTGTTATCCTCCAACTCATCTATCCAATCTTAATTCATCTAATTATCATCAATTTACAAGTTTCAATTTCGTTATTGGAAGCAATTCATTCTTGTGTTGTTTTGTTTTTATGTTTTGTTTTCTTCTTATTTTCGATCATCTGTAGTTTAGAAATCAGCATTCCTTGATCTCAATTGCTGGGTTTTTGTTTACGTTTTTAATATCATTTTTCTTGGACTGCTGTCTTTATATTTGCAACTTTAAGCATCTCCAATATGGACTAAAGGTCCGAATAATGTCCAGTTTATTTGTACATTAACAAGGCATTTCTAAGATTTATATATGGTTTAATCCAAGTCCTTTCAAGATGAAACATTTATAAAAACTTATTATGACCAGCTGCATTTTTTTTTTTTAAAGAACTTTGTTATTTAAAATAGGATCTTTATGACATGTGTCATTATTAGATAGACCAAATTGGTCTAGTGGAACAACCATTTTATTTTATTTATGATTATCCATACTGAGTGTTTTTTTTTTATTTTTTATTTTACTCATTGATGTGGTCAGTTATTATGATAATGATTCAACATTAACAAATGTTTTATTCATGTTCTTGTAGTGATGGAGTGTGGTATTAATGAAGATTTTATCCAATCTTTTTATTTGAAATGTTGATGATGTTGAAAATTAAGGTTTCACTATTGAAGATCGTACTGGGGTCATTGGTGATGTTGACATTGAAAAAGCTCCAGCAGACTATGAGATTGGAGAAAATATGTATTTCACTAGCCAGGAAGAATTGGTAAATGTTGTTAGATTGGTCATAATTAAAAAACATTTTCAGATGAGAATAAAAAAAATCCAACCAAACTGCCTATGTTGTTGGATGTTAAGAGAATTGTACCTGGATGTTGTGTGCTTTTAAGTATAAAAGGCAAAATCTTTGGAATATTCGGATTAAAATCCTAGTCACAAGCATAACTAACATCATCTAGAATGACCACCGTCAAGCTACTAGTAAGATGGTACGTAGTTATGTAAGAAGTTTGTTTATGAAAAAGGGTGGTGAGAAAACTTGTTACACATATGCGAGGGGAGTATAGTGTTCATATAAGTTACCATAAGGCGTGGAGGGCACGGTCAATGATGATGGAACTTTTGAGGGGAAATGAGGAAAAGTCATATGGTTTTTTGCCAATATATCAGTACATTTAATGTCTACCAATCCAGGTGAATTCTTACTCTCATTCTTCATATTTTTTCATAGTCATTATTATACTGACTTAGCAATACATATATTGATCGACGTGTTTTTTTGTTTATTTTGAAATCATAGGCATTGTGACAGACATAGTCCTTGAACCTGACAGCAAATTTAATGTCTATTTCATGTGTATGCTTGCTTCTATTCAAGGATGGCCCCATTGTCGCCCTGTGATATCGGTGGATGCCACATTCTTAAAGAATAAGTATAGAGGCACAATGATGATAGCTTCAACGCTTGATGGAGATTACAAAATTTTCCCATTGGCTTTTGCAATTGTGGATTCAGAGAACAATGTTATGGTTTATGACCAAGTTGAGGAAGGCTATAGGCAGCCGTGATCGATTGGTTATTGTTTCAAACAAGCATGACAGTATCCCTCCGGCTATTGTTAGTGCCTTTCCTGATGCTCATCATGGTATATGTATTTTCTACTTGAAGGGAAACTTGAAAAACAGATTCAAGGTTTTTGGAAATGCTAAGATTTTTTACAGGTGTGCAAGGACATATACACCATTTTCATATAATAAGTTCTTGAACCAACTTGACCATTTTAACCCGGAGATACGTGATACCTTACTTTAGCTGGTCGAGAAAGACGGGTCAAGGCATTTTGTGAGAGAAGTCGATACAGCATGATGACTACTAACATATTAGAATGGATGAATAACATTTTCAAAGGTGCAAGATAGATGCCAATCGCTGCTGTTAAGGATTGCTAGGTGAACTTGTTATTGAAATGGTTCAATAAGTGGTGAAATATAGCTACATCTACTTTCTCAATCCTAACAGAATGGGCAAATAAAATATTGGTGGAAACTGTTGGTAATGCTCATTCTATGTTGGTAGGTTTTTTTTATTTTTTGAATTACCTCCGTTTTATTAAGTCATTGTATACAATTTTGTGCTTGTTGGATTCTATATTGAATTAGTCATTTCTGTAATGATCGATTCTTACAGGTTGAGCAAATTGAAATTCCATTAACACCAAGCCACTGACGCTAATAAAATGGAGTTTATTGTTGATCTTTCTAGTAGAACTTTTTTGTGTAGAGCATGGCAAGTGGATGAATTCCGTTGCATACGTTCTTGCACTGTTTTTTCAAAAACAAACTCGCCTCCTCATAATTATGCAGTGATTGTACTTGAACTCAAAAATGGTTCGAACTTGGGTGGGAATTGTTTTTCCTTTGGGAAACAAAATGGAATGGGAAGTCCCTGATGATGTTAGGCAAACTAAAGTATTACCACCTACGAATTCTTGTCCTGCTGGCAACCCTAATAATCATTGGTTTCCATCTGCTAGTGAGTGTAGTAAGTGCAGTAAGTGTGGTTGTTGCAATGGCCTTGGCCATAATAGAAGAAAATGCACAAATCCTATAGATGCTAACACTATGCGGCGTGGATGTAAGAAGTAAAAGGTGATAGCTCCAGAATATCATTAACTATTTATTATAGACGTAGTCATTATGTTATATATATAATAAATAAGAAACAGTTTCTGTTTCATTTTTTTTTATCTTGTACTAAAATGTTTATGGTTTCTATTTTGCATGTTTCTGTGATTTCTTTTCCAATATTGTAGGATTATTACTTATATTTGCTCATCCATAAGTGTAATAGTAGTCTTCTTCTGCTTTTTTTTTTTTTTTTTTTTCCACTTATGAATGAGCAAATATAAGTAATAATCTTCAATAATTCACTCATTTTTTAATTTTTTAATTTCCTTGTTTCCTAGTCCTTTTTAAACAAATACTTGTTTCATAACTAGTACGTAATGGAGGAAAAAAAAAATAATAATAAGACCAATTTCGATATCGTATTTTGTACTAAATATTTTGCTTAAACCTTGCAAAAAGAAAAAAAAAAATATTGATAGTGTAATATCACCCTTACATAGTCAATGTAACTTGGACTAGATCATTATTTTAAATCTCTTTTTTTTTTTTTTGGTAAAATGAAAAAAAAAAACATAATTACTAAAGATGGACAAGAGTTGGATTTACATTAAGAATCGTCTCTTGAAGGAGTATAAGGATGGAGTGAAAAAGTTTATTGAACTAGCACGTAATCACCTAGATAAAGATAGAGTGAAAAAGTATAAGGATGGGAAGTGTCGATGTCCTTGTAAGAAATGCATGAATTTTAATTTCCAACACATAGAATTGGTGGAGCGTCATTTAGATATTTACGGTTTTTGCACGAGTTACATGAAATGGGCACAACATGGTGAAAACCAAAAAAGTACTAGTCACAATGCACGGGACGATAGTGCTAGTCACAATGTACGAGATGGAGAATGTATAGATGAAGAAGAGATTGATGATTTTGACGATGAAGATGAGATGATGAATGTGCTAAATGATGCATTTCCACACAACAGATCACAAGCAGTGGACGATGGTGGAGATGGAAATGAAGGTAATGCTTATGAAGAAGAGTCTCCGGATTTTGCTGATTTGTTTGCTGAAGCTGGGAAGGAGCTTTACTCTGGATGTACAAAGTTCTCTGCATTAAGTTTTATAGCTAAGATGGTTCATATAAAAGTGTTGAATAAATGGAGCAACCACTCATTTAATATGTTATTGAAGTTAATTCGAGAGGCATTCCCAGAAGCGAAAGTTCCCGAAAGTTATTACGAGTCGAAGCAAATGATGGGTAGCCTAGGCCTAGGGTTTGAAGTCATCCATATGTGCAAAAATGATTGTGTTTTGTATTATAAAGAAAACAAGGATTTGAAAATAAGTCCCGTGTGTGGTCATGAAAGATATAAAGGTGGTGTTGTCCAAGGGAGAAACATTCCACACGAAAAGATGCATTATTTTCCACTCACTCCAAGATTACAACGATTATTTACGTCGCAACACACTGCATTTGATATGAGGTGGCACAAAGACCAACGTGTTGAGATAGAAGATTTCCTTCAACATCCTGCTGATGGAGAGACTTTGATAAACAATTTCCGAACTTTGCAGCTAAACCAAGAAATGTAAGATTGGGTCTTGCCACTGACGGTTTCAATCCATTTGGAGATATGTCGAATACGTATAGTATGTGGCCAGTTTTTCTAGTGCCCTATAACTTGCCCTATTGGAGGTGCATAAAGCAAGAGTTTTTGATGATGTCTTTGTTAATACCTGGTCGACGTGCTCCAGGAAAGGACATAGACATTTATTTGAGACCTTTAATTGACGAGCTTATAGATTTATGGGCTTTCGGAGTAAGAACATATAATGCAGTGGAGAAGAAACATTTCAACTTATGTGTAGCGGTGATATGGACAATTAATGATTTTCCGGTATATGGGACACTGTCTGGCTATAGCACTGGAGGTTACAAGGCTTGTCCAGTATGTTTGGACGAAACTGCTTCACAGCGTTTACGGAGTAAGATTTCTTATGGAGGAATCGTCGATGTTTACCTCCAGACCACCCTTGGCGTTTCGACAAGAATTTTGATCGTAAAGTTGAAAAAAGAGAGCCTCCCAAATCATTATCCGGAAATGCTTTGCTAATGGAGCTAAACAGGGTATGGGTTCTGACCGTGGGGAAACACCCTAGTGTTATTGCAGCAGATAAACAAAAAAAGAAGCAAAAAGGGTACTCAAATGACACTAATTGGAAGCGAAGATATATTTTTTGGGAGTTAGAGTTTTGGCCTAAGTTGAAGCTATGACATAATCTTGATGTGATGCATATAGAGAAGAACATATGCGATAACTTGGTTGGTACTTTATTGGGCATAGAAGGAAAGTCGAAGGACACGGATAAAGCTCATATGGACTTAGAAGATTTAAAGATACGCAAGGAATTACACTTGAAGAAAATTGCAAATAAAAGCCTCTAAAACCACCTGCATGTTATACATTGTCTCCAGCAGAGTAGAAAGCTTTTGTATGTTTTTATGATCAGTCAAATTTCCTGATGGATACGCTGCAAATATATCCCAAAATATGAACACTCAGGATGGAAAAATCATAGGATTGAAAAGTCATGATTGTCACGTGCTGTTGCAAAGACTCTTACTAGTGGGGCTAAGGCCTTACTTGAAAGATAAAGTGTGAAGTCCTATTTATGAGATATCTTCGTTCTTTCATCAACTTTGTGCGAGGACGCTGTCAATAAAGGACTTAGACGCATTACAAGAAAGCATCATGTACACTTTGTGCAAGCTAGAAAGGATTTATCCTCTGGCTTTCTATGATGTTATGATTCATCTAGCAGTGCACTTGCCTCAGGAGGCAAAGTTAGGGGGACCAGTGCGTACAAGGTGGATGTACCTTTTTGAAAGGTAATTTGATCTTCTCTTTATTGGCATAAATCCTTTATTTTCATATTCTTAACAAGAAATTAAAACAAAGAAGTTGTACCGTAGGGCATTGGGGAATTTGAAGAAATATGTGAAAAATAAATCTCATCTTGAAAGGTCGATTGTAGAGGGTTATATCATTAATGAGGCCTTGACATACTGTTCGATGTACCTATGTGGGATTGAAACCCGTTTTAATCGAGCCGAACGCAATCCTGATTATGTTCAGGACCGATCATCATCATCTGTTTCAGTGTTTCGGCAACTAGCAAGACCATTTGGGATGAAAAAATTTGTTTTTTTGACACAAAAGGAATGAGACAAAGTGCATTGGTATATTCTAAACAATTGTCTAGATGTGCAACCATATATGGAGTATGTTATACCATACCTTAACTGATTTCATCGTATGTTTTATCTTTAGACAATTGTGATGCTTAATTGTTGATCATTGACAGTGAACATGCTGCAATATTGCAATCGCAAGGCGTTCAAAATATTCCACTTGCACAAATAACCAAATTTCCTAAATGGTTTGGAGATAAGGTAATTTGACATGTCTTTCTTATATGTCAAATTTGACTATATTCTAATACTTAGCCATTTTTATGTTGTTGTAGATTAGATCTATAGATGCGGAGTCAACGGTTTCAGATGCTTTATATGCTCTTGCGAATGAACCTAGTCTCAATATTCATTCCTATCCAAGTTGTATGGTGAATGGAGTGTGGTACCACTCAAGAATGTGAGATGAAAGACCACGACACAAAATTGTGGTGTTTGTGTTGAGGCAGAATTATATGATGGTGATTCTAGTGATTTTTTTGGCGTAATTGATGAAGTTTGGGAGGTTTCATACTTGTATTGGAATAGAGTGATTCTGTTTAAGTGTTCATGGTTTGACAACAACGAGAAAAAGAAAAGAACAAAGAAAGAATTTAACTTCACTAGCATTAGAACTTATTTATTATGGTTTGAAGAAGAACCATATGTATTAGAAGATCAAATCAAACAAGTATTTTATGTTGATGACAATAAGAATGGAAAGGCATGGAAGGTGGTTCAAAAAGTTAATCATCGTCACATATTGGAAAATACATTCAAACTACGGGTAACTGATGATGGTGACGAAGAGGATGTTGACAATGATGCTGATCAAGAGGTGTTATCAAATGAGGTCGACATTTCATTTGACACCACGAATGTTGAAGAAGCTCCTCTGAATCGTACTAATATTAGTCCAACAGAAATAGACAACTTATATGTTGACCTTCTAATTAATCCCGATGATGAAATTGTTTATGAGTTTGGTATTTCAGACTCTGATAAGGAGATTGATGATTGTTCTGAGGAAACCGATGGTGACATTAATAGTGATTATAGTGAATGAGTATGTGAAATTATTTTAATGTATTATGTGAAACGCACTAGCTTTTTTTTTTTTTTTTTGTTAGTGAAATATTGTTTATTGTAATATATATATGTATCTGTTTTTATACACTACCCTTATCGCTATTTTTTTTTTGAAACCGCTATTATCCAATGTTATCCAATAACAAAATTCTTGTAGTGATAATTGAATGTTATCTTTTGCGTACTTATTTTTGTTTCTATAATTTCAGGACATCAAATATGTTTGGTAAAAAGCGTTTGTCATTCAGTTCCAATACCAAGACAACATCACATGACCAACAAACAGGAGGCCAAAAATCTGAAGGCCAACAATCTGAAGGTCAACAATCTCAAGCAACACTAGTTTCATCCACTTCGCCGGTATTTGAGCGAGAGCATGCCATTGAATCAACTTTTCAAGAACAGCAACTTATCGAGAATCCAGTGAATGAAAATCAAAGTATGTTCAATTTAATTAAATCTTCTTAATTATTTTCAATGATGTTCTTAATTAGAATTTTTCATTCTAAACAGAACAACCTACTTTTCGAGGAGCTACTCGAAATTTGGGTGTTGAGAAGTTAGTGGCAAAAGAGGGAAAACTAAGCATAAATTATAGAGAAATGGAGCTTCGTGTATATGGAACACATGCACAAAAGTTTGCTAA
>CM046378.1:5034174-5081650 GCA_025413485.1 Ficus microcarpa
TGCAATTGATTCAAGTGTACAACATTATTGTCCACTTCATTACAGCAGTTAGAGAAAGGTTCCAGATGATGTGAAAAAAGTATGCATTGAAAACTTGAAGGTATTTTGTTTCCTGAACTATTCATGGTAACTATTGTATTATGGTTAGAAAAAATTTATAAAACTTAATAATTGTTTTTGTATGAACATTTTAATATGGATTTAGAAGACAATTCTCATTTGAATGACATTATAGATAACACTTTTTTTGAGAGGTTCAAAAATTTTCGATACAAATGTCATGTCAATTACAAAAAAATTATTGAGAAGGGGTTGAATCCATTAAACAACAATCCGTATCCTTATGTGAAGGATGAAGTTTGGAAGTGGATGTGCACAGAATGCTTTAAATCTGAAACATGAAAGGTAAACTTTTATATTTATATGGAGTTTGATATGAGTTTAATATGAGAAATGTGTTTTCTGGAATATGTATCTTGTTTACAGGTTATTAAATTTTAGGATGGACCCAATTATAAGGGATGTACTGTCAAAATTTTTGTAGAATATTAAGTTGACATATGTAAGTGAATTAATTGTTTTTTCATTCTCATTTTTAGAAAAAGTCAGTTGCTGGTGTATCTAATCGTGAAAAGTCAGGTGCGTATATGGGTGGCTCAAAATCTCTAATTCAACATTTGAACGAACATCCGATATATACTTTACTTTAAGTAATGTTACGATTTGAATAATTTATTTTCCTAAAATAAGAGACAATAAATGATGTTGTTATTGATTAATGATTTGAATATAGAACACCCAATCAAGTTCAGATTCAACAAGCTTGGGAAAGTATTTAGATGACTTTAAATTAACTCATTGGAGTGAAAAGCATGGTTGGTAAACTGACCGAGCTGAGGCAGATTATGTAAGATCAATCTTAATTATTAGACTTCATCAACTATATTCTTTTTATTTATATATATTTATAACACTTTGAATCTCGCAGCAACGTATGATGGAAATACGTAATGAAAGATTAAGCCAACTACCAGAGGGTTCGCAACTCAACTCTGATGATGAAGAAGATATCTACTCTTAAGTGTTGGTGAATGAAAGGAATGAAAAAAATGGGTTTAAATGTGGAACAGATCCTGTGATTAAAAGGAGACAATTGAATAGCTCTGGAAGATCTACCCAACAATTGTTGGTCAAGAACCTTAAAATCGAAGTTGTGGACCATAAACAGCGTGTGACAGATATGGAGGACATGATGAAATTATAGGATGAGAGGATGAAAAAACAAGATGAGCTAATCCAACAACTTCTTCAACAACTTAATCCGCCTTCAGATCATCCGGGACTTTTCTTCCAAAGGAAAAATGGACCGCCGCCGCCTCCGCTGCTGCTGCCACCATCGCCATCAGCCACTATGTCCCAAGTTAGGTTTTGTTTTAATTATAATTTACTTTCGTTTGATTCCTATTATAGTTAAACATTTACTATAAATTGTTTAATGTATTTAGAGATTTGGAGTCTCTTTCGCTAATCTAACATATTTTTCTTGTATTATCATTTTTAATAATTGTATATTTATAGATTGAAAAATATGTGACTATTCTCAATAGGTTATAAATATTACTGCTATCAAAAAATTTTGGTCGCTCAAACTTTCAGTAACCAAAATATTTGATAGCTAAAAAGCTTAGCAAAATACGTGTTTGGGTCTCCAAAAATTTTGCAAAATTCGCCAATTTTGAAATTTGAAAAATTCCAAGATACTTACGGAGACCAAAATTTTTTGGTCACCGATACCTACGGAGACCAAATTTTTTGGTTGCAGATACTTTCAGAGACTAAATTTTTTGGTTGCGGATACTTTCGGAGACCAAATTTTTTTGGTCGCCGATACCTATGGAGACCAAATTTTTTTGGTCGCTGATACCTACGGGGACTAAATTTTTTTGGTCATCGATACCTTCGGAGGCCAAATGTTTTTTGGTCGCCGATACCTACGGAGACCAAATTTTTTTGGTTGCCGATACCTACAGAGACCAAAATTTTTTTGGTCATTGATACCTTCGGAAACCCAAAATTTTTTGGTCACCGATACCTTCGGAGGCCAAATTTTTTTTGGTCGCCGATACCTAGTGCGACCAACTCTCAGGGACCAAATAGCGACCAAAAATTTTTGGTCGTAGAAGGGAATGGCGACCAAAATATAGACCTTCTGGGACCAATTTTTTGGTCTCCGAAGGTGAAAATTCTTGTAGTAAGTATAATTCACCAGAATTGGGATGAATATAAAATATTCATCCTATAGTATGTCCATTTTGTCGAGGAGTCCATAATTTCTCTTTATTATTCCAAATAAATTTTGTTGGAAATTCTATATAAGTAAGTTGTCGAGTATCTTCATCAGTTTTATTTATTTCTATCCATTCTGTTAATGTTGTTTTTTCAATTTATGGTTGTCGTATTATATTATGTAGTTGTTGATTTTTATAAAATGGAATGTTTTGTATATTTGATAAATGAATAAAAAAGCGTTGAATAGTTGGATTTTTGTGATGTATTGAATATTCAAGTATAATCCAAATTGCTTCATAAGATGTAATATATCGACAATTAAGATAAGTTTTTATTTCATCAATTTTTTTATAATTTATTATTTCATTATTTTCGGTAATAATGTTACCTTCAATAACGACTCTTATTCTATATAGACATTTTGTTAAGTATTTAAATAAATATTTAATACGCATAGATTAAGACCATATTTCAACATTAATATGTGCAGAATATTTTAAACACGAAGTTTAATTATAGGGTACAACATATCTATTATCAAGTTTTATTCTTTCTTTAATAACATTAAAATCTGTATCTATTCAACGATAATTTACAAAACCATTTTCTTCTATAGTTGTTTCATTTTTTATTTGTTTGGGAAATTTTTTTGAACATTTTGAATTTTTCATACATGGTGTAGATGTTTTTGCATATCCACATGGTCCATGTATCAAATATTCAGTAATAATTTTATGGCCTAAAGGATCTATTATTGGGTTTGGAATTTCTCCAGAAATAATTTTATCTATTTGTAATGGATCATGGTATTTATATTCAATATATAACCAAAATAACATATGACAATGAGGTAAACCACGTTTTTAAAATTCGACTACATATAAATCTGAAAGAAAAAGAGAAGAAAAAATAATGTCAGTATTTTAATTTTTATTATATAAAATAAATTAACTAATCTGCTATTATGGGCCAAAAATTACTCCTGATTTTATTGTTTTTAATAAGTGATCTAATTTAATTTAAAATATTCTACTTATGATATCTGGTCTATTTTCAGGTTTTTGTCTTGGAATTAGTGATAAATTTATTCTAATTTCTAGCCATTTAGGATTACATGTAAATGTTAGAAATATATCAGGATTTCCATAATGTCTACAAATTGTCATTGCATCTTAATAATTTTGAATTATATATCTTGGACTTCCTGTATAAGATGATGGTAAAATAATTCTTTTTCCAATTGCTTATGCATCTGTATCGCCTTTAATTATAGCATCTTAAATACCTTTATAAATCTCAGATCTTAAATTGTTTTGATTATGTTTGATATAATCCAGATGATTTTCTTCAACAGAAGCATAAATATCTACGATATACTGTTGAAAAAGTCGACCAGATCTAAATAATGTATTTCCTTATTGTATTCGTTGTTGAAGTTGAAAAGCATAAAATGATCTCATTGATATTCGATGTCTATGTGGTTGTTTATCTACAAAATTTGGATTCCAACTTATATCAATTCTATATCCATATTCTCCATAAGAAAACAATAAGAGATATTGTAATGTCATATAAGATGGATGATGTTTATTGATTCTTTGTAATTCTCCAGTTTGATCATGAATAATATTTTTGTAGGTTTATCTGACAATTCTAAAAAGTTGCACTAATTTATTTGTTTCATTTAACATTTTAATTAATTTTTCAACTATTGTCTCATTTAAATTATTAGTATTTGGAAGTGTAGCTATTTTATTTTGAATTTCATTTTCTGTATTATAAATATATAATTGGGAAAATCTTGGGAGATTATTATTAATTGGAAGTAAATATCCAATTAAATGATGTATTTGACCAGAAATTTTAAAAATATATGGTTCTAATGAATATATTAATATCTGATTGAATATTTACTCCAAACGAAGTAAAAGCAAACATAGAATTATAAATTCTAATTATTTTTTTAAAATTTGTACTTAAAAGTCCTCCATAATAATCTAATAGATGATCTAAAATTGGTGGTGTTTTTTTTATTTAAAGGTAAGTTAATTCTTCCGTTTTGACAGCATAAAAAATATTTTGGTGGATTTGTACTTCGTGTTTGTTCATTTTTCCAAAATAATACTCCACAATATTGATATATACAATTACAATCTCCGATATCTATATATCATGTTGAAAAATTAAAGAGGAAAAAAATTTGGAGATGTTATAAAGATTTGTTTTATTCAAAATAATATTTATATATAAAAGAAAGAAAAGATTTAGGATAAAGGAATTACTTTGTTCAGATGACGGTGAATTCTAACTTTCACAAAATAGATTTGTTGTGCCTTCATTTGTGTTAAAAATTGAGGATAATTGCATAAATTTACTTTCACAGTTAGTAATAATTTCTATATTAGATTCTTCAAACTGATTGTTCGAAGAATTTACATTTTTTGATGTAGATGCTTCATTATTATTAATATAATTTAAATTCTTTTGATGCTTTAATTCTCTTAAATAATGAGCATCTTTGTCAGGATTTCTTTCCATCTCCTGTCCCTTTTTTTTTTTTTTTTTTTTACAAAACAAAAATACAATAATATAAAATATTGTTAGAAGAAAAAAAAATTATAGATACAAATGTAAAGGAAAAAAAAATCTAATTAGGCAATTTGTTTTTTCAAAAAAAAAAAGGTTAGACAATAAAAAAATAATAATACAAATTATTAAAATAAAATATTAACTATAAAATTTTTTCACAGTCTAGCAAAGTAAAATAATATATTCTTATAAAAAAATATAAATAATAAATAAAACAAAAAATATTAAAAGTCCAAAATATGAAAATTTTCCATCATTTAAATGGATAAAATTACCAAAAAAAAAAAACTAAATTTAATTTAAACATTTTTAATTTTAAAGAATAATTTTAATCCACGACATAAATAATAATTTAGTTAGAAATATAAATTTATATTTATTTTAACTTATTATAATTTTATACAATTTTTAGACTTTCAAATTTTTATAAACTATTTTTTAGTTTTTAATTTTTGTATGAATATATTTTTTAATTGAATAAATCTGTTTTTTTGTTAGTAAATTTTCATCAAATAAATTTTTTATAATTATCATATATTGTTTTATGTATACAATTTTATTTTTTAAAAATTTAAATAATTGAATAAAATTTAATTTTTTATTTTATAATTTAAAATTTTATTCCTTAATTTTGTTGTAAATTTATAAAATTTTTATAACTACAAATTTTAACGAATTATTTTTTAATTTTCACATTTTAGGTTGTTATTTATTTTTAGTATCATGATTTAATTATATTAATATAATTATTTATTATATTTATTGATTTTTTTTCTTCCTTAAATTTTTTTGGAGGGAATATTTTGTCATTTTTGTAAATTGCTTTACTTTTATTATAACTATAAGTTAATTGTATTAATTTGATTTTTGGTTTCGATGATTTTTTTTTTCTGTGAATATTTTATTATTTTCGTTTATTATTTAAAATATTGCATAAAAAAAATTTGAAGGCTTTGTTTTACACTTCAATGGCATTATTCATAGGCAGAGAAGTTTAATTTTTTTCATATACTTATCTTTCTTTGTTGTTATTAATATTTTGAAACAATCTTAGTTTTTTATATAAGTATGAAACTGTGAATCTAAACAGTTTGTCAAAACTGTTTAATAAATTTGATAAATCTTCATAAGGTAAAAATTTGATGTCCTACTACAACATAACATAGCATAAAAAAGTGAACCATACAATAAAAATTACAAAAATTAAAAAATATAAAAAATTAAATTATACAATAAAAATTACAAATATTTGTAACAGTAAAGACATTTATATACATAGATTTTCGTAATAAATCTAAATATTAAACAATTTGAAAAAAAAAAAAAAACCCCCCTCAACCAATAAAAATGATGGCAAAAACTTATATGAAATTAGAAAAAAAATAATGAGCAAAAATAATAATAAGATGGCAAGATAATGGAAGGGACAAATAAACATGCAGTATACACAATCAATATATATACACTAATGTAAATTAATAATTCAATATATTTATATCATGAAAAATATTGAAAAAGTTTATAGATATTGTTTTTTAGAAAAATAAAATAAAATTAAAATTTATTACACTAAGCTCATATCTCTTGTATCATAAGATTACTTATGAAGAATAACTAAAATGTTATTCAACCTTGTCTTCAATAGCTACTAGGTGAAATGTTTAGGAATATGTATACTGTGGAAATATTTAATAAGAAAAAAGGAGAAATAACATAAAGGAAAAAATAATAAGAAAAAAAGTAACCAGTAAGGATAGTAAAGAGGTGGAATAACCAGTAAAAACAGGAAAGAGGACCAAGAACTGAACTTTGGGAAACAAAAATAGAAAAAATAAAAGTAGATAGAAAACAGTAAGAATAGAAAACTATAAAGATAGGAAAAATAAGAAAAATACTAAACAGTAAAGAAAAGAAGTAAAACAGTAATATGTTTTATATGATTTTATTATCCGAATAACATAGAGATTATAATTCTGAAACATTCACAGCAACAATAAAGACTATCACATCACATATAATAGTTATTCAACATAGACTTTGAATAATATTAAATTCAGCAACATATACCAAATTAAGTAATATATTTGGTATATCGATTATAATATATATAAATAGATATCATTATAGTATGTTATAATTTTTGGACGAAAATCTTGTAGAAAAACATTTAAAATACAAAAAAGGAAAAGAGAGACAAAAAAGGGGGAAAAAACAAAACATTCATGACAACAATAGTAACATTCACAGCAGTTAAAGAAAATTGACAAATCATATAATGTAATCATCTATCTCATAATAAGAATAATAATAAAAAATATTTAAAAAAATAATATTAATATTTTAGTCAGAGAGGGGGGAAGGGACAAAACGGAGGGGAAAAAAAACTAAACACAATAACAAAACTAATCCTTCTGTAGTATCATTATAATGGTAATAAAAATAATTATAAAACAGGTAACTGTAATATAATAAAGGAACAATAAATTCTAATTAAGAGACATGAATATGAATAGTACCTAAACAAAAACAGTAGCTTTGCACAGAAATGAAAATGTGAAGATTATTAGTTTTTAGGAAAGAGCAGAGTAGGATAATAATTAAGGAATATTCAAAGGAGAGTAATTAAAAAGGTATTACAGATGCAGTAATGGTAACGTATAAGAATAAGGTAATAAATAAGGAAAAAAGTATTTATAAGAGAAAATCTACTCAAAAATTTATTTGCAAAAAGCTTCTTAAAAAAGTCGGTAAAAAAGAGAGATAATAAATTTTCTACAAATATAAAGACAAAAATACATTAACTCACGATAACAGAAGTATAGCAAATAGCAATATTTCAACCAAAGCAAAATGATATAGAAGCATTAATTGCTCATGATAGATTAGCAAAGATAGAAGATAACATCAAAGAATAGAAACTACATGAATAATCTAGAAAATTGAATAATCAGAAAATATAATAATCCATTCAAACCTAATTAAATCATAAAATAGAAATATCAAATATGAGAGAAAATCAGAATATAGCCGAGGGGAAAAACCAAAAAAATAAACAAATACAAACATCACACAGAGAAAATCTTCAATATCTTGTTTCATATTCCCAATCAGCCATGTCAATAGCTTTGTCACTGCAATCCACAAAAATAAAATAACAAAAATCAAAAACTCAAAATCAAGTAATATATGAAATTAAAAAAAAGGGAGAAAAAAAATACTAAAATAAATACAATAAAAAGAAAAACATACTTGAATTTTTTATTTAACTCCTTGCATTTAATTGTATAGTACACTGAAGCATATAAATAGAAATAAATAATAATAATAATAATAATAATAAGAAAAAAAAAACAAAAGGAAAAAATAGAATAGGAAATCATTGTCTCTGATTATATATATATATGCACTGAGGCAAAAAAAACAAAAAAACAAAACAAAACAAAACAAAATAAAGCTTAAAAAACAGATAAAAAAATAATGAAGGAGGAAAAAATGGAAACAAACAATTTCTATTTAATAATTGAGGGAAAAAAATCAGGGAAAAAACTAAAATAAGAATAACACAAACAAAAATAGTTCAATCTTAAATCTTAATAACAAAAAAACGACATATAAAATTTAGCCAAAAAATAACAAACGACGAAAAAAAAAGGGTAGAAGAAAATAATTAAAATCAAAACTTAAACTTGTAAAAGAAAAACTGAACAACAACCAAAAAATAAGATAATTATACAAAACCTAAATGAGTAATAAAGAAAGAAAACCGAGAATCAAAATTAACGGAAAAAAAATTTAACATACGGATTAGGAAAAAGGAAAAATGAACAATTTACAGAAATAATGAACAAAATGGATCAAAGATGGAAAAAAAAAAAAAAAAAACCAAAACCAAAAATTCCAAAAACATAAATCCAACAATGAGAGAAGAAAGAAACCAACACCACAAAATATAAAACTAAAGAAAAAATAATAGTCAAAAAGCTAAAACACACAAAACAAAACCAAAAAGTTTCTTTTTTTTTTTTTTTTCTACATACATACGCTATTAGAGGAAAAGAAAGCCAAAAAACCCAAAAAAAAAAAAAAATAAGACCACAAATAATAACAGCAGAGGGGAGCAAAAAAATTCCAACAACACAATACAAAAAAATGCTAGAGTTTTAAAACGAAAATGCATAAACAATAGAGGACGAAAAAATAATACACAACCTAACTCGAAAATACCCAAAAAAAACCCCAAAATCAAAACCTAGAGTTTAAAAAAAATTATTCATACCCAGGCAAAAAGAAAAATAAAACCCATCAACAGTAGATCCACAAACTAAAAAATGATAAGAGATCAAGAAGGGGGAGAGGAGGGAAATAAGGAATTGGAAAATGAAATTTGAAAAACCAAAAATCCAAAAAAAAAAAAAAAAAAGGGAAAACAACAAATAAAGAGCAAATAAAAACATAATAAACATCAAAGAGAGACAATGAAAAATGAGAGGAAAGCAGTGGAAAGGGCAAGAGCAATGAAAAATAGGGTTTGGAAGACAATAAAAATAAAATGCTAGACTTCTAAAACAAAAATGCATGAACAATAAAGAAGCAAAAAATATTCTACAACCTAACTTGAAAATACCCAAAAAAAAAAAAACTCAAAAATCAAAACCTATGGTTTAAAAAAAATTAATCATATTCCGGCCAAAAAAAAAAATTCCCCATCAACAGTAGATGCACAAATTGGAAAATGATGAAAGATCAAGGAGGGAGGGAAGGGGGAATAAGGAATTGGAAAATATGATTTGAAAAACTGAAAATCGAAAAGAAAAAAAAAAGGAAAACAACAAACAAAACAAAAACACAATGAACATCAAAAACATACAACGAAAAATTAGAAAAGAGCGGCGGACAGAGCAAGAGCAAGCAAAAATAGAGTTTGGAGACCAAAAACCCAAAAATTGAGAAAAGAGAAAGAGAAAAACAGAAAGAGCGAGAAAGAGAGAGAAGAAAATGAAAAGTTAAGAGAGAATGGACCAAATGAGAGGGAGGCAGTGGACAATCCAAGGAGAAGACCAAATTTAGGGTTTTGAGGGCAAAAAGGACAAGACACTGTGGACAATGCTACCGGTAAAGACAATCAGGAGGGCAAAAGCATCAAAACAATGCAAGGAGGGTAAAACCGGCATTTTAGTGTGTAGCCGAGGGGACACCAGTGATCTGGAAGCGCAAAACTGTAAATTTATAGTGCAATCATTATGCACAAAACAGTGAATCGGTGCAGCCTTTTAGTATATTAAATAATGGGCATGTGGGCCAAATAACTTTGTTTAAGATTGCATAGTGTGTTAGAACAATGTATTATCACATATACTGTATTGTATAATGTAGAAATAAATTAATTTAGCACCTGTCACCACATTAAAGAATTAGTCAACAAGCAAATAATTAAGTAATTATTTCATTAATTAAACTTCTGAGATAGATGTTATAATTAACATAGTGAAATTAACTACGTAACTTTCTAATTTATGAAAGAGGATTATGAGAGAATTTCATTTGTCAAAATTTAATTGGCAAACTAAATATGATACATACGTTGTATTGAATGTTCAAAACAAGACTAGAACCTATCACCACATTAAAGGATAGCAGAAGAACTAAGTGAGAAAATCAAGTAGGTATAATCTTACCAACAACATGAAAATTACTGTTTTGAAATAAAATATTTAATGTGAGTTGCATGTTTGACAAAATGCAACAAGCCATTTACTGCCATTGTTGGGGGTTCTAAGATGTCGACCTAGATTGGAGTAATTGAATCCTTGTTGGAGAAGATGAACCTTTTCTTCTTGGGTGGAGGAATGATCTTTACGTTTACAAGGTTCCAGGTTATTTAGTTATATCTTTCCTTGTGGAGGAAGACAAGCTTGACCTTGCCATTTTGCATCTCGAGAAGGCCAAGGCTAAAGGGTGTTCATTCTACTCCCAACAAACATAGTCATTGTAAACAAGTTTTCTCCTGATGCTAACAATAAGGTTAATATATTTACTTTGGTATGTTTCATTTTTAAGCATGCAACAAAAGTTTAATGCTGTGGGTGAAATATTCTAATCGACGAAAACGTTCATCATAGTTTTTTTTCTTTTTTTTAATGTTTTGCCATTATGCAATAGCTGAACGACATTTAATGGTTTATGCCATTATTTGAGAGATTTTTTGCTAGTTTATGAAGATCTTAAGAAGTATCGATATATGTGTTTGCAAATTGTGTTGCATCCTCCATTCCAAATGGCTAATGGGATTGGACTTTAGATTGGACTCCATCAAAACATTCAGTGAAGCTCTTAACACTACTCAGACCATCATTTGGAATGGACCAATGGGAGTGTTTAAGTTCGAGAAGTTTGCTGCTGGAACTAAGATACCTAAAAAAGCTTTCTTCTGAGTTTCAAGCTGTTATGCATTCATTTTGCCTGAATGTGGATGACTTTTGTAACACTCCCTAGTTAGTTTAGCTTTAAACTAAACTTAACTAGAACATGTCATTAACCCATACATTTATAAAATCCACTATAATACAGAAACATTGTAAAACCAAGATAGTTATATGATAAGATATTCATAAAAAATATTTACAGACTCTTCATCATAGTTTAGTCAAAATATAAAGAGTTGGTAATACAACTATCCTAGAATATTAGCACTATCTCAAATCAAAACTTTCGTAGTGTAGCCCACAAAGTTCTTTGATAAGCATTTTTCATGAAATAACTTTAGCTTAGTATGTACATAGGTTCCATCACATTAGATTCTCAAAAGAGGTTCAGCCTGTCACTATGTTGCTTCTTCATTCTTTTGTTCCTCACCTGTGCTATGAAACTTTAAAGTGAGCTAAAAGTCCAATAAGCGAAACTTAGTTAAATACAAAACCTTTAAAATACAATATGTATTTAAAATAAAATTTTCAATGAATTTCAAATCTTCTTACAGTAAATAGAAATCCAAATCAACAATTACAACATATCATGAAAACCCTTGGATATGGCACATGTTGGGCTTAAGCTACTGATAACTCTATGAAATAGAGTTATTTAACATGCTTTTAAGCTTATTAATTGTGGATATTTCAAGGTGACATGCCTTAGTTTTAATATTTTATATAATACTAATTAGTTTGCTTTAAATAAAGAAAGGGTAAAGAGTTATAGATATTCTTGGTTTTTAGCATGTTCTTAAGTTGAATTATATGTTGCCTTACAGCTGGAGCCCATGAAGCCAAAAAGAAGGAAGCCCATTGGATTAGAGACGACTTTGGAATGGACTGCTAGAATGCATCAGATTGCTGCAGCAATGCTATAGCAAAGTCACAGCAAAGTGCAGCAATGAAGAATTAAATTAAAAGCATGTGGACCTAAGTTTGGCTTTATAGCTGGCAGTGGGTCTTTTGCCTATTTTGTCTAAACAGGCTAGCTGTAAAATGGCCACCAATATTAGCTATCAAAGGGGCAAGGCCATGTGCAACTAGGGCATCTCTGGGAGTATTGGGTTTAAAAGGGAAAGTTAACAAAAGGAGAGAAGGAGGCCGTTTTCGAAGCAGCAAAAGGTCAGAGCCAAAGCAGACACCATTTGTGGAAAGAGAGCTGTGAGAAAAGAAAACCAGAGAAAAAGATCCACGTAGAGAGAGAGGGTTGGAGAATTTCGAAGGTAGCTTTGAGTTATTTGTTGGATAGAAGAAATTCATCACTACATCTACTCATCTCTTTGGTTTTCTCATTCGAGTATCTGAATTCTTTTGGGATTTTCTTGTTTTTTTTCTCTATGAACTATGAATTCCCTTGTTGATTCTTTGCTTTTGATTTTGTTGAACGAAGCATGAACTAATTTTCTTAGCTAGGATTATTGATGGAACCAAGGTTGTAATGAAGGCTTGTTTGTTTTGTTAACTGCTTAGCAATTTTTAATCAGGTTTATCCAAGTGATTTATGTGTTTAATCTCTGTTGGTTGACCGGCCATCAATTGATGGAGAAAATAAACTGAAATTGATTCTGGGAAGGTTAATTTTAGTTGGACCTAACTTGGATAATACATGTGGATGGTATAGGAATATATTGTTCTTGAGTACAATCCATTAAAATTGGTGCTTAATTCTGTGTTTTGAAACTGGATTGCATAGGAATATGTTTATTTTAGTTATAGACACTGGATGCACAAATCTTTCCGAAGAGGATTTTGTAGAATTTTAGGTTGATTGGTTAACTTTGCTATAGCAATCCTACAGCATTAGAGGTCAGATTTAGAATTAAGGGGAATCAATAATTCTAGCCATTACCCATCATTGTTTCACTGCCTAAGCTTGAGATATTGCCACATTTACCTTTTGCTTACATTTTTAATTGCGCCCATTAGTTTATATTTAGTTTTTATAATTTTAGTGTTCAGAACAACTTCCAATTCATTTTAGACTGATTGTTTTCTATAATTAGATTTTTGGTAATACAATCCCTGTGGAGACGATACTTACTTACTATTATATTACTTATTCGATTACGTGCACTTGTGTAGTATTTTCGCATATATAGTTTTGGTGAACAAGCTTTTGGCGCCGTCGTCGGGGATTGATATTATTGACAATTAATATTATAAGAACCAGTTTTTTTTCCATTTATTTTATTTTTCTCAACGTTAATCAAATCTTGTTGTTCTTTGCAGGTGTGGTTTTTTTGCATGAATAGGCCGAGGGACATAGATTTAATTCCCTTAGATCCAGAAATTGAAAGAACTTTCAGAGTAAGAAAAAGAGATCAACAAGGGGCTGCAAGAATGGACGAAAGGGTTGAAGGAGTAGTAGTGAACAATAATATCAACAATGTTGCAGCAATCGCAGATGATAGAGATAGGGCAATAAGGGATTATGCTGTACCTATGTTGCATGGGCTGCATCCTAGCATTGTTAGACCGGAAATTCAAGCGCAACAATTTGAGTTGAAGCCGGTTATGTTTCAGATGATCTAAACAGTAGGTTAATTCTGTGGGATGCCAACCGAAGATCCCCATCTTCACCTCAGATTATTTATTGAAGTGAGTGATTCTTTTAAGCTGTTGGGTGTAACTGAAGAAACTCTTCGACTCAAGTTATTTCCTTATTCCCTAAGGGATAGAGCAAGGGCCTGGTTGAATTCCTTCCCACCAGATTCGATAGCAACATGAAATGATTTGGCTGAGAAATTTTTGGTGAAGTATTTTCCTCCAAACAAAAATGCCAAACTTCATAATGACATCACATCATTTCAGCAGGTGGATGGAGAGGCTCTCTATGAAGCATGGGAGCATTTTAAAGTGTTGCTTAGAAAATGCCTATACCACTAACTTCCTCATTGGATCCAAATGGAGACTTTTTACAATGGTCTTAATGCTCAAACTTGGAGTATGGTGGATGCGTTTGCAAATGGAGCCCTTTTGATGAAGTCTTACAATGAAGCTTACGAGATCTTAGAGAGAATGTCTAACAACAACTACCAGTGGCCTACTGAAAGAGTTGCTACAGGAAGGTGTGTAGCGGGAGTTCAGAGGTAGATGTCGTTATAGTCTTGACAGCTCAAGTTGCTTCATTGTCCAACATATTGAAGTCCATGAACACGGCAACAAGAGCAAGTTTAGTGCAGGCTGCAGATGTTACATGTGTTTATTGTGGTGAGGGTCATTTATTTGAAAACTGTCCAGCCAACCCAGCCTCGGTGTGCTATGCAAATAATTTCAACAGGAATAACAATCCATATTCCAACACCTACAACCCGGGGTGGAGGCAGCATCCAAATTTCTCTTGGGCAAATCAAGGAATCGGTTCTTTAGCAGGGCCAAGCAACCCAACACACCCACCGGGTTTTCAACAGCATCAGCACCAAAGGCAACAACCTCAAGAGCAATCAAATTCTATTGAGGCATTGCTCAAAGAGTATATGGCAAAGAATGATGCAATAATTCAAAACTAATCAGCCATTATTTAAAGTCAAGCTGCATTATTAAGGACCTTAGAGAATCAAGTGGGGCAGCTAACTAATACTTTGAACAATAGACCTCAAGGATCACTTCCTAGCGAAACAGAGAACCCCAGAAGAGATGGTAAGGAGCATTGCAAGGCTATTACACTTCGGAATGGTAGACAAGTTGATCAACCAATTTGATAACCTGTCAAAGAGGCAGAACCCTCTTTAATCCAAAACCAGCCAGGTCCTCAATCAGAAATTGAAGAAGATCAGAATGCTATAGCAAAGCGAAATGCTACAGCAAAGTCGCAGCAAAGCTACAGCAAATAAGATTAGAGAGATGCAGAAGAGCGAAATGCTATAGCAAAGCTACAGAAAAGTAGATCAGAGAGACCTCCACCAACATTTCCGCAATGATTTCAGAATCAAAAGCAGGATAAACAGTTCAGAAGGTTCTTAGATATGTTGAAGCAGCTACATATCAACATTCCACTAGTAGAAGCTTTGGAGCAGCTGCTGAGCTACGTCAAATTCATGAAGGACATCCTTTCGAAGAAACGGAGATTAGGAGAATTTGAGATAGTAGCACTGACCGAAGAGTGTAGCGCAATACTAAAGAACAAACTGCTGCCTAAATTGAAGGATCCTGGTAGTTTCACGATACCATACTCCATCGGGAATCAATACTTTGAAAAGGCACTATGTGATTTGGGAGCAAGTATAAATTTGATGCTCATGTCTATCTTCAAAATGCTGGGAATTGAGGAAGCAAGACCCATTACAGTCACTTTGTAATTGGCGGACAGGTCTTTGGCTCATCCGGAAGGAAAAATTGAAGATGTGCTAGTGCAAGTGGACAAATTCATTTTTCCAGCAGATTTTATTGTGCTAGATTATGAGGCAGATAAGGATGTACCGATTATACTGGAAAGACCATTTTTGGCTACTGGCAGGGCCTTGATAGATGTACGGAAGGTTGAATTGATCATGAGAGTTCGCGATCAATAGGTTACCTTCAACGTCTTCAGGGCTATGCATTTTGCTGATGATGTTGAGGAGTGTTCGGCCATCAATGTTCTGGATTCATTAGTGGCTGCTGAGTTTGAGAAGAAATGCTCTCCAAAGATGATAAATGAAGATAATTTGGCTATGTCAGATGAAGATGAAGAAGCTAATGATAATCAAGTGTCTTGGATGGAGAGCAGACATACGGCAGTTAGAGGAGGGAAACACTTCGAATCACAGAAGTTGTCAGAAAGGGCCTTTAAATCTCACAAACCATTTGTTGCTGAACCACCTATTTTGGAACTAAAACCTCTACCTACACACTTGAAGTATAGAGGTAGCAAAAAAAAAAAAAAAAAAAAAAAAAAAAAAAAAAAAAAAACTGGATTCGCAAGACATCGGCTACACTTTGGAGGTTTTGCTGTAGAAAAAATTATTTGTCAGAAAGAAATACTGCAGAAAACTCGGGGAGAACTTTTAAAGTTAATGGACAGCGACTTAAACATTACTGCGGTGATGGTTTCAGCCGTCAGAAAACATCCATCTCGCTATAAGATGCCTGAAATACTGTAAAGTCAGGCTGAAGACTCTAAAACAAGCACTTGAAGGAGGCAACCCTATATTCTCATTTTCTTAAATTTCATTTAATTTGTTATTTTTGTTGATTTTTGGTTTATTTCTTGTTCCACTCTGTTCTTGAGTTTTTATTTTCATTTTTCTTTCTTTGGTGCAGGGTTTGCAACAAATTCTGGTGATTTTGCTACAGCATTTCCAAATGTTGAATCAGTTTGCTACAGCAAAACTACAGCAAAGTCGGGTGACAGTGAGAAGCAATCTGTATTGAAATGCTGCATGAATGCTATAGCATTTTAGTAGCAAAAACTGGGGGAGCAATCTTTGTTAAAATGCTGCAAGTTTGCTGTAGCATTTCAGAAGCAAAAACTGGGGGAGCAATCTATATTGAAATGCTGTAGGTTTGCTGTAGTATTGCTGCAGCAATTCAAAATAATAATTAATTAATTAATTAATTAATTAATTATATATATATATAGGATGAGGTTCTGAAACCTACAGGACCCCACCCCCCTTTTTGTTTTCTTCTCCTACGCCATCACTGCATCGCCACGCTCACCGACCCATGCCTCCATCGACCGAGCCAGCACACTAGGCCACCGGTCCAATCCACCGCTCGAGTTCACCTCACTGCCAGTTGCCCAGCCCACACAGTGCCAGCCTGCCGCTAATCCGAAACCACCGCGTGACCTACCGCTTTGCCAACTTCACCATTCAACCCAACTAGCCAGATCGCCATGCCCAACCATACCGAACCAGTCAGCCACTAAACCGCCTCCACCACCTCAGCCAGATCGCCATGCCCAGCCAATCTATTTGCTCGCACTAATCTAGCCGCCGACTTGGTTCCATCTGCTGGTTTTGCCACAAAACAAGTTCACCGAATCAACAAAGGAAACCAGCCACTCACTAAATTAGGGAATTTCTAGCTTTCTCTTTTTCTTAGTTTTGCACTATTTTGTTTTGTTTTGTTGTGTCCTGTTGTTTTTGTTCTGTGATAACTCTATGAAATAGAGTTATTTAACATGCTTTTAAGCTTATTAATTGATGATATTTCAAGATTATATGCCTTAGTCTTAGTATTTTATATATTATTAAGTTGTTTGTTTTAGTTAAAGAAAGGGTAAAGTGCTGGACATAATTTTGGCCTTTAGCATATTTTTAAGTCTAATTTTTGTGTTGCCTTACAGCTGGAATCTATGAAGCTAAAAAGAAGGAAGCCCATTGGATTAGAGACGATTTTGGAATGAACTGCTGGAGTGCATCAGATTGCTGCAGTAATGCTATAGCAAAGTCACAGCAAAGTGCAGCAGTAAAGAATGTAATTAAAAGCATGTGGACCCGTGTTTTCCTTTACAGTTGGCAGTGGGTCTTTTGCCTATTTTGTCTAAACAGGCCAGCTGTAAGAGGGCCATGAATATCAGCTATCAAGGGGAAGGCCATGTGAGCTAGGGCAATTGTTTGGGGTGAGAATTGATAGAAAGGAAAAGTTAAGGAAGAAAAAAGGGGACGCCATTTTTGGAGAAGGAAGGCAGGGGCAGAGCAAGAGCAGACACCATTTTTGAAAGAGAGCTGTGAGAAAAACCAGAGAGGAAACTCAAGAGAAAGAGATCCATGTAGAGAGAGAGAGCTGGAGAGTTTCGAAGGCAGCTTGGAGTCATTCATTGGAGAGAAGAAATTCGTCCCTTTGGTTTTCTCATTTTAGTATCTGAATTCCTTCGTGATTTTCTTGTTATTTTCTCTGTGAACTATGAATCCTCTGGATGATTCTTTTGGTTTTGATTTTGTTGAACGAAATATGAACTAAAATTTCTTAGCTAGGATTGTTGATGGAACCTAGGTTGTATTGAAGACTTGTTTGTGTTGTTAACTGCTTAGCAATTTTTAATCAGGTTTATTCAAGTGATTTATGTGTTTAATCTCTATTGGTTGATTGGCCATCAATTGATGAAAAAAATAAACTAAAATTGATTCTGGGAAGGTTAATTTTAGTTGGATCTTACTTGGATATTATATGAGATGGTATAGGAATATATTGTTATTATGTACAACCCATTAAAATTGGTGTTTAATTCTGTGTTTTGAATTATATTGCATAGGAATATGTTTATTTTGGTTGAAAACACTGGATGCATAAATCTTTCGGAAGAGGATTTTGTAAGAATTTTAGGTTAACTGGTTAACTTTACTATAGCAATCCTGCAGCATTAGAGGTCAGATTTACAACTACGGGGAAATCAATAATCCTAGCCATTACCCATCCTTGTTTCACTGCCTAAGCTTGCGATATTGCCATTTTTACCTTTTGCTTGCATTTTTTATTGCGTCCATTAGTTTATATTTAGTTTTTATAATTTTAGTGTTCAAATCAACTTCCAATTTGTTTTAGATTAATTGTTCTCTATAATTGAGTTTTTGGTGATATAATCCCTGTGGAGACGATACTCTACTCATCACTATATTACTTGTTCGATTACGTTCACTTGCGTAGTATTTTCACGTACATACTTTTGGGTGAACATTCTATTTTGTGTTGTTCTGTTCAAGCAGTGAGGACACTGCTTGGTCTAAGTTTGGGGGTATTGGTTGAGTTTGTGTTAGTTTTTGTTGCTATGGTTTTGTTCTGTGTTTCTCTTTTTGTGTTATTTTTTGTGGTTTGATTTTTAATGGTTTTCTTAGTTAATTCAGTTTGAAAAAAAAAATGTGTGGTGTCTTGGTTATATGTTTAAAATTGCTCTAGTTTTGCTGCAGCGTTGTTGGTTTGAGGAAATTCAATGAAGAATAGTAGTGTTTTGAAATTTTCAGCTTATGGATTGAACAAACATTAATTGAGTATTGGTGATGTTTGCTATCTGGTTGCTCTTTTAGTGAGACTACTCTTTTTCACAATAGGCTATAGCTTTGTTTGTATTGAGGAAAGCCTAGGGAACTCTAAGTCATCGTGAGAGTTTAGGATTTGAGAACTGGTTGTGTCAAACCCTTGAAGCGAAACTTTAGGAAGTGAAACAATCTGAGGATAGTTGATGTGCATTAAACGTAATAATATCCTAAGAAAGGCTAATGTTCGAGTGTGTTTTAAAAAAATGCTATGAATAAGGAACTCCGCTATTATGAGCTGCCTAGTAACCAGGAGTAACATGAGCCCCATATATACTTTTGCGTCAAACAGTGGTTCATAATATGAGTATGCTATTGCAATTCGGAAGTGTGACGTTGCTGAATAACTGGGTGTCTTCATCATCAATGTTAGCATTCACGTAAAAAGGTAACAATGACATAAGGAATATATTTAAAAAAAAAAAAGAAAAGAAAAAGCGGTGGAATATGTCTAACCCTAGGTTTTGCCCAATTATTGCTAGTGGAGAGGGAGTCATGCATCCAGCCTATTAGATCATAAATTAAGCTTGATGACCGTGATCAGAGGGACTTAGGTGATCTGAAGATGCTTAGATATAGTATCGCACACACACACCTATAGGGGAACCTCATTTGGGAGCAAGCTTATAAAGGATAGAACTAATATTTGATGAAAGCTGATCTTGAAATGAGTTGGAAATTAAGAAGCTCTTTTGAGAATGGAGACTCAACTTGTTTAACAACCAGAGTGATTTTCTGTTTTGTGTTTTGAGTTTTGTTTTTGTGTGTTGTGTTTTGTGTTTATTTTGGCATTACTCGAGGATGAGCAATGTTTTAAGTTTGGGAGTGTGATAACTCTATAAAATAGAGTTATTTAACATGCTTTTAAGCTTATTAATTGTGGATATTTCAAGATAACATGCCTTAGTTTTAATATTTTATATAATACTAATTAGTTTGCTTTAGAAAAAGAAAGGGTAAAGAGTTGTAGATATTCTTGGTTTTTAGCATGTTCTTAAGTTGAATTATGTGTTGCCTTACAGCTGGAGCCCATGAAGCCAAAAAGAAGGAAGCCCATTGGATTAGAGATGACTTTGGAATGGACTGCTGGAGTGCATCAGATTGCTGTAGCAATGCTATAGCAAAGTCACAGTAAAGTGCAGCAGTGAAGAATTAAATTAAAAGCGTGTGGACCCAAGTTTGGCTTTACAGCTGGCAGTTGGTCTTTTGCCCATTTTGTCTAAACAGGCCAACTGTAAAAGGGCCACCAATATTAGCTATCAAAGGGGCAAGGCCACGTGCAACTAGGGCATCTTTGGGAGTATTGGGTTTAAAAGGGAAAGTTAACAAGAGGAGAGAAGGAGGCCGTTTTTGATTTTCTCATTCGAGTATCTAAATTCTTTTGGGATTTTCTTGTTTTTTCTCTCTGTAAACTATGAATTCCCTTGTTGATTCTTTTGGTTTTGATTTTGTTGAACGAAGCATGAACTAATTTTCTTAGCTAAGATTATTGATGGAACCAAGGTTGTAATGAAGGCTTGTTTTGTAACGACCCACCTAGCGTAGGTCGTTACCCTCGCTTGCGTACATACATCCATAACATATACTTACTTACTTACTTAGCTTGTAAAACACAGCGGATTTTTTTTTTTTTTTATAGTACACAAACTATGTACATAAACTTAAAATATTGTTTCTGTGCATACATATTAACTTTTACTTATAAAATGTTTCTTGTCTCTCAAAAATATATACCACTCAAGGATTGCGTAGCGGTTCCATATACCACGATTTACAGTGCTTGACCCGCTACTCCCCACTGCATCAATATCAGCTGACAGGCGACTTACCTACAGCACAAACTCAAAACGGTGAGCTTAAAGCCCAGTAAGTACAACTCCTAGGCCGTAAGGAAATAATAACAATATAACAATTAAAACATAATAACTTAACATAACATATAACATTACATAGCATATACATAGCATACTACTTAGCATAACATACATAGCATACATGACATACTTAGTATAACACATAGCATGCATGGGTCATATTATGCTTCATTATCTTCCTTATATCTTATGGGCCCTTAGTCTGCGTGTTCGTATCCGGCGCGCGACTATGGATTGTCTGGGGCGGCCAAACCAATTCCAGTTCAATCCACAGTCCAACCCGACCTGGCGCGGGTGGTACGACACGGCTCTTATCTTCTTACTTAACCTTGTTTACGTGTGAACATACATTTCTGATATCATCTTTCTAACTTGATTCTTTCTTATCTTGTCTTAGCATATAACTATATACTTAGCATTTTTCATGTTGCATACATGTTACTTAGCATATAACACAGAGCACATCATCGAGTCTAATAGTATAACCCTATTAGCTTGTGCTGTAGACGGTGTTGTACTTACTGTCTATACTTTAGTTGTTTTGCAGATCCTCTTCCGAGCTCCGCTGCAGAACTCCTCCTGCTTGACTAAAGGACGTGCGTCAGTCTTCTAGTCCATCTTTATCGTATGTTGGTACTAACCAACATTCATGCGGGTTTTCGGCTATATGTCCCCCTAATCGTGAAGTCATTTGTAACCCAGCGGTTTTCGTTGAAAAATTGTTCGTATACTTAGCCCACATATGAAAGCATCGGGTTAGGTCGAACACCTACCCTTGGGCTTGTATAAAAACTTGTTATCTTATAGGTCAACCAAAGTCAACCATTTCGAGTGCTAAAGTCAACCCTCTTTGGGTTAACTCTGGGCTCGGGGCAAAGCCCGGTAACTCGGGTGCTAAATCCCGGCTACCTTACCGTTCTATGATTTTTTCTTTGAAAAACTTAGCTTAAAATCCTTTTCTTTGAAAATCTTAACTTAAAAACTCTTTTCTTTAAAGACTTAGCTTAAAACTTACCTTTCATAACTTGCCTTCTTAAAAATTTCGTGTATCTTGGCTTATATTTTCATAAAATGGTTAAGGGTCGGAAACTGCTTTTGGGACAGTTTCCGTGCTTGAACACAGTGTGTTGAGTCCGAGAAATAATTTTCCTAATTTGGTTCTACAAAATCATGCACAAGATTTTATTGAATCCTGCGCAGTTTTTAGATTTTAGGTTGTAATTAAAAATCCGTTTTGAGTTGGAAAAAGTTTCCTTCACGAAAGTTCTAGCCCTCGAAGAGTTCTAAAACTTTCGTGTTTTACACATTTTCTGATTCTTTACCGTTTGGTACCAGTTTTAAATCGAAACCGAACTTAACATGAAAACTGGGTCTTCTGACCCACCTACGGTTTTTCTTGAAAAAGTAGGCCTTTGGAGCCTTATTTTGGCAAAGTGCCCGCGCTACCCCTAGGAAACACCCTATCTACAACTTTCGTGTTTTACGTTTTTGCCCATTCGGCCTCTATCGGCCAACTGTGACGTTTACCGAGACTGTCCCCAGGGAACCCGAGAGCAGTTTCAGTTTTTAAGTTGATTTTTACGTCCTATGGCGCGGGTTCTAGCTCGACCGACCACTTCGGGAGTTAGGTCAATACATGCAGCGCGTCTAGCGTCCCCTTACGGCTAGCTAAGCCATCCCACGTGTTCGTGCAACCCACAAACCGAGCCTAAATTGCCTAGGGCTGCACGGTTCCTCTAGCTGCATGCAACATAAATCTACATCCTAGTTCATAAAATTTAAACATACACATAATAAATTGACCTAATGGGGACATAAAGCCTACAATCACCCTAGCATGCATTCTAACAAATCCAAGCACAAACCGAGCTTAAAAATCATGCACCACACAAACGCAAACCAAACCACTCGGCAACCAAGCACACACATAGGGCAGAAATTTAAATCATGCATGGGCTTATGCCCTTACAAATTTTTGGCACAAAATACATGTAAATCAAAGCTTAAAAACCAATTTAAAAGCTTGAGAAAAATTTTAGAATTATACCTCAAGTGTGTGTGGGATTCGGCCCTAGGGTTTGGTGTACCCGAAATTGCTCCTAGCTCCCCCTTTGGCTCCTATGGTTCAGCTGACCAATTTGGTGCACCAAGAACCAAAATTTTTGGCTCCTTTGGCTGCTCCTCACCTCCCTTGGCCACACAAGAAGCTAATGGCCCAAACTGAAAATATTTTTTCCTCTTTCCTTTCTCTCAAACCCGAGCTGTCCTAGAGGCACAATCAAGCCTTCAAAGCTCACCCAAACTCACTCAAGTTCACTCACTTGGCTCGGCTAGGACACCCGAACCTTTGGCCCAAATTTTTCCCTCAAAATTTCAGCCTTTCCTCTCGGTTTCCCCTGCACCAAGACCCACGGCAAGGGGCTGCACAAGCTGCCAGAAATTTTTCTCTCCTCTCCCTCGGTTTCCCTAAGCTACCCGAAGTTGGAATTGAAGATTGGATGGAAGAAATTTTTCTGAACTCTCCCTTTCTCTCTCTCGGCCTTGTGTGCAGAAAATTGGCAAGAGTAAGTTTGTGTTTTACAATTAAAATGAATAGGTGAACTCTCTATTTATAGGCCACATGAGAACTTTCAAGAATCCCACTTTGACCCCCAAAATTTTTTAAATTTTGGACTTGTGGAGGGACATGTGGCCGGCCATGGAGAAGGGTGGAAGACACCAAGGCTTGAGTTGGCAAGGGACATGTGTCATGCTTGGATTGGGCCACCACACCAAGAGGATAAGCATGAAAGTTGTTCTAGAAAAAAATTCTTGAACAAAGCTTTGGTTTGACTGAAAATCTTGAAACGTCGAGTTCAAAAATTTAAATTCCAATACTGTAAATATTATTTTACACTTTTTGGATTTTTAACGTGCCGTCGGAAAATCGGGTCGAAAAATATTTTTCTTGTTTTCTCAAACCCTTTCTGCCCTATGATTTCATAAAATACGCCGGATTTCTCTATAGTGGTTCCGGTGTCTCATTTTCATTATCTGTTAATAAAAATGAGTTTCTGCGGTATTTTTCGAAAAATGAAGATCTTAAAATTCATGATTCACAATTTGGACCATTTTGGTCAAACGTTGACTTTTCGGGTCAACGGTTGACTTTTCACAAAACGATCAGATTTCACTTCTTATTGTCTGAAAAAGCAGTTTGCTTCTTCGAATCACCCGTTTTGAGTCTTTTTAAGCTATAAAAACTCATAATATACACATGAAAGTTCTGAACTGAACTTTATTCATAAAATTGCATAAACTGCACATGTTTAATTCTTTACAAGAATTAGCAGCATGAAAACCAGATATCACAATCTACCCTCCTTAAAAATTTTCGTCCTCGAAAATTAAAACAACTCGGGGTAGTCTTTTTTCATCGCATCTTCTGGCTCCCATGTTGCTTCTTCAACCTTATGGTTTCGCCACAGAACTTTAACCATAGGTATAACTTTGTTCCTCAAGACTTTAGTTTCTCTATCGAGGATTCTAACAGGCCTTTCTTCATAGGTAAGATCTGTCTGAACCTCTACTGGTTCCTGGCTAAGCACGTGAGAAGGATCGGGAACATACTTCTTTAGCATTGAAACATGGAATACGTCGTGCATTGAGGCTAATTCTGGCGGTAAAGTGAGCCTATACGCGACTTTTCCAATCCTCTCAAGAATCTCAAATGGTCCTGTATACCTCGGACTGAGTTTTCCCTTCTTGCCGAACCGCATTACTCCCTTCATTGGAGCAATCTTGATAAAAACAGCATCTCCGACTTGAAATTCCAAGCGGTCGTCGGCGCTTGTCTGCATAGCTCTTCTGTCGGCTAAAAGCTATATCAAGTCTTTGCTTGATCTTCCTGATGTCTTCGGAGGTCTTTTCTATGAAGTCTGTGGTCTGCAGCTGTTTCTGCCCGACTTCTTGCCAATGAATCGGCGATCTACACTTCCTTCCATACAAAGCTTCGAACGGAGCCATCCCTATTGAGGCATGATAGCTGTTGTTGTAGGAAATTCGATCAATGACAACTTTTCATCCCAATTTCCTTTGAAATCTAGGACACATGACCTCAACATATCTTCCAAAGTCTGTATGGTTCTCTCGGACTGTCCGTCGGTTTGGGGGTGAAAAGCAGTACTGAACTTCAGTCTTGACCCCATTGCAGTGTGAACACTCATCCAAAACCGCGACGTGAAACGCCCATCACGATCAGAGATGATCGATTTTGGGATTCCGTGAAATCTGACAACTTGAGCCACGTAAATTTCTGCTAATTTCTCCACTGAGTAAAGTGGCTTTAATCGCAATAAAGTGCGCCGATTTGGTCAAACGATCCACAATGACCCAAATCGTGTCGTTTCCGCTCAAAGGTTCTGGGCAATCCGACTATAAAGTCCATCGTGATTTGCTCCCATTTCCATTCCGGAAGCTCGATCTTCTGCAATTCTCCTCCTGGAAGTCGGTGTTCGGCCTTAACTTTCTGACAAGTTAGGCACTTTGACACGTATTCTGCTACCTGATTCTTCATGTTTGGCCACCAGTAGGTCTCTTTAAGATCCTTGTACATCTTGGAAGCTCCTGGATGTACTGAATACGGTGTTTGGTGTGCCTCCGACATTATTCGTTTCTTCAAATCCTCTATGTCAGGAACGCAGATTCTTCCTTTAAAATGGAGTATGCCGTCATCAGAAGTCTTGAATTCGTTGCCCTTCTCACTAAATAGTTGGCTTTTAGCAATGAAGAGTCATTTTCTTGGTGTGCCTTGATGACGTCTAGCAGATCAGACTTGAGAACAAGCGAAGATAACCTCCCCGCTATTAGTTCGATGTTGAAATCCACGATTTCCTTCTGCAAAGGCTTAGGAAGTGCTCCAATAGACATCAGCATGCCTACTGACTTCCGACTTAGTGCGTCTGCCACCCTGTTTGCCTTCCCAGGATGGTAAAGGATTTCGCAGTCATAATCCTTCACAAGTTCTAACCACCGTCTTTGCCTCATATTTAACTCCTTTTGAGTAAAAATATATTTGAGACTCTGGTGGTCAGTGTAGATCTCACACTTGTTCCCGTATAGATAATGTCTCCAAATCTTAAGAGCGAAGACTACTGCGGCTAACTCCAAATCATGGGTAGGGTAGTTCCTCTCATGGTTCTTCAGTTGTCGCGACGCATAGGCCACTACCCTCCCGTTCTGCATCAATACCGCTCCGAGTCCGTTCTTGGAAGCGTCACTGTATATCACAAAATTCCCTGCTTCAACATCAGGAATAATCAGCACAGGTGCGCTTGTTAGCTTCCTCTTAAGCTCTTGGAAGTTCTCCTCACACTTCTGGGTCCACTCGTATTTCTTTTCCTTTCGAGTGAGAGCAGTAAGAGGCGCTGCAATCTTCGAAAATCCTTTTACAAATCTTCTGTAATATCCTGCCAACCCAAGAAAACTCCTAATCTCCGTGACGTTCCTGGGTACTGGCCATGAGCTGACTGCTTCTACCTTAGTTGGATCTACAGAGATTCCTTCCTTTGTCACTACATGCCCCAAAAAGTGAACCTTCTCAAGCCAAAATTCACACTTTGTGAATTTAGCATACAGCTGATGCTGCCTCAGCATTTCCATTACCAGCCTCAAGTGTTGTTCATGCTCTTCCTGGGGCCTCGAGTATATCAGGATGTCATCAATGAAGACGATCACAAACTTGTCCAAGTAGTCCCTGAATACTCGGTTCATCAAATCCATAAAAGCAGCTGGGGCATTCGTCAGTCCAAAGGGCATAACTAAAAACTCACAGTGCCCATAACGCGTCCTAAAGGCTGTCTTGGAAACGTCTGACTCCTTGATCCGCAGTTGATGGTAGCCTGAGCGTAGGTCAATCTTTGAGAAGACTGTCGCTCCCCTGAGCTGGTCGAACAGATCGTCTATCCTTGGGAGAGGATACTTGTTCTTGATGGTGATCTTGTTCAACTCCCTGTAGTCTATGCACATTCGCAGCGATCCGTCCTTCTTCTTCACGAACAAGACGGGTGCTCCCCACAGAGAGTGACTCTGCTTAATGAACCCTTTGTCCAGCAGCTTTTGTAGCTGTACCTGGAGTTCCCTGAGTTCCGCGGGTGCCATCCTGTATGGAGCTTTTGATACCGGTGCAGCTCCGGGTATCAACTCGATTTCGAATGAAATTTCCCGCTCTGGAGGCAATCCTGGCAATTCTTCTGGGAATACGTCCACATATTCCCTGATGATGGGAACATCATCTGGCATCAACTCCTTCTCCTGCTTCTTATCCACCATGTTAGCTAAATATCCTTGACATCCATTAGCTAACATTTTCCACGCCCTTATGGCTGACACAAACTTGGTGGTGGAATTTCTGGGCTGCCCTTGGAAATTAAACTCCTCCTTCCCTCAAGGCTAAACGTTATGCGACGCCTTCTGCAGTCGATCCTAGCGTTGTACCTTCCCAAGAAATCCATCCCCAAGATCACATCGAAATCATGGAGTTTGATTGCGATGAGATCTGCAATTAATTCTCTGCCATTTATCATGATGGGAACATTTTGGATCCAGAAATTGGACCACAAAATTTCGCCGGATGGTAAAGAAGCATTGAAAGGTTGTTCTATTCTCCTAACTCTGCCTCCTAGCTTCTGAGCAAATTCTAGGGATATGAAAGAATGCGTGGCACCAGAATCGAATAAGGCAATGACATCATAAGTGGTGATAGAAATCTGACCTGTCACCACGTGTGACGTCCCTGCCTCCGCGTCTCCCTTTGTGTAGGCATAAATCCGGGCTAGAGGTTCTGGTGCTTCTATCCTGCCTTGTACCACTGCCGGTCCCTCCAGCCTAGCCTGTATTGCATGTATCTACCTCTGATTGGGGTTGCGGTTCTGATATTGCTGCTACTGGTTTTGGTATTGAGGTTGTGGGTTCTGATTGTTCTGAGGGCAATTCTTAGCAAAATGTCCCTCCTTGCCACAAAGGTAGCAAGCATTTGACCCCTTTCTACAAACTCCCGGGTGCTTCTTTCCGCAAGTGTCACAAGTAGGATAAGTGACATTGTTACCCTCATTCCCCCGGTTGTTCTTCTTTTGCTGAGAGTTCTTCTGTTGTCCCTGGCCATTGAAATTTCCTTTCCTTTTGTTCTTCCCAAACTGTTTGGGACTTTGGCCAGAGCTGCTTGCTTGTCCGTTTGTGTTGGCTTCTGTACCCTGGCGGGGTTGGTTGGTCTTCGCAGCAGCTTTCTCCTCTTTTCGGGACTTAAAGATTTGGGCTCTTGCCTCTTTGTCCTTGTTTATCCAGTATTCAGCCCTAACCGCCCTGCTGACACAGTCTGACACGGTCTCCGGCGGGCTGTTGCCGGTACTGACTAGTTTCGCAATGTCTGTGCGAAACATTCTCATCATTAACCGGACTTTCTCTTCTTCATTCGGCACTAACTTAGGGCATAGGCGAGCTAGCTGTTCAAACCTCTTTATTGCATCCATGACTGACAGTGATCCCTGTCTGAAATTTGTGAACTCGTCTTGCTGTACTGCAAGGACTTCTCTGTTGTAGTACATTGTACGAAACTCGTTGACAAAGTCCTGCTAATTCATGGCCATCACGTCTCTCCGTGCTTCCACTGTTGTCCACCAATGCCTTGCATCCTTCTTGAGCGCGAAGGAAGCACATAATACTTTCTCTTGTTCTGTGAGTCTCATGAAATTCAGGATAACCTGAATATCCATGAGCCAGTTGTCTGCAGCAATCGGATCAGTAGGTCCTTCGAACTCAGGCGCCTTCATGCGTCTGAAACGCTCATACAACATATCTTCTCGAACCACTGGTGGATTTACAGGGATGGCAGTTGGTGCCATTGGTACTTCTGCGGGTCGAGGCACTTCTGGCGGAGCCTCTGGTTGGACATTAACATTTGGTACGGGAGGTACCACTGGCGGTACTGGTTGTGCTGGCTGTGCTGCCGCTCGAACCTGAGGGGCTTGGTTCATTCGCTCTAACTGTTCCCTAAATCTCGCCATTTCTTGTTGCTGTTCTTGCAACTGTCGTTGCAAGTTCATCATCAGTGTCACCATATCCGGCTGAGGCGGATCTTCCGGTGCATCAGCAGATGTGTTCCCTCGTGTACGAACCATCCTTATCTTCCTAATATAGGAAAAAGAAATATTGTCAATATTCTTTCTTCCTATACCAAACTTAGCATATCATATTATCATGTAATACATTCATGACATCACATAAACATACATACCGTATCATAACATAATAGCATTATCATAGCACATACATACTTAACATATCATGACATCATAACATAACTTGTCATATATCCCGTGATTCGCACGGTCCCTTTTAGTACAAACTAAAGGTACATTATCATAGCAAAAGTACATACTGTACAAAATATTTACTGTCATATATACAATATTGTCAAAATACATCATACTGTACATTTTTACATTATACGGACAGAACTTCGGATGAAAGTGGCTACCACTTGCCATCCTACATATAGGTACAACCTAATAACCGAATACAAAATACTAAATAAACGGTCCTAACAAAAGAAAATACACGATCGACCTAATCTAGTCGGTGTCGTTGATGGTGCTGACCGAGGTATCTGAATCGGAGAGTACTATCACCTGATCAGGTACATCCTCGTCAGGTATCTCTTCAGGGTCGTCCCACTCGTCATACGCAACCTCATCGTCCACGTCGTCCTCGTCATCGCTAGAAAGGACGATGACTGGGGGATCCTCATGCTCTGGTGGATCTATGGGTACGCAATCGTCATCTGAGTCGTCATCAGCATCCATCGGGTCTACCGCAGCTGGAGCAGGCACCTCTGGTATCGAGTCCTCTTCCAAAGGCCCTACCTCGTACTGGGGGTCCTCCTGCTCATCGTCATCATCGGCTTGATCCTGGGCCTCAGCTATATGTTCAGCAGCGGGCATAGTCTGAGCCCTCGTCTCGGCCTCTAATATGTCGTCATAAAAACTGCCGAGGACCATCTGGCTAGTCGGTGTCGGAACAAACTGCCGAATATGCTGTGGTACTCCGTTCCTGAGGAGTAACAACGCCTGGAGCTCATGATCGGCCAAATCCTGAGGAATGTGGGGAAGCATCATCTCCTGAAACCTCCAACAATAGTGGCTCATCGTCTCCCCCGGATAAGAGTGCCAATCCTGGGACAGTCTCTGATAGCGAGCCTGTCTCATATCTCGATAGATGGCGGGGTCGCGAGCTGGCTCTCCCGGTCCCCCTGGCTGGCAGTGGCCCATATCGGGTCATCACCACTGCGTAGAAGTGTGCCCATGTGCGACTCGGCAACTGGGACTCTCCTATCGTAACCTACCAGACTCTGGCGTCGCCACTCAAACATCTGCTGGCAAGCGTAACCTGTAGATGCTCATCGATATGACATATCGCGAACGTCTGCTTCATATCGTGCAACCACGTCTCTATCGACATCGATCGTCGAGTACTGTCGAAGTATGCTGGCTGCGAACGGTAGAAGGCTACAACCGCGTCTCGATCCCTCTTGACTTGTGCTGGATCCATGGTGCCGCGTCTACCCACATAATATATCATAAGGCACATAAATAAAACAATACATAAACAAATAAATCTAAACTTACTTGCAATGGTGGAGGCGATGTCAGGCAACTGCAAAATCGTGTCGCGAGGAAACCGCTCTGATACCAACTCTTGTAACGACCCACCTAGCGTAGGCCGTTACCCTTGCTTGCGTACATACATCCATAACATATACTTACTTACTTAGCTTGTAAAACACAGCGGATTTTTTTTTTTTTTTTATAGTACACAAACTATGTACATAAACTTAAAATATTGTTTCTGTGCATACATATTAACTATTACTTATAAAATGTTTCTTGTCTCTCAAAAATATATACCACTCAAGGATTGCGTAGCGGTTCCATATACCACGATTTACAGTGCTTGACCCGCTACTCCCCACCGCATCAATATCAGCTGACAGGCGACTTACCTACAGCACAAACTCAAAACGGTGAGCTTAAAGCCCAGTAAGTACAACTCCTAGGCCGTAAGGAAATAATAACAATATAACAACTAAAACATAATAACTTAACCTAACATATAACATTTCATAGCATATACATAGCATACTACTTAGCATAACATACATAGCATACAATACATAACATACTTAGCTTGACATACTTAGTATAACACATAGCATGCATGGGTCATATTATGTTTCATTATCTTCCTTATATCTTATGGGCCCTTAGTCTGCGTGTTCGTATCCGGCGCGCGACTATGGATTGTCTGGGGCGGCCAAACCAATTCCAGTTCAATCCACAGTCCAACCCGACCTGGCGCGGGTGGTACGACACGGCTCTTATCTTCTTACTTAACCTTGTTTACGTGTGAACATACATTTCTGATGTCATCTTTCTAACTTGATTCTTTCTTATCTTGTCTTAGCATATAACTATATACTTAGCATTTTTCATGTTGCATACATGTTACTTAGCATATAACACAGAGCACATCATCGAGTCTAATAGTATAACCCTATTAGCTTGTGCTGTAGACGGTGTTGTACTTACTGTCTATACTTTAGTTGTTTTGCAGATCCTCTTCCGAGCTCCGCTGCAGAACTCCTCCTGGTTGATTAAAGGACGTGCGTCAGTCTTCTAGTCCATCTTTATCGTATGTTGGTACTAACCAACATTCATGCGGGTTTTCGGCTATATGTCCCCCTAACGTGAAGCCATTTGTAACCCAGCGGGTTTCGTTGAAAAATTGTTCGTATACTTAGCCCATTTATAGAAACATTGGGTTAGGTCGAAACCTACCCTTGGGCTTGTATAAAAACTTGTTATCTTATAGGTCAACTAAAGTCAACCATTTCGAGTGCTAAAGTCAACCCTCTTTGGGTCAACTCTGGGCTCGGGGCAAAGCCCGGTAACTCGGGTGCTAAATCCCGACTACCTTCCGTTCTATGATTTTTTCTTGAAACATTTAGCTTAAAATCCTTTTCTTTAAAAATCTTAACTTAAAAACTCTTTTCTTTAAAGACTTAGCTTAAAACTTACCTTTCATAATTTGCCTTCTTAAAAATTTCGTGTATCTTGGCTTATATTTTCATAAAATGTTCAAGAGTCGGAAACTGCTTTTAGGACAGTTTCCATGCTTGAAATAACGTTTTGAGTCCGAAAATAATTTTTCCTAATTTGGTTCTACAAAATCATGCACAAGATTTTGTTGAATCCTGCGCAGTTTTCAGATTTTAGGTTGTAATTAAAAATCCGTTTTGAGTTGGAAAAAGTTTCCTTCACGAAAGTTCTAGCCCTCGAAGATTTCTAAAACTTTCGTGTTTTACATATTTTCTGATTCTTTACCGTTTGGTACCAGTTTTAAATCGAAACCGAACTTAACATGAAAACTGGGTCTTCTGACCCACCTACGGTTTTTCTTGAAAAAGTAGGCCTTTGGAGCCTTATTTTGGCAAAGTGCCCGCGTTACCCCCTAGGAAACACCCTAATCTACAACTTTTGTATTTTACGTTTTTGCCCATTCGGCCTCTATCGGCCAACTGTGACGTTTTACCGAGACTGTCCCCAGGGAATCCGAGGGGCAGTTTCAGTTTTTAAAGTTGATTTTACGTCCTATGGCGCGGGTTCTAGCTCGACCGACCACTTCGGGAGTTAGGTCAATATCATGCAGCGCATCTAGCGTCCCCTTACGGCTAGCTAAGCCATCCCACGTGTTTGTGCAATCCACAAACCCGAGCCTAAATTGCCTAGGGATTGCACGGTTCCTCTAGCTTGCATGCAACATTCAATTCTAACATCCTAGTTCATAAAAATTTAAATCATTCATGCATAAATAAATTTGACCTAATGGGGACATAAAGCCTACAATCACCCTAGCATGCATTCTAACAAATCCAAGCACAAAACCGAGCTTAAAAATTCATGCAACCACACAAACCATCACACGGCTTACCTAACCAAACCACACGGCAACCAAGCACACACATAGGGCAGAAATTTAAATCATGCATGGGCTTATGCCCTTACAAATTTTTGGCACAAAATACATGTAAATCAAAGCTTAAAAACCAATTTAAAAGCTTGAGAAAAATTTTAGAATTATACCTCAAGTGTGTGTGGGATTCGGCCCTAGGGTTTGGTGTACCCGAAATTGCTCCTAGCTCCCCCTTTGGCTCCTATGGTTCGGCTGACCAATTTGGTGCACCAAGAACCAAAATTTTTGGCTCCTTTGGCTGCTCCTCACCTCCCTCGGCCACACAAGAAGCTAATAGCCCAAACTGAAAATTTTTTCCTCTTTCCTTTCTCTCCAACCCGAGCTATCCTAGAGGCACAATCACGCCTTCAAAGCTCACCCAAACTCACTCAAGTTCTCTCACTTGGCTCGGCTAGGACACCCGAACCTTTGGCCCAAATTTTTCCCTCAAAATTTCAGCCTTTCCTCTCGGTTTCCCCTGCACCAAGACCCACGGCAAGGGGCTGCACAAGCTGCCAGAAATTTTTCTCTCCTCTCCCTCGGTTTCCCTAAGCTACCCGAAGTTGGAATTGAAGATTGGATGGAAGAAATTTTTCTGAACTCTCCCTTTCTCTCTCTCGGCCTTGTGTGCAGAAAATTGGCAAGAGTAAGTTTGTGTTTTACAATTAAAATGAATAGGTGAACTCTCTATTTATAGGCCACATGAGAACTTTCAAGAATCCCACTTTGACCCCCAAAATTTTTAAATTTTGGACTTGTGGAGGGACATGTGGCCGGCCATGGAGAAGGGTGGAAGACACCAAGGCTTGAGTTGGCAAGGGACATGTGTCATGTGTTGATTGGGCCACCACACCAAGAGGATAAGGATCAAGCTTGTTCTAGAAAAATTCTTGAACAAAGCTTTGGTTTGACTGAAAATCTTGAAACGTCGAGTTCAAAAATTTAAATTCCAATACTGTAAATATTATTTTACACTTTTTGGATTTTTAACGTGCCGTCGGAAAATCGAGTCGAAAAATATTTTTCTTGTTTTCTCAAACCCTTTCTGCCCTATGATTTCATAAAATACGCCGGATTTCTCTATAGTGGTTCCGGTGTCTCATTTTCATTATCTGTTAATAAAAATGAGTTTCTGCGGTATTTTTCGAAAAATGCAGATCTTAAAATTCATGATTCACAATTTGGACCATTTTGGTCAAACGTTGACTTTTCGGGTCAACGGTTGACTTTTCGGTCAAAATTTTGACTTTTCACAAAACGATCAGATTTCACTTCTTATTGTCCGAAAAAGCAGTTTGCTTCTTCGAATCACCCGTTTTGAGTCTTTTTAAGCTATAAAAACTCATAATATATACATGAAAGTTCTGAACTGAACTTTATTCATAAAATTGCATAAACTGCACATGTTTAATTCTTTACAAGAATTAGCAGCATGAAAACCAGATATCACATGTTTGTTTTGTTAACTGCTTAGCAATTTTTAATCAGGTTTATCCAAGTGATTTATGTGTTTAATCACTGTTGGTTGACCGACCATCAATTGATGGAGAAAATAAAATGAAATTGATTCTGGGAATTAATTTTAGTTGGATCTAACTTGGATAATACATGTGGATGGTATAGGAATATATTGTTCTTGTGTACAACCCATTAAAATTGGTGCTTAATTCTGTGTTTTGAAACTGGATTGCATAGGAATATGTTTATTTTAGTTGCAGACACTGGATGCATAAATCTTTCGGAAGAGGATTTTGTAGAATTTTAGGTTGATTGGTTAACTTTGCTATAGCAATCCTACAGCATTAAAGGTCAGATTTACAACTAAGGGGAAATCAATAATTCTAGCCATTACCCATCGTTGTTTCACTACCTAAGCTTGAGATATTGCCATGTTTGCCTTTTGCTTGCATTTTTAATTGCGCCTATTAGTTTATATTTAGTTTTTATAATTTTAGTGTTCAAAACTTCCAATTCGTTTTAGACTGATTGTTTTCTATAATTAGATTTTTGATAATACAATCCCTGTAGCGACGATACTTACTTACTACTATATTATTTGTTTGATTACGTGCACTTGCATAGTATTTTCGCATACATAGTTTTGGCGAACAGCTACATAACCCTTTATCATTCATTTCCTTTAAGTTTGGCCAAATACTTTCGTTACTGTCATTGGGATCCCAAATGTTGGTATCAATTATGTCCCTTTCGAGACCCATCCGTGGGTATCAGTCAGTCCCAATGACACCATTATAGTGGGATTACCACATTTCGTAGATATTCCCATTACTTCATAGGCCACATCTAGAATTTTGCAAACATTTAAAACATTATAAACATGTCATAAAACCTTTCAATAAACCATACTTTCCTTTAGCTTTCATACTTGAAAATCTTACTCTTTCCAATAAGGGGAAACATTCTATCCATAGTCTCATTTAAAATGTTAAACATTTGTCAAAAACATTAAAACACTATATTATATACTTTTTAAGTTTCTATGATATAGTAAGTTGAATTCCTACTTATCTCTTTCAAGTTGAACTACCGCAGAGAAATTGACTCCACCGTTTCGAGGAAGTTGATCGTGATTGTCCTAAGTTCCATGATCAAGTCATTTTATATTTAAAAGTATATTCAATCCATTAACAGTAATACAAAATAGAAATATATGAATTATAATATCACTAGTCAACGTTTTAGACCATTTAAGGTCCTTTAGGACAAGTTCTAAGCACAAACAAAATTTTACATAGTGCTATCCACAAATTCCAACAACCGAACCTAACTGTTGAAAATTCACCAATAATCCATTTTACAACATTTTCATGTGAAATTTTGTAGAGAGCAAGATTCATTTGTATATTTTAACTTCACAAAATTTCAACTCCAAAGAAAATAAACCCATAATGCTACTACTTTGTTATAGAAATCTCAGTTTTCTTAATCAAACATTTTCACAAACACTTTCTATATAACTTCATAAAATACTTTTAAAACAGTCAAATCTCTTTTCTAATTAGATCTCACAATGCTTTATATCTCAAATAACATAGAACCATCAAGAATCTTGAATAAAATCAAAAGTTATACATTTGGGAGAAAAATCAAAGCATACTTTTGACATGAAGCATTTCAAGTAAATCAAATCAAACACAACTTAAAAACTCATATCTCTAGCTTTGAATAGCTTCAAAATCCATTAAAAATCCTAATTATAACTGACTTTAGGTAGCTTACAAAATTCAGACTCCAAAATTGGTGACAAACTCCACTTTGAGCTCAACTAGCTTGAAAGAAAATGGTGTTTGTGTGGAAATCCGAAAATGAGTTTTTGAATGAAGCTTAGTCTTGATTTGTTTTGTGATTTAGGAGGGGAAGAAGGTCTTATGATGAAAAAGATCAGTTGTTGGAGTTTTTGTTTTTGTTGTTGTTGTTTTTTCCTCTCTTTCTCTCTCTCTCTCTTTCTTGCTGCGCTCACCTTTCACCCTGTCTTACAAATGGTCGGTAAGCGGCCCCAATTGTAGATAATCACAAAAAAAAAACTTGGATAACAAGGTTTATCCTTTAGGTCTACATTCACCGAACCTTGGTTTGCATGGTTTATCCAATTGGATAACCATTATGCTTAAATAACGTGGAATAAAGCATAGAGTGGACAGCTAGCAAAACAATTCTTTAAAAATTACATAAAATGCCCAAAAGACTTTAAAATTATGCTAGATCCTTAAAAATATTTTTTTTTTGCAAATAAGTCCATAGAAAATTTTAATTAACATCATATGAAGTATATTTTATAACTTTAAATTACCATTCTTATACAAACAATCTCATGGACAAAGCACATCATCAGCTTCACTTCCGGCGGTTGTCAACCCTCCTCTACATAGTTACTTTAAAAAATGAAGTTAAACAAATTTTAGTAGTACATAAATTCTTGAAAAAAACATTTCAAATTAAATGATTAACTTTACTACTAATAAACAGTTAATAATATTATTAAGATACTAAACATACTTGTTAAACTTAGTTATTTTAAATTAATTAAGCTCGGTACTACAACTTTCTTGTAACCAAATGTGTTGTATTTTTCCCATTTGTAGGCCATAGCCAAGAAGCTAGCTGAGCTCAGCGCTGAGGAAGTGAAAACCATCCTTGGAGGAGGTGATTTGATAGTCAATTAGCATCCAGAGATGTTACCCCAAACAACACCATTTTTTGTCATTTAATATATAGATCTTTAAATTTGTGTCATTTCAGTACTTCTACTTTTGAAAACCCTAATAGTCTTTTATTCTCATAAAAAATTTAAAAAAAAAAAAAAAAAGGCTTTCCTTTTTGGCTTTTCCTCTCAAAGACAAACTCTCACTCGCCTACTCTCTCTTCCTCTCAAACTCTTGCTCTGACAGCCGAGTTCCCTCTCACTCCAACGCCGAGTTCATCATGAAGGCGATTTCCATCTCACTCCGATGCCAAGTTCTTCCATTGGGTTGGGTTGGGGTCATAACCGAGCTTTTAGAATCAAGCTGTAGCAAAAAAGAGGGGACGGATTTTAAGGTAAGAGTTTAATTGAGATGTTTTTTATGTCAAAATGGTCCACTATTCCTTTTTGATGGTAAAAAATGCCCCGTTTAGGTGCCTTCTTCTACTTATTTTTTCTTGTTTCTTTCTGTTGTCCTTCCTACACAACCATTATCTTAATTGGCAGTTGACATTTGCTTTGTGCCTCCCACATGTTGCAAATTTGCTCTTGCAAGAGTTCTGAGACTTAACTTAAAAGGAGACCAAAAAGTTCATTCAATTACAGTTTTGCCATCTTATAACTTGCTAGACAATGGTGTGCACCTGGGTGGGCTGAGCTATGAAGGTAGTGGAGCTGGTTGCAGATTAGGAAGTTGGCTGCCGGTGATTGGGGATGGGGGATTGAAGCTGGTGCTTGTAAAGATGACCATGGTTTGTTTCCTAAAATCTAAGCTAAAAACAATGAAGGGCTAGGATTGAGTGAACTTAGATCAACGGCTGAAATTATTTGGAAATTTTTGTCATTTTGCCTCTAAAGTTAACAGAGTTAATGAGAGGGGGTGTTGATGCAATTTGTTTTGGGCAAGGGGGTCTTTAAATGATTTTGAGAAAATACAGGGGTGTTAGTGTAGTTCTCTCTATATTTTTTTAAGTGCTATATATATATATATATATATATATGAACTTCAACTTGCATATTGATATCTTTTTTTTTTTTTCTGGTGAATGTGAATTTATATTTACTTTATATTCAAGTTAAATTAAGCCCTTTTATACTGAAACAACATCAATCTCAAATTTGAAAGGTCCCAACTAATATTATTTAACTAAAAAATGTCTCAATTTCTCACATTGATTTTTCTTCTTCTTCTTTTAAGTTTTTCAGTACATCATAATCTTAAATATGTAGTAAATTGTAGATTTTTTTTTTTTTAGGGCTTACCAATTTTTTATGAACTCTTTTTTTATTATTTCTTGTCTTTTGGGCTATATGCAAAATCAGTCTCTAACTTTCATTTTAGATGATCAAAGTTTGATCTATACATTTTTAATTCTAACGAATCAATCTCTAAATTGTTGATTTAGCGGCGATTCACGGTAAAACTAAAAACGTTCTATAATTTTAAGGGAATTTGCTATGTATGTGGTATATGACTTAATTTGCCTTAATTTTCTATCCATTTGAGCATCTACAATATAATACAAAATTTATATATCAAAGTCAACATTTGACATTTTACTATGAAAATCACTCCCCAATATAATGTTATTTTCAGTGGTATATTATGATATTTGCTGTTATTGTTAATGTCTTAATATTTTTAATATTATTATTTTTTAACTTATTGAACTATTATATATTACTTTAATAATTTTTAAAACTTGTAGTTTGTTTATAGGACACATTTATTTTATATCATACTTGAATGTAATAGATTGAATATGATATGTGTTTGGATGTCCCTTTTATTCATTGCATTTAAATGTAATATGTATTTGCATTATTTACATTTAAAGATTCATTTTAATATGTGTTGGTGAGAGAAAGAGTATGTGATACGATAGATAAAAGTAAATACAATGAATGGATGAACTGTTTAGATATGTTTGTATTAGATTAAAATATATAAAGTACTCAAATACACATTCCATTACATTGATATATAAAATACAAAGAATGATGCTTTAAAACATATCATTAACAATTATAAAAAAAATGTACATAGGACAATAAAAATGATATTATAAATTGAAGTATGTTGGATAATATACCAAATATGTTCGTATTTTTTTAATGTTAAACATAATATTTCGTTTACATTAGAGATGGTCCTGAAAGGTCAACTTTTACTATTCTCCCTTTTAGAGATTTTTATCCTTATGTTTATAATCTCAATTTCCTCGGTGAAAATTTTAATTTCCTTACCTTGTGATCGAGACTGGGTTTTAATTACAATGCGTGTGATATGTATTTTTCGACTAAACTGTTATCAATGTGTATTTTTTTTAATCACTTGTTTTTTTTTCACTTTTTTCTTTTATATAATTATTTGTGTTTTATATCTTACATTATTAAAATTTCAATAATAACTCAACAAGTGCAATGCACGTGTTTTTAACTAGTCTTTTCTATAAAAGCTTCCTCTTGCACTTACACCTGCAATAATCAGGCACTTTATCACATTCTAAACAAGCAATAGGATATTGTTCTAGATTTTACTAAAATTGATAGTGACAAATCATCAATTTTTTCATTCAATTAATTTGATTGAACATACTCTTATGGACATCTCAAAAAAATTGCACTCTAAATGGTGCAATAGCTTCTCAACACTAATAGAGTAGTTGGTTTATAGCCTTCTCTATCCTAGTGATTTGTGTCATTTTCTTTAAGCTTGCAATTGTTGTTTTATTACTCACCAAAAAAAAATGTCATTTTATTTACTCGTTGCTGCATCTTGGCATGCGGGCCTTTTATCTGGTTTTGTTGCGTATGAGAGACTCAGTTCTTTGGTTTTGTTGGTTGTTTGGCTAAGTTTTCTCCGATTAATGCTACCTTTGAGAGTTGATTCACACTGAATCTCTCTCTATGCCACATCTAATTTGGTTTCTGGTTGTTATTTTCAACTACTATGCCACTAGATCTGTCCAACAACTATAAACTCGTATCATCTTATAGAAAACAGTGAAATAAACTTCTACGACAAATCAAAATTTTCCTCTGTTTTTTTCTGAAACAAAAACCTATTTAGCTACTAATTATCAACATTACAACATTCCAAACCATCTTCGTAAATCCAATCAAACCTTTTCATCACCAAGACATAAATGTTGTCATTGCTCAGAAATGGAAGTTCATTGATAATTCACACTCGAATCCAAAAATCAAAGATGGACACAAATTGTGACCTATGGCATAGTTGTTGCCAACGCTGAGTTGGTTGAAGATGAAGTTGTCTGGGTGAAAGATCTGACCATACAGTCCCGATCTGATGCTGACTACATCCGACTAGATCTAACGAGATTTGGCGACGGAGCAAGGAAGAATCGTGACTGAGCATAAAAAACGATCCGTTCCCTCACAGTTCAATCGTCTCCGAACTAGATCTGATCAGGCCTAGCCGATCGCGGACCAGCAACTACGAGATTCGATGCGTTCTCATGGTGGTGATGGAGTGAAAGAGATCGGTGATCCTGCTGCACCGCGGCAAGCTGTGACGTCCTTCGCCACTTTCGCGTGAGCTCTGACCATTGTAAGATAGAGAAAATGAGGGGGAGACATGAGAGAGAGATAGAGCTGGAAGAGAGAGAAAAGAAGAAGAAGAAGAAAGAGAAGCGGACGGAGAGAGAGAAGGAGAAAGAGAGAGTACATGAGAGAGAAAGAAAGCACAAGAGAGAGAAATTTGAATAAGAAAAACAAGTAGGGGTAAAAATGACAAAATACAAATAAAAAAATTGTTCATAGAATCTGAAACATAAGAAAAAAAAAGTTGTGTCATGTTGGGAGAGGATTTTATTTTAAGTAGAACAATAAATAAATAAAAAAGAGTAATTGTTTTCGTATCTTTGAAATCCAACCCCTCCTTTATTGCTTCAATTGAAATAATGAAAAATCATTTTATCTTTTTAGTTGGAACTTTAGGCGGGTCTCAAAAAAAGATAGCGAAAAAAATTATTCCTAGAGTTGAGACTAAGAGGAATGTATAAACCAATGCTTCCATAGATTCGATCGTGGTTTACAATTATAGCTTCCATACCTGTTTATTTGAGATCATCTCCCGGATAAAGAAAGAACAAGACAAGAGTCAAAGAAAAGACAGCGATTCAAATCAAGATTTATTCGGTAGCCTATGAATCAAATTACAAAACTAAAGACAAAAAATAACAAAACAATATTGTATCAGATTACTTGCCTTCTTGTAGTTGGATCTCCAAGTTTTTGGAATGCTCCAAATTCCACTTGAGCATCCAAATCTGGGTCAATACCAGCAAACACATCCTTAAACAAGGTTCTAGCACCATGCCAAATGTGTCTGAAGAAGAAGAGCAGAGCAAACGAAGCATGTTGAAAAGTAAACCAACCCCTTGGGTTGCTACGAAAAACACCATCAGATTTCCCCTGAAGAGAGGAAAAAAAGATAAGAGAAACGCAAAGAAAAGAGAAGATCATCTAAATAATTATTATCAATTTAATATAAATTCTCTATTTTTATCAACATGATGACACACGTTATAATTAACATTAGTTTAATTTTTTGAAGGGGAAAACTGTGGTAGAGTTTCTTTTAGAGTAACAATCAGTGGAGTTCTTTTCTAAACTGTTAAGACTTAATCAAACGGTTGATATATTATTGGTATATCATAATTACCATACACGTTACCTCATCTTACCCCTACCTACCATAATCTTCTCTGTCACCAGTGACCTACACCCCGTTGCCGGTGACCACACCCCCAGCCCCCTCACCCCACCCCAGGCCTAGCTAGCCCCCACCCTATCACCAACAACCCCCTCTCCCCCTTTGGCCTGCCCACCCACCCACCCCAGGCCTGGCCGGCCCCCACTCCCTCGGCCCCCCACTCCCGGCACCCCCTCTCCCCCAAGCCCGACGTCCCCCCCAAACCATGCCTCCCTGGCCCCTTTTCTCTTTCTTCCCCATTCTCTCTTTTCTCCTCTCTCCCGAGCCCCGGGCACCCCTCTTTTTCTCTTCCCCTCTCTCACTCTCTTCTCCTCTCTCCCTTCCCTTAGCCCCTCGGTGACCCCCCTACCCCACCCTAGCCCTACCTCCCTTTCTCACTTTCTTCTCTCACTGAGGGGAGTCGGTCGCATTGGGGGTGTGGGGGGGCCACGGGTCGGGAAGAGAGATAAGGGGTGGGGGGGTCCCCGTCCCCGTTGGGGGGTTGCTAGGGGGGTGGGGGGAGGCCAGGGGAAGGGGGACCTTGGGGGGGCATTGGGAGGGCCGGGGGGGTGGTGGGGGGAGAGCTGGGGGGTGCCGGGGCATGGGGGGTCGGGGCTGGGTGGGTGCCGGTCGGGGCTGGGGTTTGGGGTGGGTCACCGACGGCGGTAGGAAGGTCGCCAGCAACAGAGAAACAGTGAGAAGGGTTATATGAGGGAAGATGTATGATAATATGGTGCACCAATAATATTTTAAACATTTGATTAAATCTTAACAGTTCAAAAAAAAAATTTTATCAGTAGTTATTACGAGAAATACTCTATCACTTTTTTTTTTAAAAACCCTTATAGGGTGTTTGGTTGGTTAGTTTGAGTTGAAATATTTTATTGTAATAGTAAATTTTTTTGAATTTTCAGAAAAGATAAAAATTTTTTTAATAAAAAGACAAAAAAAATATAGTTTGAGTTAAAATGAGATGATGAGGCAAACAAAGCCTTACAGTCTTTTATTCTTCCACAAAAAAAAACAAAAAACAAAAAAAAAACAAAACTTTCCTTTTCGGCTTTTCCTCTCAAGGACAAGCTCTCAGTCGCCTACTCTCTGTGCCTCTTAAACTCTTGCTCCGACTGCTGAGTCCCGTCTCACTCCGACGCTGAGTTCGTCCGTTGGGTTGGGTTCATAACCGAGCTTTTAGACATCAATCTGTAGCGAAAGAGAGAGGAGGGATTTTAAGGTAAGGATTTAATGGCCTTGCTCTGAAATCTGTGTAGCACATGGAGCTTCCAAGCTCCGAAGAGAGTTTTCAAATTCATCTTCATGGCCAATCCTACGGTTTGAAACTATGAAATTTGCCCCATTATCAGTTTGAGTCACAAAAAGGCACGCAAATTCAACTCCTCTCTCTAACTCTCTTTCTTGTCTCTTCTTCTTCTGCAATTTCTTCTCAATGTTTCGACTTTTTGGCTATTGCAACTAGATTTCTGGGGCTTTGGATGCGATTTTTCAAATTTCATTTTTTTTCCTTTTCCGAAGTCGTAATTTTGAAGCTAAAGTTTGAAAATTCTCTCTTTCTCAGTGCCTGATCATTCTGCTCGCTTTTGGTTGAAGTGTTTTTCGTCCAATCATGTACGGAGGGGGTGAGTACTGTTAATTCCCCGTTTCATCAAATTCTTCTCACAAATTCCAGTTTCTTAATTTATTATTTATTATTTATATTTATATTTATTATTATTATTATTATTGTTATTATTTTGCAGATGAAGTTTCAGCTATTGTAATTGATCTGGGTTCTCACACGTGCAAAGCTGGTTATGCTGGTGAAGATGCTCCCAAGGCCGTCTTTCCATCTGTATGTATTTTATTATTATTTTTTTTTTAAGCCCTTTTACTCGTTAGAGTTTTGACCTTAGTAGCTCAATTTTGGCAATGTGAATTAAAATTTTCTCTGGCATTGTATGGCTACAGACTGAAATTCAAAATGCCGGGTTTTGTTTTGCTGCTCTAGCCTAAGTATGTTTTATTTCTTAGATGGTGAGCCAAGATATGTTGTAAAAGTTGGTGACCCTTAGAAGGAGCTCAATTTTGACATTGTGACTAACTTTTCTTCAGCTTGGTATGTACAAAATACTGAAATTCACAATGTCGGGTTTTGGATTTTTGTCTTAGATGGTGTATCACATCATGTAGTAAGGTTTTCTATGTATATTGGCATATTGATGACTGCGAATGGCATGAAAAGTTAGTTGCCGCAACAGATATGAACAGTATAAGTAGAATTGTTATTGCTATTTTTCTTTTATGTGATTCTAGATTTTTTTTTTTTCCTGCTCTAAATCTACTTGTAATTTTCGATACACACATGTTTGAAAATATACATTACTTAAGTCGAAAAGAATAATGAAGTGCTGGTAAGGACAGGATTTCCACTGAAAAACTGGGATGAAGAGAAAAATAGTAAGCTGAGGGAACAATAACAAATATGATGAACTACACCAAACCTTCAGTCATTTTCAATGTGTTTGACTCAACATTTTACACTGCCATTGACTTTTGAGTTCAATTCAACATTGAAGCTGTGATTTTATTTTATTTTATTTTTTAATTTTTTACCTTTGCCAATTTTATTGGCAGCCTGAAAGATTTAACTACACATTAAGATATCTCTTATTTTATCATATTAGAACATTGCTTCTTGTCGATTCTCTTTATAGATATATATATATATATATTTTTGTTTTATTTTGTTTTTCAGTTTTGGTTTTGTTTTTTTTATTTATTTTTATTTGGGGCATTTTTGTGAACTTGAAGCTAATATTTTTATTTTTATTTTTTATTTTTAAAGGTTGTTGGATCTATTGATCAAATGGAAGTTGATGACTCTGCAAATCTGAAAAGAACTCTGGGTCCGCTGTAGAAGTTAGAAACAACGCAGAGAAACCCAAGGGAAATCGAAAACTATATGTAGGATCCCAAAATTTAGGATTTCGCCGAGATCACATGGAGGTCAGTTTGTACTTCTTTATTTGTTTACTTTTTCCCCCCTTTTGGTGTGCTTGCAATTTTTTTCCTTGTTCTTGGTCTTTTACCATGGTTTGCTGTTATATCAGGTGCTGTCACCTATGAAGGATGGAATTGTTGCTGACTGGGATCTCGTTGACAGCATATGGGACCATGCTTTCAGGTTACTACGGACTCTTATATGGTGTTTATTATGGTGCTTTTTTTTATTTTCCTTTTTCATTTTCTGTCAATCTAGGGATTTTGAGGGGTCGAAACTCTGGAAAATCATCAGAATCTGTGGTTAGAAACCATATTCATTTTCTTTTGGTGTGACTTCTATATGTTTCATCATCATGGTCTCTCTCTCTCTCTCTCTCTCCACACTCTTTCTGACAATTGAGATACCAAAATAGTGGGCCCATCTTTCTCAGAATTGATCTGACATATTAGGTTCTCAAGTTTGCCTGTTTCTTGTGTATATGATTAAACTTTGAGTTAATAGAATGATGCTATCATGTGGCTTTAGTTGGTTTTTGAAGTATCTGAACTTTACGGTATATTATGCAAACACTCTGTCGGTCCCAGCCGAAAAAAATAAAATGAAAAATCTGTTTATCCACTTAATAATTTTTTCTTTTTCTAAGGTTTGATATTTTTTCAGAGAGTGTCTACTGATTGATCCCAAAGAGCACCCAATGCTACTTGCTGAGCCATCTTCTAACAATCAACAACAAAGAGAAAGGTGATCTGACTCTGTTTCTGACATAGTAAATCAGAGTAGTTTTTACGAATCTTAAGGAATTGGTTTTGTATCTGACAGGGCAGCAGAGCTAATGTTTGAAAAATACAAGGTTCCTGCCTTGTTTTTGGCAAAGAATGCTGTAAGCCATTATTCCAGCCATCCCTTGATTTCAATTTCTAGTAATTGGCTCTTTGGAGTATTGTTCTTTTGTTTTCGTTTTAGAATTTAATTTTGTCACTAAATAGGAGCTTTTTCTGGTCCAGGTTTTGACATCTTTTGCATCGGGACGCGCTACTTCATTAGTTGTTGATAGGTAGGATGTTACATGATTTGACCATCTATGATTGTTTGAACACCTACTTTTGTTGGATTACTTTGAGTCTGTCTTAAGATCCTTATAAGTTTGATGAGTTTTCCTTCTTCCTGTGGCTTTTTTTAATATCTTTTTCTTCCTCTTTTTCCCCTTCATGAATGCGATACTAATGTATGTTATCACCCATAATCACAAAATTTTTCTAGTGGTGGAGGATCAACTACAGTTGCTCCAGTTCATGATGGCTATGTTCTTCAAAAGGTATTTTCTCAGCTCTATCTAGTAGCAGATCTCTCTCTCTCTCTTGAATTTCCATTTATAGGCATCTGTATTGGTCAGGTTCATTTAAGAAACGGAAAAATTAGTTGTGCAATGAGAATTATGCTTCCCAAACATTGAAATGTCTGACGTCTTCTGAATCTTTCTGTTGCTTTTTTCAACAACAGGCTGTATTGTCTTCTCCTATTGGAGGAGAATTTCTTACTGATTGCTTGATGAAAAGTTTGGAGAGCAAAGGTATTACGGTAAGTGAGTAGCCTCAAGGGGAATGAATTGTGTGAATTTGTTAGTTTCTGATTTTCTTCATTTATTTGGATGCAACTTATTTTCTCATGTATTTCTTACAGATTAAACCTAGATATGCTTTCAAGAGAAAGGAAATACGACCTGGGGAGTTTCAGGTTCTATACTTTATAATTGTATTATTCTATTAGTGGTTTCGTGCAGATGGTGCTTTTATCTTTTATTGCATAGTTCTTCTGATCTTCCTATCTTATGTCTATTTAACTGAATGTCAGACAGTTGACGTCGATTTTCCAAATACAAGAGAAAGCTACAGACTTTATTCCCAGGTCTGTTAGTGATTAGTACATTTCTTAGCTGGTACTTTTATTTCTATACTCTTGCTTAGTTCAAAAAAAAAATTTTTTTGCTTAGTTTTTTTTTTCGACAGAGGGTTATTGCTAGTGATATCAAGGAATGCGTGTGTCGAGCCCCGGATACTCCATATGATGGTTTGTATTCTCCCTTCTCCTTTATATTGATGCCGGGGGTGGAGGGAAGGATTTCTTATTTTACTGTTAATTGTTATCTTTACTTGAACATTTCTATTATTCCATGCAATTCATTTCGGATTTTGTCTATATAAAGAAATTTTCTATGTCAAACATAAGAAAGTTTCATCATACTGAATTCTAATAGTTCTTTTGTTTGGCTGCAGAAACCGCATATTCAAATATTCCAATGACCCCATATGAACTTCCAGATGGCCAGTAAGTCCTACTA